>CM062807.1:142019012-143219012 GCA_031772625.1 Pinus tabuliformis
TGTTCTTCCAAGATTCCAAATCTTATGTTGTTGTTGTCCACTTTCCTTGCTGATACAAATTTCTTTTGTTGATTTCTCTTCCTTATTGTCTTTCTTCTTAACTGACTTCATATTCCACACTTTCTCAACTGCCTCTTTACAATTTGTTCTTAGTTGAACTCCACTGACATATGTCTATTGTACATTCTCCCTTACCATAGAAATTATGAAATTTCTATCCAATTCTTCTTCACCTCTGTCATTTACAAATTGTTGCTTGTACTCTATAGCTTCCCTTTCATTATCATTAAAGATAATCTTTCCCTTTATCTTATTGGGTTTTTCCAGTAATCTGAATCTTCCCTCATCTCCTATAAGCATATCATTTTCATATGACTCCTCTTTCCTGTATAAAACCGAATTTCTGCCACAATTATCAGATTTAAAGTTACTATGGATTTCTATCTCCACAAATAACTCTGCCATCAAGTCCTTATACTGATCCTCTGCAGAATTTATAAAGTTGTTAATAAATTTCATTTGAGCACTTTCCTGTTCATTACAGAATATTCCCTATTTTGACACAAAAATGTCATTCAACAATTCAAGAATTAAATTCTCCTGAAATATATCATTGTGAAGTATCCTTTCACCTTCTGTACAACTAATTAATGTTGTTTCATCTTCACCTACAACAGAAACGAAATTCTGGTTTTCTAAAGTTTCTTCATGGTTTACAGATTCATAAAAATAATCCACTTTAAAATCACAGAATTCCTGAACTTCTGTATTTGTCAACATCATCATACATTCCTTCACATTTTCCACACTGTCTAGATTTTCTACTGAAGATACTTCATTCTGGTTATCATCATAAATTTCCATTTGTTTGTCTTCAGCTTCCTTAATCATGACAATTTCCCTGTCAATACCATCATTCTCAAAAATATTAAATACATGCTCAAAATATCCTTCTATTTCAACTATTTCCTCAAACAGTTTCACTTCTTCATCAACATGCATGAGCACATTGTCCAATTGTTGTTCATCACCTGTCAAACCTGAAAATATACACATCATGTCAGTTTCAAAAATACAAGGCTCTTCATCTGAACTCTCATTGACCAGACCTGCATGCTCCTTTGAACTGTTTAGATAGTTCACTAAGTTACTGAGAAATTCTTCCTCAACATCTCTTATTTCCTTTTCATCAAAGAAAACTTATGTAACTGCAGCTTCTTGACTGTGCTTGACAATTTCATCATAAGTCTGCATAACATCCCCCTGTCCTTCACAATTTTCTCCAGCACTCAGTTTATCCAAATAAGACAACAATGTCTCCTTCTCTTCTATGATAAGACTTTGATCTTTCAAAGATTTCCTTGACTTAACTTCTTCAGCTATGTTCTCTGTGTCAGCTTCACTTCTCTTCTCTTCACAACCCTGCAATGCATTAGCTTCTCTCCCTCTGTCCATTTTCCATTGGTTTTCTATCCATGTTAATATTCCTTCTAACATGATCCAATAAGTTTTCACTAAGAGAAGACACAACCATTTACCCATACCTTCTAATTTTCTCCACCAATCGAAGTCTTGAAAGTCTTCCTGCACCTCCATTTCTGGTTTTCTTGTCTTTGCCTCTTTCATAGAGTCAATTTCATTTGTCTTCATATCTACAAATTTACATTCACACAAATAATTAATCCCAAAATTATGAAATTATCTTGCCTGTGAAGATGCTACCAACACCTGACTCTCATGCTAATCTGTGTAGATCATCTCTTTGTCACTATCATCATTGTCATCACTGTCTCCTTCCCCAAGGAGAGATCCTTGCGCTGGTTCACAAATGTATTCTACTCCTTTACCCTCAACTGTTCGGAGAATTAATTTCTCGGAAAACAATTATCTAACAAGCCACTTAACTCTTTTCCCCACATAAAATCCTTGTTTCAAATCTTCTCTGATTCCTTTCTGTACCAGCTTCTTCAAATGACTGAGTTCTGCCTTCATCTCAGCCAACTCTATGTCCATTTCTTCTTTACTCATTATTTTGAGTCCAACTGCTTTGGCACTCTTTTTCCTCTGTCTGTGACTTTCCTCTGTACCCCTGATATGACTATCAATAGTCAATTCCATTTCTTCCCCTGGTGAACTTTCCTTGTTCACGGGTGAGCTGCAACTAGCCCTTTCTTTCATCTGTAACAAGTCTCCTTCATGCCTCACCAAAATTTTTTGAGTTTAGCCTTTTGGCATCTATTGATTCTTTCCTCGAACCTTTCACTAACTAACAATTCTACCCAGCACTCCTCTTGCTGGAATTGTTATCTTTAAGACAACTCTACCCACAATCACAATTGTGGAGCTGCTTCAACAACTTCTACCCAACCGCAGTTGGAAGTTGTTCTCAGCTTCTCTTGAACACTCCTTGCTCTAGGCTGCTGCATCTTCAATTGCTCACTTCCTTCTTTCATTCAGTAATTTCATTTACTTTTGGGTACTGTCACCTTTACTCATCTGAGAGTTCTTCTTGCTTCATCTTCTTTAACATAGCTCATGTGCTATGATGCTGATACAATTCATTCTTCCTTCTAGCAATTTCGCTGCTACCATTGACCTGTACAATCTTATCTCAAGATACATCAAAGTACCTTTCAAACCTGCCAATTTTCCTTCAAAGATGTCTTAAAAATAATTCCCATTCCATCATTTAAATATTTTCCAAATGATTCATCTGTTCACTATTTCATTTAAACTTCTCCATTCAAAAGACTCCATACAGTCAACAACTATTCTTCCTCTTATGATTAAGATTCAATTTGAAATTTACGTATATTTACAAATTCATGACACACTACAAATTACTTCTGATAATCTGTTGTAAGCAAATCTTGTCTTTCTCCTACAAATTCCAAAATTCATTCCTTGTAGTGGTTCTTCTTTCGGTCTATTAAACCCAATCTCTATTATTTCAACCATCAATATCATTGTCTTCAACAATACTTTAAGCAATCCTTAATCATTAAAATTCTTCAAATCATTTAAATGATTTCAGTCATAGCAATCCACTCTTCTATTTGACTTTAAATTCAAAACCTTCTACTTCAATTTACCTTTTAAACCAAACCAATCATTCAATCAACTTACATGGAAATTTCATTATCCTGAAAGGAAAACATCTCCTCCTCTCAAATTTCACTCCCTTTTTGTTCTTCAGACATTCAAAACAAATCTCTGTAAAATCGCAAAATAAATCTTCTTACCAGATCTACAATATCTTGTAGTAATTCCCAGATTTCAACAATTCTGACAGAATATCAAACTGCCTCTAATTAAGAATTCTAACAGGTATCCCCAATATTCTTCTGATCATTCCGAGACTTTTTCTTATAGTCTCTCTGCTGAAAATTGCTTCATTCGCTTCTTTGTCACGGCTACTTGCTGAGAATAAAATTTAGCCTTTCAACCAAACTCCACAGAGCATTGGTATAGCTCTGATACCAAAAATGATGCCAGGAAACTGACATCCTGTCAAAATCCCATGTGGACCTATGTGTTATGCCCACGTATACAATGGAAGCCTGTGTATTGGTCTATTTTAACAAAAACCCAACCAATCACCAATCAGCGGAATAACTTAGAACCCTTCAACACACGTCGATCCCACTCTGGACGTCGAAGACTGGAACCTAAATAAAATAAATCCCAGTTCAATTCCTATCGGGTCCACCTTTCCACAAATATTATTGCGATATATTCTCCACTGTTGATCTTACCCTTTCAATCTGATGGTTGATGGTTCACCCGATCATCGCACATCACATTTTGCATTTTCGTAAGGCCAGGTTCATCACTCATGGAATATTGTGATGCGAAACCAATCATTGATCCTCCACCGTTTGATCAAAACACACTTGATCCAATGGTCAGCAACGATATCGGTCAGGGACCATGCACGATGTTTAACCATCCTATCAAAGCCGATAAGGAATATAAATTTTTGGCCTATAATTGTTCGGGTCCATTTTTGGAATTAAAGCCCAATCACTTATTGGCCCGATAGCCGTTGGATATAAGAGGCCATCAGATCTACGGATTGCAGGACTCCAACTAGCACCCGGTTAAAAAAACAGCTTAACCCCCGCAGTTGACTATGGCGTAAGACGTTGAATATGAGATCGACGGCTAGGAGTGAATGCGGGGCTTCAACCACAATCAAGAAATCCGTACACTCTTGCCCCCGCAGTTGCTGATCACCGTCGGATCTGCCAACCAACGGACGGTCCTGACTTAATTTGGGATTTCTTCATGAATTTAACAGGTTCCACCAAGACTTAGCACATCCGCCAAGTTAGTCAGTCTCTAAACTATATGCTCCACCTTTTATGAAAGCATATCCAGGCTCTTAACTGTTCACTGTAATTATAGAGGATTCAACCTACGATCTATGAAACCAATCACATACAAAAGATCACGCAAAACAAGCTTTGTACGCAAACCCCTTTTATTCATAACAATCTTTACATCATGTATAGAACATCTCGTGCTCTGATCTATTTTCTCTTCTACTTAGCTCTCTCTACACTATCTAACCTCTGTGTAACACACTCTGCCTACTCTATTACACTCAATACTCAATTACACAAGGAAATACACAATCCACACTGTATTCATATTAATAACTATTTACAGAAGAAACAGTCACACTCGACTGTTTCAGTTCTCCCCTCGCTCATCCATCCTATCTTTCCATCTAAATCTAACCTAACCTCCCACTCATTCCAAAAGATTACAATTTATACAAAATGCAGATTCATGAACCCTTTTAGTTCAGATCCAAAAATCTCTCATTATTCCCTAAAGAATCTCTTTACTCCACTCTTTTCTGAAACAAATGCTAATTTAATCTTTCAAATCCCTCATATCCTATTCAAACCAGATAATCTAACTATTTGGCTTGATCTCCATGCAGGGAGGATCAATCAGCCACTTATACCCTTTTCTGCTTAGATTTTGACAAAAATAAACACTCTCATACATTTAAATTAATAAAATTAACTAATTTAGTTTGCAAATTACTGCGGTGTGATTTTTGAATGGAGTTCGGATCTTCCAACCCTTTGTTAGCCACAACATGTGATCATACCATCACATTGTTGACTAGGTCTAAATGCTTCTGCATCATAAAGTCACAATGGAGACATAGGAATTAATATTCCAACACACCCCCTTAATGAGTACTTGTCTTGATATCAATCTGCAAAGTCTAGTTGTGGTCAAACATAAAAGAATATGTTGATGTCCATATAAAGGAGCAACCATCCACTGGAATGCATGGGTACTAACCACTGCAATTTCCAGTCTTGTACGATGTCCTTCGCATACATGGTTCTTTCAACCAATATAATTGCACACCTGTACCTGTAACTCCCCCTCCAATATCATCATGGGTTTTATCGAATTACCCATAACCATGCTGTGGGTTTTATCGGATCACCCTCATCCGGGTTTTATCGGATCATCCTCAACCATGGCTCCAAGGGCTCTCAGCCACCAAGTCTAAACACAGCCATGAAGGCTCAACTCAGCCACGAAGGCTCACCACAGCTGCTCTAGGCCACAAAACTACCACTAGGGCACTCCAGCCACTCTGGGCTACAAACCTGCCACTAGGACACTCCAACCACTAAGGCTCACCAAAGACCTGACTCAACCAAGCGAGGGTTTCCTCGGCTAACCCCAAACCATGCCAACAAGAATCTCTATACCACTTCACTCTTACATGTGCTTTCTGTCTTACCACAAACCAACACTGCAAATACAAAGTGGTTTTTAGATTACCACGAACTATATGGGGATACACATGCCTTACAAGGCTTACAACACAACTCCAACTCTTGGAGTTACCAAGTACATACTGACCACTACAAAACATCCTAGACTTGCTTAGTAGTGTATGTGACATATACTATGAGTCTGCTATATTTCAACACGCAATATTTTACCTTGTTTGTCCTTCTATTGGTGCATCACCCAACTAATATCCACTCCCACGGTCACACTTCACCAATTTCTTCAAAGAAAAAGACATATCCAAGCTTGGTGTCTTCCTCTTGAATCTTTCCAACTTCAATTCGTCGTTGTTAGAGTGATCAATTCTAACAAATAGCATTTACATGTTAAGTTGATCAAGCTCAACATGTTTCAGTTACAAATTCCAAAAAAAAATTCAAGAACACAATTCATTTCACCACGCATATACTAATTCGCAGCACGGCATAGTGGAAAAGTTGGCTTCTCGATCTTCACCCATGTAGAATTCTTGTTATTTTGGAAAATATAGACAAAACTTGCGGAAGTTTTGAGAGAGCAACAGTGTGGTCTTCGTCAAGGGTAGCAGAAAAACCATTCATGCTTCTAGTATAGGAGTAGAAGAACATAAAACAACTACCTATCTTTTGGAATGCATCCCATGGAATGTAGGACCTGCAAATGGATGATGTAGCAGCCCCAGGTTAAAAGTTCATGTAATAAAGTTAATAAAGGAAAAATAAGACCAAGGTCAAGGGACACTTATTCCAAGCTGAATGTTGGGAATAATATCTTAGAGGGTATCACTTGTTGTGTATTATGGCTAAGGGAAATTGGCAAAGGCAATGGAAAAGGCTTTGAAATGGAAAAAAAGGTATTATTGGCATTTTATTTATGAAAATAATGGAAAATAGGATAAAATGGAGGTGAAAGGTCACTGGTTGCATGTGAGAAGGAAATTGAATGAAAATTAAGGGAAAATGAAGAAAGTAGAGACATCAATAATAAAAATACATTAGAGCATCAGTTTGTAGCCTTTTGTCAGTTCAGTTTTGGAATTATTCTCAGAGAGGAGAAGAGCACAAAGAGGAGAAGGAAAGAAATGAAGCAAAGGAAGGACAAGGAAAGCAAAGGAAATAAAGGATCAAGCAAGGAAAGTTTGGATCAAGCAGCTTCAGTAGGAATACTTGCAGGTAAGAGGCTACATGTATGATTTCCTAGTTGGTTTTGGCATGCATGATATATGCATGTGTGTATTTGGTTTCATTGTTGTCGGTGGTGTCGGGTTTTTACAATCGTTTCTAGCCTTGCCTTGCCATTTTTGGATATCCATGGTGTGATAGGATTATTTTTCGGCTGAGCTCTGGATTACCAAAAGGTTTTGGATCCGGGTGAGATGGTCTCAGGAAAATCCCAAGGGTTAGGGTTGGAGATAGTTTTATCTGGGAATCCCTCAATAGGTGGGTGGAGACAAGAAAATTCCTCAAGAGATGGTGAAGGAATTCTGCGACATCCAAGCTCAGTTTGGTTTTGTGATCTCGGAGCTGGTTTAGGTGAGGTCACGGTGTGGTTAGGGCAGAGGTGGTTTAACCTCTGGATTCCCTTGGTTTATTATGGATTGCTTTATCCCATGAGATCCCACATTCATGCTTGAAATATGGCACCAAGGTTATTGGCTGAAAGAAAGATTTGGTTCAGCCCAATATATGGTCAGGTGGTACATGGAAATCCTAACTTGGTTGGTTTTTTCTTATGGTTAATAAGAGCTAAGTTTCTATTGTCTTTGATAAGTAAATGTACTTTTTATTATGTGGCTTTAATGGTTGTTCTATCATTGTTATCCATCTCGTTATATCCTAGTTATAAGCATGGTTATATTATAGCGCTCAGTATAGCTCTTATCACATTTCATTCAATGAATGTATGGTTAATGAATGCATGACCTAATTGGTGTTATGACAACTATTGTGAGAATGCATAAATCCTTCTTGTTAAACCTCAGATAAGTTTTCAGATCCTTATGTTCAGATATGCATTCATGACTTGTAGGTTGCATGTTCATCATGTCTTTAATGGAATGTCAGTCTTGGTTAGGAGAGGGCAAGTCAAGTTCTAGTTTAAGTTTTGGTTTGGAAGCCTCATTTCTATGCGATTCATCATTTCTGGAAGTTTCAATGAGTTCTGGGCAGGGGCTTGATTCTTGGCCCTAAAAAGGTGTCTTGGAATTCAGGGTTAATGGCATAATACTAGCTTAAAAAGTCCACAATCATTGGGAAGAAACCTTTGGGAGAAACTAGAGGGTTACAGTCGCTTGGAGGCCTTGGCAAGGGAGTAACTGACGCTCTAGGTTAGTGAAATAGAGAGTTAACTCAGGGGTTGGACACCTGAAGGGGTTGGTTTGCTCCTGGAGGTCCTGTGGCACCGAAGGGAGGTTAGTAAAGTCTCAAGTGTTCAACTCCATTTCATTAAGTTCATATAGGATGTTGACTCTTATCATAGTGACCCTTAGCTCATGCTTACCCCGAGAAAATCAGTGAAAGTGGGTAAATGTGGAGGAGGCAGGTTATAGGATGGTATCAAAATAGGTTATGCTCTCTTTGGGTAAAATAAAATGTTGTCATGGTTATGGTCATCATGCATGGGGTCATGGTACACAGTTGGTATGCTCATGCATGATGTTGTTATATTGATGTGATTATGATTATGTATATATTAGCACGATAAATGCTAACGTGGATTTTTATTTCATATGAGATAAGCCTCCCCTGAACATCAATGAGGTATGGTTTTGATTTTGTTATATATTTGGTTTATCTGACATGGCCTACTTGCATGAAGAAGAGAATGAAAGATGACAAGCAAAATGGTAGACTACAGTTCCCATGACTCTCCCTATAGATCAGTTGGGCATCAAGTAGATGAGTATTCTCTTGGTATAACAGACACATTGAGGATTTTGAGGGCATCGATCAAAAGTTTCATAACATACAATGACAAGGTGGTTGAGGCTTAGGAAATACTTGCAAGGGCCCATGAAAAGAAGGTAGAAGTCAATGCAACAATTCTTCAAAGTTTGTCATAATTGTAAAGACAAAGATAGTTAAGGATTAGTCAAGAGTAGGAAGAGAAAAATAATGGAGTCTATGGTAGCAAGTCTCGATCCGGATACATGTTGGATAAAGGGGATATAGTCAGAGGCATAAGATCACTAGATACACCTTTCAGGAGGACTGTTATGTATGGGCATCATTCTAGTTCCTCATCCAAGAGAAATTATCACCATCATCATTGTCATCATCCTTATAAGAGTGAGTACTTTCTTGAGGAGTTCAAGAAATTCAAGCCTCCTGCGTTTGATGGAGAGGTGAAGAAATAAAAATATGTAGAGGCATGGTTGCTTGGGATGAAGAAATTATTTAGATTGAATAGTTATTCAGAGAGCATGAAAGCCAAGATAGCCACCTTCAGTCTTAAAGGGAAAGTAGATATTTGGTGGGAAGATGTGAAGAACGTTAAGGGAATTCGAGAAGAAGAGTTGATTTGGGATGAGTTTGAGAGACTCTTCAAGAAGAAGTACCTATCTTAGAGATATTATGATGATATAGCTAAGGAGTTCTATGAGTTGCAGATGGGTTCTCTGACAAATGATGAGTACACTAGCAAGTTCTTGGAGCTATTGAGGTATGTGCCTTACCAGAAGGATGAGAAGGCTAAGATTCAGATATTCATCAGTGGATTGCCAATAGCATGTAGAGACATGATTGAGTTTGATGAGCCTAGATCATTGGAGAAGGCCATCTGGAATTTGAATCATTGATATGAGCAGCCAAAGCGCAAAGTTGAGCCTAAGCATGATTTGAAAGGAAATGAGAAGGTTAAAGCAAAGTGGCCACTAAAGCAAGGAAGACCTTAGGATGCAAGTGAGAAAGGAAATGTTGCTCCTTACAAGAATTTCAATGCAGTTGAGAAGGGGCACGGGTCACAACCTGGGATGCAACAGACTAGAGGTGATGGTAGGGGACCATTGCAGTGTTGGATATGTGGCAAAGATCATCGCAAGAAGGATTGTCCATTATACCAGGACGAAAGGCCTTAGATCTACAGTGCTCAGGAGGTGCAGATAGTTGGGGATGTTGGTCATAGCATTAATTGGATTTATGCATTTGTGGACAACAAGAAAGAAGATCGCCATGCATCCATTATTGAGATGGAAGGTAAGATTCATGGTCAAGTTGTTTCTATTTTTATTGACCCTAGATCTAATTATAGTTATGTTAATCCTCACCTGGTGGGTAAGTGTGGTTTGAGAAAAGAAGTGCATGCAGATTCTTGGTTGGTGTAGTTGGATACAGGTACTAAGAAGAGAGTTCATCATTGGGTAATAGATTGTGAATTTGATTTGAATGGTATGCCTACAACAACACATTTGAATTTACTGCCACTAGGATCATATAATATGCTTTTGGGTATGGATTGGTTGTCTCTTCATAAGACCAAAGTAGATTGTTATGTCAAGGCTATTGAGTGCTTGGATGATAATGGGGAAGAGAGAATATTGCAAGGAAAGAAGAAGCCTATAGCAATGAGGATGGTCATCGTTGTGCAGCCTAAGCGTAATTGCAGGAAAGGGTGTGTGATGTTTATAATCCATATTTCCAGTGACAAGGGTAAGGATGTTGAGGATGCTGAAATCTTCAAGAGATACCTTGTATTACAACAGTTTCGGGATGTGTTTCCAGTGGAGATTCCATAGTTTCTGCCCTACAAGGAAGTGGACTTTTCTACTGAGTTGGTACCAGGGGTAGCGCCAACATCAAAGGCACCTTATAGGATAAGCACACGAGAGTTAGTAGAGTTGAAGTTGCAGCTGAAGGAAATGCTTGCTAATGGATATGTTAGGCCAAGTGTATCACCTTGGGGTGCACCAGTGTTGTTCGTGAAGAAGAAGGATGGTACTCTTAGATTGTGCACTGATTACAGGTAGCTGAGTAAGGTGACGATCAAGACCGGTTCTCATTGTCAATGATTGATGACTTGTTTGATCAGTTGAAGGTAGCAACATTGTTCTCGAAGATTGATTTGAGATCGGGATACCATCAGGTACGCATCAAAGAAGAGGACATATACAAGACTGCTTTCAGGACTAGGTATGGGCATTATGAGTTATTTTTTGTTCCTTTTGGTTTGAAAAATGCCCCAACTAATTTTATGTGCTTGATGAATAGTGTGTTGCATCTTTATTTGGAAAATTTTGTTATTGTATTCATTGATGATATACTAATATATTCTGAGAATGAAGAAGAGCATGCCAAACACTTAGCAACAGTATTGATATTTCTAAGAGAGAATCAGTTGTATGTTAATATTTGGAAGTGCGGATTCTTTCAAATGGAGGTACATTACTTGGGACATGTTGTCTCCAAGGAAGGCATAACAGTGGATCTAGAAAAGACAAGGGTTATCATGGAGTGGGAAGCTCCTAAGAATGTGGATGAAGTCAAATCATTCATGAGGCTAGCAGGTTACGACAGGACGTTCATCAAGAAATTCTCACGCATTGCATATCCTATTACATCATTTCATAAGAAAGGTAAGAAATTTGAATGGACAGAGGAATGTGAATCCAGTTTTCAACAATTGAAGCAGTTGTTGAAAAATACTCTAGTCCTTAAGATTGCATATCCAGATAAAGAGTTTGTGGTGTGTACAGATGTCGACAAGAGAGGACTTGGTGGGGTCTTGATGTAGGAGGGACATGTGGTGTGTTATGAGTCCAAGAAGTTGAATGAGCATGGGAATAACTATGTGACTCGTGATCTTGAGATGGCATCTATTTTTCATGCCTTGAATATGTGGAGCCATTATCTTCTTGGCAAGAGGTTTGTATTGATGAGTGATCACAGTGGGTTGTGATATATGTTTGACCAACCGAATCTGAATACAAGGTAGGATAGGTGGTTTTCCACGATCAGTGAGTTTGACTTTGAGATAATATACATTAAGGGCAAGGAGAATAGCATTGTAGATTCTCTAAGTAGGAGAGTGCATATTAACCATGTTGCACTAGTGAGCTCTTATGGGACAGATTTAAAGGATCAGATCTTATAGGAAGGTTACACCAGGGTATAGGTGATCAGGATGTGGACTATATTCTCACGGTAGGTGATTTGGTAAGATTTAGGGACAAGATATATGTGTCAGATGAAAGTGCCCTCAAGAATTTTATCTTGAGAGAGTTTCATGTCAAGCCATATTCAGGTCACCCAGGATATCAGAAGACGTTGACAATAGTGAAAAAGTTATACTAGTGGTTGAATCTGAAGAAGGAAGTGATAGATTTTATGGCTATATGTTTGGACTCTCACCAGGTGAAAGATGAGTGTAAGAATCCAGGTGGGTTGCTTCAGCCTATTCTGATTCTAGAATGGAAATGGGAGGTCATTTCCATGGATTTCATTACAGGACTTCTAAGGACATCAAGGCAACATGATTCTATCATGGTTGTGGTCAATAGATTGAGCAAGGTAGCTCACTTCATTCCAATGAAGAATACTTATTCAACTACTAAGGTGGCACAAGTCTTCATCAGGGAGATAGTGAGGTTGCATGGTGTTCCGAA
Organism: Pinus tabuliformis; assembly: GCA_031772625.1. Taxonomy (NCBI): domain Eukaryota; kingdom Viridiplantae; phylum Streptophyta; class Pinopsida; order Pinales; family Pinaceae; genus Pinus; species Pinus tabuliformis. The sequence goes on from CM062807.1 coordinate 142,031,422, forward strand.
GAAGATTGTGTCAGACATGGATGCTAAGTTTACTTCCAAGTTTTGGAAGGAGTTGTTTGCAAGTTTAGGGATAGAGTTTTCCTTCAATACAGCTTATCATCGCAAACATATGGATAAACAGAGAGGGTCAATATGATTCTAGAGGATATGTCAAGGATGTATGTAATGCAACAATAGAGGAGATGGGAGGAGTACCTTCCATTGGTTGAGTCTGCTTACAATAATGGTTATCAGGATTCATTGAGGATGAGTCTGTTTGAGGCACTCTATGGGCAGAGCTATAATGTTCCCATATGTTGGAGTGATCCAGTGAATAGGGTACTTATTGGACTGGATATGTTGGTAGAAATGGAATAGGAGATGTGGGTTATAAAGAAGAATCTAAAGGAAGCACAGGACAGGCAGAAAAGTTATGCAAACCAGCACAAGACATTTAAGGAGTTTCAGATCTAGGAGCATATGTACTTTCACATCAAGCCTAAGAAGAGCTCCTTGAGGATTGGATCATGTGCCAAGTTGGCACCATGGTATTGTGGACCTTTTGAGATCCTTGAGAGGATTAGAAGAGTGGCCTACAGACTTGCACTGCCTCCAATGGTGAAATTCCATGATGTTTTTCATGTTTCATTGCTTAAGATATATGTAAAGGATGTTGATCATGCTATTGATTAGTTTGTATTGCAAGTGGAACCAAAAGGATAATTCCAACTGGAACCTCAGTGCATATTGCAGTGGAAATAACTCATGCTCTAGAACAAAGCAATCGAGCAAGTTAGAGTGCAGTGGAAGAACTTTGGGCCCGATGAAGCTACATGGGAGATGGATGATCAGATGCGAGCTATGTATCCTTCATTGTTTTCTAATTGAGGCAAAGCCTATTTGGTATATTATATATGTACATGGATGTAAATACCACCATGAGTTGGGTTATAAAGCTCCAACAAGAAGTATGGTTGTCATGTTCTCATGTTTGTCATGATGGTTTTGCTTCTAAGCAGGTTGTTCATTGTAAATACTACATAGAGCTAAGTTATAAAGCTCCATGGGCAGTATGTTATGGTTTTCAGCAATTTTGTTGGTTTTAGGTGTCATAGAACACAAAGGACGATGTTCCCCTAAGGGGGATGGGTCTGTAACAGCCTTGGATTAAAATTTCATGTCTTAAAGTTAATAAAGGCAAAATAAGACCAACGTCAAGGGACACTTATTCCAAGATAAATGTTGGGGAAAATATCCTAGTGGGCATGACTTGTTGTGTATTATGGCTAAGGGAAATTGGAAAATGCAATGGCAAAGGCTTTGAAAAGTAAAAAAGATATTATTGGCATTTTATTTATGAAAATAATGGAAAAGGGGAGAAAAGGAAGGTGAAAGGTCACAAGTTGCATGTGAGGAGGAAATTGAAAGAAATTAAGGAAAAGTGAAGAAATTAGAGGCATCAATAATAAAAAGACACCAAAGCATTAGTTTGTAGCCTTTTCTCAGTTCAGTTTTGGAATAAGTCTCAAAGAGGAGAAGAGAAACAAGAGGAGAAGGGTAGAAATCAAACAAAAGAAGGACAAGGAAAGCAAAGGGAAGCAAGAATCAAGCAAGGAAAGGTTGGATCAAGCAGCTTCAGTGGGAATACTTGCAAGTAATAGGTTGCATGTATGATTTCCTAGTTAGTTTTGGCATGGATGGTATGCTCATGTTGTATTTGGTTTCATTATTGTCAATGGCATGGATTTTGTCAGTTTTTAAAATGGTTTCTAGCCTTGCCTTACCATTTTTGGATAGCCATGGTGTGATGGGATTATTTTTCAATTGAGCTCTGGATTATTGGAAGGTTTTCGATCTGGGTGAGGTGGTATCAGGAAAATCCCAAGGGTTGGGGGTGGAGATGTTTTTATCTAGGAATCCCTCAACACATGGGTGGAGATAAGAAAAATCCTCAAGAGATGGTGAAGGAATTCTGAGGCATCTAAGCTCAGTATTTTTGTGATCTCGAAGTTGGTTTAGCTGAGATCACAGTATGGTGAGGTTGGAGGTGATTTAACCTCTGGATGTAACAGCCCTGGTGAAAATTTCATGTAATAAAAGTTAATAAGGGAAAAATAAGACCACGGTTAAGGGACGCTTATTCCAAGATGGATGTTGGGCAAAGATATCCTAGTGGGCATCACTGAATGTGTTTATGGCTAAGGAAATTGCCAAGGGCAATGGATAAGGCATTAAAAAGGAAAAAAGACATTTTTGGCACATTTATTTATGAAAATAAAGGAAAATAGGAGAAAAATAAAGTGAAAGGTCACAGGTTTCATGTGAGGAGGAAAATGAAGGAAAATAATGAAAATTGAAGAAAATAAAGGCCTCATTGATAAAAAGGCTTCTGAGGATCACTTGGTAGGATTGGCCAGTTCAGTTTTAAGCTCTCTCATTATTCTCTCTCTCTCTCTCACTCTTGGACACTTAGATTTTTCTTGGAGCACTCTAGCTTTGGAGCAAGGAAGGAAAAGCAAGCAAAAGGGAAGGAAGGAAAGAAAGGATCAAGGAAGGAAGAGCAGGATCAAGCAACTTCAACAAGAATACTTGTAGGTAACATATTGCATGTGTGATTTCCTAGTTGATTTTGGCATGCATGCCTTTGCATGTTGGTGTATGGTTCTCTTGCTATCAGTGGCATGCTTTTGTCAGGTTATGATAGTCGTTTTCAGCCTATCCTTGCCTTTTCCAGATACCATGGTGTGTAGGGATGTTTATCTCAGTTTTGAGCTTTGGAATTGTCGAATGGATTTCAGAATTTGGGGTGGAGGTGGTCTCAAGGTTAATTCCCAAAGGCCAAGGCATCCCCTGATTGGTTTTGGTGAGATAAATGGTAAAGCCTGAGGGAGGAGTCTCATTTTAGGGCCTGGTGATCTGGTGTGGATTGCGGTAAAGCCTGAGAGGTTGGTGTCTCGGTTTAGGGCCTAGTGATCTGGGATTGAATTTCGGTAAAGCCTGAGAGACAAGGAGACAGAAAATTCCTCAAGGATAGTGATGGATAGTAGATGGCATTCCAAGTTCAGTTCGATTTTGTAATCAAAGCACCAGTTTTGGTGTGATCATTGTTTTGGTAAGGGTGGAGGTGGTTTAACCTCTACATTCCCTTGGTTGTTTTTAGATTAGTTTATCCCTGAGATCCACATTGATGCTTGGAATATGGCACGGGGGCGACTGGCTAAAATAAATACTTGGTTCAACCATGTCTACAGCCGGGTGGTACATGGAAGTCTTTAACCTAGTCAGATTTTCCTATGGTTAATAAAAGCTAAGTTATCTTGCTTTTCCACTTGTTTATATATGGATTTAATGGTTGTTATATCACTGCTATTTCCATGGTTTTATGATTGTTATAAGCATGGGTAATTGGCTAGTTCATGTCACGGCTACTTCATGTATTTACTTGTAATGGTTAAAATGATGGATGCAAGACCTAATTGATGTCATAACAGTTCAAGGGAGAAGGTGGTGATCCTTCTTGTCATGTTTCATAAGTGTTTTTAGTCATTCATGTTTTGTCTTGTATCATATACCTGTAGATTGTATTGATGCCAAGTGTTTGACAGAATGTCAGTCCCGGTTTGGGATGGTTAGGCCTAGTCCTAAAGTTTATTTTTTCTTTATAATCTTGTCATCATGTGTTTAATGGATTTTGGAAGATATATCAAGTTCTAGGCAGTGGCTGGAATTTTGGGCTAGAAAAAGTTCCTTAAATTTCACAGAACCTGGCATAGGTATGCTACGAAAAGTCCCTAGATGCAAGCATGCAAGCTTGTAAAAGTGTCCAGAGGTCCCTCGATGTTGGCATGCCCATAGCATGAGACGGTCCAGAGGTAAAAAGGTCTAAGAACTCAGTGGGACCTAGCGGCATAATGTCTAAGTGGTTGGGTTGCCTCCTAGGAGTGTTGTTGCTAATGTGGAAGGTATGGTTGATGTGTTTTCGTCAATTCTATTTCCTTAAGGTAACCAAGGAGGTTGAATCCTATCATAGTATCCTCTCGTCACATGCTTACCTCGGTTGGCTGGTTACTTGGGTAGAGGTGGGAGGAGGGTGGTTACAGAGCATTAGGGGAATTTTGAGGTCTAAATTGGGCCTCCTAAGGAAATTATAAAATAATAGTGGAAATAATAAAATAAAATTAGATTATATCATCAAATTTTAAAAGGAAAAAAGGAAAAACTATTTTTTCAGCTCGTATTTTCAACTTATCTCCCTATGGGTTTACTCAAATTCTTAGCGGCAACACTCTTTGGATGCAAAATTTGGTTCCTCATCCAAGGAGTACCCATGTTGCATACTTTTGATTGACCCCACTACACGAAAAATAAGAAATACATGTAGACTTGATTGCAATCACGTTTTTCATGTATTTTTCATTTTTCGTGTACCAAGGTCCATCAAAAGTATGCACATGGGTACTCCTTGGATGAGGAATTAAATTTTTCATCCAACCAGTACTCCCGCTCAAAATTTGTGTAAAACCTTAAGGAAATAAGCTAAAAATACGAGTTGAAAAAGTAGTTTTATTATTTTATTATTTTTTAATCTTTTTACTTTTTTACTCCAAAATGGTGAATCATCCCCCATGGTTGATATCATCATCTTGAATCCTATTGGTTCTTATAAAGTTTATTTTGGTTGTACTTTTTTCTTAGGAGGCCCATTTTAGACCTCAAAATTCCCCTAATGATGGTATCAAAGCAGGTTGCACTCTCTTTAGGTCATATTTGATACCATAGAGTGGTATCAAAGCATGGTTCACCCCTCGCACTAGATGGGTGGTGTGTTGGTCATGCATTCATGTTGGTTGTATATGTGTTGCTTATGTCTGTAGTCCATGTGCGTGTTGCATTTACATGGTGTTGATCATGGTTGTAGTGATGTCACCATGTGAAGGTTGAGGGCATTGTTGTGGGATGTGTCGTCATGAGTGTATGGTTGTATATGCATTTGTTATGAATGTATGGAAGGTCGAACATGCATTGTGATGTCATTGAATGAAATTAGGTCATCATGATGCTTTTGGTTGTTGTGATGTTGATATGTTGGCTGAGATAGAGCAGGAGATGCATATCATTAAAGTGAAGTTGCAGCATTGGATCTCGAGGCAATAGCATGGTGTCATACAGGTTTGGATGTTGAGCATGCAGGTATGTTAGTTAATGGATTGTTATATGCATTAGGGTTATATACATTAGGTTTATGTACATGTTTATTGATGTTATGGTTACATACATGATAGTTGCTAATTGATTAGTGTAGTCATATGCACAAGTGTCAGATAGTCATGAGTGGTAGTAACCTATGGTTGTATGCATTTCTCTTGTTGTTTTATGTAAGATAACTTGATGGTTATGTTATATTTTGTTGATGAGTATGTTATAGGTTAACTTGCTATTGTTATATGATAGTTAGCTTGATGATTAGGTTATATGTTTTTTATGAGCATGATATATAACTTGTTGTTGTTATATGCTACTAACTTGATGACTAGGGTTATTACATTAAGATCTTGATGTTATATGTATCATGCTAAACTGGATTTGCCTATTCAGATGGTTAGGGTTATGACATTCAAGTATGAGTCGACTTATTTTTGACATTGTGTTGTTCTAATCCAGACTGATCGTACATATGTGATTTCTATGCATAAATGACAAATGTTTATGAGTTTATGATGTGAACATGTTAGCTAGTGACTATTATGGATATCATGACCTTATTTATTTTTGAGTTGATATGTCGTGAAGTTATATCATGCTAATCTAGATTGATTGTGTAGACAAGATAGCATCCCCTGAAATATAGTAAGGTATGAGCTTTCTTATGTCATCTACTTTTTGCTTGAATGTTTGATTATGTCATTTAATTGGTGTTTGAGTGTTGGTGTCTATTATTCTTCCGACATGTTGTCTGAATGTTTGATTACTTGCATGATATAAGTATGTGTCTGTAAGATTGCCTAAATGAACGATCTTGTTTTAATATGATTGTATCAACACATATGTGTTGAGATAGCTTATATGTACGTGAGCGTAATAGGTGACAGTTGTAGTATTATGTCTAATAACTATGAGTTGACTATGAATTATGACAAGATTGCTAGTCTTGGTAAAAATTAGTAGATGTGATTGTCTTGATATTTGGAACATGTGTGAACAGTTGCAGGAAACATACTTGGTATTATCATGACAAGGTAATAATTGATGTGTTTAAATAACTAACTGTTGGGTGATGTGAAAGTGCATAGTAACACTCAATTGCAACAAGGAAAAGGTCAAAGAAAGAATTTGGTCAAGAATTCTTTTAGCCATGTTTGGAAACCCTAATTACAAACAAATGAGTGTTTTGCATACAATAAGTCTTCTTAACCTTAATCTTGTCTGGCATTATGTGGATATGTGCTAGATTCATGAACTTGTATTTGATAGGTATATTAGCTAGTCTCTAGTTACACGTGGATCTGTCAAGGGAATTGGAGTCCCTTGAGAGATGGTGTGGATGTGTTCAATTGCAAGCAACGTGCTTGGCACAACAAAGTAAGGTAACCAATGCATTGTTATGTTTATTTAATCACTGACAATTACGTGTTGATGGCAGTATGATGCAAGGGATTGTATGGAAAAGAAATTGCCATGGAATCTAGAAGAAGGCTCATGTTGAGATTTCCCTTGGAAGCACTGGGAACCATGGGGATTGAGCCATGGTCTCTGTTGTTAGCCTTGTCATTTTAGTCTTTAGGTGATTTGTTGTGCTTGATTGCAGTTTTTTTGCGTCTTGTGCATGGCCACGCCACTTTGGTTGTGGTGTCATATTGTTGTCGGTTTTCCATGGTTTTCTTCTTGTTTGTTTATTGTCTTGCCTTTTATGTTTGGTTTTTGGTAATTGGTTTGGAAATAGGAAAGTTAGTGGAACTCGGGGAGAGCTAAATGAAACCCAACAGGTAATGTAAGGCCTAGATGAAGCTCAATGCATGTATAAGGCCATCTGAATGTAAGCGTATAACAACTCGTTGGGTTGGTTGGGTCCATTGGTGTAAATAGACGATAGTAGGACAGTCACAAAAAAAGTAATCAGGAAAGGTAAAGTAAATATATTTGAGGGGCCAAATGCCTTAGCTATGTTGGGAATTGTTGTTCTCAATGTTCTATATGCCTTGCATGGATAAAGGAAGTTCTCTTAACCTTGACCTTATGATATCTAGTAATTATGTTGTGATCATGATTGTGTAGATGTATATATATGTATACATGTATGTATGTAGGTATGTCATTTTCTGATGAGATCATGATTTTTGTGCTAATTTTATATATATGTATGTATGTATGTTTCTATGTCACTGTTTGACAAGGTCATCAGGAATCATTCTTGTGGAGGAATGATCGTGTATGCAGGTGAATGGCATGAAGAGATTCTTGGTTCATGAGGAATCAAGTGGGAAGAGTAGCTTGACAGATCACTAAGGTCACTATCATGTGGATATGAATTGATATTATGTTATTATACTATGTTTATGTTTATGTTATGGACAACCTAATGCTGAGAGATACATCAGTGAAATGAAAACAACGTGATGTGTAGCATGCTAGGATAAGCATGGATGGCAGAGAGACACTGGAAGCAAGGTTGCTTGGTAGAGACAATGTGGTTTTGGATATGTGGTACTATTGTTGTGCATATATTGTATATGTTGTACATGTTGCATTTGTGATGTTATGTGCATGTGGTGTTGTGTATATATAGTGTGTGTACACGTTACTATACAATGTTATATATAGTGTGGTACAAATAGTGTTGTGTGAATATTGCATATGCAGTGTTGGGCATAGATGGTGCTATGTACATGTTGGATATGCGGCGTTATATGCATATGGTGTTGTGCGCATGTTGGATATGCAGTGATTTGTACAAATGATGTTATGTACATGTTGGATATGCAATGCTCTATACATGTGGTGTTGTGTGCATGTTGTACATGTGGTGCTATGTACATATGGTTTTGTGTGCATGATTGTACAAGTGGTACTGTGAGCATGTGGTTTTGTGTACATGTTGTACATATGGTGTTATGTGCAGGTGGTGACGTATACATGTTGTGCATATGGTACTGTGTAAATGTCATGCATGTCCTGCTATGTATGTCTAGCATTGTGTACACATTATACATGTGGTACAATGTACATGTGGTGTTCTGTACACGATGTACAAGTGGTGTCGTGTACATGCAATGATGTGAACACATTATGCAAGTGGTGTTTTGTATAGGTGGTACTATGTACATGTTGTACATGAGGTACTAGTGTACATGTGGTATTATGTGCATGTCGTACATGTTGTGTTGTGTACATTTGGTATTATGTATGTGCATGGTGTAGTCGCGGTATCATGACATGTGTATTTGTTGTGTTGTACTCTATGTACGTATATGTATTGTGTTGTACATCGGGTGTAGGTGTATGTATTGTGTTGTAGTGTACACTGGATGTAGGTGTATGTATTTTTTTGTGTTGTACAATGGGTGTAGGTGTATGTGTTGTATGTCAGGTATAGGTGCATGTATTTCATGGCATTGTATGCCGTGTGTGGTTGTATGTGTGTGATGCACACTATGTGTATCTGCACATGGTTTAGGAGAAGGCACTAGGTGTTTTTCGAGTGTGGAAACTGATCTGAAGTGCATACAAAATAAATAAAAAGGTAGAAGCTAAGGATTGGTTAAAGGATAAGTATCGGTATTTTATTTCAGTTTTATTATGTGTGTGAATTATGATTTTGGTTTATGATGGTTACATGTAATTTACGATTTTGATCTATGATGGTTTTGTTTTGAGCTAACCTGATGTGATGTGCTTATACGTGATGATTTGGTCAAAGATGCTAGTTTGACTTGTTGTGGCAGGAAGCGAAAAGAATTCAAGTGTACCTTATTGACGGGCTACCAATTAGGTATGATTTGAATTTATTTCAATTTATTTTAAATCTAATGGAAGTTATGTGCTTGGTAGAGGAAGCACGGAAATTCTCGGTTGGGTGGTTGAAATCGACTATGTGAATTAATAGCAATGACAAAAGGAATTGGAACATGCAGCAGTATGTTGGTAAAGCACTTCAGGAGCAGCGCCATTGTGGGACACTGGTACCCAATAGTGTCCATTGATTTCCATTGGCATGCTATGGCTGGTATGATGGTTTGAGGTAGGTATATGCCTTGGTTGTTTGACTTTCCAATGCAAGGAAGCCTTTCAAAGGGATGGATCACCCAGGATAGGGGATGTCGGGGAACTTGGAAGGTGTGTGACTACACAGATGGGGTAACCACATTTCCCGAGGAACTGTGTAGAAGATAAGGGAAGGCCAGGGATATATTTATTTTGGTCATTAGCATTTCCAGATGGAACCAAAAGCACATTGGGAGTGCGCCCTAGTAAAATGAGTCGATAACTATTCGCTGAGAGGACAAGTGGCACAGGATTATAGCACTGGACATTGGATGCCATTTGATTGTGGCAGTGGATTCTGGACTTCCTCGGAAGGAAGTGAATCCTAGTATTACTTTGAGGGTGGAGGTGTGAGCCTTTGGATACCCTTGTTGCAGATGCAGACATTGTATCATTTTATTTGTTGGTTTAGAAAATGTGTATATGTGTATATGTGTCTATTGTAAATACTATAATGAGCTAAGTTATAAAGCTTCAGTAAACAATATGTTTTTCATGTTGTCATGATGTTTTTCTTTTGAGAAGGTCATTCATTGTAAATACTACAACGAACTAATTTATAAAGCTCCATGGGCAATATGTTTTATTTTCAGCGGTTTTGTTGAGGTCATGGTGTGGTTTAACACCGAGGATGGTGTTCCCCAAGGGGGAGGTGTTGAAAATGCAACAAGATGATGGAGCTTAGTGAAAAGGAGTCGCCTTCACTAAGTGGGCCCGTAGGGTATTTTTGGCGCAAAGTCTATTTTTAGACTATGTCTATTTTTAGACATATGGATCATGGTCTATGAGTTGCAGGATGTTGTTTATGGATGACTTGTCATGTTGGGAAAAATAGATGGACTTCTATTTTTGGTTCACAGCGGAGTGATCAGAGTCTATTTTTAGACTGCCAGGCTAAAAATAGAAACAGTGAAATATTGTTAGCCCTTAGTAATATTCGGACTCTAAACATTATCTTATTCTCTTGGAGCACTTCAGTTCGAGCTACGGATGTGGTACATGCAGCTGACAAAAGGAATCACGTGGTTTCTTATGTGTTAGTTGAGCTATTGCATGGAGGACTTCAGTTAGAACTCATGCATGTGAGTTCTGTGGAGTTGGATGTGGAGTTGATGGAGTTGTGTTCAGTTGACTTAGTTGAACTAGTTGTATTTGGTCTAACTAAAGAATACACTAGTGATGAGTTGTGTGAATTGATTGTTAATTAATTCACTAATTATTAACTCATAAAGCAACTAAATAATACATCAGTTAACTCAGTGCATGGACAGTTCAACAGAGACAGGTGTTAGAGGTAAGTGAAAAGGTGAGTTGTGACTATCAGTTGTGCATGAGATTTGCACATGCATGGATTGAGTAATGCCAATGAGGAATGCGCAGTGTGGGCCAATACAAGGCAATTGTAGCCTGTGCTCACGTGATTTTTCACTTTGGATTGTGCAGTGGAGGCAGGCAAAGCAGCGGAGGAGATTTGAACCTGTGACTTGTTCAGATCTGAGCTAGTTTTGTGTGTAACAGGTGGAGATAGTACTGAGTACTTGTGAGGAGTATTGTACTATGTATTGTTACATGTTCTCAATCATTATAATATACAGATAGTGTGGGGTTTTCAGTTGTATGCTTTCCCCGGGTTACATACTGTGTTAATGTGTGCATGCGATTGATGTTTCATTGTTTTTAATTCTGCAAAATTGATGATCAACGTAGAGGAGGTTATGTATTGTGCATGTATTCCACAATAGTGTATAATCGGGATAATCTCAGTGAATAAGTGTCACATTATTCAAAATTTCTACATGGTATCAGAGCTGTTGATCATCAGATCTATTATTCAGAAAGTGTTTACATCTTATTTCTTCAGGCAGAGTCTGTAATCGGGCCAGGTAGCCTCTAGATTCATCCTTCGTTTGGAAGGCGAGATATCTGGTAAAAGCCCATACAGTCAATCTCTGTACGAGAAATACTTTGTTCTCACGAATTCTAGATCAGAGGCGGTTGAGTTTGGAGCCGGTGGAATTCGAATTTGCAGCAATGTTCTCTTGGTATCAACGTGGCAATGTCTTTCAACGGATTGCGATTGGAGTATGCTCTTGAGGGCAGCTTGAACTATATTGCATGGAAGGACAGGATGGAGGCAGTGTTAGATGATAACGGGCTGAAGGAGTTCATAGAGGCTGATGTCCCAAAGCCTACTGATACTGCACAAGTTGATGCTTGGCAAAAGAAGACAGCAAAGTGTCGAAGGATTCTGTTGGAGGGCGTGAAGGATCACATTGTGTCCAGCCTGCATGGAAAGACTTCTCCATACTTGGTGTGGAAAGTGTTGAAAGATCTATTCCAAAGCAAGAGTGATCAGAGGAAGCTGGCGCTCAAGGATAAACTCAGAAACATTAAGTGTGAGAATGGAGACAGTATGCTCAGGTATCTCACGAAGTTCACCCAATGCCGGGATGAGCTGGGAAGTGTGGGGGTGACTGTCGATGATGAGGACTTGGTGAGCTTGGCTCTCCTTGGTCTTCCGAAGAGTTGGCATTCCTATCAGGACTTTGTCAATGGTTGGGAGAAATTGCCAGGATGGAAGAGACTTTGGTCGGATCTTGTGCAAGAGGAGATCAGACGGAGCACCAGAGACAGTTCTTCATCCATGCATGATGAGGAGAACTGTGCCTTAGTGAGTAAGGTGAAGAAGGGGAAGGAGAAGGGTTCTCTTTCCGAATCTAGTTCTTCCAATGATGGGAAGAAGGTTGACAAGTCGAAGGTGAGATGCTTTCATTGTCATGAGTTGGGCCATTATGCTACTAATTTCCCAAAGAAGAAATCCAAGAAGGGATCCGGGGAAGGATCTGAAGGTGAGGCACTTGCTTCACAGTTCGAGTTGGATTTCACACTCTTCGCATGCATGGTTTCATCCATAGTGGGAAGTGGTTGGTTTCTTGATAGTCGAGCTTCTTTCCACATGACCGGTGACAAGAGTTGGTTCATTACTTTGGAGGAGAAAGATCTCCAGATACTCATAGCGATGGGTAATGATGAGAAGTATAATGTCTCAGGTGTAGGCACGGTTATTTTTCAGAGGGAGCATGGAGCTCGCCTTACCTTAACCGATGTCAAGTATGTACCAGGACTGAAGAGAAACTTGGTGTCGATCGCGATGCTGGAAGACAAAGGCTATGATGTAGTCTTAAGTAAGGGAAAGGTTTTCCTTAGACACATCATTCCTAGACAGGTGAAGCAGATTGGTTCACGGGTCAAGAACCTGTATGCTCTTGAGGTTCAAGATGCATGCAAAGCCTTGAGCAGCGAGGCAACTAATGGAGACTTGGTGGTTGAGAGGGAGCATATATTACCTCTCAACATGCAGAGCCAGAAGAAGTCTCAGACGATTGTGGAGGAGCCACGATTGGTGCAGCAGCTTCAGGAGGTTGTGGAGCAGCCACAACGAGGGAAGCTGAGAGGAGATCGAGTAGAGACATCTACTCATGCAGAGACCTCCAGTAGGGGGAAACTTCGAGCCAGGTGGGCAGAGGGATCGCATGCAGCCATACCTCCAGGTAGGAGGTGGGGTGATGTGGATTGATCTCCCAAGGAGGAGGGGCAGGATCCTTGAGGTACCCAACCTCTTGGATGAGACCTTGCTACGGGAGCCCCGATGTGGAGTAGCAGGAATTGACTAATTGCGTAGAAACAGATGTAGATGGAGCGGCAGAGAGAGCAACAGTGTAGGGAATCCCAGGACAGTGCATAGCTAACAAGCTGCAGCAATGCAAGAGGTACAAGTGTTTTGAACAGTGCTAAGTGGCACAGAGAAGTGTGTAATGGTGCGAGATGCATGGAGATGTTGCAGTAGTGTAGATGTCAGAGAGGGAGCACTTGTCAGCAGCAGGCAGAGCTTCAGCATCAGATTATGTTCCTAGCCCAACAGAGTGGTCAGTTGGGAGTGTTTTTGTTCCAAGTGTTGTTGGAGCAAGTGGACCGGGAAAATGTGTTGCATGCAGAACATTCCAGAGGTAGGATAGGGGTTGCAGATAATCCATATCTTGTTGAGAGGGAGTGTTGAAAATGCAACAAGATGATGGAGCTTAGTGAAAAGGAGTCGCCTTCACTAAGTGGGCCCGCAGGGTATTTTTGGCGCAAAGTCTATTTTCAGACTATGTCTATTTTTAGACTATGTCTATTTTTAGACATATGGATCATGGTCTATGAGTTGCAGGATGCTGTTTATGGATGATTTGTCATGTTGGGAAAAATAGATGGACTTCTATTTTTGGTTCACAACGGAGTGATCAGAGTCTATTTTTAGATTGCCAGGCTAAAAATAGAAACAGTCAAATATTATTAGCCCTTAGTAATATTTGGACTCTAAACATTATCTTATTCTGTTGGAGCACTTCAGTTCGAGCTACGGATGTGGCACATGCAGCTGACAAAAGGAATCATGTGGTTTCTTATGTGTTAGTTGAGCTATTGCATGGAGGACTTCAGTTAGAACTCATGCATGTGAGTCCTGTGGAGTTGGATGTGGAGTTGATGGAGTTGTGTTCAGTTGACTTAGCTGAACTAGTTGTATTTAGTCTAACTAAAGAATACACTAGTGATGAGTTGTGTGAATTGATTGTTAATTAATTCACTAATTATTAACTCATAAAGAAACTAAATAATACATCAGTTAACTTAGTGCATGGATAGTTCAACAGAAACAGGTGTTAGAGGTAAGTGAAAGGGTGAGTTGTGACTATCAGTTGTGCATGAGATTTGCACATGCATGGATTGAGTAATGCCAATGAGGACTGCGCAGTGTGGGCCAATACAAGGCAATTGTAGCCTGTTCTCACGTGATTTTTCACTTTGGATTGTGCAGTGGAGGCAGGCAAAGCAGCAGAGGAGATTTGAACCTGTGACTTGTTCGGATCTGAACTAGTTTTGTGTGTAACAGGTGGAGATAGTACTGAGTACTTGTGAGGAGTATTGTACTATGTATTGTTACATGTTCTCAATCATTATAATATACAGATAGTGTGGGGTTTTCAGCTGTATGCTTTCCCCGGGTTACATACTGTGTTAATGTGTGCATGCGATTGATGTTTCATTGTTTTTAATTCCGCAAAATTGATGATCAACGTAGAGGAGGTTATGTATTGTGCATGTATTCCACAATAGTGTATAATTGGGATAATCTCTGTGAATAAGTGTCACATTATTCAAAATTTCTACAGGAGGGTCCTTGGTGTTCCCCAAGGGGGAGGGTTCTGTAATATCCCTCATGAAAATTTCATGTAATAAAAGTTAATAAAGGAAAAATAATACCACAGTTAAGGGACACTTATTCCAAGCTTAATGTTGGGAAAATATATCCTAGTGGGAATCACTAGATGTGTTTATGGCTAAGACAATTGGAAAAGGCAACGGCTAAGGCATGAAAGAGGAAAAAATATATTTTTGGCACATTTATTTATGAAAATAAAAGAAAATATGAGAAAAGTAAGGTGAAAGGTCACAGGTTGCATGTGAGGAGGAAAATGAAGGAAAATAATGGAAATTGAAGAATTAGAGGCGTTATTGATAAAAAGGTCTATGAGGATCAGTTGGCATGATTGGTCATTGTAAGGTTGGTCATTTCAACTTTGGAGCTCTCTCATTATTCTCTCTCTCTTTCTCACTCTTGGACACACAGAGTTTTCTTGGAGCACTCTAGCTTTAGATCAAGGAAGGAAAAGAAATAAAAAGGGAAGGAAGGAAAGAAAGGATCAAGGAAGGAAGAGAAAGATCAAGAAGCTTCAATAGGAATACTTGCAGGTAACATATTTCATGTGTGATTTCCTAGTTAGTTTTGACATGCATAGATTTTCAAATTGGTGTATGGTTCTCTTTTTATTGATGGATTAGTTTTGCCATGTTATGATAGTGGTTTGCATCCTAACATTTCCTTTTATGGATGCCATGGTGTGTTGGGATGTTTATCTCAATTTTGAGCTTTGTAATTACTAGATGGATTTCGGAATGCGGGGCGGAGGTGGTCTCAAGGTTCATTCCCAAAGGCTTAGGAATCCCTTGACTGGTTTTGGCGGGATAGACATAAAGCCTGACATAGGAGTCTTGGTTTAGGGCCTAGTTATCCGGTGTGGATTGCGGTAACGCCTAAGAGGTTGATGTTTCAGTTTAGGGTCTAGTGATCCAAGATTGGATTGCAGTAAATCTTAAGAGACAAGGAGATGGAAAATTCCTCAAGGATAGTGATGGATTCTAGATGGCATTTCAAGTTTGGTTCAGTTTTGTGATCGGAGCACCGGTTTTGGTGTGATCACAGTTTGGTGAGGGTGGATGTGGTTTAACCTCCGTATTCCCTTGGTTGTTTTTGGATTGGATTATCCATGAGATCCCACATTCATGCTTAGAATATGGCACGGGGGTGACTGGCTAAAAGAAATATTTGGTTCAACCATGTCTACGGTTGGGTGGTATGTGGAAGTCCTAAACCTGGTCGGATTTTCCTATGGTTAATAAAAGATAAGTTATCTTGCTTATGTACTTGTTTATATGTGGATTTAATGGTTCTTATCTCAATTTTATTTCCATGGTTTTATGTTGGTTATAAGCATGGTTAATTAACGGGTTCATGTCATGGTTACTTCATGTATTTACTTGTAATGGTCAAATTGATGGATGCAAGACCTAATTGGTGTCATAATAGTTCAAGCGAGAAGGTGGTGATCCTTCTTGCCATGTTTCATAAGATTTTTCATTCATTCATGTTTTGTCTTGTATCATATACATGTAGATTACATTGATGCCAAGTGTTTGACAAAATGTCAGTTCTGGTTGGGGATGATTAGGCCTAGTCCTGTAGTTGATTTTTGGTTTATTAATCTTTTCATCATGTGTTTAATGGATTCTGGAAGTTACAGCAAGTTCTGGGCAGTGGTCAGAATTCTGGGCTAGAAAAGTGCCTTAAATTCTATGGACCATGGCGCAGGTATGCTGGGAAAAGTCCCTAGACTTAGGCATGCAGGCTTGTGGGAGCATCCAGAGGTCCCTGGACGTTGGAATGCCCATAGCATGAGAGCATACAAATTTCAAGAGGTTTGAAAACTCAATGAACCCAGGGGAAAGATGTCTGAGTGGTTGGGTTGCATCCTGCGAGTGTTATTGCTCATGTAGAAGGTATCGTTGATGTGTTTGCGTCGATTCCATTTCCTTAAGGTCACCAAGGAGGTTGAATATTGGGTCCCTATAATACTAGTGATTACCCCATTACTATTGTAGTTATACCCCTTATTAATATTGTTGTGCCCCTATTGCCCCCATATTGTTATTACTTTGCCCCATAGAATCCCTCTATTGTTATTTTTGTGGCTTTATATTATTATTGTTAGGTCGGCTGGGTTATATTGTGACTCCTTAGACTCCTATATATAGAAAGGAGGTTTTGTTATTTGTATCATCCAAGAATTTTTCATTTATGTAATGTAAAGGAGGTTGCCCCCTCGAAGAGGCTGAATTCTAAGGCATTGATCTATCTTTTTTATCTTTTCTTGAGCTGGTTTCATAACATTTGGGATCAGAGCTTTGGATTCTAGGGTTTCGCTGCTCCAAACAGGTCATCGTGGAATTTTCGCTATAACTTTTTTTTTTGCGATGTTTCAGAAGCTAAAAAAAAAAACCATTTGAGAAGACAACGCGCTGAATCTTGGGTCTGAATTTCAGAGTTTTTTGCACTATATTTGCGGCGATATGATCTGAGGAAGTTGGTCTTCTTGCAGACTCCTGAATTACATTCCAAATAGGTGACTTGGGGAAAATCATCATAACTTTTTCCCTGAGCATTGGATTGAAATTTCGTAAGAAGGTGCAGAAAAAGGACGGACTGTAGTTTCTTGTAGATATTTTTCAGAGCAAAATGACGAAACATTGACTCGTGGCACGTCGTACAAGTTCGCTCTACTGAACTAGTCTATAATCAGGTCACTGTGGGAGATTTCGCATAACTCTTCCTTGGAGAATCCAAATTGGATCAGACTGGTGGCATTGGAAAGAGGACACAAAGGGCTACCACAGGTTGCAATTTTAGAACTGGATGATCTGAAAGTACAGAGATACATCAGAGGCAATATCGAGCTCCTACAAAGTGAAAAAAAGGTGTGTAGATTCTTTTAAATTTAAGAGTGGTTTGAAAATTTATTTTGAAGGAATTAAAAGGGCTAGTAGAGCATTATTATCGGTAACTGATGCCCGAGGAAAGAAAATGCAAACACCTAGTAAGGAACCTGAAAGCTCTAGCATGACTCATGAAGAAGAAGAAGAAATGCTATATGATATATCAAAATTACAAGAACAAGTGCAACAAGTGTCACTTGCACAAAAAGCAACAGAATCAAAGATGGATGGTTTAAGGAAAGATGTAGAAGCTAATATGGATGGTTTAAAGAAAGGTGTAGAAGCTAAGATGGATGGCATGGAAGTTAAGGTGAATGGCATGGACGCTAAAATTGATGGCATGGATGATAAGATGGAAGAATTGAAGATAAATATGAATAAGTTGCTACAAGAAATGGTCACTAATGGTGAAAGGGTACTAAAGGAAACTCATGATGAGAACAAAAGAAATGTTAATCATGATTCCATAGACTCTAATGTTGGATCGAAGACTCAACATATTCCAAAAATCGATATGAGGAAGTTTGATGGCAAGGATCCCGCCACATGGATATTATAGATGGAGCAATTCTTCGATCTCAATAATGTGCAAAACACACAAAAGGTATGTATGGCAACTTTAGATTTGGAACCAAATCAGTTTGTATGGTATCAATGGCTTTGCTCTCATAAACAATTTATCACTTGGGCAATTTTTACGGAAGAATTGATAGCACATTATGAGGATACAAAAAGCAACACTTTTTTTAGCCAATTGATAAGTCTCAAACAAAAGGGTTCAATAATGGAGCACATTGAGGAGTTCCAAAAATTGAACATAAGGGTAAAAGATATTCCAGAGGAGCATAGGATTGATGTGTTCATAGGGTCTTTAAAGGATAATTTCCAACATGATGTTCGCCTTTGGGAACCAGATTCATTAGAGAAGGCATTCAGGTTAGCAAGAAAAATGGAAAGCAAAATTATGGCAACCAGGAAGCATACCACTCACAACTATAAAGACGGAAGTGTTGTTGCTCCTAGTCTTCCACAACCTATAAGGTTGACACCTCAACAATTGGAAGAAAAAAGAGAAAAAGGGCTTTGTTACAGTTGTGATAGCAAATACACTAAAGGTCATAAGTGTGCTGAGAAGAAATTATTTTACATAGATTGTGAAGAGGAAGAAGAAAAGGAGCAAGAAAGGTAAAAGAAGAGGATATACTCCAGGAACAAAGCCTAGATGAAGAAAAAATAAATCCAACCATATCTTGTAATGCATTGGCGGGAATTACCACTCCTCAAACCATCAAGATAGAAAGACAAATCAAGAAGAAAAAGGTAATAGTGTTGATTGATTCAGGAAGCACCCACAATTTTATTCATTGTAAGGTAGCAAAAGAATTGAATTGCTTCCTATATCCAGCACCAGAGTGTCAAGTGATGATTGCAAATGGAGGAACAATAAATTGCTCTGGAAAGTGCCATAATATCAAGCTATCCATGGGAGAATATGTATTGACTAGCCCAATGCTTTCCATTCCAATGGGAGGTGCTGATGTTGTACTAGGAGTCCAATGGCTACAATCCTTGGGTACAATAGCTTTTAATTTTCAAGAACTTTTCATCAAATTTTCTACGGAAGGAAAGGAAGTTGAATTAAGGGGTATTGCAGGGAAACCAGGAAAGATAATCAACTCTAATGGTATGACAAAGCTTCTAAAAAAGGAACAAAGAGGTGTAATTGCACAATTATGTTCGCTAGATGTTTCTACATCGGAATCATCTATTTCCCCGGATCTCCAAAAAGTCCTGGAAAATCATTCCAAGGTATTTGAGACTCCCAAAGGTCTCCTACCCATGCGTGATCATGATCATGCTATTCATCTGATTCCAAGAAGTGTTCCTCCAAACATCAGGCCGTACAGATATCCCTATGTCCAAAAGAGTGAAATTGAACGTATGGTTGCAGAAATGCTAGAGGCTGGTATAATTCAACCGAGTCAAAGTTCTTTCTCTACTCCAGTAGTATTGGTGCACAAGAAGGATGGATCATGGCGCATGTGTCCGGATTATAGGAAGCTCAACAAGCTCACTATTAAAGATAAGTTCCCCATTCCTGTCATTGATGAATTACTAGATGAATTGCATGGATCAATTTACTTCACTAAGTTGGATCTTCGTTCAGGATATCATCAAATCAAAATGAAGACTGAAGACATTCCGAAAACAGCATTTAGAACTCCTGAGGGTCATTATGAATTTTTGGTCATGCCTTTTGGCCTTACCAATGCACCTTCAACATTTCAAGGTTTGATGAATTCAATTTTCAAACCATTCCTTAGAAAGTTTGTGTTAGTATTTTTTGATGATATACTAATCTACAGCAAGTCTTGGAAGGATCATGTTGAACATGTTGACAGGGTGCTACAACTATTGGAGGAGAAACAATTATATTCAAAAAGATCCAAATGTTTCTTTGGAGTCCAGGAGGTGGAATATCTGGGTCATATTGTATCTCATGAAGGAGTTAAGGTAGACCCTAGCAAAATTAAAGCCATTAAGGAATGGAAAATCCCCACATCCATAAAACATCTGCGAGGATTTCTCGGGTTGACAATGTATTATCGCAAGTTTGTTAAGAATTATGGGAGAATAGCAGCACCTCTAACAACATTATTGAAGAAAGATGGATTTTCATGGACTCCGGAAGCAACAAAGGCCTTTGAACATCTTAAAGAGGCAATGTGCCAAGCACCGGTCTTAGCTACACCGGACTTCACAAAAACCTTTATTGTGGAATGTGATGCTTCAGGAATGGAATTGGTGTTGTTCTAATGCAAGATGAAAGACCCATTTCTTTTGAAAGTCGTCCAATCAAGGGAAAGTTTTTAATCAAAGCTATTTATGAGAAGGAAATGTTGGTAATATTCCATGCACTTAAGAAATGGCAACCCTACCTAATGGGAAGACACTTCAAGGTAAAAACGGATCATGATAGCCTTAAATACTTTTTAGAACAAAGATTATCCTCTGAAGAGCAACAAAAGTGGGTCACAAAGATGTTGGGTTATGACTTTGAAATCATCTACAAAAAAGGGAAGCAAAATGTGGTGGCAAATGCACTCTCAAGAAAGGATGAGGATGTGGAAGCATTGTTCTGTGCCATTTCTATTATCCAACCAGATTGGATAAACGAAGCAAGGGAGGAATGGAAGAATGACGAAGAAGTGTGGGCACTTATTCGAAAGTTACAACAAGATTCGAGTACATCTGATACATTTAGCTGGAAAAATGATTCGTTATGGTACAAAGATCGCTTATACCTCTGTAAGAATTCCCAGCTAAAACAAAAGATTCTTATGGAATTGCACACTTCTCCCTTAGGAGGGCACTCAGGATTTTTAAAAACTTACCACAGGGTTAAGAAGGAATTTTTTTGGGATGGCATTAAATTAGATATTCAAAAGCTTGTGGCTGAATGTTTGGTTTGCCAACAAAATAAAGTTGAAACAATTAAGACACTGGGTCAACCTTTATCCATTCCAAGCCAACGTTGGGAGGAGGTTTCAATGGATTTTATCACAGGTTTACCCAAGTCTGAGGGAAAGAGTGTCATCATGGTGGTAGTTGACAGACTTACCAAGTATGCACACTTTTGTGCATTATCACATCCATTTAAGGCCAGTACAGTTTCTACTGCATTTATGGAAACAATTCAAAAGCTACATGGAAACCCAAAGATTATTGTAAGTGACAGAGATCCCATTTTCACTGGAAATTTTTGGACAGAATTATTTTCTTGTCTTGGTACTCAGTTAGCTCATAGCTCATCTTATCATCCTCAATCTGATGGGCAAACTGAGAGAGTAAACAAATGTTTGGAAGGATATCTTCGTTGCTTTGTATCTGATAAACAGACACAATGGGTCAAATGGTTGCCTCTGGCTGAATGGTGGTATAACACTTCCTTCCATACAGCAACAAAAATGACCCCATTTATGGCACTTTATGGGTATCAACCACCATCCATCACATCATATTTAAGAGAAAATTCTAAGGTTCAGGCAGTGGAACATCACATCGAACATCAACAACAAGTCCTCCAAATCTTAAAGGATAACCTCGTTTTGGCACAGAATAGAATGAAACAGCAAGCAGATCAACATCGCAGTGAAAGAAGTTTTGATGTAGGTGATTGGGTATTCCTACGGCTACAACCATATAAGCAAATGTCCCTCAAGCAAGCTAAGAAGGATAATAAATTATCACCAAAGTATTATGGTCCGTACAAGGTGTTGCAAAAGATTGGTACTATGGCATACAAATTGGAGCTTCTTGCAGCTTCTCGATTGCACCCAGTTTTCCATGTTTCATGTTTAAAGAAGGTTATAGGCGACAAGCTCCCAGTTCAAACAATATTGCCAGAACTTGACGAGGAAGGAAAAATTATATTGGAACCGGAAGCAGTCACAGAAACAAGAACTCGACAGCTACGAAATCGATCAATTTCAGAGTATCTTATCAAGTGGAAGAACTTATCTGCTGAAGATTCCACATGGGAGGATGAGAATTTTATACAGAAGTATCCAGAACTACTCAAGCGTTGAGGACAACACTTTTTTGAAGGAGAGGGGCATGTTGGGTCCCTATAATACTAGTGATTACCCCATTACTATTGTAGTTATACCCCTTATTAATATTGTTGTGCCCCTATTGCCCCCATATTGTTATTATTGTGCCCCATAGAATCCCTCTATTGTTATTTTTGTGGCTTTATATTATTATTGTTAGGTCGTCTGGGTTATATTGACTCCCTAGACTCCTATATATAGAAAGGAGGTTTTTTTATTTGTATCATCCAAGAATTGTTCATTTATGTAATGTAAAGGAGGTTTCCCCCTCGAAGAGGCTGAATTCTAAGGCGTTGATCTATCTTTTCTATCTTTTCTTGAGCTGGTTTCATAACATTGAATCCTATCATAGCAGTCTCTCGTCACATGTTTACCTCAGTTGGTCGGTTACTTGGGTAGATGTGGGAGGAGGGTGGTTAGATGGGATTCCCTTGGTTGTTTATGGATTGGTTTATCCCATGAGATCCCACATTGATGCTTGGAAAATGGCATGGGGGTGACTAGTTGAAAGAAATATTTAGTTCAACTTAATCTATAGTCAGGTAGTACGTGGAACTCCCTAACTTGGTTGGCTTTTGCATATGGTTAATAAGAGCTAAGTTTCTCTTGTCTTTGATAAGTAAATGTACTTGTTATTATGTGGCTTTAATGGTTGTTCTATCATTGTTATCCATATGGTTATATGTTGGTTATAAGAATGGTTATATGACAAATATAAGTATGGCTCTTATCACATTTCATTCAATAAATGTTTGGTTAATGAATGCATGACCTAATTGGTGTTATGAGAGCTATTATGAGAAGGCATAAATTGTTCTTACTAAACCTCAGATAAGTTTTCAGATCCTTATTTTTAGATATGCATTCATGACCTATAGGTTGCATGTTCATCATGTGTTTAACAGAATGTCAGCCCTGGTTGAGAGAGGTTAGGTGAATTTCTAGTTTAAATTTTGGTTTGGAAGCCTTTTTTCTATGTGATTCATCATTTCTAGAAGTTTCACTGAGTTTTGGGCAGGGGCCTGCATCTTGGCCCTGAAAAACTGGCTCATAATTCAAGGGCGTTGGCATATCATTGACCGAAAAATTCCACAGTCGCTAGGAAACAAGCCTATGGGATTGACTGGAGTTTTATAGTCACTTGGAGGCCTTGGAAAGGGAGTGACTAAGGCTCTAGGTTAGTTTAATTGAGATTTAACTTAGGGGTTGGACACTTGGAGGGGTTGGGTTGCTCTTGGAGATCCTATGGCACTTGAGGGAGGTCAGTAAAGTCTTAAGTTGTCGAAACCATTTCCTTAAGGGAATATAGGAGTTTGAGTCTTACCATAGTGATCCTCGGCTCATGTTTACCTTAGGAAAACCGGTGAAAGTCGGTAAATGTGGGAGGAGGCGGGTTATAGATGAGATCATATCAATTGAAGGGGATCATTATCAAACCCTAATACATTAAATAAAATGTTAAAATGCATGGGATGTGAGAAATATGCACTACGTGGGCACAAGAAACAATAGGGCTTGATGATAATTGAGTCATGAAGAGCTTGGCCAATCCAAACACGAGTCTAATCACTGAAACCTTAACAAGCGTACGGGGACCGAAAAATTTGGTAATTGATGAAGTTTTGGGGATGTTGTAGCCTCTACAACACATACACTAACCAGAAAGGTGTTTTTCTAGTTAACTTCTTGCATGTGGTCCTATATGCCCACAAAACTACTAGTATCCTAAAATACCAGTTATCACACTATACATTACATACCTTAGTAAGTGTTGTTTCAAAAAATTTATTAAAAGCCTCTATTGTATCATTAGCTTATGGATGGTAGGGAGTACTCTTCTAATGATAGATCTTGAACTCCCCAGTCAATATTGAAATGGTCTTGTTCAAAAAGTGAGTGCCTTAGTCACTCGCTAAAATCCTAGGACACCCAAATCTAGTCACTACATTGTCAAATAAAAAGTGTGTAGCTGTCTCTACACTGTATTCTTTTACTGGAGCGGCTTCCACCCATCTAGTCATATATTCAATGCTGGTGATTATGTACTGCACTACAGTTCTCCTTGCTGGTGGTTTGAATAGGCCCACAAAATTAATTGTCCATTTTTCGAATGGTTGTAGAGTGAGATGGGCAGCCAAGGGCATATCATCTTCTCTTCAGGAAGTCCTCCCCGCTTGTTGACATACGTCACAGGTTCTACAAAACTTCTTAGTGTCGGTATGTTGAGTAGGGCACCATAATCCTATGCACAGGATCCTCTGCATCGTGGCTTGTCCTGTTGGGGTCGCACTCTTGTATTTAATATGCCATTTCAATGCACAGTCCCTAAAGGAAGCCTCCAATAGCATAATATTTTTTCATTATCCATGACTTGTTTTGCAGTCCAAATAGCCTCACAAACAAATAAATCTTGTTCCAAATCCTCGTTCCCAAAACCATGGAACATAGGCATCCTTAATTTTATGCTTATCATCACACTTTGTGCACTACTCCCTTATGAAGTACTTATAGTCACACCTACCACACCACTAGACAAATGTGTGCTTGTATACGCACTATATTGAACCTAGGCACCCTAAAACACTCCACCTACAGCTTGACTAACTCCACTGCTACTAGTACCTCCACCCTCTTGACTACAATTACCTTCTACACTATTCATTACAATGTGTTGAGTACTTACCTATATATTTGTAGATGTGCACGAGGTCGTGGATTCAACACCAAGTATTGTCGAGCTATGTTGTCTAGGGTTCAGAAACTCCATGATACGTGGAATGAGATGCTCTTCTTCCTCTACTTCAATGCGTGGGGTACCAAACTGTGTTTTTTCAAGCTCTGATCACTTGTGCTACTCCTTGTTCTCATGCAGCCTTTCCTCGCCCCTCTCCCTAGGCTCCTTCTTGCAACAAGCATCGACGTTGACTGGTCTCCTCCCACATCACTTCGTTGAACCTCCATTAAGGTGCCACCCTCTATACCTTCTACCTCCATCTTACCTATTTGTATTCACATCCACAGTCCCATACCTACCTTCAGTCTCCACCTCATTCTCCTTATCATTATTCCATCTCCCCTTGGCTCAGACTACCCTCTGTTTCTCCCCCATTTCCCCTTGGCACACAAGCGGTTTAGCTACTCACGGTGTCTAACTCCAAGGGAAAATATTTGTGGTCATACAGTAGAATTTTAATAGATAATGGCAGTGACCATATAAATCTACCTCGCGAGCCCTTAAGAAATTTCCTTTGCGCTACACTATAGGATACTACCACTTCCACTATTAATTCAACAATATAACCTTCTAGTACACTCTCAAACCATAGATCGACAACATGTGATATATTATTGCTTACCACTTGCAAATGATGCACCTCCTCTATATTCCATTGTCTCGGTCCATCGTGGTGATAGACCGTATTATTTTCATTTAGCTGTTGAACCCACTTTGTCAAAATATTTTGGAATTATCCAAAGAAAAATTATTCATGAAGTTCAGTAAACACATACTTATGTAGCCATTTATCCATGCTTACTCTCCTGCCTCCAATTTCTTTTGCTTCAAATTTGTGTTCCTTGTGCTTAAACCATTGAGTAATTTCCTCCTTGGTGGGATTCCATGGTTTCCACATCTCTCTCATAGAATAATCCCATCATACAAAAATCTTGGTTCCAACAAAAATCCATTTGTTGGCACGTGGGATTCTAATAGACCTAAGATTTTCTACGCAGCTCGGTCAACAAATCCACTCAACACCGACCCTTTCGAGATCAACCGCAAAGTGGAGGAAGTCTCACTCGAGGTTCTATGGGGGACTTTTGGAATTAGGTTTCCATAGTTAGATGATATTACTATGACTTAGTGACATTAGGACTTTGTCTTACTACACGAGGATCTAGACACCTAAAAGACATACACCTAACCGTCATTCTGAGGCTATGTGTTGCGCGAGAGTTCACAAGTTCTTATACAAGATATTTAATGTGTTATTTGTTGTCTACCATAACATTATGACTAAAGCATTTCATTTCCCTTAACAACCTTTTCTGCATTGATAGTGTAGTTAGTTATTCCACTGGTATAAGATTAACAAGGTAAAACTATAATAGTTCAATCAACTCCCCTCATTACACAAAATATTTTAAAATGTTGAATCGACATTATATCATTAAACAACCAATAAAAATATAAAAAAATAGCAACAACATAATGCATTTATACACCAAGATATGAGGGAAATCCATTGTTCTTCTCATTATTTCAGCATCAAACAAAAAGACACAACGTGCTACAATAGAAATCACTAACATATGATCACCAACCTTATAGGAATTTCTCATAACACAATACAACAACCATTACAAGAAAAGATACCATCGACTCTACTACAGACTATTTTCTCTAAATAGGTTGCACAAAAGTTACAGACACACACACACACATCTAACATCTAGCATTCTTACTACTACAAAAAAAGGCACAGTCTTGAAAACTCTTCCTTCGTCTTTGAATAACCTTGAACTATCTTGGATGAGTCCTTTTATTAGTCCTTATTAGCTTATCATTCCTCCTCAACCTACTTATCCTCCCTTTCAATGGTCCTTCATGTTGGATAACAATTTAGATATTCTCTAACAACTTCTTCTCCAGCTTCCCCATTTGCTGCCCCATGTCAGATAAATTAAGAAAATATATATTTTTTCTTCAGGTTGGCAAAAAAATACTCAAGTTGTCTAGCAAAGAAAATATGAGAACAAAAAGTGAAAAGGACAAATAAAATACAATTTTGCAGACCTATTATGCTCGGGGGAATACTGATTGGATGCAGTATCAAGGTTGGGAGGAGCCAAGTACTTAATTATTCCTTTCCCAGACATATTTTGTAAGCCGATATTCTAAACTTATCTCTGTGTATGAATTTAGTGAGAAGTGAAATAAAAATGAAGTTACAGATCTATCATTTTTTCTCGCATTATTTGTTTCTGCATTGAATACTTTTCAAAACCTTTGTAATGGTTATAGAAGAAAAACAATTATCTGTTATTTTATTTCTAGTGAAGTCATGTTTGTTCAAAAGTTAGTAATTGAGGTTGGACATGTAAAAAAGTAAAGGAATGTATATATATATATATATATATATATATATATATATATATATAGAAGCTTAAACAAGCCCTAAGGGATAGCTCAATTGGTCGAGCCCTTGTTGCTAAGTACCTTGCCTATTGGGAGGTCACGAGGTCAAATCCCCTTGATGCCCTTGGGGATAGGGCCGATATATTAGGCTGCCATTGATGGATCTGTGTGGATTATTGCCCATGGACATAGCATCCACTCAATGACCACAAACCATGGTTTCCTTAAAAAATAAAAAAAACAAAACTTAAACATATTTGAATAAAGGTGAATCTAAGAAGTTAGTGCAAGCTAGTATTTGTGTAAAATAATCTCTATAAAAACACATAAATAAATATTTAAATAGAAGTAGATATAACACACACTCATATTTAGTATTTCAAAGGAAAAGATGCAAATAACTATATAGGGAAAAGCATAATAGAGAACAATATTATTTCTAGAAAGAAAATTACTTGAGTTTTGAGCAACATTGTGCATGCAAAGCAACTACATATATATGTACTCGTTCTTCAAATATCACTGGAATAATATTAAAATTAGTTTCATATGTTTAGCTAAGTATTGATAGAAAAGATGCTAATATTTAAAAAAGTGAAGAACAAAATTAGTATTAAATTTATAAATATTATTTTCAAATTACAACAGATACTAATTTCCAAGAGACGTTATTCATATTTTCATAATATTGTATATTGAATAGGAAAATTAGGGCCTTAAAGAAAATGTTAAAATTCACCATAATAAAATATACAAAAGTTTAATATTCAATCCAAGTATGATGAATTATAATTACAAGAATGGCTTATAGCCATGATAAATCACTTCAGTGCAGGAAGAAAATTCATCTCATAAATATATAAAAGAAAATTAACAAGAAGCACTCGAGAATTTATTTTCGAGTTTTGCATTCATGCATAGGTAGAATAAGAGACCAAGGGTTTGGAACCTCCAGCCTGGGAGAAACATAATTGAATGATTAGTAAACTGTATAAATGACCCTTGTACTGGAAACATTGAAGGAAAAAGGTGAATTCCTTTTTGGAATGTTGGCGGGTTACCTGTAGAAGGAGAAAAAATAAATTAGTATATAATATACATAACTTCTTAAAATACAAAGAAAATACAAGTAAGGAATTTTAAATAATTACCTTGAAGAAACAAGGTTCAGTAAAGACTCCCAGTCCACTACATAGAAAACAAATAAATTATTGGTATCCATATAAGATTTTCTGCCTTTTGATGATGGAAATTTTGTTTGGGCCAACTTGCATCCCTTTCTTGGATATGGAATGGCCAAGGATAGTCCCCTCATTCATAAAGAACTCACGTTTCTCAAGGTTTAGAGAGAGATTCATTTCAATCCATTTCTTCAAAACCTTTCACAGATTGGAGAGAGCTTCCTGGAAATCACATCCATAAGGAGTGAAATCATCCATGTATATTTCAACAAAGTCATGAACCAATTCAGCAAAAATACTCACATTAAAGGAATTTTGAGGTCTAAAATGGACCTCCTAAGGAAATTATAAAATAATAGTGGAAATAATAAAATAAGATTAGATTACATCATCAAATTTTAAAGGGGGAAAACAAAAAACTATTTTTTCAACTCATATTTTCAACTTATCTCCCTATGGATTTACTCAAATTGCGAGCGGAAACAGTTGTTGGATGTAGAATTTGATTCCTAGTCCAAGGAGTACCTTGCTACACGAAAAATGAGAAATACATGAAAAACATGATTGCAGTCACATTTTTTCATGTATTTCTCATTTTTCGTGTAGTAGGGTCCATTGAAAGTATGCAACATGGGTACTCCTTAGATGAGGAATTAAATTTTTCATCCAACGAGTACTCCCAGTTGAAATTTGAGTAAAACATTAGGGAGATGAGTTGAAAATACGAGTTGAAAAAAATAGTTTTATTGTTTTATTATTTTATTATTTTATTATTTTATTATTTTATTATTTTATTATTTTATTATTTTTTAATCTTTTTAATTTTTTACTCCAAAAATGGTGAAACATCCCCCATGGTTGACATCATCATCTTGAATCCTATTGGTTCTTATAAAGTTTATTTTGGTTGTACGTTTTTCTTAGGAGGCCCATTTTAGACCTCAAAATTTCTCTAATGAAACTGCCCTCTGGAAAGTAGCAGGGGCATTGCACAAACCAAATGGAAGAACTCTATAAGCAAAGGTACCCCAAGGACATGTGAATGTGGTATTATCTTATTCTTCATGGTTGATGTGAATTTGGTTGTATCCACTAAATCCATCTAGCAAGGAGAATAATTTCTTCCCTGCAAGGCCATTTAGGACTTGGTCAATGAAGGGAAAAGGAAAATGCTCCTCCTTTGTAGCCTTGTTTAGTTCCCAGTAATCAACACAGATTCTCCACTTCCCATTCTGTTTAGGAACTAACACAAGAGGTGACACGCACTCACTATCTAAAATGGGGTATATGAACCCTACATCCAGTAGTTTTTAAAGTTCTTCTTTCACAATGTCCTTAATAGTTGGGTTCATCCTTCTCTGGGGTTGGTGCACAAGCTTGCATCCCTCCTTGATGTAAATATGGTGAGTACAAACTGAGGGATGCACACCTTTCATTTCCTTATAATCCCAAGAAAAAGCATCCAGGTGTTTCCTCAGAACTTTGCAAAATTGTTCTTCCGATTTGGCTGAGAGAGAAGGGTTGATCTTTAAGGTTTTAGATGGGCCAAACTCTATAATGTTGACATGTTCTGTACTTGAGTCAATAGGGCATAAGTCATCCCAAGGATTACTCCCAGATTCTTTCATCAACTTGTCAATTGGTATAGGAGTGGGAGGTTGATTCTGAAGGATATAGTCAATGAGTTCATCTTCATCAAGTTTCCCCCCTCCTGTAATGGTATATAGAGTGCAGATTAGGTGGGGGGTGGTGTGATATAGTTCATATTATTCCTCCTTTTCTAACCATAAGGGTAATTCATGCTCAATAGAAGGCTAAGCAGGAGGATACAATACCAGTTGTTTTGAAAAATGTCCATTCTTAATGGTCATGTTCCCAACCCTACAACTGATGTAAGCATCAGCAATGGCTAACTGTGACCTTCCCAAGATGAAAGGATAGCCATTAAACTTGGTTTGGGCTAGAGAACTAGGAAATCAATAGGATACTCCCAAGAGTCAATGGAGACCATGACAACTTCAAAAACTCCCTCAGGATCTATTGTGGATCAGACTGCAAGTTGCAACATTTTTGTGGTCTTTCTCAAAGCCCCTTGGAGATTTAGCTTTAACATGGTTTCCTTATTCATCACATTGATTGCAACCCCAAGATCAATTTGGGTGTTAGGGACCATAAGGCCATTAATGTGCACATCTACTACAGGGCTTCTAGAGTTTATATATTTCGAGAAGATCGCCCTCCCAACCATTAAATCAGATAATTTCCCAACAACATTTATGGTGGGGGTATCTCTTTTTCTTCTCCCTGTATTTTTGAAACATTTCTCCTTGATGAGCTTATTATAGATGGGAGCATATTTAATAGCCTAGAGAAGGGATATCTTAACACACAAATTCTTCAATTTTCCCAGAAGTTAAGCCTCTTTTGGGGTATGATGGCTAGGGTGGACCAACTTCTCAAGAAAAGGAGGTGGATTAACCTGAGGAACACTCTCTTCCTTATCTTCAAGTTCTTCCGATGGAGAAGATGGGTGGTTATCTCGAATCACTCTCCCAGACCGAAGGTTAATCTCTTGGATTTCCACAGCATAAATAGGATAGGATGTCTCTCCACTATAGACCTGTTGTGCTTTCTTGTTGATCCAATTCGGATTTGGTTGAGAAGGAATTTGAGGTTTCTTAGGTGGAGTAGGACAAGTGAGTTGTGGTGGAGGTTGGGGTGGAGGCAATAAAGCATGAGGCTGGTTGACTTGAGGCCTCCACCCTTGTGATAGGTTTCCCCATTGAGAAGAGTGGGGTGGATATGGCTGAAAAGGATGGTTGACAGGTTGAGGAGGAAATGGAGGAGCATAAGGCCAAGAAGGAGGTGTGGACTAGGATGGATGAGTGGAAGAGTACCAAGGTTGCAAGGGTGCATTTTGATTTGGATTGCAATAAGAGTAGAGTGCACCTTGCATGCCTTGTTGATATGGTCGAGGTCCTTGAGATCTTCTTTGATTAATGAAGAAAAGTTGCTCTGACCCCCCTTTTGCCCCTTGATATACAAATTTTAGTCCTGACAAAGAAGGGAATTTTTCTGCTGCATTATTTTCTTCACAGACTAGGAAGACCTCTATGACATTCAAATGGAACTCGTCTTTTGGTGCATCTAGGGCAGAAAATGGCTAGTGTTTTCTTTTGGTTTTCATGGTTGCCATTTTCAATGCAAAGGTATGCAACATTTCACTCTTGAAATCCTCCAACATATTACCTATCTCATTCTTAATGGATGTTGTGGAGGGAGAGGAACTGACCAAGCCTTGAATAGACCTACCCTTCTTCCTGGCAACCCTAGAGTGATTTTTGAACACAATTTTGATGTCATAATAGGATAACATATATATATATCTCCTGCAAACAACATGTTGAGGGTTTCCAACATATCCTCCTTGATCCCTCAGAGAAGAAATAGCTTGAGTGACTTAGGATCAAGGGTGCATTTGGCCCTCCTATAACTGAGTTGAAATATCTCCTCATAGCCTTCTAGGGATTCATCAGGTCCAAGAGTCATCCTAAAGATTTCTTCCTTGGTTTGTTTGGACCTACAATAGTCCTTGTACTTTCTATTGAAGGCTTGTTTCATTTGGGCTCATGTAGTGATGGTACCCTCAGGCAAACCCATAAATCAGCACAAGGCTGCATCTCTAAGGGTAGAGGGGAATAACTTTAGCTTCTGTTCATCAGAGGCATAGTCATAGGTCCTATAGAAAACAACAAATTCAAACATGAAGATGTCAGGATCCTCAAAGGTTAAGACATGGAAGTGTGGAAGGCAAGTAGGGCTTATGTTCTTCATTCTAGCCTCTCCATTGGTCTCTCTGATAGGGAAAACTTCATTGTCCCTATTTTCATCCATAGTTTGGGTAGGTGAAGTGGGTTTTTCTTCTTCCCCAATAGTTTCTTCAAAAATTTCAGGTTGCTCACCTAGAGGGTCTTCTAACTCCCCTGTAGTCAAAGAGGGAAGCTCACAGTCACCGAAGAAGAGTGAAGGTTGATTGTTTGAGGGTGTGGAGGTTTTTGGTAAGAATTTTCCTTGATTATCCCTACTCCTACGAGGCATGAAATAAATATTTTTTGTTTTTTTTTTACTTTTTCAAAAACTGTATGCAAAACAGAAAACAATGCTTAAGCATAAAAAAACATCTACTTACACACCTCCCCGGCAATGGCGCCAAAAAATGGTGAGTCCTAGTATTGCACCAAGAATGTTGCAACTCCCAAGGATTCCTGAACTCAAATTATCAACCCGGGGTTCGTACTTCAAGGTGACAATGTTATATGCACAACAAATAGGATTCCACTCATGCCACCCTAGGTTATGACATTAGATCAAAAGTGCTCAAAGACCATTCCTCCTATTGAATTAGAATGAAAGCGTTCTTATAAAGGTACTATTGGAAATTACTTCTAGCTATGAAAGTGGAAATGCTAACTAATCAATTCATGAAAGGACAAAGGCTAATCTGCTTGCAGAAAGAAAGCTATTTTATCTTGCAAAATCCATCAACTACCAAATCTACTTGTAGAAAGGAAATTATTTTATCTTGCATAATTCATCAAACTACCAATCAAAATTGCATGTACCATCTACCTAGTTTACACTTGCTTGTAAATCAAGAACCTACTTGCATCATACTTGTGATAAAAAAAACTATCTCTACTATGTTTTTGCAGTGAATAAAAGGAATGGTTGGAGTAGCCTAGGATCTTCCCCTGATCATCAAATCATAGATGGGGGTCATTATTCATCTAGACTAATTCAAAGTTGCAGTGGGGATCAAAGATGATGAAGGAAAGTGGTTCTACAAGCGATTGTTACAGGAGTGCATCCAAGTGGATTTTGGAGGTGAAAATGATGTCTTGAGGGTATGGAGAGGTGGGTGGAAGTTGAAGAAAATAGAGGGAAGTTGGTATGATCCCCTAGCCAAGCTCAGCACCTCTCAGAGGCATGTCTTGCACTAGGATGACTGCTCTTGGTATACTAGGCAAAATGACTTATAAAACATGGTTTTGGGACAGAATTTGGAGGTGGAAAGAGAAGATGAAGGAGCTCAAGATGGAAGTGGTAAAGTTGAACTTCCCTAAAGATCAACACAACCCTGCAATCAATCACATGCATGCATCCATTTATCATTAACAAAATGAGATAACTTATGATGGAAAATATGAGTTGAATTTAAATAACATCTAATTTATGCCATAACACTGATCTAATCACTAAATTGACTTCTAAGTTGCAGAAAGCAAATATAAAACGTAACAACTAACACTAATCTACTTCCAATAAACCATAAACACAATATTTTTGGACTGTGGTTGTGAATCCTTCCACTCATTCTCCCACAAGAGAGGTGATCTAAAGGCTGCAACCTGGGGTTTTTATAGATTAATCTCTACTAAAATGTAAGAAACTATGAACTACTTGGAATCAATAAGAAACATAAGTACAAAAAGAGGGACCAAAGCCTCTAGGTTGGGACGAAACCCAAGGATCTCAACCCTTTGAAATTAACTCAGATGCAGCTTAAAATCCAACTTCTCATTATCAAAAATTGCAAGTTTCATACATCACATAAAAGTTTAAACTAACAATGTCAAGCTTCAAGCTCAATAGCTACACCTAGTTGAAAAAAACTGTTGAATCCTGATGATCTCTTCTTCTTGTTTATTTATGCAAAACGGCAGCTGAAGCAGCTCCCTTGAAAGTAGGAGTGATTCCTTCCTTGATCTCAAAAATGGTGGATCTTGTCCCTCTTGAGCTTCACTTGGACTAGGAGTCACTTGGCTTCCAATGAATTTGATCTTGTGAGAGAGGATATTGTGATCCCAAGCTGAGTTTAGGGAGTTAAGGAGGTGGACAAACCCCATAGATTCTCACCTAGTTGTCTCCATCAAGCCCTTGCATGGTAATAGCCTCAAAAATGTTTTTTTTTTCTTGCAATTATACCACATTAGGCCACATACTATGACAAACACACTTTACTCCTCTTACTAAGCATAATATAACAAAAAATGTGAATTAATGTGAGAGAAAGATAGTTTTAGGCTAGAGGATGGCATAATGATCTTCAAAATGTACCTATTGATGGGACTCATCAATTGTGCAAGGAAAGTCCCCTTTACGTAGTAGAGTTTTGCTTTCTAGGAAAACTTAGGAATGTGTGTGTTACTATTCCTTTGTTTCAATATGCTAAGGATGTCCCAATTTATGTTAAAACTATTCATGAATTTTGTCTAAAAAGGCTAGGCAAAAACAAGAAGGATCCAAAATTGTTCATAATATAGAAAAAAAAAAATAGTAGATTTATTGCTAGGGAAGGTCTTTGAGTTTTGAGGTCGGGGCTAATCACAAATTTGTTTCTATCATTTTTTATGCAAACACTTTCTTAAATTATATTGGGCAGGTACCTTTAAGGATTTTAATTTTGGGTGGCTTTCATATGAAGGTTAAAAGTGAAAAATCAATGCACAAATATCTAAAATTTATGGCATAAATATTGCAAATATATCAAGAAATTATGGCATAAATATTTTAGGTTGTTATCCACATGACATTGTATTGTGCAAAGGCTTCAATAAGGTCTTCAAGTTATGCTCCAATCAAATGTTTGGAAAAAAAATTAATAAATTGAAAAATAATAATTTGTTTTTCAAAGTTAAGCATTATAACTTTCATTTATCAATGTTAAATTAGTAGTGGTCAATAAGAAAATCAATTGCTAGAGTCTTGCCTTTGCACAGACTAATAAGCATCAAAACACTTACTGTTTGGTACATTTTACATTGTTAAAATTAAAAAACCATAAAAATGGACTAATTATTATTATTATTATTTATTATTTATAAAAGGAATTAATATATAAGTTAAACATATATACATTCAAAAAACATGGAACAAGATTCAAAATTTAAGTCCACCTTACTATGGAGATTTGCAAATACACTTTGTTATAATACCATGGGCCAATACCATGATTTTCTAATACCACATGCCAAAAATACCATAACTCACTTAATGAATTTAATTAAAAGGACAAAAAAAACATTACTTTGCAGATAAATCTCAACTTTTGATTTGTGTAATTAAATTAAAATTGTGAAAACCCTATTCCAAAATAAACAAAAATTATGCATTGACCATTTTAATCTAATTCTACACATTATCATTTCTCATCATATCCATTTTAATAACAACTAATTATCACAATATTTTAAACTATTTAAATCTTAAAAAATATTTTAATTTATTAATAATAGCTTACCCATTTAAAAAATAAAAATTTAATTGTTAGTAATTAAATTGAATAATAAATAGTTTATAATTAATAATATTATTTGAAAAAAACAATTCATAAAAATAAAAATGATTACATCTAACTTAATCACATTATGTGTTTTAAAAAATAATTATATTTATTGAGCCAACCTAGTATGAGGGTGATGTGTAATTTCGTTGGTGCTTAACTTGGAGTTGACATGTGTCATTTAAAAAATATTTTAAATAAGAAAACAATATCTACTATAATAAAAACATAAATAATTATATATACTTGGTTAGTTTTAATTAAAACCATTAGGAAACATCATTGTCATTGTACTCACTTGATTCATTATTAATATTACAATCCAGTAAGAAAAATATTTTGATATCTATATTAAATAATAGAATTTTATATAACTTTACAATAACAAAAAACACTTCTATTTATTTTATAAATATTTCAATATACAACTAACTGTTTGAATATCCATATTACCTTTTTAGTATATACACTTTCCTTTTGTTTAGAGAGAGTGGATATATGTGTTGTTAATGTTGACCTTAGAGAAATATTTATTTTATAAATATTTCAATATACAACTTAAATAAACTATTTGAATATCCATATTACCTTTTTAGTATATACACTTTCCTTTTGTTTAGAGAGAGTGGATATATGTGTTGTTAATGTTGACCTTAGAGAAATATTTTAATGCTGAAAAGAAAAAAATAAAAAAAGGTAAAATAATTTAATTACTTCTTAATAATAGATAAATGAGAAACGTGTAATTAATTCAACTTTTAATAATAATAAATTATTTTAAAATACAATTTGAACGATAAAAATTATACATGGTTTATGTATAGAGAATTTTAAAATTATTGATCCATCTAAATCACAGATTTATCAAACATTAGAAGGGGTTAAATCTCTTCACTTGTAAATCTTTTTACAAATTTTCCATTCTAAAATAAAGTAAATCCATAATTAAAATAGATCTATACTAATTATTTAAATGTTCATCTTCACTACTAATAATATCATAAGAAAAATCTAAACGTATGGGAAATAATATGAAG
This sequence comes from Pinus tabuliformis, assembly GCA_031772625.1. Classification (NCBI taxonomy): domain Eukaryota; kingdom Viridiplantae; phylum Streptophyta; class Pinopsida; order Pinales; family Pinaceae; genus Pinus; species Pinus tabuliformis. The sequence goes on from CM062807.1 coordinate 142,068,120, forward strand.
GCATTTTCTAATTCAATTCATGTTATAACTTATCTTGGATGGATGTTCATTTCTTCGGGTGAGAATATACAAATTTATCAGCGTACAAATTCACCGTGTCAAAATCTGGTAATTTTTTTTTCAAAAAATCAAAGTGTTGGAGTGTTTGAATCATTTTCTGATCGGAACCCCTAGGGCACCCAAAATCTTGAAGTTTGGATTTTCAAAAATTTATTTTGTCATAATTTTGTGAATTTTCATTTTTATCCCGCTAATTTGTGGGTTTTTAGACTATGCTATTAAAAAATGGTCTTTACTTCTTAATTTATTTGAGTTTGATTTTATTATTGAAACGTTCTTTTTAATTGTGAATTTTTGACAAAAAAAATGGTTTTATTTTCTGATTTAATTTATGAAGAATTCAACAAAGATTCATTGAAATCACAAGTTTGACCAGTGAACTATGCACAATCAAAATTTCCTAAAAATTTTTAAGGGAGTTGAATCTATGCAGTGAAAAAAATAATAATTTAAACAACACAAATCAAGATTTCACAATTTTTTCACCAAATAAAATTTGCAAAAAAACCTAAAAAAATCATACTGAAAAGCTCTTTGTATTCTAAATTCTGAAAAAATAAATTTAATTACTCATCTCATTGTCGAATTTTGTATGACGTCCGTATTAACTTCTTGTTCTTTATCTTTTTTCGTAACGGTATTAACTTCTTATCTTCATCTTTTTCGTTTTTTGAGTAGATATTTTCCCCCTTGTAGCATCTTCTCTTTAGATTATTGCCCTTTTTCTTCCCCATTTTCTCTTTTAATTATTCCTTCTTTTCTGCGTGACATCATCTTTTTACTGCCATTTTCTCTTCTAATTATTCCTCTTCTCGGCGTGACATTTTCTTTTACTCATACCGGCTTGTGAAGTACAGCCGTGAAGGTGGAAGGGCAGCGGTGTCAACATGGAGCCCATAAAATGTTAAAATAATGTGATTCTTTTCCCGGGATCGTTTTGGATGGTGTGGGGTCGCTCCCTTCCCTAAGGAGTGGACACCCCGCTGGCTCGGGCCTGGAAATTTCGATTCACGCACCGCTACTTTATCTTCCACGGATTTATGGAATCCACTTGAACTTGAAGGCGGGGATTTTACTCATATTAAGTATTAATTTTATTGGTACTTAATTTAATTTGGAGTTAAGATGCATTCTATAAAAAAAATTAAATAAATAAAATATCGTGGTTTTGTGATTTAGGATGGAATAAGGATATTTTTTGGATTAATTACATCAATGTTATTTGGTCGATTTTTTTAATCAACTAATTACGAAATAATTAGCCATTGAAAACTAATCGTTGGAAATTAATTATTTAATTAATATTTTAAATTCTGCTTAAAAACTAACCGCTATGAATTAGCCATTAATAATGTATATAAATATGAAATTATTTATTAATAATATTAAAATTATTATATATATATGGTTTATTATATTAACAATTTTTTTTAACAAAAGCATATTAATCTTAAATAATACAATTTTTATTTTATTTCACCATTTTTTATGAATAAATAAATAACTAAAAACAATAATATAATATTTATCACTTGTTTATACACAAAATGATTCATTAATAATAATAATACTAATATTTATATATTATCTATTATTTTATACAAAAGAAACTATAATTATAAATAAATCATAAGGGTTCACAACTTCTTAAAAAAAAGAATCAAGATGAAAGAGCCAAAATCTAGTTATTACTCAATTTCCATCCATCATCCCTATTGAGATTGACAACATGTTTCTCAATCTATAGTCTCTCTTAGCTTCCTATGGTGGAAGTGATCAACCCTAGCAATGACCTTCGCACTACTCAATTGATTTGTTATTAAGTAGAGAGCCTCATTTTACAACACAGTAAGAGAATGATGTGTAATTTCGTATAAAGATCCCAGTATCCCCCAATCTTGAATTGGGATCCTAAAAATTCAAATTTGTCAATGTGATATTGTGCATATAAATTTCAACTATTTTTTTCTATCTTCCATGTTAGTTTGGTTGCAAAATTCAATGATCTGTCTGTAGTCCTAAAAAGGAAGAGATCCATATTGTGTTAGAGTTTTGATTTGGAACTATAGCCACTATTCTTTGAGAACAAGAACATAAGATTTTGATGGTTGTGTGCAGTCATGGTGGCAAGTTGTGTTTCTTTCTCCTACAACTTTTCTCTCAACCTAATGTTTTGTGTCTGTATTTGCTCCTTCATCATAGACTCCCTCATTCTCAAATCACTAAACTATTTTCCCATTTCAATGACCTTCTCTTCCATGAGGCCTACATCCTCCACATTCTTAGATTTAGCAATTTTCATCCACCTGTGGGTTTTGCCTCTCTCTATCTCTAGCTCATAAATGAGAGAGATTGCAAATTTTTCTAGGATAATCCTTCCTCCTTCAATAAATTTGTAGTAGGACCCTAAGCTAGGTTGTGGGCTGGGTTCTTGGAGATTGTGTAGGTCTTTTCCCACTGGCTTTGAGGTGGTGTCTTTCTTCTGCTCTTGTAGCTTCCCTTGTCTTGCCTGCAGTAAACTAGGTGGTGGCCTCCTTTTGTAACTCTTTCTTCTGCTCTTGTAGCTTCCCCTATCCTGCTTGTAGTAAACTATGCCCATCCTATGGCAAACCCTGTCTCTCTCCTGTAGCAAACCCTGTTCCTCCTGTGGCTTCTCTTTTTCTTATTTCTCAAAGGCAGATTTTGTCCTTGGCTTCTTGAAGGTGATTGACCTAGTGGTAGGCCTACTCACAAGTGTTATAGGTGACTTGGTTTTGGTTTTAGGAGGAGTGACCTCCTCAATCTTTCCTTCACTGGGTTCTATTTCTTCTTTTTTACTTGGTGAGTCATCAATAATTATAGGAACCTTTGTAGGATTTTGTTGTTTCCCTTGTCTAATTTTAGTGTTCTTCCTAGTTCTAAAATACATTTGACTTGGTATGATTTTTTGTTGTTTAATAGACATTTTTGAATGTATAAATAAATTCAACACTCTAAAAACCTTTTGAAAACTCTAATTATACAAATTAAACAACTTAAACTCAAATTTTTAAAAATCTATGTAAAAATTTAATTACTTTTAGTCATTTCTGTAGAAATTTAGTTACTTTTAGTCATTTCTTCACCCACTGCAGTGAAAGATAAACATTTTAATATTAAAGAAATGATGCTACCCAAAGAGAAAATGCTTAATGGTAAGAGAATATGCTGGGAAAAAGAAAATGCCTGCCTTCACAGTAAAGATAAAGGATGAAGAAATGAGGAGAAAGATGAACACACTGAGCAGGTTGTAGGTTGTCATTCAGCATTTGCAAAGAAAGTCCGGGAATGGAAGTCCAGACAATTTTGGGTACCGTCTTACTGACCTTCCAACTCTCGCTTGGCTTATGGCAGATCGGGAAGCTCACACCAGTTGGGGGTCTCGTGAAAGGCGGATTGGGCTGGCTGCTGTCGTTTCTCCCTTTCCGCCGATCTTCGACTGCTGCAACGTTACGAAGGGCGCGTCTTTAAGAGAGTGAAATGCGCAGTACTGACGAAGGCCGCAGGGCTGCAACGTTACGAAGGGCGCGTCTTTAAGAGAGTGAAATGCGCAGTACTGACGAAGGCCGCAGGGTCACAAGAGGAGTTGGTCGCCATCCCAAGCCGCATAACTTTGGACACATGTGATATTATCCAATCGTCCTACTTGGGCAATGATTTCACGCTGGCGCGAAGGGACGGGAACAAGCTGTTCATCAATGACAAAATGTCATATTACATTACAGATGCAATCTGGGAAAATCTCAAGATCCTGCAATTCCTCTCCGTTAACGATGTGGTATTTGTGAAAGGCTATAAAGAGTTTTGGGAATTCATAATAACAGGCGGTCTCATGACCTTTTCAGAAGTGCTGGATTGTTTCATTCTCGAAAACGAAACTATGATGTGGGCAGGCAGACAATGTGTGGTTGCTCCCGGTCAATTTGTCTTTGTCCGAGAAAAACTACTCAAGTTTTTAAATTTGGTGGGATTGTCCCTCCAAAGCGCACGAGTATTTTGGTTGATTCCTACTTTGCTCAGCTTTGCATCGGCAGTTTTGGAATTCAACACGACACTGAGGGCATGGCTTTATGCGCACGTCAATCAGGTGTTCTGCTGGTCGTGACAAACTATCTCACTCAACCTCAACCAGAAGGCAGGTGTACTCTTTGGGTGCGTGGGTGGAGAATTTGAAGCCGTGCAACGACATACAGTTAAGGATCGTCCATGGCGATATATCAGCAATTATAGGTGGAGGCGCAAAAGCCTACAAGGAAGATGCAACTTTGGTGGATTGGTTAAACCTTGAAGAGTGTGGAACACAAAAGAGCTTTAATTGTGATGGCTTGGCTTTGTTATTCGGTGCAGTTTTCAAGAAATTGTTAACCAGTGCATCGTGCTTGTCCACCACTCTATACAATTTGAGGAAAGAGCTGGGGTTAGCGTGGCATGTAATAACAGAATTGAGTTTATGAAGATCTGTACATTTGTTAGCTGTGTAGCAAAGACCGCTTCAGGTTCATTGAAACCCTGTGACCGTGACAATAAAGTGCAGGTTCGCAGGTGGAAGGAGTCTGTACGACATTATGTTAAAAGTGGACTTCCACCTATATACGAACTCAAGTTGAACCATGTAATTGTACAACAGAGTTTAAATTAATATGTAATAAGGCATCGTTATTTCTATTTCTGCTTTAGATAATTTGACAGATATAAATAAATTTATTCTGTTCCCATATCTCTCAAATGTCTGAAATATTTTGAAATTGTCATTTCATTTCCTTTTTTATATTATTTTGTTCCATATCTATCAAATGTCTAAAATATTTTGAAATTATCATTTCATTTCTTTTATTATGTCATTGTAAAATGCTTTTGTTCATTTCTATTAAATTTTCAAAATATTTGAAATTTATTCTAAATAGAATCTCAACAAATTTCAAAAATATTTTGAAATGCATTTTCAAAGGATTCAACAATTTGTGGCAGCATCGATTATTAAATAGTTAAGTGTTTAAAGGAGGTCACTCCATTTTTTCTACTATGTCATTATTATTACGACCATTCACTATCATAACAAAGGTTATAATGGAAATGTAATGATTTTTAATTAATTTTTATATTAATATAAATTTATTTTAATTATAAATTTACTAAGAGTTAAGAGATCAAATTTTGAAATTTTTTTTATAATGTAAAAATTGAAAAAAGATTTATATGTTAAAATATTTACTCTATTTTAATGCTTAATAAATTTTTTATTGAAATGAATCTATAGTGGTTTTCTATCTCTAGAGCATGTGTAATTTTTCATTATTTAAATTGTAGTTTTGAATAATTTATTATTATTCATATTTTATATTGAAAGTTGAATTAATTACACATTTCTCATTTCTAAACTAAATTATTTTACTTTTAATTACTTTTTCTAGTTTTGAGCATTGAAATATTTTATTAAGATCGACATTAACACACATATACATATATACATTCTCCCTCTATATAAACATAAAAAATGTGTGTGTGTTAGGTAATATGAATATTCCAGCAATTTATATTGAAATATTTATAATAGAACTAAATTTATTTATTTATTTATGCATTACTCTTAATTATTTTATCTCTATAAAGTCATATAAAATTATATTATTTAACATAGATATCCAAATATTTTATTTAGAACTCCAAGAGTGAAACAGACCAAGTGAGCATGATGAGAATGATGTTTCATAATGTTTTTAATTAAAACTATCTAAATACCTATAATTTTTTAGGTTTTTATTATAACAAACATTGTTTTTTTTAATTAAAGTATTTTTTGGGGGAGACGTAACTCCAAGTTGAGCATGGATGGAATTACATATTTCCGTCTGCATTGTACAACCAATATAGATCCATTTAAACCATGGATCTACTAACAACGGAGAGGATCAAACCTCATTATATTGAAACATCTTTTTAGAATGAAAAGATTGAAAAAATATTTACAAGCCTTGATAAATTTGTGATTTAGATGGATTTATAGTGGTTTTCTGTCTCTCTGTTAGGCCATGTGTAATTTTTATATATAGACCATGTGTAATTTTTCATTGAAAATCAACATTAACACACACATATTTAGATACGCATACTTCCCCCCGGCCACCCTCTCTTTCTCTCTCTCTCTCTCTATATATATATATATAGAGCATGCCTTGAGTGGGCCTAATGGTTAAGAGCATGTGTTTCCTCCTAAGAGGTCACAAGTTCAAAACTAGAGGGGGGTAGAGTATGTATGCCTTCGTAGACTTGGTCAATTTGGTGTCTAGCTCTCCCTTGTCCCACAAACAAGGGGGTCTCATACACCAATTTGGTGTGGATATTATTATTATTATAAACTATATTATATATATATATATATATATAAACCATAAACATTTTCTAATTTAAAGTATTTTTTAAAAGACGAGCATTGACAAAATTACACATCACTCTCTTACTATATTGTAAAATGAACCTTTCTATTTAATAACAAACCAAATAAATATTGCAACAATGATATTTAACCAAATACATATAATCATTTATATTTTTATTACCATTAATATTATTTTATTTATTTAAAATACTTTTAAAAAAAAAAATATCGAACTCCAAATTAAATACCAATAAGTGAAATCCCCACCTTCAAGTTCAAGTGGATTCCATAAATCCGTGGAAGAAAAAGTAGCGATGCTTGAAACGAAGTTTCCAGGCCCAAGCCATCGGAGTGTCCACTCCTTAGGAAACGGAGCGACCCCACACCATCCAAAACGATCCCATGAAAAGAATCACATTATTTTAATATTTTATTAAATGAAAAAGTCTCTCCTTGGGAAACGGAGCGACCCCACACCATCCAAAACGAACGATCCCAGGAAAAGAAACACATTATTTTAATATTTTATTAAATGAAAAAGTCACTCCTCCCCACACCATCCAAAACGAACGATCGCAGGAAAAGAAACACATTATTTTAATATTTTATTAAATGAAAAAGTCAGTCCTTAGAAAACGGAGCGACCCCACGCCATCCAAAACGATCCCAGGAAAAGAATCACATTATTTTAATATTTTACTAAATGAAAAAGTCGCCGTAGTCTAATGATTATGTTTTTTTGTAAAATTATGGAAATTTTGGTTATATTTTGAAAAAATTTGACAGGGATTTTTGTGAATCTAAATAAAAGTTGTCAAACTCTAGATGTTTTTGATGGTGCTGAATCTATTTTCACTATCAAAAACATGATTTAAACAATACCTCTATAAAAAATTTAATTTTTTTTGTCTAAATTCCAACCACTTTTGACTATCCAGTAAATTCCTAAACCTTGATAAACAACTCCAAAAAATTCACTTGCAAAATTAAAATTTAATTAAACCTCGTACTTTCATCCTATTAAAAAAAATCCTAACTTCTATTTAATAAACCAACTCATCTGTCAAAGAGAATTCCAAAGGAATAAGGAGAGAATTCCAAAGGGATAAAGATATAAGAATCGGAGGAGACAATAAGATAGCGTATTGAGAGAGGCGTCGTGGAGGAGAGAAAAAGAATCACCGGCTATTTTTTATTATTGGTGTAGAATGTAGGTCAAAAGAAGAGCTACACTAAATTTTGAAGCCACTCTAATTAGTAGGAGGAATTGCTAGGGATGTGATGGAAATTCCGGTTATATTTAGAGAAAATTTGGCAAGGATTTTTGTAAATCTAAATTATGATTGTTAAATTTTTTAGGTGTTTTAGATATTTTTGATGGTGCTGAATCTATTTCCACCATCAAAAACACGATTCAAACACTGTATCTACAAAAAATTTTGAAATTTTTTATTTAACCATCCAGAAAATTCTTCTCCTAGTTAGACCCTCTCGTCAACCTTGCAATTTTGAAATTTTTTACTGAGATTCCGGCCATTTTAACCGTCCAAAAAATTCTTCCCCTCATTAGACCCTCTCGTCAACCTTGCAACTCTGCCGCGGTGGGAAGATAAACTACGAGGTGTGGTCGCAAAAGGTAGAATGGGCTCCATGTTGCCACCGCTGCCCTTCCACCTTCACAGCTATACTTCACAAGCCGGTATGAGCAAAAGATGTCACGCAGAAAAGAAGGAATAATTAAAAGATAAAATGCGGGAAGAAAAAGAGAGATAATCTAAAGAGAAGATGCTACAGGGGGGAAAAATATCTACGCAGTAAAAACGAAAAAAATGAAGACAAGAAGTTAATACGTATGCGAAAAAGACAAGGAACAAGTTAATATGGACGTTATTGGCCACTTAGAAAATTTGACAATGAAATGAGTAATTAAATTATTTTTTAAGAATTCAGAATGGAAAGAGCTTTTAAGTGTGATTTTTTAGAAAAAAATTTGGTGAAAAAAGTTGTGAAATTTTGATTTGTGTTGTTGTTTAAATTAGTGTTTTTTTTACTGCATATATAGATTCAAAACTCTTAAAAATTTCTGACAAACTTTGATCGTGCAGAACTCACCAGTGAAACTAGTGATTTCAATGGCTCTTTGTTGAATTCTAGATAGATTAAATCAGAAAACAAACCAAAAAACTTTACAAAAAATTCACACTTAAAAACAACAGTTCAGAAATAAAATCAAATTCAAATAAAAAAGACGTAAAGCCCATTTTTTAATAGCATAGTCTAAAAAACCCACAAATTAGTGGGAATAATAATGGAAATTCACAAGATTAGGACAAAATCTGATAGAAAAATTTTAAATTCTACAACTGTCAAAATTCAAGATTTTGGGTGCCCCAAGGGTTCTTGATAGTGCTGAATCTATTTCCACCCTCAAAAAATGATTCAAACACTCCAACATTCTGATTAAATCTGTCATGTGTTAAGTACATGCAATTCCTAAATATTCTCAACTGAAGAAATGAAAATCCATCCAAGTGCCGACACAAATAGGATGAAGAATAAGTTTTGCTACGTCGTGGTTTCTTTTGTTGTATAACTTCCAACCTTGATCCCAAAGATAAGTTATAACATTGAATTGAATTAGAAAATGTCTTCATATTATTCTCAATACGTTTAGATTTTTTTTTATGATAGTGAAGATGAACATTTGAATAATTAGTATAGATCTATTTTAACTATGGATCTATCAAGTGGAGAGGGACCAAACCTAACTTCATTTTAGGATGGAAATTTTGAAAAAAGATTTACAAGTGAAGAGATTTAATCCCTTCTAATGTTTGATAAATATGTGATTTAGATGGATCAATAATTTTAAATTTCTCTATACATAGACCGTGTGTAATTTTTTATGGTTCAAATTGTATCCTTAAATAATTTATTATTATTATTATTAGTAGTAGTAGTAGTAGTAGTTGAATTAATTACACATTTCTCATTTATCTCTTATTAAGAACTAATTAAATTATTTTACCTTTTTCACTTTTTCCTTTTCAGCGTTAAAATATTTGACTAAGGTCAACGTTAACAACACATATACATATCCACTCTCTCTAAACAAAAAGAAAGTGTATACACTAAAAATGTAATTTGGATATTCATTCAAATAGTTTATTTAAGTTGTATATTGAAATATTTATAAAATAAATAGAAGTTTTTTTATTATTGTAAAGTTATATAAAATTCTATTATTTAACATAGATATGGAAAAAAATTTCTTACTAGATTGTCATATTAATAATGAATCAAGTGAGCACAATGACACTGATGTTTCGTAATGGTTTTAATTAAAACTAACCAAATATGTATAATCATTTATGTTTTTATTATAATAGATATTGTTTTCTTATTTAAAATATTTTTTAAATAACACATGTCAACTCCAAGTTAAGCACGAACAAAATTACACATCACCCTCCTATTGGGTCGGCTCAATAAATATAATTATTTTAATTATTTTTTAAAAAACAAATGATGTGATTAATTTAGATGTAATAATTTTTATTTTTATGAATTGTATTTTTCAAATAATATTATTAATTATAAACTATTTATTATTCAATTTAATTACTAACATTAAATTTTTATTTGTTTAGATTTTTATTTTTTTAATGGGTAAGCTATTATTAATCAATTAAAATATTTTTTAAGATTTAAATAGTTTAAAATATTACGATCATTAATCATTATTAAAATGGATATGATGAGAAATGATAATGTGTCGAATTACATTAAAATGGTCAATCCACAATTTTTGTTTATTTTGGAATAGGGTTTTCACAATTTTAATTTAATTACACAAATCAAAAGTTGAGATTTATCTCCAAAGAAGTTATGTTTTTTTTTACCTTTTAATTGAACTCATTAAGTGAGTTATGGTATTTTAACAAAGTGTATTTGCAAATCTCCATAGTAAGGTGGAAGTAAATTTTGAATCTTGTTCCATGTTTTTTGAATGTATATATGTTTAACTTATATATTAATTACTTTTATAAATAATAATAATAATAATTATTATTATTAGTTAGTCCATTCTTATGGTTTTTTTAATTTTAACAATATAAAATGTACCAAACATTAAGTGTTTTGATGATTATTAGACCGTGCAAAGCAATTGATTTTCTTATTGACCACTACTAATTTAACATTGACAAATGCAAGTTATAATGCTTAACTTTGAAAAACAACTTCTTATTTTTTTCAACTTTTTTTTTTTTCAAGCATTTGATTGGAACATGCAATGTCATGTGGATAACTACATAAAATTTGTATGCCATAATTTCTCGATATATTTTCAATATTTATGCCATAAATTTTAGATATTTGTGCATTGATTTTTCATTTTTAACTTTCATATGAAAGCCACCCAAAATTAAAATCCTTAAAGGTACCACCCAATATAATTTAAAAAAGTGTTTGCATAAAAAATGGTAGAAACAAAGTTGTAATTAGCCCCAACCTCAAAACTCAAAGACCTTCCCTAGCAATAAATCTACTATTTTTTCTATATTATGAACAATTTTGGATCCTTCTTGTTTCTACCTAGCCTTTTTAGACAAAATTCATGAATAGTTTTAACATAAATTGGGGCATCCTTAATATTTTGAAACAAAGGAATAGTAACACACGCATTCTTAATTTTTCCTGGAAAGTAAAACTCTACTACGTAAAGGGGTTTTTCCATGCACAATTGATGAGTCCCATCAATAGGTACATTTTGAAGATCATTATGCCATCCTCTAGCCTTAAAACTATCATTCTCTCACATTAATTCACATTTTTTGTTATATTATGCTTAGTAAGAGGAGTAAAATGTGTTTGTCTTAGTATGTTGCCTAAAGTGGTTTAATTGCAAGAAAAAAAAAACATTTCTGAGGCTATTACTATGGTGTTACTATGCAAGGGCTTGATGGACACAACTAGGAGAGAATATATGGGGTTTCTCCACCTCATTAACTCCTTAAACTCGGCTTGGGATCACAATATCCTCTCTCACTGGTTCAAATTCATTAGCACCCGAGTGACTCCTAGTCCAAGTGAAGCTCAAGAGGGACAAGATACACCATTTTCGAGATCAAGGTGGGAATCACTCCTACTTTCAAGGGAGCTACTTCAGCTGCCCTTTTGTATAAATAAACAAGAAGAAGAGCTCATTAGGATTTGAAGCTCTTGTTCATCTAGGTGTAGCTATTGAGCTTGAAGCTTGAGATTGTTACTTTAAACTTTTATGTGATGTATGAGACCTGCATTTTTTTATAATGAGAAGTTGGATTTTAAGTTGCATCTGAGTTAATTTCAAAGGGCTGAAACCCTTGGGTTTGGTCCCAACCCAGAGGCTTTGGTCCCTCTTTTCGTACTCATGTTTCTTCTTGATTCCTAATAGTTCATAGTTTCTTACATTTTAGTGGATATTAATCTATAAAAACTCATGGTTGTGGCCTTTAGATCACCTCTCTTGTGGGAGAATGAGTTGAAGGATTCATAACCACAGTCCAAAAATATTGTGTTTATGATGTCGTGGAAGTAGATTAGTGTTAGTTGTCATGTTTTATATTTACTTTTTGTAGCTTAGAAGTCATTTTAGTGATTAGATCAGTGTTATGCAAGTAGGTTCTTGATTTACAAGCAAGTGTGAACTAGGTAGATGGTACATGCAATTCTGTTTGGTAGTTTGATGAATTATGCAAGATAAAATAATTTCCTTTCTATAAGTAGATTTGATAGTTGATGGATTTTGCAAGATAAAATAACTTTATTTCTGCAAGTAGATTAGCCTTTGTACTTTCATGAATTGATTAGTTAGCATTTCCGCTTTCATAGCTAAAAGTAATTTCCAATTGTACCTTTATCAGCAAAATTTCATTCTAATTCAGTAGGAGGAATGGTGTTTGAGCACTTTTGATCTAATGTCATAACTTAGGGTGGCATGAGTGGAATCCTATCTGTTGTGCATATAACATTGTCACCTCGAAGTTTGTATGAACCCTGGGTTGATAATTTGAGTTGAGGATCCCTTGGGAGTTGCAACATTCTTGGTGCAATACTAGGGCTCATCACTTTTTGGTGCCATTTCCAGGGAGGTGTCTAAGTAGATTTTTTTTATTCTTAAGCATTATTTTCTGTTTTGCATACAGTTTTTGAAAAAGTGAAAAAATCAAAAAATATTTATTTCATGCCTCGTAGGAGTAAGGATAATCAAGGAAAATTCTTACCAAAAACCTCCACACCCTCAAACAGTTAACCTTCACTCTTCTTCAGTGAATGTGAGCTTCCCTCTCTGACTACAGGGGAGTTAGAAAACCCTCTAGGTGAGAAACCTGAAATTTTTTAAGAACCTATTGGGGAAGTAGAAGAAGCCACTTCACCTACCTAAACTATGGATGAAAATAGGGACAATGAGGTTTTCCCTATCAGAGATACCAATGGAGAGACTAGAATGAAGAACATAAGCCCTAATGCCCTTCCACACTTCCATGGCTTAACCTCTGAGGATCTTGACACCTTCATGTTTGAATTTGTTGTTTTCTATAGGAACTATGACTATGCCTCTAATGAGCAAAAGCTAAAGTTATTCCCCTCTACCCTTAAAGACGTAGCCTTGCGCTGGTTTATGGGTTTGCCTGGGGGTAGCATCGCTACATGATCCCAAATGCAACAGGCCTTCAATAGCAAGTACAGGGACTATTGTAGGTCCAAAGAAACCAATTAAGAAATCTCTAGGCTAACTCTTGGACCTGATGAATCCCCAGAAGGCTTTGAGGAGATATTTCAACTCAATTATAGGAGGGCCAACTGCACCCTTGATCTTGAGTCACTCAAGATATTTCTTCTCTGAGGGATCAGACAGGATATGTTGGAAACCCTCAACATGTTGTCTGGAGGAGATATCTATCAGTTATCCTATTATGACATCAAATTTGTGTTCAAAAATCACTCTAGGGTTGCCAGGAAGAAGGTCAGGGCTATTCAAGGCTTGGTCAGTTCCTCTCCCTCCACAACATCCATTAAGAATGAGATAGGTAACATGTTGGAGGATTTCAAGGGTGAAATGTTCCATACCTTTGCATTGCAAATGGATACCATGCAAATCAAAAGAAAACAGGAGGAAGCAAAAAGGGCACTAGCGATTTTTTTCCCTAGATGCACCAAAAGATGAGTGCCCATTAAATGTCATAGAGGTCTTCCTAATCTGTGAAGAAAATCATGCAACAGAAAAAATCCCTTCTTTGCTAGGACTAAAAGTTGTATTTCAAGGGGCGGAAGGGGGGTCAGAGCAACTTTTCTTCATTAATCAAAGAAGGCCTCAAGGACCTCGACCATATCAACAAGGCATGCAAGGTGCACACTACTCTTATTACAATCCAAATCATAATGCACCTTTGCAACCCTGGTATTCTTCCACTCATCCATCCTAGTCCACACGTCCTTATGGCCTTATGCTCCTCCATATCCTCCTCAACCTGTTAACCATCATTTTCATCCATATCCACCCCAATCTTCTCAATGGGGAAACCTATTACAAGGGTGGAGGCCTCAAGTCAACCACCCTCATGCTTTATTGCCTCCACTCGAACCTCCACCAAACCTCACTCATCCTACTCCACCTAAGAAACCTCAAATTCCTGCTCAACCAAATCCGAATTGGAACAACAAGCAAGTACAACAAGTCTATAGTGGAGATACATCCTATCCTGCTTATGTTGTGTAAATCCAAGAGATTAACCTTTGGTCTGGGAAAGTGCTTCCAAATAACCACCCACCTTCTCCATCTGAAGAGCTTGAAGAAGAGAAGGAAGAGCATGCTCCTCAAGTTAATCCACCTCCTTTTCCTGAGAAGTTGATCCACCTAGCCAGCATACCCAAAAAGAGGTTTAACTTCTCGGAAAATTGAAGAATTTGTGTGTTAAGATACCCCTTCCCCAGGCTATTAAAGATGTGCCCATCTATAATAAGCTCGTCAAGGAGAAATGTTTCAAAAATCTTGGGAGAAGAAAAAGAGATACCCCCACCATAAATGTTGTTGGGAAATTATCTTATTTAATGCTTAGGTGGGTGATCTTTCCAAAATATATAAACCTTAGAAGCCCAGTAGTGGATGTGCACTTTAATGGCCTTATAGTCCCTAACACCCTGATTGATCTTGCGGTTGCAGTCAATGTGATGACTAAGGAAACCATGTTAAAGATAAATCTCCAAGGGGCTTTGAGAAAGACGACCACAGTGTTGCAGCTTGCAGTCAGATCTGAAATATCTCCTGAGGGAGTTGTTGAAGATGTTATGGTCTCCATTGACTCTTGGGAGTATCCTACTGATTTCCTAGTTATCCAGCCCAAAACCAAGTTTAATTGTTATCCTCTCATCTTGGGAAGGTCATGGTTAGCCACTATCAATGCTTACATCAGTTGTAGGGTTTGGAACATGACCATTAAGAATGGACATTTGTCAAAACATGTGGTATTGTATCCTCCTGCTTAGCCTTCTATTGAGCATTACTTGCCCTTGTGCTTATAAGAGAAGGAAGAAGACGAACTATATCACACCACCTCCCACCTAATCTGCACTCTAGATTCCATTACAGGAGGGGGGAAACCTGATGAAGATGACCTCATTGACCATATCCTTCAGAATCAACCTCCCACTCCTACACCAATTGATGAGTTGATGAAAGAATCTAGGAGTAATCCTTGGGCTAACTGATGCCCTATTGATTCAAGTCTAGAACATGTCAACATTGTAGAGTTTGGCCCATCCATAACCTTAAAGATCAACCCTTCTCTCTTGGCCAAACAGGAAGAACAATTGTGCAAAGTTATGAGGCAATACCTGGATGATTTTTCTTGGGATTATAAGGAAATGAAAGGTGTGCATCCCTCAGTTTGTACTCACCATATTTACATAAAGGAGGGATGAAAGCCTGTGCGCCAACCCCAGAGAAGGATGAACCCATCTCTTAAAGACATTGTGAAAGAAGAACTTTAAAAACTACTGGATGTAGGGTTCATATACCCCATTTTAGATAGTGAGTGGGTGTCACCTCTTGTGTTAGTTCCTAAAAAGAATGGGAAGTGGAGAATCTGTGTTGATTATTGGGAACTCAACAAGGCTACAAAGAAGGACCATTTTCCTTTTCCCTTCATTGACCAAGTCCTAAATGGTCTTGCAGGGAAGAAATTCTTCTCCTTCCTAGATGGATTTAGTGGATATAACCGAATCCATATCAACCCTGAAGACTAAGATAAGACCACATTCACATGTCCTTGGGGTACCTTTGCTTATAGAGTTCTTCCATTTGGTTTGTGCAATGCTCATGCTACTTTACAAAGGGCAGTTTCATTCGAGAAATTTTGAGGTCTAAAATGGGCCTCCTAAGAAAAATGTACAACCAAAATAAACTTTATAAGAACCAATAGGACTCAAGATGATGATGTCAACCATGGGGGATGATTCACCATTTTTGGAGTAAAAAAGTAAAAAGATTAAAAATAATAAAATAATAAAACTATTTCTTTCAACTCGTATTTTCAACTCATCTCCCTAAGGTTTTACTAAAATTTCAACTGGGAATACTCATTGGATGAAAATTTTAATTCCTCATCTAAGGAGTACCCATGTTACATACTTTCGATGAACCCTACTACACGAAAAATGAGAAATACATGAAAAACATGATTGCAATCACGTTTTTCATGTATTTCTCATTTTTCATGTAGCAAGGTTCATCGAAAGTATGCAACATGGGTACTCCTTGGATGAGGATTCAAATTCTACATCCAACAATTGTTCCCGCTTGAAATTTGAGTAAATACATAGGGAGATAAGTTGAAAATACGAGTTGAAATTTAGTTTTTTTTTTTCCCTTTAAAATTTGATGATGTAATCTAATCTTATTTTATTATTTCCACGATTATTTTATTATTTCCTTAGGAGGCCCATTTTAGACCTATGAATATTTTTGTTGAATTGGTTCATGAATTTGTTTTAATATACATGGATGATTTCACTCCTTATGGATGTGACTTCCATGAAGCTTTCTCCAATCTGT
This sequence comes from Pinus tabuliformis, assembly GCA_031772625.1. Lineage (NCBI taxonomy): Eukaryota > Viridiplantae > Streptophyta > Pinopsida > Pinales > Pinaceae > Pinus > Pinus tabuliformis. The sequence goes on from CM062807.1 coordinate 142,084,670, forward strand.
GCAAGGCTTTGAAGAAATGCATTGAAATGAATCTCTCTCTAAGCCGTGAAAAATGTGAGTTCTTGGTGAATGAGGGGACTGTCCTTGGCCATTACATATCCAAGCAAGGGATACAGGTTGACCCAAACAAAATTTCCATCATCAAAAGGGTCCCTACCCCTAAAAAACAAAGAGATCTCAGGAGTTTCTTAGGACTAGCTAGGTATTATAGGAGATTCATCAAATACTTTAGTAAAGTGGCTTCACCTTTGTTTTCTTTATTGGCTAAAGATTCATATTTTTATATGACCAACAATTTTCAAGAGGCCCTTGAAGTGTTGAAAGAAAATTTGACCATTGCACCCATCCTAAGGAGCCCCAACAGGGTATTGCCTTTCCATATCCATACTGATGCATTAGATAAAGCTATAGGGGGAGCCTAGGACAAGTAGAGGATAAGTTGCCTTATTCTATTTATTTTATTAGTAATAATTTGTCTAAAGTTGAGTTGAATTACATTGTCTTAGTTGTAGTACATTCTTTAAACAAATTCAGGCACTATATCACTCAGTCCCAACATTTTGTTGATCATGTAACCATTAAATGTTTGATGAACAATCCCGATGTCAATGTTGGGATAATTAGATGGTTGTTATTTTTACAACAATTTGATTTGACTCTTATTGACAAACTAGGGAAAGAAAATGTGGTTGCAGATTTTTTGTCCCAGTTAACCTTGCCTACAAGTAATGAAGAGATGGTGGATGATCAACTTCCAGATGAGCACCTCTTTCCATCTCGGTGCTTTCTCCTTAGTTTGTTGACATAGAAAACTACTTGGTTGTTGGGAGTTTCCCTCCTCATCTATCATCGAGATAGAAAATCAAGATTGTAAGGAAACTCTCTCCTTTCACTTGGATTAGGGGCAATTTTTTTAAATTGGGACCATATCAGATCTTGAGGAGATGTGTAAGATAAGAGGATGTCTTTGACATCTTCTCAGCATGTCATGATGGACCTTGTGGAGGTCATTTTGCTGCAAAAGGGGCAGCCTTTAAAGTTTTACAAGTTGGTTACTATTGGTCCACTTTACATCAAGATGCAAGGAGATACACCACTAGATGTGATCAGTGCCAAAGGATGGGGAAACCACCACCCAGGGATGAAATTCCCCTACAACCTCAAGTGGCCTTAGAGCCATTTGACAAGTGGGGCATGGATTTCATTGGGCCAATTAATCCACCATCAGGATAGAAAATGTACATCATTGTGTGCACTGATTAATTGACAAAGTGGGTCGAGACAAAGGCAATCAAAGCAGAAAGTGGAATTTTCTTTAAGAGAAAACATCTTCTACAAGTTTGAGTATCCAAGGGAGGTAGTCAATGATCAAGGAGCACAATTCACATCCAATTTGATTGAAGATCTCATGAGGCAGAACCATATCAAGCACAAGACATTCATTGCCTATCACCCTCAATAAAATGGACAAGTAGAGGTCACAAACAAAGTAGTGGAGAGCATCCCAACCTAGGTTGTTAGCAGCATCAGGAAAGAATGGGCAGAGAGACTAGTAGAGGCCACTTGGGCCTAACCCATCACTTGGAAAAATACCACTGGATTCACTCCATATGACTTGGTTTATGGGAAGAAGGATTTTCTTTCTATTGAGTTTGAATATAACACTTTGAGAATGGAAGCTCAGTTGGACTTAGATGTCACCACAGCAAAACAAGAAAGGTTTCTCCAACTGAATGGCTTAAATGAGTTCAGAATGCAAGCTCTCTTACACACTGAAGTCATACAACTGCAAAGCAAGGTCTGGCATGGCAAGAATATCATGGAAAATACTTTTCAAGAAGGGGATTGGGCCCTGATATATGATTCTAGGTTCAAAGGTTTTAAAGGGAAGCTAATGACAATTTGGTTGGGTCCATACTTAGTAGAGAAGTGTCATGAAAATGGATATGTCTCGATCATAACCATTGATGAGGAAGGAAGTCCCTTACTTGTAAATGGTTATCGGTTGAAGCTATATAGAAGACCTCTGTCCAAGGAAGAATTTATCAGTTATGTCAGCAAAGAATTAAATGTGATTGGGAGTTTCATAGCTTCTAGTCCACAACATTCCTAGAAATTTGAAAAAAAAAAGAGAGGCTTGGATGAAAACCTCTATGATGCATTTGAGGCCAACTCCAAGGTTGGAAACCTCTCTAAGGCAGCCCAGGAGAAAAAATAGAAAGGAGAAATAATAAATATCCCTAGTTGAAAACCTCCTCTGAGGAACCTACGGTAGGAATGCAGGTTGAAAACCTCCTCTGAGGCAACGTGTGCGTCTCAAGAAAAAAGAAAAAAAATATATAAAAAGAGAATAAAAGGAGAACAAGAAATAAGCTTATATCATGTCTGCTAACCTTTCTCTTGTTATGCAAGATTGTACACAATGGAAAATTTCATGTCTATAGGCCAAAACCTACAAGTTATCATCCATCCCTCCATCCATACACCTCATATCCATCCTCTCCATTCATATGAATATATCTCCCCACCATCCCATCATCAAGAAATCCAATTTTCACCTCCTCTCTGTGATGCTACAAGAAGGACATATATCGCTACAATAGGTCCTGTAATGCTACAGGAGGAGCCTGCGAAGCTACATGAGGAGATCAAAGGAGGAAAACAACCCAAAATACCATTATGAATCTAAGAAATGATAAAGAGGGTCCTCCAATGATTTTTGCATCATCCATCCATCACCCATCCACTCCATTTCACCAAAAATTTGTTCAAATTCTCCACTTTGTCTCGCCTTAGAAAAAACACACAAAAGCCACTATTTTCTATCTCTACAGTGTATAAACTACTCCTTCATGAATTTAACCCTATCATCATGGATTTTCATCATCTCCCTCATGCAAACTGAAGACCTCAAGGGGGGATCAAAACACTACTACAAGAAGAAACTCCTCCTGTAACAGCCTGTGCAGCCACAACAACAATCACTGATAAAAAAAATTTCCACCACTAGAAGGGATGTTGGAGATTTGTTTGAAGCTATGAAGAGAAACATCATTCTCAAGGAGGCCTTCCACCAGTAGCAGTATCTTGGACATCAGAGAGGCACCTGCACACACACAACAATAGCAACAGTCAAGGTATCATCAAGAATGAAGACATGCACAAGAAATAAGTCAAAGAGTCAACTCCCTTAATCATAATGATATATGCTCCAGCTCCAACATGCAAACCTCTTAAACAGTTCAATCCATTGGTAGGCTCAGGAATGGCAACCCTAACCTCCTCCCTATGCATAAAATGACTAAAATGTGCTTTGAGCGAGAAAAGGTGTTTTAATAGGCTAGAGGTGGCTAGTGAACTTCGCCACCCTCGACTAGTAAAATCAAGTGTGATTTAAGTCACCCATGCAATGTGGAAATGTCAACTCAAAACGAAGTGGTGTCCTCAAAGAGTGGGGTGATAATCACGAGAGATAAATGATTACAGTTAGTGGGGACAACGATCCAAAAGAGGAAACTCATGTTAATGCCAAGTCACTAGAGCGCTCCAAGATTTTAACCAAAAGAGGATATTATGTGTTGGATCAACTTCATTTGCACCATCACTCATTCCAAAAATAGGTAGAGGAAGGAAGAGCGAGCTAGTGCATCAGACAACCTAGGGTTCCATCGAGGAGTTTCGAATACTATCTACAAGTTCTACAGGAGAAAGTTATAGGCATGCCTGCAAGTTCTATGGGAGGGCTGAGAGGAGCTACAGGAGGAGTTGGAAGGAGAAAAAGGAGTCACATTGGCTCAATATTGTCTCAAAACCTTCATGCACACCCAAAATTGATCTGACGAGAAGTAAGTGACACCGTCCTTCCTTGTTTCTACATCCAATTGCATGAGAAGTCTTCTTGAAATTAAGAGCTTATAACATCAATTGATTAGTAGGAGGTCTTTTTGAAGTTTGTTGTGGTTAAGAGAAGAGAAAATAGTTTGGTCGATATCAATTCGAGCACTTTTCTTTCTCACTACTACCAATCACTTTGCCACTGTTTCACCACTGAGATTGTTTGAAAGTTTTTAGTTCCACACCTACATTGCATCAAGAAGTAATAGAGAAGAGATGGAGGGAGGATTTAATAGAAGGGAACCCTCAGACACCAAGAGAATTCACCAACACCCTCCTGTAGTTGACATCTTCAAAAGACACCAGTGGTTCCGTTTCTTTGAGTTGATAAAGGATTATGATGATGATCTTGCCCATGAATTTGCCATTCCATTGCAATCTCAAGAGGAAGACAATGCTACAATTGTTATAAAAGGGTTAGCCATCTCTCTCAATCCTGAAACCATAGGCAGAGTGACCACCTTGCCTCTAGGAATTAGGTGGAGCAAATAAGACAAACAAGTAAGTGTCATAGCTAGGAAAAACTTATTCCCTTCAAAAGAGAAGCATCTAGAAGACAAGAATGGAGTGAGAAGAGAAATTTTACCTTACCGTTGGGATAAGGTAGCTCACCATATACTCAAGTACATATCTTGTGAAGGAAGATTGAGTGTGGTTTATGCCTACCTCTTCAGGATGCTCCAGGAGCTTATATTCAAGGAAGAATTACCTCTCCCTCAAAGACTTAGTGTCCCACATTTCCTCCTACAATCAATTGTGGAGGTGAGTCAGAAGCTGAGGGAAGGAAAACACCAACATTTAGCTCACCATGGCCTCATCACGTTAATAGTGGTGGATTCTCTAAACCATTTGAGGATTCCTATCATATGGAATAAATTTGTGACATGGTTAGGGAGACTTTCATAGAAACCCATGCCCTCACACCAAGAGAGACTCCAGCCTCTAGTATTGGAGGAAGAGAAGGAAAAATAGAGGAAGAAGAAGAAGCAAAAACGGAGGAAGAGGCAACAAGAATAGAAAAGGAAGAGAGAAAAACAATGGAAAAAGAGGCGGTAGAGATAGAAGAAGGAGAAGCAAATATGAAAGGAGAAGAAGAGATGAGAAGGAAGAGTAAGTCTTGAGGAGACTTCTCAACCCCAAGGAGTAGAAGATATTGAACAGGAACTAGCTGCAACATTAACTATATTAGACACTCATGTCAAGCCCAAAAAAAACAATAAATTTTTTTTCTTAAAATTATTTTGCAAGTGATGAAAAAATCTATTTTAAATAATAATTAACATAAAATAAATAAATTTTAAAATTTTATATAATATTTTATATAATTAATATACATTTAAACTATGATTATTTTACTTTTAAATTTAATTTAAAATAATTAAATTTAAAAATAATAATTTAAATTATTAAATTTAAAAAAAATATTTTTATAAACATTAAAAATTAAGATAAAAATATTTAATATATATGATACGCTGATTGTTTAAAAAGTTAAAAATGAAAAAAGTATAAGCTTAATATACATATTGAAGTTGTTTGAATAATAAAATTTTTATTTTATCTTTTGGTACAAATAATTAAAAATACAAACATTCCACTTTACCTTTTGGATCATTAACCCCAGTTAAGAGTTCAAAAAGCGTCCACGAAATTCTTCTAAATGTGGTCTACCTAAAAAGCCTTGTGAAAATACAAACATTGTCTAGCTAACAGTCATATCTCGAAGGACAAGTCATCTCGGATTTACGGTAGCTTCTAGAACATGATTTATATCTCATCAGCCAATGCAAGGCCTATGACTTATGTTACCATTATTATAGGTTATTTATTAATTTATTATATTTGCTATACGTATGATATAAAGCATTTAGTTTTATTTTTGATGAGGTATTAATTTATTTTTACCAAAAATTTATTGCATTTATTCATAGTTTGATATTAGGAATTTAATTTTTATTATTATTTAAATTTATTTATTTATAAGGTGATTGGTCGAGGTTTTATTATGGGTTGTTTAGTGACTTTCATTTTTATTAGTTAGTAATTTTTTATTTTTAGTTTTATTTATTTTTTATTTAACTTTTTGATTTTTTGTTTTTGTTTTTTTTATTATTTCTATTTACATAATTATAATTTTTTTACAATATTTTTAATTTAAAATGACTTATTATTATATTAAAAACATATTTTAATAAATTTAATTATAAACAATTATATATTAATAAAAAACACACACAAATATATATGTTAATATAAACAATATTAATTAATCATATTTCTTAATTTTTGATAATAACATTGAACAATACAATATTTTATTAATTTTTTAATTAAATTATATTTAAACTAAATAATAGATACTATGTAGCTAACTACTATATAACTTTTGTTACATAATAATATCGATATATTAGTCAAATATTAAGCAATATGTATGTATTATGACATCTTATATATTCAATAAATAGTAAATAAATTAATATTCAAGTGACTTTAACTAAAACCCTAATTTTGCAAGTGACTTTTTCATTTAATAAAACGTTAAAATAATGTGATTATTTTCCTGGATCGGGTTGGATGGTGTGGGGTCGCCCCGTTCCCTAAGGAGTGGACACCCCGCTGCTCGGGCCTGGGAATTTCGATTCACGCATCTGCTACTTCTTCCACGGATTTATGAAACCCACTTGACCGTGAAGTCGGGGGCTTCACTCATCAGCTCCAAATCTACGGTCGCAGTTACAAACCAATGAAAATTCATTCTCGGCTGTGCGCTGTCACCAAATCCCATGCAAATGAAAAGCAACCACATTCTTTACTTGTTTAGGACGTAACCAAGGTCACAAGGGGCAATGCGGTTAAATTTAATTGGAATTTGATAAGAATTTTTTTCCCGATATTTAATTTTGGGAGTGTTTAATATTTATTTTTTATTTATAATAGAAATGATTTAGTATGCTTAAATTTTTTTTTTTTTTTTTTATGATTTAACATTTTGAAAAATTTCAAGAGCTAAAAATAAATCTTGAAAACTAGAATTTCTAAAAAAATTTAATCAATTTTTTATTAAAATAATCCTAAAATTTCCATTGTTTTCGGAGTAAAACTATAATCTTAAAATAACTGAGTAGTATGAATTGATTTTATTCCTTTAATGCAAGGAAGTTATAAAGTTGAGGAAGTTAGAATACTTTAGGAATAGTAGACATATTCATGGTATTGAAGTTTATATGTTTTTTAATATAAGAATCATCCTTTCATGATTGAGCCATTGAGCCATTTTTTATTATTTGAATAAATAAATAGTTGAAAAATGAAAAATAAATAGTTATAATTGTTTTTGAATTTGAATTATGCATTATATGTATTGAGGACAAGTCAAATGTTTCAAAAAATTTCAACAATCTATATGATTGCAGAAGAATATCAATTTGCTACATTAATATTCTGCCTCTTCCAATACTGAGATCATCTTCTGACACTAACACTAACACTTTGGATATTCTACTTTGATAACTCTAATTCTACGATGGTCTGGGGATCAGTTGCAATGGCCTCGGGGACTATGCCATAAGTATCTATTCTAGCTGAGTCCGCTAGGGGCCTCGCCAAGTTGACAATTGGTTGGCTGTTCACGTGGGTGAAAGACTACATTTGGCTTTTTGGTATCTGATTACCGGCATGGGAATGGATGTTGTTTAGTTCCCGAAACTTCGTCCTATCAGTGCTTTAGTCAGCCAATCTTCATTTTATTTCGCTCAGGGTATTATATTTCGGGTTTGGTCAGGTCAATTTATGGTATGAAATATAACCTGTTCTAGATAATCCCTTTTTAAGGATCTCACAGTACACAGGGGGAGGGTTTTTTATGGACTGGGGGTTGGACGCATTGGCCACGGAGACCATGGTCCACGCAGCTGTTCTGGTTGAGTCTCGTAAGGGCGCAGCCACGTTGACAAACAATTGGCAGTCCACGCTGGCTGACGTGACTGTCTTTCCCTCGATGCAAACAGATGACCTGGCTAGAAAGTGTTGTCACAATCCTCAATCATCTCGGGAAGGTATCCGAAGTGATCTCTTCCAGAGAGAATTCGTAGAACATGAGCCCACAGTTGGTTTCAAGAAGGATAAAAAACTGTAAAAACCATTCCGCCACCAATTGCGATTAAGATAGACAACATTTATCTTACTGATTGTATTGAAATCTTGCAGCAGCTCGCATTGGATGGCCGGTGGTATTTCCTTGAGATGGACGATGCCAGGATGAGAAAATGGTTAGAGTCACAATGGAAACCTTTGATTGGCTACATCCCCATTATAGCAAAACTGATGAAGGAGTGGTACTGTTTCCATTTTCTGAGCGCCAGCGACCTGGAAGATGTTCAGGCTCGTCCATGGGTTCAGGGAAGGAGCTTCCTAGTGCTTCACAAATGGTACATCAGATATAATCCGTTGAAGAATACTCCCTTAAATAATTTAATTTGGGTAAAACTCCCTGGTCTTCCCCTGGAGTTGTGGTCAAAGGAAACTTTATATGAGATAGGGAATGCCTTAGGAAGATGTGTTTATGTGGATCCTAGATGTCTGGGGGAGAAAGATAAACGTGTTGCATGGGTTCTCATCAAGAAAGCCTATAGAGGAGGATTCCCAGACCACATTGAGATATCATGGAGGGATTTAAAGATTAATCAAAGATTGGACTTTTGGGGGGTCCCCTTCAGGTGCTCAGTATGCCACAAGACATGGAATCTTCAGAATAATTGTCCTCGTCGTCCTGTGTTAAGAAAACGAATGTATCATGGTAAATATCCTACAACAAAAAATATACAAGGGACAAGATCTTCTTATTCAGACTTGGCAAAGGTAACCTCTCCTTTTAGCTCATCTCCTTTAGATTCTGATAAAGTGCAGGGGGTTCTTAATCCTATAGATGACTGTCAAAATTTCTCCTCCCCTGTCAGAAATCTTCTCCCCAGCTACATATCTCCCTTACATCATATACTCAAAATCAAAGCATCTTGTCAAAAAGTTTGAGTAGACCTCGCGACCATCTGAAAAAAGAATTTCCACCCTATTGTGCACTCCCCCCAGAGCCTATTACGGGCAAAGATTCTCTTGTCCCTCTTTCGGTTCCCAAACCTATACTTTCCTTCAAAGCAGACTCTCATATCATTTTAATGTCATCTTCCTCTCCTTCATCGAAAAGGGGATTGCCTCAATCTCTGAAAGGTAAGGAGCTTATGGTTTCGGCAACCCCTCTAAATTCTCCTATATCCTCCCCGTCAAATTCGATTGGTAGTGACCTGGACTACCTCCTTAGCAAGAAATCGATTGAGCTCAGGCCCCTAACCATTCATAAACTAGGAAAGCCTTCCTCCCCGCAAATAAGTCCAAACTCTGCAAAAAAATATTACAGTAAGAAGGAAAAATAATAGAGGGAGCAGGCATTTTAGAGGAAGGGCGGATGGTGTTGGCAGAGGAGTTCGAAATCTCTCTTTAGTAGATGTGCCTATCATTGATATGACGGAAGAAGGGCCTCTTAGAGCAAGTGTGGCCGCGAAGCCTTCTAAATGACTTTCATTTTATCCATGAATATAAGGGGGTTGGGGGCTGGTCGAAAATTTCTTGCCCTAAAGAATCTTTTCTTTGAGAATCAACCTAAAATCATTCTGATCCAAAAAACCATGCACAACATTCCTGTATCTATTTCTTATTTCAGAAAAATGTTACCTACTTGGCATATGGTTGCGCTGGAGGCAAATGGTCTTTCTGGGGGCTTAGCAGTCTTATGGGACCTTGATTGGATCAGGGCAAAAGCATACAAATGCTTTGTCGGTATTCTCATATCGGCGTCTATTAGAGGGAAGGATTGGCCCATAAACATTTTAAACATGTATGCCCCTTACAAAAACAGGATAACTTACTGCGAAATTTTTTTTGCATCAAAAATTGTTGATATTGAGTATTTGATGATTGCAGGAGATCTAAATGTCACGCTAAGCTCTGATGACATTTGGGGAAATAGTCGGGAAAAAGATCCTCTTGCTGACCGTATTAAATATGAGCTGCTGCACAGGAATTTGGTGGACATAAATCCGCCGAAAATGATGCCAACATGGGACAATGGAAGATCTAAAGGAGCATATATAGCAAAAAGACTGGATCGTTTCATTCTACATGAAAGTATAATTGATAGACTAGGCATGCCTTTTACCTCAATTGGAAATGTTTTTATTTCAGACCATAGGTCGATCTTCTTAGGATGGAGAGAAAAAGGATTTAGGAAAGGATATCCCTTTAAATTTAACAGGCTATGCTTGGTTGATACTGATTTCAATGAAGCTAAAATCAGACAATAGAAGGAATTATCATCAAATGAAAATATGCCTCCTTTCCTAACCTTCAAAGATAAGTTGGAGTCCATTAGAAATTTTGTAAAATATTGGCAGTATAAGAAAAGGCAGCAAAACAGATCCGCCCTGAGGGAAATACAGAAGGAATTGGATAGCATCTCTGGAAACTTAGCTGCTCAAGGTATCCCTTTCAACATGAGATGTCGTATAAAGGAATTGCAAAGGAGTAAGTGCAAAATCTTGGAACAGGAAGAGGTATCATGGAGATTAAAAAGCAGGGAAAACTGGCTAAAGGAAGGAGACAGGAACTCAAAATTTTTTCACAGATTTGCTAGCTCAAGAAGAGAAAAGAATTCTATATGGAAAATAAAGGACGAAAAGGGAGACTTTCTATACTCTCAACAAGACATCTCAAGAGAAGCCGTGAGGTATTTTGGAAACCAATACAGTAGATCTGATGACTGCAGGATACATGACATTTTGTGGGGAATAGAGCTTTTCCCTCAAATGTTTGACGAGGAACATAATGATCATCTCTTTCAGCCAATAACTGAGGAAGAAATTTTAGAAACCATGAAATCCTTTAAAAAGGATAAATCCCCTGGTCCAGATGGTTGGACGATCGAATTTTTCATTCACTTTTATGATCTTATCAAACAAGATCTTCTAAGGATGGTTGAGGGCTCAAGAATATCAGGCAACATTCACCAGATTACCTCGTCCACTCATATCGCCCTCATCCCCAAGAAAAGGGAAGCGGAATCCTTTCAAGACTACAGGCCGATTTCTCTTTGTAACATTTCATACAAAATCATTTCCAAAATTATCGCTGAAAGGATAAAAGGAACTCTGTCTAAGTATTTAACAAGGGATCAACATGCTTTTCTAAAAGGAAGAAATATTTTGGACGTTGTTGCAAATACACAGGAGGCTTTATTTTCCATGCACACAAAAAAAATTGAAGCTGCCATTTTCAAAATTGATCTCCGAAAGGCGTATGATTGCATTGATTGGGGCTTCATCAGATGCCTTCTTGCAAAGATTGGACTGAGAGAAAATATGATAAACTAGGTAATGGCCTACGTGGAGAAGGTGAACTATGCGGTTATAATAAATGGGACCCCATCTCCTTTTTTTCTTGCTGCTAGGGGTCTGCGCCAAGGATGCCTGCTATCTCCCTTATTGTTTATCTTGGCAATGAACTACTTAAGCCTACACATCAACAAGGCAGTTAGTGAGAACAGGTGTCAGCCACTGAGGATCTGTAGGAACAATTATATATCGCACAATCTTTTTGTTGATGATATACTTATTTTCAGAACGCTGTGCAGGCTCACATGGTTATGCTTATATGATATCCTCAAAAATTTCCAAAAGGCCACAGGCTTACAAATAAATGAATCCAAATCTAATCTCCTTCACAATGATGCAAATATGGAATTAATAGAATGGATATCTTCCCTCTTTGGGATTGAGGCGCGGTCCATCAATCAGGGAATGAAATATTTAGGCTTCCAGTTAAAAGCTAATGGATATTCTACAATGGACTGGCTGTGGATTACAGAAAGATACTACAAAAAGATTTCGTTATGGGAATACAAGTGCCTTTCATTGGCATGAAGAGTCATTCTGGCTCAGTCAGTTCTAACTCAGCTCGCGGTATATTGGGCGCATCTTTTCTTTCTCACTGCAAGCATTATTCAAAAAATGAACAAGATAACAACTAATTTTATTTGGGGTGGCCAGGCCGAGAAAAGAAAATATCATTTGTCTAACTTATCAGCCATCTCATTGCCGAAAAATCTTGGGGGGTGGGGTCTGCTGAATCTAAGGAGCTTTGGAAAGGCCCTTCTTTGCAAATCCCTATGGAGAGGGATTTTCGGGGAGGGTCCATGGAGAAATACCATAAAAAAGAAGTATATGGGCAATAAGGATATCTCATACTGGTTCAGATTGGGAAGAATCGGATCTAGTTATGGTTTAGCAATATGGCTAAGTTTCCGTAAGATAGAAGGGTTTTTCTTAAAAAATCTGATTTGGAGCTTCCAAACTGGCAGCAAGATTCTCATAGGACTTGATTCTTTTTTAAGTGAACAGGAGCAAATCATTTTGCCTGGGGAGCTCCTTAACTTTTTCCACAGACAAAGTTATTTTACCTGGGACAAACTTATTGCAAGATGGCAAGGACCCTTACCCATTTGGAAAGAAGATGTCGACATGGGGATGTCTAGAATTGTTGCAAGACAGTGGACGAATTTAAAAGTTTCTCTGAGAAGCTGTGGTATATATCACTCATTAGATTCTGATGTCGTTATTTGGAAAGACATAAAAGGGATATCCTAGGTACGTGTAAAAGATATTTACCTGAATGTGATATCCACAAGAAATGCTACTCCCAGCTCTATTTTTCCATCATCCTTCTGGAAATCAAGTTGCCTCTCAAAATCTATTTTTTTCTCGTGGCTGGTATTCCACAATAGGAACTTATCTTGGGATAATTTAAAAAAGAGGGGCTGGCAGGGCCCGTGTCTCTACTCAATTTGCAACTCTGAGGAAGAAACAAATTGTCACATGTTCCTCCTCTGTCAGAAAACGCAGCAGATTTGGCATGCTCTGGAACTTTTTTATGGATTCCCTCATGTTACTCACACATCTATTCAAGATGCTTTTTTCTGGTGGAGCAGGCAAAAGGAATCCTGGCAGCCGTTTTTTATCATCACTTTATGGTGTATTTGGAAATGGAGAAAGAACAAATTTTTTAAGGAATGTAAGGAGCCTTTTATGGGAATCATCCAAAGCATATCTTCTCTTTTCGAATCCTTACCTGGTAAACCTCCAAAGGAAAAAAGATCATATCCAAACGTGCAGGTTATGCATCATAACAAGTTCCCGAGAGCATTCTTCGATGGAGCGGCACAAAATTTCTCCTGTGGCTGTGGTATCCACATCATCTTGGATGAAAACACTCATTATCTTATTTCATGGAATGGAGGGAAAGGTTCTTGTTGCAAAGTGGAGGCGATGGCTCTTGTGGGGCTTCTCTCTTTCTGTATCTTCTTGAATATCCAGTCTGTCTCAATTTTTGGGGATTCCAAAGTAATGGTTGATTTTGTCTTGGGGAAAATCCATATTAGCAATCCTCACCTTGCAGGTTGGATGAACAGGATTGTTTTTCTATGGGAAAGGATGGAAGGAAGTTCCATACAACACATTTATAGGTCACAGAACAAGAAGGCAGACAATTTATCAAAGGAAGGCTTGTTTTCGGCTCCAGGTATTTGGCACATGAAGGTAATTTCAAACAAGCAAGTGTTCTCTATTACAAATTTCTCTTTACCTGATGCATAATTATTATCTTGAGGATGTCAGGTATTTTTTGTCCTCGCTGTCATCTTTATGATTTTATCAATCTCTTTTTTGGAAAATCTATACAGCGCTGCCTCCTCCATGGAGGATCTTTGGTTCTCCAAATGTTTTGTATATACTAAATATCGTCTCTGCCTATTACAGAGATATGGCTATCTTGCTAGATGATACTCAAATTTATGTTTTTTTTTGGATTATCTGTTTCTATCATATTCTCAGTATACTCCTGTAATGGACTACCCATTAGTCTGTTTTTGCACATTCTGCAGTTTCCTTCTGACAGATGTATTTTTGATCATTATATTCCTTATATAATATAATCATGCTTTTTCATTCCTGAAAAAAACTCTAATTCTAAAAGAAAATGAAATTTCCCCAATGTTCCTTCTCTCACAATATTAAACATATGTAAAACATGGATAAAAGCATTGTCAATATTGTATTAAACATATGTAAAACGTGGATAAAAGCATTGCCAATATCACAATATTAAACATATGTAAAACATGGATAAAAGCATTGCCAATATCAAAATGGAAACTCACAAAACGGGAGGTTCTCACGTTTAGTAGAACTATAGAGCATGTGCGTGAAGGAATACGTAATGTGTGTCATCTTCAATTTTTGCGTATGGAACATTATTGAAAGCTGAAATATTTGCCCTTAGGATAGGAGAGTTAAAAATCCGAAGTATGTTAGCCTCTCGACTGTGAGAACCTACAAGTGATTCCCATAGAGATTACAGTGCTTTCAAATGGCAAGATTGACTTTAGTGGGATAGAAGTGATTCCCATAGAGATTAGAGTGCTTTCAAATGGCAAAATTGACTTTAGTGGGATAGAATTATTTTTAATAAAATAGCTAAAAAAAATATTTTTAAATAATAACGCTATTATTGTTATTTACTTTTGTTAAATTTTAGAAATTATTTATTTTTGAAGTTTATAATTTTTTAATAAAATTAATATGGATTTATTAATATAGTTTAAATTTATTAATAAGGCTGGATAACTTTATAATCTTATTTTAATTTTGTATTTTATAATAATATATTAATAAATATGCATTCATATATTAATTTATATATTAATACATTAATGATATTTTTATTTATTTATAATAACACATTAATAATATATTATTTATATAAAAGATAATGTTTTCTTGCTTCAAACATATAAGAGTGTAATTTTTTTTAACATAGGTAAAAATAGTCTACTTTTATAGTTAACCACATTTAACTATGACCAACCTTAGTCAATCATATGCTTACTATAGTAAGCCATTGTTAATTTTATTATAGGTAAACATAGTCTACTTTTATAGTTAACCACATTTAACTATGACCAACTTCAGTCAATCATATGCTTACCATAGTAAGCCATTGTCAATTTTATTTGACAACAATCAACCTCATTCATTTTCGGTCAACTTCAATCAATCATATTTTTCTATAGTCCATCATGGTTGACCATAGTCAAGCATAGTCAACCATGGTCATGGCATAAAAAGATTTAATATAATAAAAATATTACTATTATTAATAATATGAATACTTTTTCAATAGTGCAACCATATTCAACCATGGTCAAACTAGCTCAACGATCATCAACCATGGTCACCATGGTCATCCATAGTTAACATTGTCAACCATAGTGCACATGATCCACCATATTCATCTATAGTTATACATTGATGACCATTATCAACAATGTTACTGCATTGTCAAAGACTATTGACCGCTGGTGACAATGTTCGAAAATTGACATTAGAGAAGCATAGATAAGCATCAACATCATTATGTATCAACCAAAAATCTCCCACTATTTATGGAAATATATATCCCCAAAAGGTCATGAAATAGATAAAATTAAGGAAAACAAACAATTTTCAATCTAGAACAATAGAAAAAAGAAAAGGTTAGATGCATGACCATGCATCATTTTACGAAACAAGATCTTAAAATGTGGAAAGTCCAACCCTCATGGATATTAATAATATATTAATATAAGCACAACCCTACACATTAATCTACACATTGGCACATCGATGAGATATTAATAATACATAAAATTACACATTAACACATTGATAACATATTAACCATACACTAATCTATACATTAACACATGTTACCTATTGTTGACTATGGTTGGTTATGGTTAACATCGTCAAGCATAGTCAACATGAGCATCAAAGTCAATCGTAGTCAAAATCGCTGCCATGGTGAACCGTAGTCACTGTGGGCATTAACTTTAATATTATTCCCAATGTTACAAATAAAAACAACATCATGATATGACAAACAATAAACAACATCACAATGTGACAAACAACGAACAAAGTTATAATGCAACGAACAATAAACAACGTCGCAATAGGACAAAAAAATGATGTTCCAATGTGAGAACATTGAAATTTCACAAACAAAAAAAATATTTCAAAGTAACAAAAAAAAATGGTGTCGCAATGTGATGAACAACAAATGACTTTGCAATTTGACAAATAATAAACGTCATCGCAATTTGAACTAGGTTTACTAGGTTAGCCTATATCTACTAGGTTGACCTAGGTTTACTATGTTTATTATCCTAACCTAGGCTTACTAGGTTTAGTAGATGTACCGAGTTAACCTATGTTTATTAGGATATTACTTTCAAAGTCGTCCATAGTCAACATGGTTTCCATGGTGAACTATAGTCATCATGGGCATTAACTTTAATATTGTTCCCAATGTGACAAACAATAAAGAATGTGACAGACAATAAATGACATCACAATGTAACAAAAATAAAAACCAAAAAAAGTTGTTGTGATGAGCAATAATCGATGTTACCACTTGATAAAAGAATAACATCATAATGTGGTAATCAACAAACCACATCGCAATGTGACAACCAACAAGCCACATTGCAATGTGATGACATTAAAATGTGACAAACAACAAAAAACATCAAGAAAAATTAACATCGTAATGTGATGAACAATAAATGACGTCACAATTTGACAAAAAACAAATGTTGTCACAGTTTAGACTAGGTTTAATACGTTGGCCTATGTTCACTAGGTTGACCTATGCTTACTAGATTGACCTAGGTTTACTAGGTTGACCTGGTTTACTAAGTCAACTATAGGCAACGATCGTAGGCTAGGTTGACATAGGTTTAGTCCTGAGGATGTGGTCCAATGGTTGTGGGGAGGTTTGGTCCCCACAAGTCATGTGGTCCAACCCTGGGCAGGACTATGTATGCTTAAGAGCTACCCCAGGCACGATTTCTTCAGTTGGAAAAAAAAAGGTTGACATAGGTTTACTAGGTCAACAATAATCAACCATATTCAACCTAAGTTTACTTGTGTTGACACCTAATCTTTGGGATTAGGAAATTCATGTAAATATTATAAATAGAAAAATAGAGAAGGTGAAGAGACATTGGAATTTGAATTCCAAGAGTCAACCTCACAACGTATATATCAATAACATCTTAATGTAAATCACATAATCATTTGAAGTTACAAACCTAGCTTGATATGGTATCAGAGCTTCAGGTACCATTTATCTTTATGTTATGTAACTCCTACCATTAAAACTTTGTTTTGTTCTTTGTGATATTCTTTGTTCCTCCACTCTCTGTCCCTCTGCATCAATCCTTTTGAATTGTTGAATGAAGAAACATTGAATACTTTGGAAGTGTGTGTTAAAGGGAGATGGTGCGATGAATTGTTGGCTTGATTGTGACTCTTGGTGTGGCGTTTGGTTGAATGTTGAGTCTCTAACAACTTATGGTGCATTCTTTAGACAATCTTTTGAGTATATTGAGGTGAGTTCCATACCATGAAGCATCATATTCCTTTGCGTGGAATGTAAGTAGAATACTTTGTAGACCACGTGTCATATGGTTTTGAATTGTGCGTTCTATGTTGTGGAGATCATGATATATATGGTATATGCATTCAATTGTAGACTCTTTCTGCGTTAACCCGTTCTTTGAAGTTTGTGACCCTGAACTATGTTGGTACTATATGAGCATTGATTTAATACGTGTTGTGTTGGTCCTTTGTGTATAAATATGGTGATAGAATTGAAACTTCTCAAGAAATTTAATCTAAATCAAGAGACACAATTCTACTCTATTCTCTATGGAAATTAATTCACAATTTAGAACAACATGCATCATCAAATACACAAGTACACAGATGATTCTAGGGTAAAGCAACTTCTAAAAACCCCTTAAGCATGTTTGCATTAATCAGGTGAACTGAGAAACAATTACAATTGTGATCTCTCGCTCTGAGGACAAACTGCAAGAGTAAACTTGTTCTCACTCTGCTTACACTCGCTCCTATTTACTTTCACAAATCCTAAGGAAATTAGCCCCTATTCTTTAGGAATTTAGTCCAAAATTATTGTGCAATTACCAAGGATTTATCATTAATTGAATGCAACACATGTACACTCAACACTAGTTTACAATTGATGTTACACTGCCTTGGAATCTCCACCACAGTTGAGAAATTCAAATTATTTGCATGCATGAGATATTTTTGGTTGATTGATTAGTTAACTAGATGGTCTATGAGTTATATTGTTATCCCACTGCACAACTAACCTCCAACTAGTTTTATCAATAGTTGGAACTAGTTTAACTGAATACAACTGGAAATAACTGAACTGGATTACTAAAATTTAGGAGTCACACATGCTTAACTGAACTCCAAGACCTCTAATTCAATTTATTGAGCTAAGTGAGTGACAAGAGCCATGTCACAAGTTAACTGCCTCCAAGTTGTTTGTTGATGTGGAAATTTCGAATTTTCTCAATTTGACCAAGGTAAATTCAAATTGAGCCTCTTCTTGCTACACTTTTCAACACTCCCTCTTCGCAGGAAAGAGATTATCAACCACCCCTATCCTACACCTATGGAATTTGAACTTCCCTCTTGACAAGGCCTTTGTCAAGATGTCAACATCTTGTTCCTCTATCATAATGTATTATAGCTACATTATTCTCCTCTACACAGTCCTGTGAATGATGATATCGGATATCTATATGCTTGGATCGATCGTGAAATACCAGGTTCTTAGAGAGCTTAATGCAAATTTAATTATCACAATAGATCACAGTTAGATCCATCTCCTGACCAAACAGTCCCACAAGTATCTTTCTCATCTAGATCGCCTCACATGTTGCTTGATGTGCAACCATGTATTCAACTTCTCTCAAGTTGAGTGACACAGACCTCTGCTTCCTACTATACCAAGAAACTGTTGTGGACCCAACACTGAAAATTCCACTTTATATACTATTTCGGTTGGATGGACTCCCTTCCCAATCTACATATGTGAAGCCACACAGCTTCACTCCCTCTATTCATCTGTACCATAATCCATACCAGGTAGTGCCTCTGAGGTACCTTAAAACATGCTTAGCTTCCTTCCAATACAATTTGGTTGGCGTAGCCATAGCTTGGCTCAACTAGTTGACTGCATAGCACATATCTGGTCGTTTGTTCACAAGATACATCGATGAATCCACTAACTTCTGGTAAATGGTAACATCCACCTCTTCACCTTAAGTGGCATTCTCCTTCCTCTGATTGATCGTTAGAGGTGTCTCCATGGACTTATAGCTCTCCATGTGAAATATTTGTAGTGTCTATGTGGCATACTTTACTTGAGACAAAAACAATTCCCCATCAACTTTCCATACTTCTAGCCTGAGGAAGTAGTGCATGTGACCCATGTCTTTCATCTCAAATTACCTTACAAGGTTGTCCTTGCAAGAGTTGATCAAATGATCATCACCTGTCAATATTAAATCATCAACATATAAAACAATGATAAGAAATTTGCCTTCTACTAAAATATGATAGAGTTTCGCATCCGCTTCACTTTTGTTGAAGCCCAATCCAATGAGATAACTGTCGATCCGAGTATACCAAGCTCGAGGTGCTTATTTGAGACCATACAATGCTCACCTGAGTCTTCACACATGAAACTCATGATCATTTGTCTCAAAACATTCTAGTTTCTCAATGTACACTTCCTCCTCAATAACACCATTGAGAAAGCTTGTTTTTACATCCATCTGGTGGATCTTCTACCCCATATGTGCAAACAGTGCAAGAATTGATCTATTGGATTAATATTTTCCTACAGGAGAAAAGGTTTCATCATAGTCAATTCCCTCAACCTGAGAGAATCCTTTGGCCACAAATTTGGCCTTATACTTCGCTATGCTTTCATTTGCTACATACTTAACTTTGAATATCCATCTCCAACCCACAACTGATTTATCTGTTGGTCTTGGGACCACTTCCAAAACACTGTTCTTCATGATGGATTCGTATCCTTCCACCTTTGTATCAACTGAAACTAGTTTCTCAACTTCTTCCTCGAAAGAGAATGGCTCAGTCTTTACAAGCTCAATCATTAGATCCATGCAGCCAGTGTACCTCTTAGGTGACCTCCTTTGTTTGTGGAAATTTGAAGGAGCTCCCACATTATCCATCGCATCCTACACCAATCTATCAACTTCCCTAGTTTAGTTTTTTTTTCTACCTTCTATGGATGGTTTTGCTTGAGTGGATGACTCCACTTTTCCTCCTCTCAGATCCTCAATTTGTGGTTGCTCTACAAACTCTTGAGGCTTCTGTTGAGGCTCCTGCTTTGGAGCTAAAATCTCCTCTTCTAGTGGGATCTAAAGCTCCCTCTCAAGAGAGCACTACATTACTTTCTCCTCATCAAACTTTACATCCCTTCACATAATTTTTATTCTGAGGGAAGGTAAGCACACCCGGTAGATGTGTGGATTTTTGGTGTAACCCACAAAAACTCCCAACTCTGTTTTCAGCTCAAGTTTCATCCTTGAATCTTTGGATACATGGTAGTAAACAGAGGCTCCAAAAATTCTAAAATGAGACACATCCGACTTTCTCCCCAAGAAGGCCTCCTCTAGTGTAATCATACCAAGAATCCAATGAGGACTTTGGTTCTTCACGTAGACTACTCTATTACATGCCTCTTCCCACAAATGTAGTGGCAGGCCTTGGTCATGTAGCATAGCTCTCGTAGATCCCAAAATGCTTTGGTTCTTTCTCTCAGGTACCCCATTCTGCTCTAGGTTGTGGGGAATTGTCAGTTCTCTTTGAATTCTGTCTTTGGCACAAAATTCCTTGATGTCATTCAAAACATACTCACCTCCATTTTCGCTCCAGAGAGCATTCACATTCTGTCAGTCGCTTTCTCAACTAGTTCCTTGAATTCTACAAACTTTGAGAATGTCTCATCCTTCTTCCGCATGAAGAAGATCCAACACTTCCTTGAGAAATCATCAATGAAAATAACAATACTTATGTCTAGTAGTGGAGGCTGTTGAGATAGGCCCACAAACATCAAAGTGGACTCTTTATAAGACTTCATATGCTTTCCTATTTCTATCATGGAATGTGGATTGTACATAGTTCCCCAAGGTACAAACCTTTCATACATCGTGTTTCTCAAGTGCTCCTTTTGGGAGTCCAGTGGTTATTTTGCTGCATAATTTTCAGGGTGCCATGATGTAAATGACCCAATATCATGTGTCAAACTTCACTGACATCATGACCTTGCACTTTCTCTGACTTACTGCTTAATGCAGAGATATCTTCCACATCCAACTGGTACAGGTCCTTCATAAAAAATTACATTTGCTACACCTGTCCAGTAGCTGTGTGCCTCAGAAAGGCTTTACCTTTACTAAAGATTACATCATAGTTGCAGTGTTCCAAAACTTCTACAGAGATGATATTTTTCTTTAGGACTAGAACAAACATGGCATCTTTGAGGCGAAGAGGGGATCCTGACTCCCTCTTAAAGGTTACTATACCAATCTCGGTAGCATTGTACCTTCCATCGTCCCCAAGCTCAATATGCATCTAGAGATCTTCCTCCTCCAGGTCACTGAAAAACTCTCTACACCCTATCATGTGGAACAAGGCAGAAAAATCCAAGTATCACACACTCCCCATCACAGATTTGGTCATGCATGTGATAAGGGTGAAGTCTAGCTCAAAATTTGAAGCCAATGCTTCACCTTGTACTTCTCCTAAGTTCTTATTTCTAGAATTTTTATGTGGACACTTTGTAGCATAGTGCCTGAATTCATGACAATCGAAGCATTTTATTTTGGACAATTCTTTCTTCTTGTCCCCTTGGCTGGATTCTGATTCGGTTTGAGATTTCTTCCCTTTCCCTTCTTTCCCTTTCCAACCAACGCAAAATTTTCTTCATCCTCTCCCTTGGATGAAGTTCCATATAAATCAGACCATAAGCATTCCTAATTAAGTAATTTCTCCCTCCCTTTCACTGAATCCTAGTAGTTATGCCAACTTTTGGGAAGATATAGAAGGGATAGGATCATTAGGTCATCTTCCGCAACATTCACACCAACCCTTCCAAGCTCATCCTGAACTTGTGTAAATATGGTGAGATATTACTACAGAATAGTATCATTCTTTTGCATCTTAATATTTCGAATGTTGTCTTTGAGGGCCAGTTTTATATGGTCTCTATTATGCTTGAATAGCTCTGTCAGTTCCTTCCAAATTATGAAAGGAGTTTATTTTCCATGGATATTTGAGACAATGTAATCTCGCACTCCCTCCAAGATTATCTGCTTGCCTATATTTCTTCCATTTGGCTAGGTTTTGGGCATCAGCTAATCCTGGTTTTGGAATTTATGTCTTGACATATTCTAGCAATCCGTTGCCATCAAGAACATCCATGTGATACTTCCATGCAATTAAATTTGAGCGTCATTCCAAGGCATACTTTAATCTCATCCCATTGAATGTCATTCTCCCAAATCTGAAGAGATCTTGTTACACTGAAGCTGCAAATTTGAACTTCCCAAGGAACAACTTCGGAATTCTTATTCTAATGTGAATCCTGCTTCGATACCATGTAGAAATATGGTTATATAATTGCAACTACTCATGAAATTTAATCTAAATCAAGAGACACAATTATACTCTATTGCTATGTGGAAATTAATTCACAGTTTAAAACGACATGCGCAAACATGCATCATCAAACACATAGGTACCGTGAGATGTTTCTAGGGAAAAGAAAATTCTAAACACCCCTTAAGCCCATTTGCATTGAGAAACAATTACAACTTTGATCTCTCAATCCTAGGATAAACTACAAGAGTAAACTTGTTCTCACTCTTCCTGCACTCGCGTTACTCACACTCACCTTGCCTGCACTCGCGTTTCCCATACTCGCGTTGATTGAACTTCCTATTCTTGCACTCACTCTTATTCCCTTGTGCAAATCCTGAGAAATTATCCCCTATTATTTAGGAATTTCCTCCCAAATTATTGTGCAATTCCCAAGGATTGATCATTGATTACATGCAACACCTATACACTCAACACTAGTTTACAACTAATGTTACACTGCTTTGGAATCTCCACCACAACTGAGAAATTCAAATTCTTTACATGAATGATCTATTTTTGGTTGATTGATCAGTTAACTAGATGATCTCTGAGTTAGACTATTTTCCAACTACACATCTAACCTCCAACTAGTTCTATCAATAGTTGGAACTAGTTTAACTAAATACAACTAGAAATAAATGAACTAGATTACTAAAATTTAGCAATCACACATGCTTAACTAAAATCCAAGCCCTCTAACTTGAATTTAATGAGCTAACTGAGTGACAAGAGCCATGTCACACAAGTTAACTGCCTCTAAGTTGTTTGTTGATGTGGAAATTTCAAATTTTCTCAATTTGACCAAGGCAAAGTCAAATTGAGCCTTTCTTGCTACACTTCTAAACACTTTGCTAGTACTATATGTGCATTGACTTGCTTGTTTGAAGGATGATATATGCATATCTATGCTAAATTATTTTGATGATTTATGTGTTCGTTGAAGTTTTATGATATATAGTATGCATTGAGCCCTTTTTTATGAAGGTCGTATGGTATGTAGTGAAGTGTTGATTGTTGGGTTGTTTTTAAATTATAAATGTTGTGTGGTATGTATAATCCATCTCTGCATTTAATTTTTTTATGATGGTTTCATTGAGTTGAGCCACTATATACCATGAAGTGATGTGATTTTTGTGTTGAATAGTTTTTTGAAGACCGTGTATGATGAATGTTATATGTATGCTCCTTATATGGCGTTGATTAAAGTATATGCTCTTTATATGTCATGTGTTTGAAAATGCATATGGTATGTATTGACATATGAAAGTATATATGATGTGTATGGTATGTGATGGGATATGAAAATTATGCATATGCTTAGTATGTGATGGGATATGAAAGTGCATATGGTTGGTAAGTGAAGCTTGTATGTATTATATTTTGAGCATCTTTGGTACATGTATTCTATTTATGTATTGAGTTCCTTTTGGTGGGCCCTAAATTATATAATAGTCAGTAAATGTCATGGTTGAAGTTGAGTTATATATACTTTTAAAATCATTCATATATATATTGAACCATTCGAACATATGTTGGTTTATTTTGATTAAATTTTTGAAGAAGATGTATGTATGATGAGTCTTTATTAAGAGATTTTTTTAGCAAGAATTCTGTCTATTCAAGGTCCAGCCCAGAATTTTTACATAAATGCATTGACTCATCTCCATAGTTGTATTAATCCTATATGGAAAAGAGAACTACCATGAATGGTCCGGGAAGATAAAGCATACCCTGATTTTTAATGAGTTGTGGAAAGGAGTATGTGAAGGAGAAGGAGGCAATCCTCTTGATAAGCCCACTTCAGACAAAGATCTCACCATATGGGAGAACAAGAACATCAAGTCTTATGCCTTGATTACAGAATTATTTAATGAAGAGGTGAGTCATCAGATTGCACCATTTACGGATGATTTTGTTGCTTTAAAGAAGCAAAAAGAATTGTATGACTCACATTTTGAGCTTGAAGTAGTACAATTAATGATCAAGTTGTTCAATTTAGAATTAAAAAATGATGATCCCCTTCCCTTAGCCTCTGAAATAAGAGCCACTATGCATGATATAGAATCCACTAGTGTTAAAATGGATGTTCCTCTCACAGCTTTTGTCAAGGCAATGTATCCCACTTATTCCCATTATCTTGAGTCATTGCAAGCTAGTGGCCAACTTAAGGAAATTTCCTTTAACTCTCTTTTGGAGAAGTTTGCTGAAAGAGAGAAAGCTAGACATTACCAAGGAGAAAGAATTGATCTTAATTGAATACGATGTAACATAAATAGACATGATGCTTCCACATGTAAGCTCTCATGGGACAGGATTAGAATCATCTGCTCATTATGTTGTGGCACATTGCGATATTGGAGTAACTTAAGACATTTAATTATTCACTTACTTTGTGGAAAGATTATTGGTTTCTTGATTTAGGAGCAACTTGCCACATGACTTTTAGAAGACATTTCTTTGAAGAATTCACTGGCAATGTTGACGGAGCAGTCTACTTTGCAAACAAGTCAAAATTCAAGCCATTAGGACATAGCACCATCAGGATCAAATTTCATGGTCTCCCATACTTTCTTCTACAATATGTTGCCTACCTCTCAGAGTTGTAGAGAAAATTGTTGTCTTTGGTTCACATACACTAGCAAGGACACTACATTCGCATACTTGAGGGAAAGGTTGAGGTCAAGAAAGCATGAGACAACTCACTTGTTATGATTGGGATAAAATAAGTAATGCTTTTGAAGTTGCAAGGAACCTCTCCTCATGGAAAAATTTTTGCATACATTTCTCAATTTGATGAAGGTACAATACCATCCAGTCCCTTATGGCATGCTAGATTTGGACATTTGAACTATGACAGTGTGCGTTTATTGAATAAAGACGGTGTTATTGATTTGAATACCATTCCTAGGAAACTTAAGTAATGTGATGATTTTATCTTAGGAAAGCACAACAAACATTATTTTAATGATTCTCATTCCAGAGCACATAGAAAGACGGAACTCATTCATTCTGACTTATGTGGCCCTATGCTCGTTCCTTTGGAAAATTGTAATTAATACATGATGACATTTATTGATGAATACACTAGAATGTGTTGGGTATATCTATTGAAGAACAAATTTGAAGCTTTTGAAACTTTCAAAAACGTTAATGCATGGGTTGAAAATGATAAAAAATCTCAAATGAATTTGAAAACTACCTTTGCCAACATGGTATCAAACATCAAACAATCATGTCTTATAATCCTCATTAGAACATTATAGTTGAAAGAATGAATAGGATAGTCTTGAATATGTATTTTCAATGATGTTTTTCAAAATGGTAAGTTGATGTTTTGGGTTTATGCAGTTATATGCGTTGTGTATATTAAGAATAGGTGTCCATCTCATGCTCTCAAAAACAAGACTCCCTATGAAATGTGGTATGGCCACATTCCTTTGATCAGGCATCTCAGGGTTTTTGGTTCCACCTATTATGCCTTAATACCTAAGGAACAGAGAAAAAAACTCAGTGCAAGGAGCTGGAAATGTATCTTATTGGGGTACTCAGATACCTCAAAAGCATATCATCTCTATGATGAAGTAAATAAGAATTTATAATATCTAGAGATGTGATCTTTTTTTAATATTCCAAGATGATAATGTTGTTGAGTGACAACTTGATCACTTGGACATATTTGGGCATGCAAAAACTATTCAAGAATTTGATAATGATATTCCACCTATCAGAAGGGGGGATTTCTGTTATGAAACTGGCTCACAACAAGATAGAAAAGATAGATCAACGCCTTATAATTCAGCCTCTTTGAGGGGGCAACCTCCTTTACATTACACAAATGAACAATTCTTGGATGATACAAATGACAAGACCTCCTTTCTATATATAGGAGTCTAAGGGGTCATAATATAACCAGAGCCGACATAACAATAATAATGTAAGGGCACAATAATAACAATAGTGGGATTCTATGGGGCACAATAATAACAATATGGGGACTACATGGGTACAACAATATAATAAGGGGGTTGTACTAATAACAATAAGGGGTTACACTAGTAGTATAGAGGCCTAACATGCCCCTCTCCTTCAAAAAGTGTTTTCCTCAACGCTTGAGCGGTTCTTGATGCTTCTGTATAAAATTCTTGTCCTCCCATGTGGAATATTCGGCAGGTAAGTTCTTCCACTTGATGAGATACTTTGAAATTGATCAATTTCATAGTTGTCAGGTTCTTGTTTCTATGACTGCTCCAGGTTCCAATTTGATTTTTCCTTCCTCTTCAAGTTCTGGCAATATTGTTTGAATTGGAATATTCTTCAACTTTTGAATGAGTGGCCACACTTATTTGTCCTTCTTCCATTCATCCCTTGCTTCGTTTGTCCAATCTGGTTGGATAATAGAAATAGCACAAAACAATGCTTCCACATCCTCATTCTTTCTTGATAGTGCATCCGCAACAAAAATTTTCTTCCCTTTTCTGTAGATGATGTCAAAGTCATAACCCAACATATTTGTGACCCATTTTTTCTATTCTTCTAAAGATAATATTTGTTCTAAAAAGTATTTAAGACTATCATGATCCATTTTTACCTTGAAGTGTCTTCCCATTGGGTAAGGTCGCCATTTATTAAGTGCATGTAGTATTGCCAACATTTCCTTCTCATAAATAGCTTGCTTGAGATGTCGCCGTAAAAATACCCAATCACCTACATCAAAACTTTTTTCACTGCGATGTTGATCTACCTGTTGTTTCATTCGATTCTGCACCAAAGTGGCATTATCCTTTAAAAGTTGGAGAACTTGTTGTTGATGCTCGATGTGATCTTTCATTGCTTGAACCTTTTTCTTCTTGATATGTCCTATCTTAAGAGTTTGAGGAGTGGTAATTTCTTCCAATGCTCTACAAGATATGGTCGGATTCATTTCTTGATGCTTGATGTGATCTTTCACTTCTTGAACATTTTTCTTCTAGATATGTCCTTCTATATTGATAGTTTGAGGAGTGGTAATTCCAGCCAATGCATTACAATATATGGTTGGATTAATTTCTTCTTTCTCGATATGATCTTTCACTTCTTGAACCTTTTTCTTCTTGATATGTCCTTATATCTTAAGAGTTTGAGGAGTAGTAATTATGGCCAATGCATTACAAGATATGGTTGGATTCATTTTTTCTTTCTCGATGTGATCTTTCACTTCTGGAACCTTTTTCTTCTTGATATGTCCTTCTATCTTGAGAGTTTGAGTGGTAAATCTTGCCAATGCTTTACAAGATATGGTCGGATTCATTTCTTCTTTCTCGGGGGTTGGGTCTTGGTGTATATCATCTTCTTTTGATGTTTCTTGAACCTTTTCTTCCTCCTCTTCATACTCTATGTAAAATAATTTCTTCTTAGCACACTTATGACCTTTAGTGAATTTTCTATCACAATTGTAACAAAGCCCTTTTTCTCTTTTTTCTTCCAATTGTTGTGGTGTAAGCCTTGTAGGTTGTGGAAGGCTAGGAGAAGAAACACTTCCATAATTATAGTCATGAGTGGTAGGATTCCTTGTTTCCATAATTTCTCTTTCAATTTTTCCTACCAACTCGAATGCCTCCTCCAATGAATCAGGTTCCCAAAAACGAACCTCATGTTGAACGTTATCCTTTAAAGTCCCTATGAAGACATCAATCCTTTGCTTCTTTGGAATATAATTTACCCTTCTATTCAATTTTTGAATGTCCTCAATGTGCTCTTCCATTGAACCTTTTGTTTGATATTTATCAATTGGCTAAAGAAGGAGTTTCTCTTTGTATCCTCATAATGTGCTATCATTTCCTCCGTGAAAATTGACCACGTGATAAGTGGTTTACGAGAAAAAATCCCTTTATACCATAAAAATTGATTCGGTTCTAAATAATTAGATGAAATACATACCTTTTGTAACATTGATACACCATGTAGATCAAAATATTTCTCCATCTGTAGTATCCAATTTACCGGATCCTTGCCATCAAACTTCCTCATCTCGATTTTTCTTGATTTTAGGAGCTCAATCTTGAAACGACTGTAACTTTGTAATTTTGAATCTTCCAGTTCTGAAATCGCGACTTGTAGTAGCCCTCTGCACGCTCTTTCCAATGCCACCAGTTTGATCCAAATTGGATTCTCCAAGGAAGAGTTATGCCAAATCTCCCACGGTGACCTAATTATAGACTAGTTCAGTAGAGAAAAATTGTACGACCTGCCATGTGTCACTGTTTCGACCTTTAGATCTGAAAAATGTATACAAGAAACTACAGTCCATCCTCTTTCTGTAACTTCTGACGAAATTTCAATCTAATGCTCAGAGAGAAAGTTATGATGAGTTTCACCAGGTCACCTGTTTGGAATGTAATTCAGGATTCTGCAAAAAGACCAACTTCCTCAGATCATATCTCCACAAATGTTGCGCAAAAAGATCTGAAATTTGGACTCGAGGTTCAGTGCGATTTCGTCTCAAATGGGTTTTTTTTTTCGGTTCTGAAACATCGCAAAAAAAAAGTTATAATGAAAATTCCACAATGACCTATTTGGAGCAGCGAAACCCTAGAATCCAAAGCTCTGATACCAAATGTTACGAAACCAGCTCACAAAAAGATAGAAAAGATAGATCAACACCTTATAATTCAGCCTCTTCGAGGGGGCAATCTCCTTTACATTACACAAATGAACAATTCTTGGATGATACAAATGACAAGACCTCCTTTATATATATAGGAATCTAAGGGGTCATAATATAATCAGAGCCGACATAACAATAATAATGTAAGGGAACAATAATAACAATAGTGGGCTTCTATGGGGCACAATAATAACAATATGGGGACTACATGGGCACAACAATATAATAAGGGGGTTGTACTAATAACAATAAGGGGTTACACTAGTAGTATAGGGGTCTAACAATTTCTATACTAGATCAATCTGTGGAATCTCCTTTTGAAAAACTCTCTCCCCCTCATGAAGCTCTAGCCAATGATCAAGAATACACTTTGAGTGACGTGATTAAGAGAATTGGGAGGCTAAATATTGATTCAACCCCATATCAGTCAATTGAACAACTAGTTCCATCTTAGAAAGGTTCTCCAAAATGGCTCACAAAGACACTTGAAAGTGTTTCTCCAGATGAGGTTCGAAAGACAGGGATAGAAAGCTTTGTTGGACAAAATGGAGGTGATGTAAATGGTGTTGATTCACCTGTTGATATGGATGTTTCTTATGATTATGAATTAAATTTTTCTACATATTTCAAACCAACTTCCTTCAAAGAAGTCGCTTCTCGTGATGAAAGGAAAGAAGTGATACAAAACGAATATGATGCTTTGACAAAGAATGCACCTGGAAGTTGGTTGACCCTCCATTAGGATCCAAACCAAATGGCTGTAAGTGGGTCTTCAAGAACAACTATAAATAATATGGCTCACTTGACAAGCATAAAGATAGCTTATGGAAAAAGGTTTTGCAAAGAAGGAAGGGGTCGACTATGAAGAGACTTCCCCCCCACAACAAAATGGGCTATCATCCAGACTCTCTTTACCTTGGCAGCTCAAAATGGTTGGAAAGTCCATCACATTAGAAAAATGTTGAGGTCAAAATGGGCCACAAAAGAAAATTGTACAACCAAAATCAACTTTATAAGAACCAATAGGATTCAAGATGATGATGTCAACCATGGGGGATGATTCAACATGTTTGGAGTAAAAAAGTAAAAAGATCAAAATATAAAAATAAAAAACTACTTTTTCAACTTGTATTTTCAACTTATCTCTCTATGGTTTTACTCAAATGTTGAGCGGGAGAACTCGTTGGATGCAAAGTTTAATTCATCATCCATGGAGTACCCATGTTGCATATTTTCTACGGACCCTTCTACACAAAAAATGAGAAATTCATGAAAAAACGTTATTTCAATCACATGTTTTCATGAATTTCTCATTTTTCATGTATCAATCAAGTTTTTCATGTATTTCTCATTTTTTAAGTAGTGGGGTCCATCGAAAGTATGCAACATGGGTACTCTTTGGATGAGGAATTAAATTCCACATACAACGAGTGCTTCTGCTTGAAATTTGAGTAAAACCATAGGGAAATAAGTTGAAAATACGAGTTGATAAAGTAGTTTTTTCTTTTTTCCCTCTAAAATTTGATGATATTATCTAATCGTATTTTATTATTTCCACTATTATTTTATATTATTCCATAAGAGGCCTATTTTAAACCTAATTGTTGGAAAATCATAAAGGCAGAAAGATTTTCTTATCTAGATAATTACTTGTGATCTATTTGAATTCTTATTAGCTTCTTTTATGTTCTATTTCATCTTCTTATCATCAAGCAACTATCAAAACCAAATGCATGAAGATCAAAACAACAAGTGACATAGTATGTAGGCTCTCAGCTAGGGAAAAACCCCTCTTCTAGTGAAAAACCCAAAAATTATTTTCTCTTCCTTTAGAACCAAATCAAATGAGATAAATAAGACCTTTTGACCAAGATAAAGACCTCCTCCAATCCGCCAAATTAGTCTCCTAAGATATTCCTTCCAATCAACTTCTTCAATACTGTCATTAGAGAAATTTTGAGGTTTAAAATGGAGCTCAAAACAAAAATGTACAACCAAAATCAACTTTAGAGGAACCAATAGGATTCAAGATAATTATTTTAACCATGGGGGACGATTCTCCATTTTTCGAGTAAAAATGTAAAAAGATAAATAAATAAACTACTTTTTTAACTCGTATTTTCAACTTATCTCCATATGGTTTTACTCAAATTTCAAGTGGGATCACTCATTGGATGCATAATTTAATTCCTCATTTAAGGAGTACCCATGTTGCATAGTTTTGATGGACCCTACTACATGAAAAACGTGGTTGCAAACACATTGTTTCACGTATTTCTCATTTTTCGTGTAGTAGGGTCCAACAGAAGTATGCATCATGGGTATTTATTAGATTAGGAATTAAATTATGCATCCAACAAGTGCTCCCACTCGAAATTTGAATAAAATCGTACGGAGATAAGTTTAAAATACGAGTGGAAAAAGTAGTTTTTTTCTTTTTTTCCATCTAAAATTTTATGATGTAATCTAATTATATTTTATTATTTTCACTATTATTTTATAATATTCCTTAAGAGGCCCATTTTATACCTAAAAATTTCTCTAATGATCAATATTGCATCAATCAAAATTTCGCCCCTGCTACATCAGAATTCTCACCTTACTTCAGACCTGCAATTTCATCTACTTCTACAACCTAGAAACTTGCATGTGTGACAGAAAAAGAGAGAAATTTTGGCTTCATTTTTCTATACAAGTGTCTTCTTCTACTTCACTAAGATTCTCCTTCTGTTCTAGGTATTTCGCACTTCTTTCTTCCTCTTTCAACTACAGATCAAGAATTTGCTTGGTAAGTGACCAAATGAGGTCGAGTTGCACTTCTATATATAGACTTCTATGTGGTTGAATTCCCTTTATGAGGCCAACTTGAATGGAGGGCAAGCCGAATTGGTGTAGGAGCCATATTAAATCAATTTACATAAAAATATTTTTTCTTCTTTGTCACCAAATTCCCAATAAGGGACTATTACACGATGACAAGGAAAATGATACATGACATAAATCCTAGAAGCACACAATGGGTGCTTTTGTTGAAAATAGCAACAAGAAATGCTAAAAATAGCATTACTATAAATAACATTTCAGGATATACTCCAACTTTGTTGGAAATAGCAAAAAATAGAAATGCTATAAATAGCATTTCAGGATAGATTCCAATTTTAATTAGTCCTTGAATTAAAATTGAGAATTAAAATTTGAATTTAGTCTCACTAGCTGTTTGAAAAATAATTAATTAATTCATCTTGAGTTATTTAGTTGGAGAAAATAAAACATGAAGTCTTTGTGAAGACATGCAACAGTTATCCCTTTGATTGAGGAAGTTATCCCTTAATTAAGGAGATAAGGATGAGTTATAATTGAGTTGTAATTAGTTAGCTCAGTTAACTGAGTTAAGTCCAGTTAAATTAGTTCCAAATAGCTGGAGGAACTAATTGTGAGTTTAGTAAGTTAATGCATGCATGCATGCAACTAGTGTTCTCTAGATAACTGAATATTCTCTCATAAATAACTCATGCATGTCAGTTCAAACAGAGACCCAGTTGAGAGTAAAGGAAGGGACAATGTACTATCAGTCGGAGGAATTTTCCTATAAAGGAAACTCATCCATGTAGAAGGAATTATCTCCTTCAGGATTGTGCAGTTATTTCAGAGGTCAGAGCAATGTGTGAGGTGAGAATCACACAGGATACAGCTAGAGGACCCAAGAGAAACTGCGAAGGAAATAGGAGTCTTGGAGGACTGAAGGAAGGCATATGTGTTGTCTATTCTACCTATGAGCAGCAGTGAGGGATTGCACTGAGAGCTGGATAGCTTGAGAGCTAAAGCTTTGTGTAATCTTGAGATATTTCCACTTGTATGATAATACAGATAGCGGGGTTTTTAGTTGAGGCTTTCCCCAGAGTATTCTTCTGTGTTTCATGTGTGATTGAATCTTCTTCTCTGTTATATGTGTTCTGTTTGATCTTGCTCAAATCGATTAAGCTTCCGCAAGTTTGATAGTAGAAGTAGATTGAGTATTTTTCTTTAGTACATTTCATAATCAGTATAATCTACAGTTTCTCTACAAGATGTGTAGAGAGCATAATTTCTACATGGTATTAGAGCTAGCTGATCTATAGAGAAATTTCTACATGGTATCGGAGCAAAGGTGATCAAAGCAAAGAACAGTTTACAAAGAAGTTCGAAGTTTGAAGTTTGAAGTTCCTGATTATAGAAATCGAATTCTTATCACATCTCAAATTTCACCAATGGCATTCAACGGTTTGAGACTCGAGTATGCCCTGGATGGCAGCTCAAAATATATAGCCTAGAAGGATCGCATGGAATTAGTATTAGAGGACAACGGTTTGAAGTACTTCATTGATCAAGAAGTCTCCCCACTAGCAGTAGCTAATGCCCAAGAATTGGTGGAATGGAAGAAATGTGTGGCTAGAGCAAGGAGGATTCTTCTAGAGGGAGTTCGAGACCACATTGTCTCGAGTCTCCATGGGAAGGAGACACCATTTTCAATGTGGAAAACATTGAAGGATCTATATCAGAACAACAGTGATCAAAGGAAGCTGGCGCTGAAAGACACGCTTCAGAAAATCAAGTGTGAAGAGGGTGACACGATCTCTACATATCTGAACAAGCTCACCACCTGTAGAGATGAGCTTGGAAGTGTAGGAATCACGACATTCGATGATGATATGGTGAGTATTGATCTCCTTGGTATTCCTAAGAGCTGGCATAGCTACTAGGACTCAGTGAATGGAAGAGCGAAACTGTCAAATTGGGAACGACTGTGGTCGGATCTGATGCAAGAGGAGATCAGGAGAAGCACCATAGATGGTTCTTCATCCAAGGAGGATGAAGAAAATTGTGCCTTAGCGAGTAAGGCAATGAAAGGGGAGGAGAAGGATTATCATCCCAAATCGAGTTCTTCTCATGGAGGGAAGAAGATTGACAAATCTAAAGTGAGATGCTTTAATTGTCATGGTGTGGGCCATTATGCAACTAATTGCCCATTAAAGAAATCCAAGAAGGGATCCTCGGAAGGATCTGAAGGTGAGGCATTGGCCTCTAAGTTCGAATTGGATTTTACCCTCATCGCATGCATGGTTTCATCGATGATGGGTTGTGGTTGGTTCCTTAACAGTGGAGTCTCATTCCACATGACTGGCGATAAGAGTTTGTTCAGTACCTTGGAGGAGAAAGACCTCAAGATACTCATAGAGATGGGTAATGATGAAAAGTATAGTGTTTCAGGAGTGGGCACGATTTCTTTTCAGAGGGAGCATGGAGCTCGCATTACCTTGACAAATGTGAAGTATGTGCCAGGACTGAAGAAGAACTTGGTATCGATCATGATGCTAGAGGACAAAGGCTATGATGTAGTCTTCAATAAGGGAAAGGTTTTCCTTAGACAAATCACCATGAGACAGGTGAAGAAAATCGGTTCATGAGTCAAGAACATGTATGCTCTTCAGGTAAAAGATGCATGCAAAGCCTTGAGGAGCAAGGTAATTGTTGGAGACTTGGTGGTTGAGAGGGAGAGTACATTACCTCTCAACATGCAACACCAAAAGAAGTCTCAGACAATTGTTCGAGGAGCCACAATTGGTGAAGCAGCTTTAGGAGGTTGTGGAGCAGCCACAACTAGAGAAGTAGAGAGGAGACCGAGTGGAGGCATCCACTCATGCAGAGACCTCTAGTAGGGGGAATTTCAAGCCAAGTGGGCAAAGGGATCACGTGCAGCCATACCTCCAGGTGGGAGGTGGGGCGATGTGGAGTGATAGTCCCAAGAAGGCTGAAATAGGGGTGGGATCCTTGAGGTACCCAGCCTCTTTGATTAGACCTTACTACGGGAGCCCTAACGAGGAGTAGCAGGACTAGATAAGTGGGTAGAGACAGATGCAGATGGAGCAGCATAGGAAGCTTCAGCATGAGAGGGTGTTTCTAGCCCAATAGGGAGGTCAGTTGGGATATCAGTTACTTAATTATCAGTAACTGAGTTGCAGTGCAGCAGTGGGCAGCACGATGCAACATGATGAGAGGAGGTGCAGTGCGGATGCAGTGCTGGGAGACAGGACCAACAACAGCACGGATGCAGCAGGAGGAATCAGTGTGATTGATGCAGTCAGAGATCAAAGTGACAGAGGCTAGAGCAGTCAGATACTGAAGAGCACAGAGGTGCAGAGTTTTCAGTCGGCATAGGAAATAGCAGTCAAAGACTTTGATGACAAAGGCATCGTTCTGATTCAAGATGGATATTTTTTGTGTTTCTAGAGTTGTTGGAGCAACAACACTTGAGAGAAGTCTTTCATGTAGAACATTCCAAAGGTTCAGGATCGGGTTTGAGTTTAATGCCTTTCTTGTTGAGAGGGAGTGTTGAAAATAGCAACAAGAAATGCTAAAAATAGATATGCTAAAAATAGCATTGCTATAAATAACATTTCATGATATACTTCAACTCTGTTGGAAATAGCAAAAAATAGAAATGCTAAAAATAGCATTGCTATAAATAGCATTTCAGGATAGATTCAAATTTTAATTAGTCCCTGAATTAAAATTGAGAATTAAAATTCGAATTTAGTCTCAGTAGCTGTTTGAAAAATAATTAATTAATTCATCTTGAGTTAATTAGTTGGATAAAATCAAACATGAAGTCTTTGTGAAGACATGCAACAATTATCCCTTTGATTGAGGAAGTTATCCCTTAATTAAGGAGATAAGGATGAGTTGTATTTGAGTTGTAACTAGTTAGCTCAGTTGACTGAGTTAAGTCCAGTTAAATTAGTTCCAAACAGTTGGAGGAACTAATTGTGAGTTCAGTCATTTAATACATGCATGCATGCAACTAATGTTCTTGAGATAACTGAATATTCTCTCATAAATAACTCATGCATGTCAGTTCAGACAGAGACCTAGTTGAGACTAAAGGAAGGGATAGTGTACTATCAGTTGGAGGAATTTTCCTATAAAGGAAACTCATCCATGCAGAAGGAATTATCTCCTTCAGGATTGTGGAGTTATTTCAGAGGTTAGAGCAGTGTGTGAGGTGAGAATCACACAGGATACAGCTAGAGGACCCAGGAGAAACTGCGCAAGGAAATAGGAGGCTTCGAAGATTGAAGGAAGGAATATGTGTTGTCTATTTTGTCTATGAGCAACATTGAGGGATTGTATTGAGAGCTGGATAGCTTGAGAGCTAAAGCTTTGTGTAATCCTGAGATATTTCCACTTGTATGATAATACAGATAGCGGGGTTTTTAGCTGAGGCTTTCCCCAGAGTATTCTTCTGTGTTTCATGTGTGATTGAATCTTCTTCTCTATTATATGTTTTCTGTTTGATCTTGCTCAAATCGATTAAGCTTCCGCAAGTTTGATAGTAGAAGTAGATTAAGTATTTTGCTTTAGTACATTTCATAATCAATTTAATCTACAGTTTCTCTACAAGATGTGTAGACAACAGAATTTCTACAGCTTTCACTTTGAAACAAAATAAATAAAGCATGAAACCCATGCTTATAAATAATTTTCCTTTGATAATAAATTTCCCTTTTCTTTCTTTTGACAAATACATAATAATTACATTAGACAAAAATTATGAAGACTGGTACTAGTTACATTTTTCAACATTCCCTCTTAACAAGGGAGGTATTCATAATTTTTCAATTGATTCAAGGTCGACCTCAATTTGAAATATTCCAAGAAGAGTACAATAATATACACAATGCTAGGGATACCAAAACTTCCAAGGTATCCAACACATTAAAGATCCAAGTGTCAATGACATTATTTCTAGGATCCATCAACTTAAGGATTCAAGTGTCATTTACAAGACACTTTTTAAGGACTAAGGTGTCATCCAAGAAACATGCCACCCTAATTACCATTAGGTTAAAACTCTGGTATCAATCCAACTGGATATAGATACAATCTATTCCTTTATGCCAAGACACCAACCCTTAGGGATCCAGGTATCATCAAGGTCAAACACAACAATGGATCTCCACATGACCAAGATACCCTCCCACACCAGGATCTAGACATCATCAAGTCTAAACAATATAGAGATCTCAATAATAACTAGGCCACGATGTCCTCCTGAGTACCATCATATAGGAATTTTTATAGTACTCATCTCTCCCTCTCAACTAAATAAGAGATATCCACCAATATAATCATGTTGCAAACGTCTTTAGGATAGATCAACACATCAACGACAAGCTCATCCATCTAAACATATTGTAGCTTTACGACCCTAATCACTCTCAACATATTCGTTCTTATTATCAATATGCTAGCACAATCTTCAGGGTCCTCAATCATTTTGACATTGCTTAGGTCATCATAGTATCCAAACAAATATCGAAAAAAGCTTCCTTCTCCAACTTCTGCAGCAACACCAAAATGAGTTTCAACACTTCTAAAAAAACTGAATCTTATTTACAATACATCAATACTAACCATCAACAGTGCCTTAGTTATCTCTCACATCATGTCCTCCCTCTCAACTATGGAGAATATACAATTTCCTTCATTGAAGCTCCCTCTTAACTTAGGGAGATAATTTCATCAACAACTTTTCATCTTCACATGTTATTTCTTTTGCATCATCATATCATCAGAGAATTTTGACCTTCCAAAACTTCATTCCTCTTATCTTTTATGGCATCAAGGTTATCAAAGTAAACTTCAATGTCATTGGGGTTCTTGCAACTCCCTCTTTCCATCATTCTTATTATAAGGTCATCATTAAACATGAGGCATGCTTATAAATTTACAATCTCTTGCAAACTATGAACCTGCAAATCTCAACAACAAGTATAACCAAGGACACAAATGTATATGTATAAGAGCATGATATAAACTTTATCAATATAGGGTTAGCATGTTATCACAAAGAGAGCATATAGGGTTATAAAAACTTAGATCTTGAAATGATAGACCCAGTTATAAATCAAAATTGGTTTAGACTTTCACGGCTTAAACTCTTAGAATAACCTTTTCTAGGGTTTTGCCACAAACCCTAGTGTTGATGGTGCTGGACCCGCCAACATGTCAGGGGATCTCCCCGGTAAGAAGTCCCAATTAGACCTCAGACCGTTTGGTGTAGGAGTCCTAGCAGTGGGTCATACGATAATGCCTTGACTGCGATTTCGCACATAGGAAAGTATGATGTCTTTGTTGGTAGCAAGGGTGTGACATATGTAGCAAACCAAGGAAGGTGCATGAGAGGTTCTAACACACAGGGGTTGAGATGAGTGTGCCCCTTGGAAACCTATGATAGCACGGATTTAAGAAGGGAACATGCGAGCGAAGATGCATCACAACATGGAAGGAAAATTAGCTAGCAATCCAAAGTGATGGTTAAACCAACAACATGTTTCAGAAATATTCATACATACATACACAGAAAGATATACATGCATGTGTAAGCAAACCGATACATATATCATTTAGAGTAAACAGATCGTTGAAATACAATAAAACATATGCATGAAACTTGCTGGCTCTTGTTATATTAAGAAGTGTAAGTTCCAATCATACAATACATCCATGTCCAACCACTAGTTCCGACAACGGAATGTTACAACCACAACCTCTTGCTCCTCCAAAGAGATGTACTAGCTCTGCGCAGTGGAGAAGCCAAGGCTTGTTACAATAATGTCCAAGCTCTCTCTAAGATAGTCCTATAGGAAGCTTGGTTGACCAAAAGCCTTTACAATGAGTTATGAGGTTCTATTTGTAGAAAAGGGTGGGGTGACCCTTGACATTCCCCTTTGTGATAGTTCATCTACCCTCGTGACTCTTCATCTACTCTATGACTGTTACATCCAACTATCGACACTTGAACTTACACTTGACAAGACGTTACATTACAATGCACATGTACCATGTGAGACAAAATGGCTTGAGAACAGGGAAAATTTTAAGAACCACCCTAAATTTGTATGTATAATAAATGGGCTAATCCCCATGATACATAGGAAAAATGGGAAGCGATTTTATCAATAATATAATATGTATATATAATTTTTTTGGCGAATCTCTCACTAGATTATATTATCTTGTACAGTGATAGAGAATCTTTCACTAAATTATAAAATCTTGTAAGATCTTGGAAAATCTTTTACTAAATAATAAAACATTGTGAAGTCTTGGCGAATGTTTTGTTAAAGTATGAAACCATATATGGTAATCAGAAAACATACTCATTAAACTGTAATATACTAATATACATGTTTGGAAAAAAGAAACATAATTTTCTCTTCCTACAAGCAATGTTCCAAGTTTCAGTGGCCATGTTTGTCAAGGTTCTTACAATACACTCTTTCATATCCTTCTATTAGTTTTAATAATATTCCACAACAAAGTTCTTGTAGGTATTGATATTGACAACGAGTTCTGTCAAGTTAGGAGAGATTAATCTTTTCTCTACAACTTTTGTCAAGCTACCACTTTTTCAAGTTTTCAAATTTCTTTCTTATTCCATAGACTCCAACTGCGAGATAAAAAAAAAACACATCAACTTTGTTTACCCCAACACGCCAACAAGTAGCAAGCCCCAACTATATTATATAAGAAAGTATTAGGTATCCCAAAGGCTTGAAGGGGATCTAATTGAAAGAAGTGACCATTGTGAGAATCCTTCCAATC
Source organism: Pinus tabuliformis (assembly GCA_031772625.1). Classification (NCBI taxonomy): domain Eukaryota; kingdom Viridiplantae; phylum Streptophyta; class Pinopsida; order Pinales; family Pinaceae; genus Pinus; species Pinus tabuliformis. Next base: position 142,124,549 of record CM062807.1, read on the forward strand.
AATATATTAATATATAAATGTAGATTTATTATTATTTTAATTGGAAATCTTCAATTAATAATAAAATTTAATTACGTTTCTCCCAATGTAAATTGCTTATTAGCATAATTCACTACCCTCATAGGTCTCACATTTTTTAACAGCGTTGTAACATGTAGATTAATTTCCTTTTTGGTGAACAATCTCCACCTTTTAGGAAAATATGGTGCAATGGCTCCAACCCCTACAGATCATTAGGACAAACTAAGAATAGCACAAAAGAAGAAAGGTTGTACAAACCAGCTTATTTTTCAAACAACTAATCCAACATCAGTACCTAAACTTTTTCATGAAGATATTATATTGAGAATGTTTGAAAAATGGTGAGAAATATTCTGCGAGGGTGATGCGGAAAGAGTGATAAGGTTTCATTGTTTTGAATTTTTTTTGTTAAATCACAAAAAGTTAAAAACTAGTATTAATGGAGATATTGGCATTTTTTACTAAACTTTGTGAAGTGACTAAATGTAGCTTTAACCATTCACCTTAAGATGTTTTTACAATATAATTTCCTAAGTCTATTTAATATCTTCATTATCATAAAAACCAACCTATATCCATCTTAACTCCACATCTACCACTCTTAGGGGGATGAAATCTATTTATCCCTCTAAGCACTTGGTAGACCCAGAATTAAGATGGATCTAAGATGATAGAATTTCCCCTTTAAATATTCTATGCTCACATGAATACCATGGTATTACCATGGGTCAATACCATGGGTTATCATAAACCTGGAGCTTAAAAATTACTATTAGTAATTTATAAAAATTAATAAAATTAATATTTGATTTTTATTTTATTTTTTATTTTAACCAAGTTAAAATGCTTAACATACATTAAATTACAACATCCATTTTTGCTCTTGATCCACCAAGCCCTGAGAGGGATCAAATATTTTTTCACTCTATGCTAGTTTGCATATCACGATATTTGATCCCTCTCAGGGCTTAGTAGATCCAGAGTAAAGATGGATCTATGTTGGTTTAATTCCCCCATTTAAATAGGCTACATTCCACGTGAATACCATGGGTCAATACCATCTGCCATTTTTAGTTTTATTAATACTAATATTAGGGTTAATAATGTTTTTTTCATGGTATTAATAATAATCTAGCCCATGGTATTTGGCCCATAGTATTTTGCCCATAAGTTTCACCTAAATATAACACATTTTTTGAGTGTTCGTAAATATAAGGTGACTTATGGAGTAAATATAAAAAAATGTTTTATTTGTTTACCATACCTCGTTTATTTATATTTTTATTAATTTACCACACCTCTTTTACAAATATGGTATTTGGCCCATAGGATTCACTTAAATAAAACCTTTTTTTTGAGTCTTCATAAATAGAAAGAGGGTTATGGACTAAATATAAAAAGAGGTTTTATTTATTTACCATATTTCTACTTTATTTATATTTTTATTTGTTTACACCCTTGCATGTATATAAGGTAAGTTATGGAGTAAATATAATTTTTTATTTATTTATTTACCATACCTCTCATTTATTTATATTTTTATTTATTTACCATACCTCTTTTATAAATATGGTATTTGGTCCATAGGATTCACTTCAATAAAACCTATTCTTGAAAATTAGGACGAATGGAAGGTTGTTACTCTTAATTTCAAGGGCTAAATTTACCTTTTTTACCCTCTCCCTTAAAATAAGGTGGGCTATTTGAGGCGATTTGTAAAAATGTACTACAATACAAAATATTCGCCCACTAAAAATTTAAAACCCCTTAATTTCCCCAAAGGGCGAACATTTTCCCCTAAAATTTTCCATGCTTGAGAAAGCCATGCAAAACATCACTATGACTCGGATAATTGTTGGAAGACTAGATCTTCGACATCTCACGGTGATCAACAATAGCGAACTGATGCCAAGACCGGTAGTCTGTGATGGTGTCCGTGTACTCCAAGGTGACATATTTCTGGAACCTGACTCTTGCCTCCATAGCATCCGGGTACATTGCTCAGGCTACCTTATCCAACTCATCAGAAAGCATGTGCATCATTGTCGTGAGAGTTACTGGACTAGCAACATACTTGTGCAAGGTGTCTACATTGATTGTCAAGTTTGGGCTGGTGGCTATGCGCATCAACTCGTCAAAGTACAAGTCAAGCTCTAGTTGGACCTGTACCTTTGTCTTCGCCTGGGTGAGAGTCCCAATAGATGGGATCATATGTGTGTGCACCACAACATCCATACTCTTGAATACATGTGCATGGGAAGCCTGTAGACTAGTGATGACCTGCGGGAGCTCTTCATAGTTCCAGATTTGACTCCGGATGTGTGCCTTCATCTCGACCACTATGGGCTTCATCATCTTAGGCAAGTGAAGTGGGGATCCCTTGTATCTCATCATCCATGTTTGCATGTAATCAACAGCAACATGCATGTTCGACAAGATACATGCTCTTCTAACACATCCCTGTTTCCATTTGTTGAGATGGACGACTGCCTTATGCACAATACCAAACTTGGAATGCAACGCCCACATAATTGTGGAAAGGGACAATACTTCATCAATATTACCTTCTTCAATTCTGCTCGGGTGGATGTTGTAACCAATTCTCCTCCTCGCTTGGCCGTCTGAAGCTCCTTAGTCATTCGCTCATTCTCAGCTATCAGAAAGTGAACACTTGAGCTAGTGGCTTCGGCATATGCTCTGGTAGCATCAGCCAAGGTTGCTAGATATTTGCACACGTCAAACACGATCACTCATTCATCAACTTGCGCATGAGATGTATGATCATCCAGAGTTGACATGCTGCAAAACTGCACAACTCTATGTTGAGACTCGTCGAATGAGATGTTGTTCATCTCTCCTTCCGGGTGACCTCCAAGGATCTTAGTGTCTCCTTCGTCACTTAGGACTTGGTCCTCTTCTGGATGTGGTGAAGATGGTAGGTCGACCTCTTGGTGATGAGGCATGAGGTTGATGTCTTGCTCTAACTCTTGTTGATCCATATCCATATCCATCTGTTCAAGTGCTTGCTCTATCTCCCGAGCGAAGTCCTGCTCCTGCGATGGTTCACCCTGTCTGCCTGATGCCAGCTGTTCTAATGAGTCCACTACCTGTACGGGCGTTGTTTCATCTGTCTATACATGTTGTGCCCCCTATTGTACCTATTTTTGTTGTGCTTCCCTCTCCCGTTTGCGCAGCTCTTGTTCCTTTCGGAGTCGCTCCTTCAACTCATGCAACTCCTTCTTTGTTTCCTCCATTCTCTGCTTCTCTCTTTTCCTTTGTGTGATTCGCTTGTCGCGTTGTTACCTCTTTGCCTGTATAGCCATAACTTCTTTCTCCACAAGTGGATCTGCTCGGAACTTGCATCTTTTCTCTTCCTCCATGCGGTCAACAATATTCCTCTTTCCCTTGTCGCACGCTGGTATGTTTACCTCTACTTTTGTTGTTGCTTCTTGTGCTCTCCGGGATGATGCTTCACGTTGCTTTGCTAACCATTCCACAGTGAAGTTGACTTGTTCATTGGTTCTAGAGAAACTGTAGCAATATCTCCATGGGTCCTCCTTCGCCAATGAAATGCCCTGTGGATCCAGTTGAACTATACTCTCGCGCAGTGATCTTTCACAATACAATCAAGGCCATACGAATTGTAACTCCGGAGGTCGAATGGATACTTCTTCATATGCTCTACTTTGACATCCGCATGCTTGAAACTCGTATCTCGTATAACCTGATGCGCAGCAGAAGAGCGGGCCAAGGTGCCTTCTTCTTCTAATACAACCTAGCTGTCAATCCTGCCAAGATGTGATATGCTACTTCCTACATGATGAGTATGTCCAAGGAAAAATTCGGTAGAACATGCAGAGGCTTCTCCGCACTGTACATCCATATGAAGGTGTCAGATGGTGAGGCATACTAATTAGCTATGTCTATCAGTCCCTCCATTGCTACCTTCGATATTCAGGGTGGATCCTGTTTGAATATCATCTTGTAGATCGGGGTGACAAAATGATCGGACAGTCATGTGATAACTCCTTTGAAGTTGCATTCGGACAACATCTTATAATAAGTGTTCACAACAGTCTTCGCTGGTATCCATGCCCACTTCAAGCCTGGGAACTCCTGTCGGGCACAGATTGCATTCAATATGTAGGCAGACATATATATATCTGCTTACATATCTTTGGGTGGTTGTCGAGCCCTTGTTACTTGTTCCTTTAGTTGATAAGCCAATATGTCGGACCAGTTACATGCTTTACTTTCTCTAGCCAGTTGGTCCAGTGCGATCACCCAACTTTGTGGGAAGGTTTCTGTGCTTTCTTGGCCATACAGTCAAAATGCAAAGATGACCAAGTACTGATACGCATTCCACAGTATCTTCGCCTTATAGACCTAGTTGGGTGTCATCCTGAATCTAGCTGGCTCTTTCACCTAGTTCTTCAAAATGTCTCTGGAGTTAGCATTGTTGTTGGGTATACTGAAGGGAGTCTCCATGATGACCACGGGCTCCAAAATCTGATACATCTCATCATAATCCTGTGCCCTGAAGGTTGCAATATCCCTCCCACTGACACTACTCAAAGTCATCATCTTAGGATCAGTGTGCAAGACGACCCAATGTATTATGTCTGCGCATGGGAACGCAGGATATCTGCATGCAATCCGGTACAAGCCGGACTTGTGAATGTTCACATAAGCATGGAGGTCTTTGAGGTCTTCCCTAAATGTGCCTGCAACAGCATCATTGATCTCTTGCCATTTCAGTTTAATGTCCTTGTCTAGAAATAGCTTGGTATCTTCATAGATTGGTAGACTTGCAGACACATGCTCAACTATTGCTCTAGTTGCACTTTTGTCAATGTCCTTTGATCCTGCTCTCTTGGAGACCATTGATCCTGTACTGCTAAGAGGAAGATGAACACCTACAATATATGGAGACAAAGTGACATGCATGGCACGAAATCTGTCAGCGAAAACCAAAGCAAACTTGAGGAACGATACAACACATACATGGGAATTGACTGGCAAGGATTGCGCAATTTCTTCTGGGAGGCTGGGTGATTAGCTGCTAGAAATGCACAAAAGGAAGTTTGGGTTGTCTAGGATTCATGAATAGCTGCTGGAATTGCCCAATGTGCAATCCAGGCTGACTGCTGGAATTGCACAATGCGCAATTTTAGCTGGCAATGGTTGCAGGCTCAGTGACTGCATTGTGCAATTTTCTTGGCCAAGATTCATTGTCCCTCATAATTGCACAATGCAATACTGGAGGACAGCTCCTGGGCAGAAATGTGCATTTCCTGAGAGGAAGATAGAACCTTCCTTCTCCGGATTTCGCAATGTTGTCTTGGTCAGGCAGAGTCTGGGCCAAGGCTGCCTGAACCCGCCGACAGGAAACTGAACGAAAAAGTGAAAGTGAATGCATAGTGACACTGAGTGTAAGCAGAAGTGATTGATAGTGCATGCAAACAGTGAATGAAAGATTCAGAAAACAGAACAACATGCATGTGGGTGAAGCGAGTCGCCGAATTAGCGACCATTCATGTAAAACAGTTTCATGCATGCGACAACAGTGAGATGCTAACGAAAACTGAAACGGTGCTAGTACAAGCTAGTATGCATGTAAACGACAACAATCGTTCACAAAAATCAAGCAAACATCACTCACACAAGTGAAAACACAAAAAGCGATAGAAATGCTTAAAAAGACAAGTTAAGCCAACTTACCCATGAATAGTTGAGCCGGATGTGTCGAAGAGTCATGGATGTGTTGTGGGATGTCAAAGATCCAAGATTGATGTGAATGAGTGAGCTCTGAAGCTTCGAATAAACAATTTTTAGGCTCATGACGCACATGCCACAAATCTAGGAAAAAACGACACTTGGAGGAATGATTCTAAAAAGATCTATGCATGTAACCTCCAGCTGCTAAAAAGAGATACCTAAAATATAGGGATGATTTTTGCATGTAGCTTTTTCTATTCCAGGAGAAAGAAACCCTTGCATGCAAATCAAGTTTCCTTGGTCCCGGGTGGAACTGGTCAACTCAACTGCACATGCAAGAGCTTGTTCAATTTCTTGGAAAAAAATGTGCATTTCTGGGAGGGAGTTGGGTTGGTTGCCCATGAGATTTGTGCAATTTCTAGGCAGAGCAGCTGATTGCTGCCTAGGATTGCACAATTCCTAGGCTATGCAGCCTTGCTGGGAGGAATTGCGCAATTTTCTCTGTGAGGCTTGACTGGCAAATTTGCGCAGGCTACCAAATAGGATTGCACAATTTCTGGAGGGAAGGTTGGTTGCCCTCCAAAATTGCGCAATTTCTTGAGGGGAACTTCTCAACCTACATGTGGATCAAGTTTGGAAGAACATCCTGTGAGGGGAATGCAATAAGCTCTGATGGATAGGCTATCACTCTACAAGAGAATCACTGAAGCTTGTGTACTTGACGAAGAAAGACATGTTGCTGTGAAAGGTTGGTAGGGAGGCTCCAAAACGAAGCTAAGGAAAAATTTTGGAGGGTGGTTGTAGCTGCTACAACACCTAGATACCATCATCAAAACTTTAATATTAAACATTATATATACAACAAATAGATCAAGTTAGGGTTTCCACCATACGGAAAAATATACACCTAGGCTTTCATTCCTAGGATCTTACATTATTATAAGGGTTTTGTCATAAACCATAATTCATCAAACCCTAAAAGGCTAGGGTTTTGTCATAATATGTTATAGATATTATCAACAAACCTTAAAAAGCTATGGCTTTTATAGTGAACTCTTAAGGTTAGTATTCTACCAAAGTGAACAAAATATAGATAGTATGATAAGGGTTGATTTAATCTGAACACCCTAAAAAAAGAATCTTTACAATTCTATACCAAAACCCTAGAAATGATCGTACCTTCTTATATAATGGAGATATGCTACAAATTTGGTCGACTCATACATATCTTAAGTTGCTTCTATTTACAAAACTTGAAGGGCTTTCATTGCAAAAAAGTTTCTCAATTTTTCCTTTTGGAGGCTTCCTCTTAATCTAACCACAATCATTTATTCTTTAGAATACACCTGCAATCCTTCTTTAAAAAAAACACAAGGAAAGGATTATAAGCAAGAATTAAAAATAAAGCTAAACATGTATAGATGGATTCAGCAAAATAATGAAGGAAAAAAGGAATACTTATCTTTTGTGAAAGAGTGGAAGCTCCCTATTGATCTTGCATCAATCTAGTTTTTTGAGGGATTTCTTCAACTACAAAACAACTCAACAACTTTTTAACAAAGAATATTAGCTTTATAAACCCTAGAAATCAAAAATAAAGATTGACCCTAGAGTTAAACATAAGAGAAACTTTACAAGACCTAAAAAAAAAAACCTATACTACAAGCAAAGGATATGCAAGGGATAATATCCCTAAGGACTTATTAGAATAAGTCTTTGACTTCAGATTCCTCTGTTTTGGTCTTCTTTGGTGGAGCTTAATCAACTGCAACTGTAGCTTGGTCTATTTATCTCTTCTTTCTCTTTGTATTTTCAGGCCATTAGTTCTTATAGTGTCCCATCTTGTGACAATGATAGCATCTTCATGATTCATATCCATATGAGTATACTTTTATCAGAGTGCTCAAGGATCTAACCAAGTCTTTATTCATCATACTCTTCATAAGATCATCATATATTACTTATCAAGTACCTGAAATATTTACTGACAAGTACCACCAAGAAAAATATACAAGTATAAAAGCATGAATAAAGTTTCATTAATCTATGGAATCTTTAGATAGTAAATATTCCTAAGGTTTCCATAACCAAACCCTAAGTTTCTTGATGTTACCTTTCGAAACATCAACTCTAGGGTATGAATCTCAAATCTAATTTTACCCTCGCTAGGGATTGTTATTTCTCCCTATACTACCTATAAACCACAGAGGCCAAAGGCTAGGGTTTCTATGAGGGAACAAAATAAAATAGGGATAGGGTTTTTTAATAAGGATATCTAATTTAATATCTATCTAGGGTTTATAATCGTATATATTTAAAAAACTTCAAAAAATATAAGATTACAAACCCTAGTCTTAAAACATATAATAAAACCCTAATGCATATTTATATATAGACCTTTAAAAAAATATCAAAAATTAATATATTGTGTTATACGTACCTTATAGTAGCCTTAATTACCTTTTCTTGAAAGTGATTTCTTCCCAAGTTATACTTCCTTCAATGTTGTCTTCAAAATATTCTTCACATAATCTTTGATTTTATCTTTGCTATTTGGATTTCTAAAGAGTGCTTCTCGACACCTACACTTTCTTCATCCTTCTAGCGTAGGTCTATGGTCTAATCACAGTGTTTATGACTTATAAAGATGCCCAAAAATATGTTCTTGAGTTTGGTACTGCTTTTATAAGGTTCAGTCTTCTTCAAGTTAGCTAGTAGTATACTAGGAATTGTATATGATTTTCAAAGACTTTCTCCCTTCTAGTGGATGATAATCCCTCAATAGATCTTTAAAAATCAAATCATGAGACTCATATTTCCCTTATGATATGTGAATCTTCTTTTTGAATCCTTATGAGAGAAATTGACGTTTAAGCTTCCCTTTTCCTTTTTCTACTTCACCTTAGCTTTGATACCATGTTAGAAAATCATAAAGGTAGAAATATTTTCTTATCTAGATAATTACTTGAGATGTATTTGAATTATTATTATCTTCTTTTATGTCTTCTTTTATCTTCTTATCATAAAGCAACTATCAAAATCAAATGTGTGAAGATCAAAACAACAAGTGGCATAGTATGTAGGCTCTCAACCAAGGTAAAACCCCTCTTCTAGGGGAAAAAACCAAAATTCTCTTCTCTTCCTTTAGAACAAAAAAAAATGAGATAAAAAATTCCTTTTGACCAAGACAAATATCTCCTTAGATCCACCAATTTATCCTCCCAATATATTATTTCCATTAAGATTCTTCTATAATGTATCAATACTACATCAACCAAAATTTTGGCCATACTGCATAAGAATTTTTGCCTTACTTCAGACCTGTAATTTCAGCCCCTTCTGCAACCTAGAAACTCACATGTGTTATAAAAAAAGAAAATTTTTGGTTTCCTTTTACTAGACAAGTGTATTCTTCTAATTCACTATGATTCACATTATCCTCTAGGTATTTTGCACTTCTTTCTTCCCCTTGCAACTGCAGATCGAGAACTCTCTTGGTAAGTGGTCAAATGAGGTTGAGGTTCACTTCTATATATGGCCTTTTGTGTGGTTGAATTCCCTTTATGAGGTCGACATGATTGGAGGGCAGGACGACTTGGTGGATGAGCCACATTAAACCAATTTAGATAAAAATAAATTTTATTCTTTGACACAAACTGCCTAATAAGGGACTATTAAATGCTGGCAAGGACAATGATACATGACATAAACCCTAGAATCACACAATGGGTGATTTGACCTAGAAAAAAAAAATGAAGCATGAAACCCATGCGTATAAATAATTTTTCTTTGATAATAAATTTAGTTTTTCTTTCTTTTGACAAATACATAAGAATTACGTTAGACAATAATTATGAAGACTGATATTAGTTACATTTTTCAACACTCCCTCTTAACTAGGGTGGTATTCATATTTGTTCAGTTGGTACAAGGTTGACCTCAATTTGAAATGTTCCATGAATAGTACAACAACATATGCAATGCTAGGGATAACCAAACTGCCAAGGTATCCAACACATCAAAGATACAGGTGTCAATGACATTATTTCTAGGATCCATCAACTTAAGGATCCAAGTGTCATTTCCAAGACACTAATACAAGGATCTAAGACACTTGTCATGGACTAAGTTGTCATCCATAAAACATGCCATTGTAGGTACCATCAGGCTACAACCTTGGTATCAATCCAACTGGATATAAATATAATCTAGGTCTTTATGCTAAGAAACCAATCCTAAATAATATAGGTAACATCAAGGTCAAAAACAACAATGAAGCTCTACATGACCAAGATACCCTCCCACATCAGGATCGAAACATCATCAAGGCCAACCAACAACAAAGATATCAATACTAACCATGCCACGATGCTCTCCCAAGTACCATCATACAAGCAACTTTATGGTATTCATATCTCCCTCTAAAACAAATCAGAGATATGCACCAATCCAATAATGCTTCAAACTTCTTCAGGGAGAGATCAACACGTCAGCTATTAGTTCATCCATCTTAACATAATTTAGCTTTATGACCCTAATCACTTTCAATATACTGGTTCTTATTATCAATATGTTAGCACAATCTCTTGGGTTTTTTTTATGGCCAAAAACGATCTCATCAACATGTAAGGGAGACCACCCAGTTAGAGCCCCAACTAAGCACTTATATGTTTGATTTTGGCGGTTCTGACTAGTTCTATTGGGTCTAGTTACCCCCTCTCTCTCCCTAATGACTTGTGATATTTCAATTACTTACGAAACAAGAAGAGAGATATTGGTATTACTCCCTTACTGTGACGAACAAGAAAGCAACCCTTAAGCTGAATTGATGGCTCATCCAAGCCACACCTAAGGTTAACTTATCCTAATCTAAGTGTTAATCTAGCCTAGCTATATTATATTAACCTATGCGTTAAAGTTATGTTGGAACTAAATTATTAAATTAGAGATTAAAATTAATGAGAAAATAAATCAAAGTTAAACAATCTTAAATAAGAATTTGAATACATATATACAATAGATTACATCTCCTTTATTATATTGATCTTTAATGATGTAAATTAAGGAAATAGATCAAAAGAAAGGTTTGATCAAATTGAAGGTTGATCAAACCATAATTTAATGATTTTTTTCCTCTTTGAGAGAGGACTTGATGCAACGCTAAAAATGCATATGAGAAATTATTCTAAGATGCATAAAGGAAACTAATTCTATCTCAAATCAGAAAAGGATGGCCTTCTCTCAATTTAAGAGAAGATTAACTAACCAAGGGAAAAGGATTTTTTTTATGATTGATTGAACCTAGAGCTTAAGACTAGACTGCAATATGAAAAATAGTTTGTTGTAACACCCTCCTCCCACATCTACCCAAGTAACCGCCCAATCGGGGTAAACATGTGATGACTATCAGACCTTCCACGTCAGCAGCAGGACTATCAGGAACCATCCCAACCTCTCCGGTAACCAGCCCCTGGGTCCCACTGAGTTTTTTGGCAAATTAACCTCGAACTCTAACATGCTAGCGTTCATAGGACTCTGGACATTCCCATAGCATGGCATGCCAGTGTGCAGGGACTATTTTTCTCAATTTTGTGCCAGTGTTCCTAGGATTTCAACCGCTTTTTCAGGCCTAGAGCCCAGGTCACTACCCAGAATTAAATGAAACCTTTAGAACAGAAAGATAACAAGGGAATGATGATACAAATGCAATTACTTAAACAAGCCCTTGATTGGACCCCTGCTAGCCATGACAAGAATTTCGTCAAACATAGCACAAATATGTAATCTACAGGTGTAAACAACAGACCTAAGCATAGAGGCCTCATACTTATCTGAGTATCACTAAGAAGCATTGATACCTCCACACATTAGTTGTAGTTTCATCCATTAGGCCATTGACACATTGTTCATTCATTTACAAGTAGAAACATTATGAGAGCCATACATAACCACTGTCATAATACATATTCATAACCAACATAATAACAACATAAATACTAAGGAAACAACAGACATTTAATCCACATATAAACCAGTATAATACTCATGAGATAACAAGGAGAAATAACCTCATATTAATGATTAAAAATCCAACTCGATATGGAACTACCACATTCCACTCAACCGTAGACATGGCTGAGACAAAACTCTCTTCATCCAGTCACCCCCATGCCATATTCCAAGCATGAATGTGGGATCTCATAGAACACATCAATCAAAACCATCTAGGGCTTCCATAGGCCAAACTGCCTCAACCCATAAAATAGTGATTCCACCTCACGGTTGGACATCAGAAAACCATCATCAGATTGGTCTCTACCCAAGGCTTCCAAGGCTCAAGAGTGTTTATTCTAACCTGGCTTCCAGGACTCGTAACTCAACCCACAACTATTTTCATGCTCCAGAGCGTTTGTCTAACCAAGGATCCAGGACCAGTAACTCAACCCACAGCTTATACAGGGCTCTAGAGCATTTGTCCAACCAAGGCTCTAGGAATAGTATCTCAACCCACCAAGGGCTCAAGATCGTTTTTCCAACCAAGTCTTCCAGGACTAGTAACACAATCCAAGTTGTTAAAGGGATTCTAGAGCGTTTGTCCAACCAAGGCTCCAGGAACTAATAACTTAACCCAATCTAAAGGAAACATGAGAACCAACTAGAAAAACAAAGAAATGAACCCACAACACCATAGTTATCCAGGAAATGGAAAGGCTAGGAAAATCCATTTTCAATCCAAGCAATCCTCCATGCCAATGACAGATCATGACCAAGAAACCACATGCATTTTCCATGCATGCCAGAACTAGTGAGGAAAACATACATGCAACTCAATACCTGCAAGAAAAACCTGTTGTACTTGCTGATCTCGATTTCCTCTTTTGATTTCCTGCTCTTCCTTTGCCTTCTTGCTCCAAAAATCCAATTATGCCACACTCTCCAAGAGTGCTCCAAGGAACTCTAAGTGTCTAAGAGTATGAGAGAGAGAGAGCTCCAAAACTGAAAGCCTTTTTATTAATGAGGCCTCTATTTTCTTCTTTGTTCATTATTTTCCTTCAATTTCCTCGTCACATGCAACCTATGACCTTTCACTTTCCTTTTCTCCTAATTTCCATTATTTTCATTAATAAATGTCAATTAATGCATCATGCCTTTCCAAAGCCTTTTCCATTGTCTTTTCCAATTTCCTTAGCCATAATGATGGATGAGCGATAAATCCCTCACCTTTTTAGGGAAGGTGAGCGATAAATCGATGGCGGCCTTATCAGTCGAGCCCCCTACCGGGTCCTCATGGTCGAGCCTTAAAGCGCATCCTAGCAATGCTGTCTGTTTTAATTCCTAAAAGCGTATCTGGGGGTTAAGCCCGGCCCGACAAGAAGATCAATAGTGTCTACCCATGAAGGATTCCTCCGGCAAGTGGTTTCAAACGCCTGTGCAAAGCTCTAACAATAAGTAATCTAAGACAATAACTTCGTCCCTGGGGTTGGTCCGCCCGAATGAATACCCACTAGGATGTTTTGCCCACCATTCATCTTGGAATATGTGTCCCGTGACTGTGGTCTTATATATTTTACATGGATTTTTAACCAGGGTTGTTATAGAACCCTCCCCCTTGGGGGAACACCGTCCTCGATGTTCAATGACACCTATAAAACAACAAACTACTGAAAACAAAACATACTACCCATGTCTCTTTATAACACAACTCGTTACTGTATTTATAATGACTACTACTGAAACATGACAAACATATCATTTACTGGATCTTTATAACATAGGTTCATTACGGTATTTACAATAGCCACATATACACATACACATTTTCTTCACCTAGCAAATAACCATATTGCCTATGGAGCTTTATAAATCCAACTCGATACAGTATTTACAATTATACCCACATAATATACACATATGCACATTTTCTCAACCGGAAAATAAAAGGATACGATGCCTGCATCTGCAACAAGGGAATCCAAAGTCTCACACATCCACCCTCAAAAGCAATACTAGCATTCACCTCCTTCCCAGGAAGTCCAGAATCCACTGCCAAAGTCAAAGCTGCATCCAATGTCCAGTGCTACAATCCTGCGCCACTTGTCCTCTCAGTGAACAGTTATCGGCTCATTGTTCCAGGGTGCCCCCCAATGTGCATCTAATTCTATCTGGCAATGCTAATGACAAAAAAAATCCACCTAGGCCTTCCCTTCTCTGCTACATAGTCCCTCAGGCAATCCAATCACCCCATTCCATGCAGTGACACACCTTCTAAGTTCCGATGGAACCCCCATTCTGGGAAGTCCATCCCTTGGCAAGGCTTCCTCTCATCGGAAGATATAAAAACCAAGGCATATCCCTACCTCAAAACAATCATACTGATCATAGTATACTCATGGAAATCAATGGACACTATTGGGTACTAGTGTCCCACAATGGCCCTGCACCTAAATGCTTTACCAGCATATTGTTTTTTGCTCTAATTTTTTTTGTTGTTGTTGCTAATTCTTGTAGCCAGTTTCAACCACCCAACTGAGCATTTCACGCTTTCCTGTACCAAGTACATAAATTCCATTAGATTCAAAATAAATTGAAATAACTTCAAATCATACCTCATTGATGACTCGTCAATAAGGTATACTTGCAATTATGTTCACTTCCTATCACAACAAGTCAATCTAGCATCTTTGACCAAATCATCATGTATAAACATATCACATCAGGTTATCTCAAAACACAACCGTCATAGATCAAAACCATAAATCACACATAACCATCATAAACCAGAATCATAGATCACATGTAATAATCATAGACCAGAATCATAAATCACATCCATAATAAACTGAAATAAGATACCGATACTTATCCTTTAATCAATCCTTAGCTTATACCTTTTTCAGTATTCCTTATGCATTCTGGATCGGTTTCCACACCTGACAACACCCATTGACTTCTCCTCAACCATGTGCACATACACATGGTGTGCATTACACACATACAACCACACATGACATACAACACCATGTAATACATGCATCTACACCTGACATACGACACATACACCTACACCTAGTGTACAACACAACACAATACATACGACTACATCTGGTGTACACCATAACATAATACATACAACTACATCCGATGTCCAACACAATACATACATCTATACCCGATGTATAACGCCACAAAATACATGTACCTACACTTGGCATCAGGGAGAAATTTAAGGGTGGAAATTTATCTTAAAGTTTATAAACCTTGGTGAATTTCACTAATCTATAATATGCAAACTATAAAATGTATGTTAATATATTTGTAAGAATATTCAAATATCGAATGATTTGATATATAGGCTCTATATAATTTTGGCAAATATTAAGTTAAAGTAATTTTATATTGTAAAATTTGGGCAAATAATTTTTAGAGAAAAAGGGAAATTGGTGAATCTTTTTTTTTGAAAAACCATGGAAAATTAGCCCTCCTATGAATATTAGCCCCTAAAATTTTCTATGCTTGGCATACAACACAACACCATACATGTACTACATAGAGTACAACACAACGAGTACACATGTCACGATACCACAACTACACAATGCACATACATAGTACCGCATGTAGACAAAACAACACAACATGTACGAATGCACATAATACCACATGTACACAGTACCACCTATACACAACACCACCTGCACAACGTGTACACAACATCACATGTACATGAAACCACCTACATAACATGTACACAACACCACATGTACATCGTACCACCTGTACAACATGTACACAACGCCAGACGTACACAACACCACATGCATGACATGTACACGACACCACATGTACACAACACCATATGCACGACATGTACATCGCACCATCTGCACACAAAACCACATGTACAACATTCACACAACACCATATGTACATAGCATTGCATATACAACATGTACATAGCACCTTATGTACACAGCACTGCATATCCAACATGCGCACATCACCATATGCACACAACACCACATAGCCATCATGCACACAGTAGAATATGTACATATCACCGCATATCTAACATGTACATAGCACCATCTCTACCCAGCATTGCATATGAAATATTCACACAACACTATTTGTACCACCCTGTACATAACATTGCATAACAACATTGCATAACAACATGTACACACAATATATATACACAACATCACAGATGCAACATGTACAACATATACAACATATGCACAATAGTAGCACTGCACATCCAAAACCACATTGTCTCTATCAAAAAACCTTGCTTCAAGTGTCTCTCTTCCATCCATGCTTATCATAGCATGTCACATATCATACTGCTTTCATTTCATTGATATATCCCTCAAAGTTACCTATCATAACATAAACATATTCATAATACAAACATAAAATATCAATTCATATACTCATGATATTGTGATGCAGGAGCATGAGGCTTAAAGACAAAAGGCTTTGAATTTATTCCAAAAATACAAAAGAAGTTTACAAGCAAAGGAATGGGATCCTTTAGCTGTCAATTTACAAAGTTTTCTAGATAGTATTTGAGCTAGGATTTAAGGATTGAGTGATTTTATAATTAATTCAAGTTGTTTATATTCAGTTGAGATTCTCAAGGAGAATATCAACCAGATTAGATATTGTCTAAGATTAGGCAGATTCGATCCATTGATTAAGGATCTGATTGTTAGAATGAAATGGCATTTATGTAAGTTCTGAATGATTGTAAAGGGATTTTTACTGATTTGGCTTGATTTGGCCGTATAAGATTAAGTTACAGAAATTTTATCTCTGTGTGTTTGTGTATACTTGGTCAATCTCGGAGGCATTTTATTCCTTCGAAATATCTCTGAGTTTTTTTTATTTCCAATTCGAGTTTTGAATTTGAATATGTAAAATCTATGTTGTATCGCGAATCTTGTGTTTTCTGTGGTTTGAAATAATTTGGTTATGATTAAAAACATAAGAGAATATGGTTTGAGACAAGTTAAATGTAGCGGAGGTGTTAAGTTTGGCAGAACAGAGAAAAGAAAACCTGACAAAATCATGTTAAACCAAAGGATTCTGGAACCGTTCAATCTACAGATCCAATAGATCTAACGATCATCGCGCGCTAATAAGCTCGTGCATTAATCAAGGAAGAAAAGTGGTTTTATCAGTGTAGCTGTTTATCAGGTGGAGAAAAAGTGGTAAGATGTCTTTTGAAATTCTAAGCGATTCCATTAATCGACCAACATGTAGAATTTGGGTGGAGAGAGAAAACCACTTTATCGGGTGGATAAACATTGTGCAATATCTTCGTCCAATATCGCTGTTAACCATTGGATCAAATGTGCTTTGATCAACGGTGAAGGATCACTGGTTAGTTTTGTTGATCGGGTGAACCAACAACCGTCAGATTGAAAGGTAAGATCAATGGCAGAGATTTAGCGCGATAATGTTTGTGGGAAAAGTGGACGTGATAAGGAATTAACCAAAAGTTTAAATTCCTTTTGATTCTGTGGAAATTGAAAGGTTATCATATTGCGACTAAATTAAGCAGTTCTGCTAATTTAGTAGAATAGCCAAGTTTGGAGGTAGATGACTGATACTCCAAAGGAAATCCAAGAAGAAGTTCCACCTGAACTTGCAGAAATCATTTCTAGATTTGAACGATTATCCATTACACCTGCACCCAAGCCACCATTTGTGGTATTAGAGCAGCCTACTAACACTGAATAGGATCTCAAGGATCAGAAAAAAAAAAAATCCAACATGGATTTCAAAGTTGGAGGAAGAGGTGGTGGTCGAAGAAGAGGAAGACCCATTGCAAATGCTGAAGTGTTGGAAGCTATGCAACATATGCAAGCTAGATTGGAAGCAGTGGACATGGGAAGAGATCAGATGCTGGAGGAGATGTTAGTGAACCTGAAGCTGAAGCTACAAAAGAAGAAGAACCTACAGATGCAACTCCTAAAATGAGATTCTTTAAGTCAGTATTGAGATCCACATCCAAGCCTAGACTTGAAGTTTCAATCTACACAGGAAGCTTAAGCCCTGAGGAATTGATAGACTGGATAAATGACATGGAGAAATTCTTCGATTATGAAGAAACAGAAGAAGGAAAGAAGGTGAAGTTTGCTGTCACAAAACTGAAAGGACATGCAACACTTTGGTGGGATGGAGTGCAGGCAGAAAGAAGAAGACTTGGCAAACAACCAATTAAGAATTGGAACAGGATGGTGGCAAAACTGAAAAGTAAGTTTTTGCCAAGTGATTATCAGCAAACATTATTTAGACAGATGCAGAATCTTAGACAGAGGTCTATGATAGTAAAAGAATACACAGAGGAATTCTACAAAGTGAGTATAAGAGCAGGACAAATCCAAGATACAGATGAGAAGGTTGCAAGATATGTGAATGGTCTCAGAATGGAGATCCAAGATGAGATAAGTGTACTGTCTCCTAAAACAGTAGAAGAGGCTTATTAGATGGTATTGAAGGCTGAAGAAAAACTCATGAGGAAGTAGTCTGCCAGAAATAGAGGTACTTTCTGAGGAAGGGGGAGTCAAGGTGGTAGAGGAAGATCTACAACACCTAGAGATGGAGCTAGCAACAGCTCAAGTCTGCATGCATCCACAGGAGGTGATGCAAGTGGCAGAGGGAGTTTTTCTAGAGGAAGAGGAGGCAGGGGTAGAGGAAGAGATATCAGATGTTACAGATGTAACAAGTTGGGACACAGAGCTTATGAGTGCCCAGAAAATATAGGAATGAATCAGAGGAATGCAATTGTTGCAAAAACTGAAGAGGAAGCAACAAAGGTAATAGAAGAAGAGAATGTACCAGAGAAAGGGGAATATTTGGTAGTCAATTTTCTTTTATTAAAACCAACTAAGGAAATTGTTGAACCAATACAGAGAAAAACCTTGTTCAGGACTGTGTGTAAGGTTCAAGGGAAGTGTTGTCAGATGATAATAGACAATAGTAGTATAGATAATTTGGTCTCCATAGAAGTGGTGGAGAATTTGAAGTTGAAAACAAAGAAACATCCAACACCTTACAAGATGTCATGGCTTCAAAAAGGATATCAATTGGTAGTGAATGAGCAATGTGAAGTGGAGTTGCGGTTGGGTAAAGACAAAGACAAAATTTTGTGCGATGTGATGCCTATGGATGTGTGTCACATATTGTTGGGTAGACCTTGGCAATATGACATAGGAGCTATGCATGATGGAAAGAAGAACACATACAAATTTAGCAAAGATGGTGTCAATCATACATTGCTTCCAATGGAAGAAGAGGATACATCAAAGAAACCTGATCCAAAGACCCTTTTGCTGAGTGGAAAGTAGTAGTTGTAGCAGATGGAAGAAGATGAGGTAAGTTTTGCATTGGTTTCCAAACCCAAGGTAATAATTACTTCCACAAAAGTTTCTGATTTACCAATTGAAATTCAAGAGATGCTGGACAGTTATTGTGATATCATCGTAGATGATTTTCCTGATGAGTTACCACCCATTAGAAAAATCATTCATCACATAGATTTGATTCCAGGAGCAAATCTACCTAATAAAGCAGCTTACAGGATGACTCCCACAGAGAATGAAGAGATCAAGAAACAGGTTCAGGAACTGTTAGACAAGGGACTAATTAGAGAGAGTTTGAGTCCTTGTGCAGTGCCAACAATGTTAAGTCCAAAGAAGATGAAGGCTAGAGAATGTGCACTGATTCAAGAGCAATCAATAAGATAAAAATCGGGTACATATTTCCTTTACCTAGAATCGAAGATTTGATGGATTGTTTGAGTGGAGCTAGGTAGTTTACAAAGTTAGATTTAAAAATTGGTTATCATCAAATCAGAATTAGAGAGGAAGATGAGTGGAAAACGGCTTTTAAGACCAATGAAGAATTGTATGAATGGCTGGTAATGCCTTTGGATTGTTGAATGCCCCTAGTACATTTATGAGGCTCATGAATGAAGTTTTGAGAGAATTTATTGGTAAATTTGTAATATTATATTTGGATGATATATTAATTTACAACAGATCAAAAGAGGAACATGTGAGACATCTGAATTATGTCCTACAGAGGCAACAACAAGAGAAGTTACTGTTAAATTTAAAGAAATGTTCATTCATGAAGGAGGAGTTGGTGTATTTGTGCTTTGTTGTTTCTGTTGATGGGTTAAAGATGGATCCAGAAAAGATAAAAGCAATCATAGAGTGGCCTTCACCAAGATGTGTCTTTGAGGTAAGAAGTTTTCATTCTCTTGCTAGTTTTTACAGCAAATTCATAAGGAATTTTAATAAGATCAATGCTTCAATTATTGACACAATAAAGAAGGATAGACAACCATTTAAATGGACTACTGAAGCAGAAAAGAACTTCCAACTGTTGAAGAGAAAGATTACTGAGAAACTTATTTTGATTTTGCCTGATTTTAATAAACCTTTTCAAGTGAAGTGTGATGCTAGTGGAGAAGCCATTGGAGCTGTTTTGAGTTAGGAGGACAAGCCTGTAGCTTATTTTAGTGAAAAGCTGAATGAGTCAAAGAAGAAATATTCTTCTTATGACAAGGAGTTTTATGCAGTTGTGCAATCTTTGAAGAAGTGGAGACATTACTTGATGTCTAGGGAGTTCATATTGTATTCAGATAACCATGCATTACAGTACATTATGCAATAGCCAAAGCTTAACCAGAAGCATGCAAAATGGGTCGAATGCCTTCAAAGTTTTAATTTTGTGTTAAAACATATAACTGGTCAATCAAACAAAGTAGTAGATGCCTTAAGTAGAAAAAACATTTTTGTTCAAGAAAGTCAAATTCAAGTGTTGGGTTTTGATTTTCTTAAAGAGTTATATGAGGAAGGTATAGATTTTAAAGAGGCATTTGAAGCTTGTAGAAATCTTGTTTTGTTAGACATAAGCAAGTGGTTGGATTATTTCCTGCAAGAGGGACTGTTGTTTACAAGAAATCAACTGTGCATACCAAGTTTTTCTATGAGGGAGAATTTAATCAAGGAGAAACATAGTGGAGGACTTGGAGAACACTTTGGTGCAGACAAGACTTATGAGCAGTTGAATCAATTTTATTTTTGGCCAAAGATGAGAGTTGAAGTGGAAAAGTATGTGAAAAATTGTAAAGTCTATCAGTATGCAAAGGGAAGGAGCCAAAACATAGGTTTGTATGTTCCATTACCTATTCCAAATAGGCCTTGGGATATGGTAAGTATGGACTTTGTTTTGAGATTACCGAAAACTCAAAGGGGACATGATTCAATTTATGTAGTAATTGACAGATTTTAAAAAATGGCACATTTTATTCCATGTTATAAAACAGTGATGCTACTCACATTGCTAATATGTTTTTTAAAGAGATTGTAATATTGCATGGGTTACCTAAGAGCATTGTTTCAGACAGAGACACCAGATTTGTTGGCATTTTTGGAGGACATTGTGGAAGAAGCTTGGAACTAAACTGAGTTTAAGTTCTGCTTATCATCCTTAGACTCATGGAAAGATTGAAGTGGTAAACAAAAGCTTGGGTAATCTTCTGAGAAGTCTTGCAGGTGAACATCCAAACCAGTGGGATCAAGTATTGGCACAGGCAGAATATGCTCATAATGATTCTCCTAATAGGAGTACAGGGCAGAGTCCATTCCGTATAGTTTATGGAATGCACCCAAGGGGAGTGTCTGAATTGAGAGACTTGGGAAAAGCTGAAATGAGAAGTTCTAAAGGAGAATATTTTTCTACAGAAGCTCAAGCAATACATGAAAAGGTAAAACAACAATTACAGGACAACAACATAAAATATAAGAGCAGAGCAGATTTGAAGAAGAGAGAAGTTAATTTTGAAGTTGGGGATTTGGTTTTAGCACACCTGAGGAAGGAAATATTTCCAAAAAGGGAGTATAACAAGCTAAAGTTTAAGAAAATTGGACCATGGAGATCCTTGAGGAAATTTTCTGCAAATGCATATGAAATTGAATTACCCCCCAATATTGGAATATCTCCAATTTTCAATGTTGTTGATTTGTATAGGTATGAAAGTTGAAATGAAAATGACATGGCAGATGATCAAGAAGGACAAGAGATTGATTGGGTAAAACAGTTACCTATAGCAAAGGAAGTGAAGCCAAAGAGGATTTTGGACAAGAAATTGTTGAAGAAGACAAGAGGACATGAGTATTTTCAGTATTTGGTCAAATGGAAGGATCAACCAATTGCTGAAGCTACTTGGATGACAGATGCCATGCTACGGAAATTGGGCAGTGTTAAGCCTCAAACCTGCACTTCTTTACACATCCTCTCAGCCTCCTTTTCCTATCCATTTCCTTCTTTTTTCACTCATTCCCTCCATCAAATTGCTCAAATCATTGTATTTTAGGACTTTTTACATGGTTTGCTAATTATGCTAATGACTGTTGTTGGTTTAGAATTTTGGTTCAAAGTGCTACATTTCTGCAGCTCACACAGGGTTTCCGCAGCCAACCCCAAATTCCGCAGCTGTTTTCTTAAACGGTATGTTCCAGGTGTCCTCTGGGAAGAAGAGCCACATGGGCAAGTTCGTGGAACCAAGGACATGGTGTGTGTCCCTCCAGCTCACCCAAACTGGTCATAAAAACCCGTAGTCAACGCAGAGGCAAATCCGGTCAAACAGAGGTCATTGGCGGTGGCACGGCTCTGCGTGTTCTGTTTTAGAGCACGTGAAGAACAGGTGGCATCTTCTTCAGCCACGAAGACAGTGGGAGACATGAATCCAACAACAGATTGAATGCCCACAACGACCGTTGCCTAAATCCGAGGACGTAGCCAGATTACGTGTTTTGACACAGCTGCTTGAATAGCTGAAGTTTCGTTAAAGTAGTTTGATTTCCTCTGTATAAATAAAGCGTCTTTGAATGCTAGATGGATAGGTTTTTTTTTGTAATCGTTTTGAGCTCCCCACTGTATTTTTAAACTTGCAAATCAATACATGAGAAGACTGTTCTGTTTCTAAGCGTGTAACTGTTCTTTGGATTGGCTGAAGTGGGCAGAGGGCCCCTGTTTACTACAGCCACTGTACAGTAGTTTAATTCCCTGCATTTCGTTTTCTGATTTCATGTATAATAGCTGTATATATGTCTTTTTATTTGCTGCAATGTTATTTCCTTTCAAGCATGTATAATAGCTGTACATAAACTTTGAATTCTGCTGATTTACATTTCTGCACTTTTGTCCATGACTGATCAGTGTGTTATGCAGGTTTCTTAGGCGAGCCCGGGATAGTTTTCTTGCTTTTCTTTTTACAACTAGTGGCATGTGTGATCATCTTGTCTAGGCTGCTGATCTTTACTTTTCTGCAGTTTGATTCTCATTAGTTTTATTTCTTTAACTTGCACTTTACTTTCTGCTCAGTAGTTATCAAGTTGTTCATCCATTGATGGTTCTTTTTCTATATTCAACCAACTCTATTGGAGCCAAAATATCACTTAGTGCAGCTTGGTTTATTTTGCTTTAAGACTCACATTGCTGACCTGTTCATAACTATTCTCACATCATTAAGAAGAGGTTAAATAGTGTGATTTGTCTCACTTAGATTTTACATTGATTAGATTTTGTAAAGTAATGTAAGGTAGTTTTTCTTGTTTTAATTGAGTTAATATAGACTTCATTTTCATTTTCATCAACAGCAGAGATACTGGGCCGATGCCATTAGTCCTTTAATTGATTTTGAGCTTTGATTTTATTTCAGTTATTGTTCAAGCTTTCTTTTAGAATACTCTTTAAGTTTTAAGAAATTACTTAGAAATCATCACAATCACACACATTCACTCAATTCATTACATCTCCATCACATTACATTAGGAAAAATACAATCAAAAACAAACTAAAAAGATAAAAACGACAAAAGACTTAGAAAAGGTTATCTAAGTACATATAGTACACCTCACTTCATCAGCTTACGAGCCCCGGGTTGAAAATTAAAAGTAGCAATTTAGACAACACTAAATTGACCAAACATTTTGGCGCCGTTGCTGGGGAAGTGAAATTAGGTAGCCAATTTCTAAAAAAAAAATTAAGAAAATTCCAAGAAAGGGAAATTGATAACCTCTCAAAGTATGCTCTCCTCTTGCACCTAGAGTGATCTGGAGGATCAGAAAAGAGAAAGTTATTGGTTTAATAGTTTCTTGAGTATGCTCTCTTCTTGCACCTAGAGTGACCTGGAAGATCAGAAAGAGAATTATTAGCCTGACTTGAAGAAAAATAAAAAAATGACATGCATAGAGCAAGAGATTCTAGGGGAAGGTTTTTAGCTAGAGCTAAGAGTTCGATTTTTACAAGTCCATCTACTTCAAGGAATAGACAAGAGACACCTCCCTCATCTCCAAATGACACTCCTAGCCCTAGGATTCCTGGAATTCAAGAGGAAAGAGTTGACTCTCCCACACCTTCTATTGAATTTGAATCAGAAAGAGATCCTTTCCTTCCTTCTACAGAAGGACAAATTGTAATTGAAGAAGTAGAATCATCTGAAGAAGAGGGCGAAATTCCTTCTCATTCACCCTTTGTAGAAGAACCAGAAGACTGTGAAGTCTCTAGGGAAACTACTATGACAGAGGAAGGAGCTGGTAGAGGTAGAGGTAGAGGAGGAGGAGGAGGAAACAATGGAGGAGGTAGAGGTAACATTGGAGGAAATAGGGATGGAGATAACTCATTTGGGTTTCCTATAGTCGATGAGGACTCCCGAGCCACCATGAAAAAAATCTCACCATCTGTCCTCCCAAATTTCCATGGGTTAAGGAATGAGGACCCTGAAACATTTCTATTTGAGTTTGAAGTCGTATGTCGAACTTATGATTATCTGGATGACTCTCAAAAACTCAAACTGTTTCCTTCAACATTGAAGGGACAAGCTTTGAAGTGGTTCATGGGATTACTCACTCAGTCCATTAGGTCTTGGAATGATATGAAACAAACATTTTTGGATAGGTACCTGGACTATTGTATGCCCACCAATCACAAGGATGAGGTATTCAAAATGATGCAAAAAGAAGATGAAAATTTGGAGGATTTGCTTGAAAGATTTCAATACAACCTGAAAAGAGCAAAAATGAGTAACTTAGATGAGGAGACCTTGAAAGCCCTTCTATTAAAAGCCATTAGAGATGAATGGATAGATATTTTGAACATGATGGGAAAGGGAGATATATCTCAACTTTCACTCAATGATATAGCAGAGCTATGTGTCCATCTCTCAAGGGGGAAGTCAAAAACTCAAAAAGGGCCTAGAGATCCTTCTCTCATCAGAGCAAACAAATCTGCAACTGGATCAGTAAGTAGGGTTGAGATTGGCAATATGCTTGATGAATTTAAAACTGATATCTTAGGAAGTCTTAGTGAACAATTAGACACCCTTAAGATTCACAATAAGCAGAAAGCAGAAGCTGAGGCTTTGGCCATCTTTTGCTCAAAATGTAGAAAGAAACATGCTCTAAGGGAATGTCCCTTGGATGCAAAAGTTGTAGAGACATGTGTAATTTGTTCAGAGAATCATGAGACCAAGGATTTTCCTTCAATCCCTGGGCTCAAAGCTGTCTTTCAAGAAGATCTAAATACACTTGAATCTCTCTGTTTTGTTGCAAGGAGACCTTGGCAAGGGCAACAAAATCAAGGGTTTAACAACTCTATGAATTTTCAACCCCCACCAAACTGGAATCCTTGGCAACAACCTTGGTCCCAACCTCAAAATCCTTTTCAATCATGGATACAAGGTATGCAAAATCCTTATGGGATATTTGCTCAATTCTACCAATATCCTCCATCTTTTCAAAACCAACAAGCTCCACAACTTCCAAATCAAAGTCCACAACTATCATTGCCATTTCCACAACAACAATAACCTTCTCAACAGAATCAAAATTCTCAACTCTTGCTTCCATTCCAACAGAAGTCAAATCAACTTCCTTCTCAGCCATTTCCAAACCCCAATAATAAAAACCCTCAAAATGCTTACATGTTGGAAGGTCAACCATTTCCTACCTATATGATTGTTCCTCTCAATGAAGTACAACTCAGATCAGGTAGAGTCTTAGATAAACCTTCTATAAATGATCAAAAGCAAAGCATTTCCGAGGAAGAGTCTCTTGAAGCCAATAAGGGTTCTGAAGCATCTCTTCAAAACCCAAACACTCATAAAGGAAAAGAAAAAGAATTAACCCCCACAACTCCCATAGTTGAGCAACCTACATCTTTATCCACACCTCCTTTTCCTAAAAGATTACAAATTGACAAAGGAGTGGAAAAACAAATTTGGTTGCCTGACTATAATTTTCTAGATGAATTGAAGAATGTCTGTATCAAGATTCCCTTGTTACAAGCCATTAAGGAAATTCCTGTTCTAGCAAAAACAATAAAGGAGTTGAGCCTTAAAAGACCAGGAAGGAAACCAAGAGATACCAGAAGGATGCACCTGGTAGGAAAAATTGCAGATATCATGATGGGAAAAATTACTATGCAGAAATATGTAGACCCTGGTAGTCCAACTGTAAAAACACATATCAATGGGGTAGAAATACCAAATACTTTGATTGATTTAGGGGCTTCTATTAACATTATGAGTAGACAGACTATGGAACAGCTAAAACTTCCTAATCTTCTTTTTACACCTACTTTATTGCAATTGGCAGATCGATCAATTATTAAACCAGATGGTGTATTAGAAGACATTCCTGTCTCCCTAGACTCTTGGGAATATCCAGTGGATTTCATGATTTTAACTCCCAAGAGTAATCTAGGAGGGCATCCTCTTATTTTAGGAAGACCTTGGCTAGCCACAGCTGATGCTTTCATAAGTTGTAGGTCTGGGGATATGTATATTTCTGATGGTAATTCGACAAAGAAGTTCAATCTGTATCCTCCAGCAAAAGCAATTACAGAAATAGGAGATAATGAGTGGGTTGATGATGAAGATATTATACAACCTGTCTTTACCATTTCTGAAGTTAGTGAAGATAGTCAAATTCTGAACACATTAGAAAATTTTGAACCATCTTCAGAATATGAATCCACACAATTTCAGTTGGATTCTAACATTGAGTGTCTATCATATAGACAAATGTCTCTTTTCTCTATGGAAGAGTTTGGTAGTTCTGCCATTGAGATTTTTCCAGGAAAAACATTGAATATCAACAGAAACTTGGAAAAATCACAACAAGGGGAGCTAACCAAAATCTTGCAAAAACATTCTACTGCATTTGCATGGGAGTATACTGATATGAAAGGCATTGACCCTAAGACTTGCATTCATCACATCTACATTGAGGAAAACAGTAAACCAATCAGACAACCTCAAAGAAGGATGAATCCAAACCTTAGGGAGATAGTGAAAGAAGAGCTCCAAAAGTTACTTAATGTAAACTTCATTTACCTCATTTCAGATAGCCGGTGGGTTTCCCCTTTGGTTATAGTACCTAAAAAGAATGGTAAATGGAGGGTTTGCATTGATTACAGGGAATTGAACAAAGCAACCTTGAAGGATCACTTTCCTTTACCCTTTATTGATCAAGTATTAGATACTTTAGCAGGCAAAAAGTACTTCTCATTTTTGGATGGTTTTAGTGGTTACAATCAAATTCAGGTAGCACCTGAAGATCTGGACAAAACCACATTTACCTGTCCATGGGGAACTTTTGATTACCGAGTACTTCCTTTTGGATTATGTAATGCACCTGCAACATTTCAAAGGGCAGTATTAGGAATCTTTTCTGATCTAATTCATGATTGTGTAGAGGTCTATATGGATGATTTTACAGTTTATGGTAATTCATTTGAAGAGGCATTAGAAAATTTGGAAAAAATCCTTATAAGATGTAAGGAAACAAATCTTTCATTAAGTCATGAAAAATGTTTTATGATGTTTACTGAAGGGATTGTTTTAGGACATCATATTTCAGGAGATGGAATTAAAGTTGATAGATCAAAAGTTGAAGTCATCTCCAAGTTACCTATTACAAATTTTCAAAAATATGTTAGAAGTTTTCTTGGGTTTACCGGATATTATAGAAAATTTATTGAAAACTTCACCAAGATAGCATCTCCGCTCTTCACATTACTTACAAAAGACTGTGAATTCAAGTGGGATCCTGACTGTCAATCTGCATTTGAAACTCTAAAAACAAGAATATCTGAAGCACCCATTCTGAGAGGGCCAAATTGGAAACTTCCTTTCCATATTTCTACAGATGCTTCAGATACAGCTCTAGGAGCTGTGTTGGGTCAAAAGGATTTAGTTCCTTATGCCATTTACTACACCAGTAAAAATTTGACTCCTACTGAGTTAAATTATACTGTAACTGAAAAAGAGTTCTTAGTCGTTGTTCATGCAATCAACAAGTTTAGACACTATATAACTGGTTATGAAACTTTTGTCCATACTGATCATTCTGCAATTAGATATCTTATGAACAAACCTATTACTAATGGCAGAGTTACAAGATGGCTTTTACTTTTACAAGAATTCAATATTACTGTGTTAGATAGACCAGGGAAACAAAATACAATATCTGATTTCTTGTCTAGAATCCAAAACACTAACGAAGATTCTCCCGTAGAGGATAAGTTTCCAGATGAATACTTGTTTGCAGTAACTACTAAAACTCCTTGGTATGCAGATATTGCTAACTATTTGGTTACAGGGAAGCTACCTCCACACTTATTTCCTAATGAGAAAAGGAAAATCATTCAGGAGAGTTCAAAGTATTCATGGATTTGTAATGAATTGTTCAAAACAGGGCTAGATTGTGTGATCAGAAGATGTGTTCGGGAAGATGAAATGCCTGACATCCTTAAGGCATGTCATGATGAACCGTGTGGCGGACACTTTGCTGACAAGAGTACGGCCTATAAAATCCTTTCTTTAGGATATTATTGGCCTTCTCTCTTCAAAGATGCAAAACAATATGTCAAAAGGTGTGACAGCTGCCAAAGAGTTGGGAGACCAACTCCTTCAAATGAAATGCCATTACAGCTGCAGGTATGCATCAAACCCTTTGAAAAATGGGCTTTAGATTTCATTGGACCCATTAATCCACCATCTAAGCAAAAGAAGTATATATTGGTTTGTACTGATTATGTTACTAAATGGGTAGAAGCAAAGGCATTGCCTTCTGCCACTGAAAATTCAGTTGTTCAATTTCTTTTTGAGGATATTTTTACTCGTTTTGGTGTCCCAAGAGAAATTGTGACAGATTAGGGAAGTCAATTTACATCTAACTTGATGGAGAAGCTGATGGAAGAATACAAAATCAAGCACAGAACATCTACTCCATACCATCCGCAAGCAAATGGTGAAGTGGAATCTACAAACAAAGTTCTTGAGAGCATCATCACCAAAACTGTTCATCTCCACAGAAGAGATTGGGCAGAAAGGCTTCCTGAAACCTTATGGGCCTATAGAACTACATGGAGGAACACAACATGACATTCTCCCTATGAACTTGTTTATGGGAAAGAAGTCCTGCTCCCCATTGAGTTTCAAGTCAAGACCTTCAAGATAGCAGTTCAGTTGGGGATGAATCTATCAGAAGCCCAAAAGCACAGAATGGAGCAGCTGAATGAGCTAGATGAAATAAGACAAGATGCAATTTTAAGGACCGATCTAGTTCAGCACCAAAGAGCTAAATGGCATGACAAATATATCAAAGAGAAAAAGTTTCAAAAGGGAGATTGGGCGTTACTGTTTGATTCCAAGTTTAAAGACTTCAAAGGAAAATTTCAGACTCATTGGCTTGGACCATATGAGATTGATGAAGTCTTTAGCAATGGGGCAGTTCGAGTCAAGACTATTGATGAGCTTCAAACTCCTCTCATTGTGAATGGCTACCGATTGAAAATTTATCATAAGCCACTCTCAAAAGAGGACTTTGTCAAAGTATTTCAAGAAAATTCTGCAATGAGGCTGGTGGAGAAGAGTCCTTCTCCTCCATCAACCTAATCTTTGTTTCTTATAGTTGAAAAAAAAAAAAAAAAAAAAACTTTTGTATAAGCCTGAAAACCAATCTTGAATTGGCAGTCTTATACAGAAAATATAAGGTGAAAATCAGGGGCACCTGACACTTTATATTTTCCAAAAAAAAAAAAAAATCTCTCTCTCTTTCCATCTCATTCGCCATTTCAATTCATCCACTTCACTTCCATCTCCATCTACATTCCACTTCATTTTCATTCCATTTTCATTCATCTCATTTCATTTTCATCAGTGAAGTCCCTCTCAGGACTATTTCATTTAGTTAAGTCTTCTCTAACTACTTTTTGTACAGACAGAAGGGTGTTGTTTCAGTTTCCGCAGCTGGGAACTGTTTCCGCAGCTAGCACCAGTTTCTGCAGCTCGCACCAGTTTCCGCAGCCAGCACACTCTGTCTCTACAGCAGCAGTACTCTGTTTTCAAAAATCACAGTCAGAGGTATCAACATCACCAAGGGCAGCAAGGATAGGAGGCACCTGCAAGATAAGAAAGCAATAAGGGGTCAGCAACCTTAATCAACAAATGGCAAATCTATGAAGGTATGATCAAAATCTTTTCCAAACAACAATTTAATGTCATTTTACGCATAGTTATTAAATCGTGGAAAGAGCCACTAAATGCAATGATTCGGCAAGATCATCCCACTCCTTCTCCACGATCATGCCTCGTCCACCTCATACCTTTCTAACGGTTCCCTCATCATCATTAATTCAAAACTCGAGATGGGGCTGCTCCTCCATTACTGGCCGTACCTCTGTGACGTAACCCAATGTACCACGGCTCTCCTTACCGTCATTCCCGCAGCCAATGCTGAGACGTGTGCGTAAGCCACCCGACTCTAAAGGATTCGGCCGTTATTCCGTTCACTTATCACTCCATCTCCGCATGCATCAAACTCATTTCTCGTGTTTGTCTTCTACTCTCTCGTACTCACACCACTTCCACTTTCATTTACGCTGTAAACTCCACAGCTCTGTTCTCTGTTTCAAACCCCGATTACTGTTCTGCAATACGCCTTGCATTACGTTACGGCTACTCCACTTACAACCGTAATCCACTTGTTTTTCCTGTGAGCATCCTCCTTTACCATTCACACGCAGTAAAAGCTTCAGCCGAAGTTGAAAAGTCGAAGATGGGGAAGCTGCTTAGAGCTGAACCTGAGGGTCCGAAGTATTTAGAAGGGTATCCACAGACAAAGGAAGCATTAAAGAAAGCACAATGGCTGAAGTTTATCCAGAAATTCAGAGGGTATAATAAGGAGGTAACGAAGGCATTTGCTCGATCATTCAATGGAAATACCGTGGAGGTGGGGGACCTGAAGTTCACAGTAATAGAGAACACCATAGCCACAACAACCAGTCTACCTCAAAAAGGAGAAAGATGGTTTAAGAACAGAACGGTGGAAGACCAAGGATGGAAAGACATGCTTAAGAACCCAGGTATGGACACTTCAATATTCACTAAGGGGATTCCTGTACATGTAATTAAGGAAGAATGGACTGCATTGTTGTTACTTGTTCAAAAGTTTATCACATGTGAGAGCCGCTTTGGCACTATGTATATGTACCATGCAAGAATTATGATGAATTTCATGGATGGCCATGCCCTCAATTTACCCTATTTTCTGTTAGCAAGCCTAAAGAAAATGAGTTTCACTGTCCAAAAGCATGTAGGCCATATTGAATCTCACTTGTATCATCACGGGTTCATTAAAATTCTCATAGAAGAGCAGTTAAAGAGTAACAAGGATACATGGGAAAAGTTTCTAACCAGAAACCATTTCCAAGAGGTAACTGAAGCCTCTAGCAGTTCCCCTAGAGTCCCGAAAAGAAGTAGGAGAAGAGAAAGAGGTGCTGCAGCCCAAGATCCTCCTACAGAAGAAACTGAGGAAACTGCTCAAGAAGAAGAGGAAAAGGGAGATAAAACTAAGAAACAGAAAAAGGATAAAGGGAAAACAATTGTTCAAGAATCATATCCATCACCTGAACCTTCAGTAGAAGAAGACTATCAAACCTTGGCTGATAGACTAGTACAACTCCAAGCTACTCCCCTCTCAAAGAAGAAACAAAAAGAAAAACAGAGTAGTCAGCAAAAGAGCACTAGTGTACAAGTGAGAAGAAGCGGTAGACTTAAAGAAAAAATGAGTGTGACTAAAGAAAAACAATCACATTTCATTGATTTGGGAGAAGGCACACCTGAAAAGACTCCAATTCAGCTAGTTATTGAGCCAAGTCCTCCACGAGAGGAAAGTCCCTTTCAGCAAGAAAGAGAAAACAGTCCTCAAGAATTCGAGTTCAGGCCGAGAAGAACACCTGAAACTGACCCTGACCAGCAGGAGGCATACAATTATTTGGAGACCTTGGAGCAATCAGTTGCAGGTCCAAGCACTATATTGCCTCTTGAGGAACAGGTCCAATCTTTAAAACAGGAGGTGTTTGAGCTAGAAGTCCTGAACCGGCATATTAAACAAGAAAACGAAGCATTGAAAGAACAAAGCAAGGTGGACAAGATTGTCCATGACAATACCATGCTTCACTTAGGATTGTGGCAGAAGAAGAATAGAAAGTTGAACAAAAAGTGTAAGAAGTTGAGCAGGGCACTGATCAATTTGAAATTCAGGTGTTTAGTCAAGAAACCGAGGACCATTTTGGCATCAAGGAGAAAGAGAAGAAGGCTGGATGTTTTGGCAGAAGCATCTGAGCACATGGATTGAAAAACAATGACAAAGTTTTGGTTGCATGAGGACATGCAACACCTTCACAGTGGGGGTATGTTGAGTCTCAAACCTGCACTTCTTTACACATCCTCTCAGCCTCCTTTTCCTATCCATTTCCTTCTTTTGTCACTCATTCCCTCCATCAAATTGCTCAAATCATTGTATTTTAGGACTTTTTACATGGTTTGCTAATTATGCTAATGACTGTTGTTGGTTTAGAATTTTGGTTCAAAGTGCTGCGTTTCCGCAGCTCACATAGGGTTTCCGTAGCCAACCCCAAATTCCGCAGCTGTTTTCTTAAACGTTATGTTCCAGGTGTCCTCCGGGAAGAAGAGCCACATGGGCAAGTTCGTGGAACCAAGGACATGGTGTGTGTCCCTCCAGCTCACCCAAACTGGTCATAAAAACCCGTAGTCAACGCAGAGGCAAATCCGGTCAAACAGAGGTCATTGGCGGTGGCACGGCTCTGCGTGTTCTGTTTTAGAGCACGTGAAGAACAGGTGGCACCTTCTTCAGCCACGAAGACAGTGGGAGACATGAATCCAACAGCAGATTGAATGCCCACAACGACCGTTGCCTAAATCTGAGGACGCAGCCAGATTACGTGTTTTGACACAGCTACTTGAATAGCTGAAGTTTCATTAAAGTAGTTTGATTTCCTCTGTATAAATAAAGCGTCTTTGAATGCTAGATGGATAGTTTTTTTTTTGTAATTGTTTTGAGCTCCCCACTGTATTTTTAAACTTGCAAATCAATACATGAGAAGACTGTTCTGTTTCTAAGCGTGTAACTGTTCTTTGGATTGGCTGAAGTGGGCAGAGGGCCCCTGTTTACTACAACCACTGTACAGTAGTTTAATTCCCTGCATTTCGTTTTCTGATTTCATGTATAATAGCTGTATATATGTCTTTTTATTTGCTGCAATGTTATTTCCTTTCAAGCATGTATAATAGTTGTACATAAACTTTGAATTCTGCTGATTTACATTTCTGCACTTTTGTCCATGACTGATCAGTGTGTTATGCAGGTTTCTTAGGCGAGCCCGGGATAGTTTTCTTGCTTTTCTTTTTACAACTAGTGGCATGTGTGATCATCTTGTCTAGGCTGCTGATCTTTACTTTTCTGCAGTTTGATTCTCATTAGTTTTATTTCTTTAACTTGCACTTTACTTTCTGCTCAGTAGTTATCAAGTTGTTCATCCATTGATGGTTCTTTTTCTATAATCAACCAACTCTATTGGAGCCAAAATATCACTTAGTGCAGCTTGGTTTATTTTGCTTTAAGACTCACATTGCTGGCCTGTTCATAACTATTCTCACATCATTAAGAAGAGGTTAAATAGTGTGATTTGTCTCACTTAGATTTTACATTGATTAGATTTTGTAAAGTAATGTAAGGTAGTTGTTCTTGTTTTAATTGAGTTAATATAGACTTCATTTTCATTTTCATCAACAGCAGAGATACTGGGCCGATGCCATTAGTCCTTTAATTGATTTTGAGCTTTGATTTTATTTCAGTTATTGTTCAAGCTTTCTTTTAGAATACTCTTTAAGTTTTAAGAAATTACTTAGAAATCATCACAATCACACACATTCACTCACTTCATTACATCTCCATCACATTACATTAGGAAAAATACAATCAAAAACAAACTAAAAAGATAAAAACGACAAAAGACTTAGAAAAGGTTATCTAAGTACATATAGTACACCTCACTTCATCAGCTTACAAGCCCCGAGTTGACAATTAAAAGTAGCAATTTAGACAACACTAAATTGACCAAACAGGCAGTTCTGTAGAAGAGCTCATGGACAGGAGACCATGAAGAGTTTTGTCCTCAGGAGTCTAATGCAGGAGCATGAGGCTTGAAGACAAAAGGCTTCAAATTTATTCCAAAAATACAAAAGAAGTTTACAAGCAAAGGAGTGAGATCCTTAAGCTGTCAATTTACAAAGTTTTCTAGAAAGGATTTGAGCTAGGATTTAGGGATTGAGTGATTTTATAATTAATTCAAGTTGTTTAGATTCAGTTGAGATTCTCAAGGAGAATATCAACCAGATTAGATATTGTCTAAGATTAGGCAGATTCGATCCATTGATTAAGGATCTGATTGTTAGAATCAAATGGTATTTATGTTAGTTCTGAATGATTGTAAAGGGATTTTGAATGATTTGGCTTGATTTGGCCATATAAGATTAAGTTACAGAAATTGTATCTCTGTGTATTTGTGTATAATTGGTCAATCTTGGAGGCATTTTATTCCTTTGAAATATCTCTGAGTTCTGTTGATTTCCAGTTTGACTTTTGAATTTGAATATGTAAAATCTGTGTCGTATCACCAATCTTGAATTTTCCGTGGTTTGAAATAATTTTGTTATGATTAAAAACATCGGAGAATATGGTTCAAGACAAGCTAAATGTAGCGGAGGTGTTAAGTTTGGCAGAACAGAGAAAATAAAACCTGACAAAATCATGTTAAACCAAAGGAGTCTGGAACCGTCTGATCTACAGATCCAATAAATCTAACAATCATCGCACTCCAATAAGCTCATGCGTTAATCAAGGAAGAAAAGTGGTTTTATCAGTGTAGTTGTTTATCGGGTGGAGAAAAAATGGTAAGATGTCTTTTGAAATTCTAAGCGATTCCATTAATCGACCAACACGTAGCACTCTGGTGGAGAGAGAAAACTACTTTATCGGGTGGATAAACATTATGCAATATCTTCATCCAATATCATTGTTAACCGTTGGATCAAATTTGCTTTGATCAATGGTGGAGGATTTCCGGTTAGTTTTGTTGATTGGGTGAACCAACAACCATCAGATTGAAAGGTAAGATCAACGACGGAGAGTTAGCACAATAATGTTTGTGGGAAAAGCAAATGCGATAAGGAATTAACCAAAATTTTAAATTACTTTTGATTCCGTGGCAATTGAAAGGTTATCATATTGCCGCTAAATTTAAGCAGTTCTGCTAATTTAGTAGAATAGCCAAGTTAGGAGGTAGATGACTGATACTCCAAAGGAAATCCAAGAAGAAGTTCCACCTGAGCTTGCAGAAATCGTTTCTGGATTTGAACAATTATCCATTACACCTGCACCTAGGCCACCATATTGACCTCATACATTCGCCATGACTACTCTTCCCACTTGATTCCTCATAAACCAAGAACCTCTTTATGCCATTCACCTGCATAAGCAATCATTCATCCACAAGAATGATTCCCAATGACCCTGTTAGAAAATGATATGCATACATACATATAAACTTCAACATAAAACAATCATGATCCTGTCAGACAACGACATACATACATATAAAAATAAGCATTAAACAACCATGATCCACGACGACCCTGATAGACACGACATACATACATACATACATGTATACATATATATAAACATCATCATAATCATGATCACAACATAATTACCAGATAGCATAATGTCAAGGTTAAGAGAACTCCCTTTCTGCGTGCAACACATGCGCAACATCGAGAACAACAGTTCCCAACATAGCCAAGGCATATGATACCTCAAATCCATTCACCTTACTTTTCTTGATTACCTTTCCCATGATTGTCCTACCATCGTCCATTTACACCAATGGACCCAACCAATCCAACTGGTTTGTCATACTTGTTAGTGTCAGTATCTGCATACTTCCATCAGGGATCAAAATTGGCTCTTTGCATTTTCATTTTAGGGGCCCCATACTGAAAATTTTGCATCATTCCATTAGGTCATGTCAAATTGATCCACTGATGGTTTTCCTCTCTTCAGAAAATCTAAAATTTTCCCTCATAGAGTATACTTGTTGATCCTTCTTCATGTTGTATTTAGTTATGGTTTCATGGTCGATCTGCAATCATTATTTCATTAGGTCTTAGGGTTTCATAACCAAGGTCAAGAGCCTGATTTAAAGTGTAAATAAAGGTCAGCAAGGGTATGAGGATGATCAATAAATCAAGCATGATGGCTTGTAAGTCATAGCTACTGAAATTATTATCTTTTAACCTAATGTAATTTTCACCTCAAAAAACATGTTTTTTAGGTGAAAACAAAGTATTTTAAGTTTATTTGTATTTCATATGTAATTTTAAGTCACTATATGTAATAATTGATCTCAGTTGCACTAGAGAATCTCTCCTTGATGTAAGACAAAGAAACTCTGCAAAAAATCAGGTCAAGTTGAGCATTTATCCACCTGCAAAGACACAAAGAAGAAAAAGGCATTAAAAAAAAGTTTTGAAGAAGGACAAGAAACATTAGAAAACTAGGTTTTTCAAGTGAAAAATCAAAATCTACTCCTATTTAAGCTCTCACATTTCATTTCCAAATTCATTATCTTCATTTGCTAAGCAAGGAGTCAAAAGGTGAGAAAAAAGGGCAAGCTTGAGTGAGTTTTGAGTGAAGGAAGCTTGGCGCTGCGGTTTTGGCAGTGGCGTTGCGCTTCTGGAGAAGTTGAGCTTGGCGCTGCGCTTCTAGCAGAGTGGCACTACGCTTCTGGGTAAGGCAAGTCGGTGCTACGCTTCTAGAGACCAGTACGACGCTTTTAGCCTGGCGCTACGCTTTTGGCAAAACTTCACAGTGCAAATTTACACTGGCGCTGCGCTTCTGTGCAGTGTCGTTGCGCTTCTGTGCAGTGGCGCTGCGCTTTTTACTGGAGAGCTAAAAAACCCTCAAACTCTCAAGGAAACTCCAAATTTCTCTCTCCTTCCATCTTTGCAAGTAAGTTGACATCCCTCACTTCAGTTTTGGTTTGCAAATAAAATCTATAAGCATCATTTTCCATGTTTAATATGAAACCCTAAAATCTCCCTAATGATGCCTGAAACCCTAAATCCTCATTGTTCATCCTATCACCTATCCCTACAACTCTAAATTCCCCTATCCCTATTCCCCTATCACCTTATCCATTTTTCCCTTTACCCCTATTCCATATCATTCCCATTCCCTTTATCCCTCTTCCCCAAGAGAAAATTCTCAAGCAAACAAGCCCTCCCCCTCGTTTCCTACTCCATTCATTTCCTAGTCACAAGCTCATCTCCCATCCCCTCATTCCTAAAAACACTTTCACTCATTCCCTTCATACATCTCAACCTTGCAAACATGGACCAAGAAGACCGAGACTATGAGGAGGAGAACACAGGCAGTGACACTTCAGCAGATAAAGCCAGGAAAACAAGAAAACCACACAAGGGAGGCTCAAATACAAGCTCTGATAGACAATTTAGAGAGGGTCAAGCATGTCATAACATTCTTGGAGCAATAAAACAAGCAATTGAGTGACAAACAAGTCCTCATGGAGCTGTAAATGCTCAAGGTAAAACGACAAAGTGGCAAAGAGACACAAGTCACTTTGACTCCTATTGAGTAGGAGATTGAAGATGATAGGGAGACTTGGCTTGAGAGAGTCAACTTGCACCTTGATAAGCTGCTACAGAAGGCCAACAGAGACAATGAGATGCTCAGACACATGGCCTATCATTACAGGACCCGAAACAAGATTTGCAACAGGAGGGTCAGAAAGATGAAAGCTAGGCTAAGGCGGGCCTTGAAAGGCAAAAAAGAGGAGGATAGATTTAGGATGCTGGTTGAAGCTTCCTTGGCTCATCATAGCACTTGATGATGGTGCTTCTCACCAATTTTGGGCAAATTTGGAGCAAATTTTGTCATTTGCAAATTTTGGAATTTATTACACAGAAAAATTGCTTAGAAGCACAGCGCCACCGGCGCTGCGCTTTTCCTAGGGGCACCCAAAGAAGAAATGGCTTACATTTTTGGATTCAGAGCGATGATGACATGCACCCTTGAAAGTTTCAAATTTTTTGGGGTAGAACTGGTCCACCAAAAGGTCAAAAAACACCCTAAAAATGATCTTTCTGCCACTTTTTGGACACAAAGAAGCAGTCTTCGTAGAATTAAGTTTTGAGGGTCAAATGAGCTTCAAATGTAGAAATTCCAGGTGTTTTGGAAAGTAGACTTGAATACATTTCCAATGTGCTATCATGGGCTCAATTTTTATGCCGGGAAGGCCTCCAAAAGGGACCTGAAAGTGGCGCTACGCTTCTGGCTAGTGGTGTTGCAGTTTGGGCAGTTTTGCTCAGGATGGCTATTTTTCCAGTTTTTTCATTGTGATCATGGATTATCTCTCATGGAGGTTGTTTCACCATTTTAAATGATGACTTGGCATGTAATTATGATATATAAATAGTAATAGAGGGTAGATTCATTGCTTTAGGAGTTAGTTTGAGCTCAAATGAATCAATTTTTCACTTTTAGAGGCAAGTTGTTGAGATGCCTATATTCCTGTTTCTTTTTGAGTGTTCGTTAGATTAGCTCCTAATATTAGGGATTAGACCCCTGAGGATGGGACGAGGTTTAATTCATGTCTATATCTTCTTCTTCTTTCTCATTGTAAAGGGTTGGACTTAGCTGGATACTTAGACCTTGATTGTACACCATTTGTCGCAGTTTGGCAGGAGATTAATATGAATTGCAGCTATTTTTATGGGATCCATGTGGTATGGAGTTTTAGTACAGTTTCTTCTTATGTGATCATATGTTGTTGGGTCCCTATAATACTATTGATTACCCCATTACTATTGTAGTTGTACCCCTTATTAATATTGTTGTGCCCCTATTGTCCCCATATTGTTATTATTGTGCCCCATAGAATCCCTTTATTGTTATTTTCGTGGCTTTATATTATTATTGTTAGGTCAGCTAGGTTATATTGTGACTCCTTAGACTCCTATATATAGAAAGGAGGTTTTGTCATTTGAATCATCCAAGAATTGTTCATTTATGTAATGTAAAGGAGGTTGCCCCCTCGAAGAGGCTGAATTTTAAGGCGTTGATCTATCTTTTCTATATTTTTCTTGAGCTGGTTTCATAACATATGTTCATGTGTTTTGTATACTTTTTTCATCATTTCATTGATTCTAAGTGAATTCTTTCAAGTTGATAGGAAAAATTCATTGTATCAGTGCTCTGTTTTGGGAAAACATTCACCATTTGATGTTTTCTGTGGTCTAGGAAGGATCCATGGTTTTCACATGATCTTCTTAGCTTCTCACCAGTATTAAACATCTCACCCCATCAAGCCCTAGAGTAATAATGCCTATGCCTACCTTGCCCCATTGAACACCCTGCAATTCTGACCTAGTTTCCTAGACCTAAACTGTCTAGTTCCTCCTGATCTAGCAAAACCCTTTCAAAAATCCAATCAAAACCTCCGTGCTATTATACCTAGCCTAATATCATTTACCTGATCTAGTCATCTTGGCTGTGATCCTTACGAAGAGAGCCCTCTCCCGGCCTAGTAGGTCTATCTACTTGGCTAAGTGTGGTTTGTGGTTACCCTGGCATTGCCTTCCTTTAGCCTGAGGTTCAATCCAGGTGATAACATAGTGGTGACCATACTGGGGACATAGTTGTATGTTCCTTAGAAAAATGTATCAAGTTTAGATATGATTGTTGATGGTGGAAAACAATCAGACACCGGAAGGCTTAAATCATTCACCTCGCGACTCTAAATCAGTTTCAAGATTAGATCCAAAGACTCCACTGGAGGATGAACCTGACCAACAGAAACATGAAAGGACAATATGGAAAGATCAGGTATTCAAGTTGGAACTTCATCCAAGACATTATGTTCTTTGTTATAAATTATTTCTTCTCTTTTCCCGAGAATGTCAAGAAGGCTTTACAAAGTATATTGTATTCGAGAAAAGAGCCTAGACCCGCATTTGATTCTTTCCCTTTGAAGACTATGAATACAAAATATTTTCATGCCTTTGATCTTGATCAAGACCCTTCTTCTGAATCTTATGATGACCGTATTCAAACTGATAAGCCTCAAGAGATCAAGAATAATTCTACAACTTTTTTATATACTCCTATACCTTGTAAAATTCCAGATAGATACAAGCCTCTGATTTTACCTCCTATATCCCATGCTTTCCCTAAAAATCATTACCTATATCTACCAAGATTTGATGGTCAATGTGAAAACATCACTGCTGAGAGACATATACTGAATTTTGAGTCTTTTCTTGATCTTTTTGAAATTGATGAAGAGGATGTTAGTGTTAGGCTTTTTTCTCTTTCTTTGCAAGGCAAAGTAAAGAGTTGGTTCAAAACCCTGCCAGATGCGAGCATCTTAGATTTCCAGCAGTTCGTCAAAATTTTCCTTGACAATTGGGTGGTCAAACAAAATCCTTTCTTGATTCTAGGAGAGTATAACCAGCTGAAAAGACTGCCAGGGGAGACAGTACAACAGTTTTCTACCAGGTTTAACCAAGTCTATTTTTTGATGCCTGCTAATCTAAGGCCTCCTCCTAGATCCGCTCTCTTACACTACTCAGAAGCCTTTGATCCGGAAACGGAGTTTCAGTTGAGAGAAAGGAACCTTGCAACACTTGAAGAGATGCAGAACAATGCAGTAGATGTAGAGGCTAAGCTGCTGATTAGAAGGGCAAAGTTGAAGGAAGAAGAGAGGAAGAACATAGATCCAGAGGAATCGACATCTTTAGAGGTAAAGATCGACATTTTGGTAAGTGCAGTGGAAGAGATGATGCAAAAGATCACCACAAGGAATGAGTATGATGTTCAAGACCATGGCTCGCTGATTGAAGAAGAACAAGTGGCTGATCCAAAACATTTCCTTTCTTATCCCAGTTGTCATAGATCTGATAATGATTGTTTTATAGATCAACTTGCAGAAGAAAGATCTGTTGATCTGACATGTATGCTTGATGATGTGTTTTATACTGGTGATTTGCCTAAGTTTGATCAGTATGATGATGATTATGTTCTCCAAATAGAAGCTAGTCTTGCAAACAAATCAACAGCTAGTTTGTGGAAGGAGGAAATTCACTTTCAGCAGTTCGGTGATCAGCCGATGCATATCAGCTATGGAAGTGAGGAGGAAAGTGCAGAAAATTTTGAAGTAAGTGAAGGATCTGTGCCTCTTTGTTTTACTTCATTTTAGTTCATCAGAGACAACTTTCGTGCAATCAGAAATCAACCGTCGATAAGTTTTGATCTTGACCAACTAGAGGGCAATGAAATCCTTGTTCAAGACTTCCCATATCTAGATTTGCAACCTCTGAATGCCATTGAATGTTAGGTTGCAAATGAAGACTTGGAAGCTAGAACATATGATCAAATGATGCGAGATGATTCCGTACCATTATGT
Source organism: Pinus tabuliformis (assembly GCA_031772625.1). NCBI lineage: Eukaryota > Viridiplantae > Streptophyta > Pinopsida > Pinales > Pinaceae > Pinus > Pinus tabuliformis. The sequence goes on from CM062807.1 coordinate 142,166,222, forward strand.
TTTGAATCATTTCAGTTTTTGAAGGGAATTTTGCATAGTTTATCTTCAAATGAGCAGCCTGTAGAAAAACATGAAATCTCATTGGAACCAATAGAAAATGGGTTGCAACAATCTTTTCAAGTTTTTCATGATCCAATAGCTGATGTGTTGGATGATGTCTGCAGTCAAAGTCCTTATCCATTAGCTAACTTTCAGCTTGAAAAAAGTATTGATACAAACTTGATCCGGCAACCGGTTTCTTTGTCATTTTCAGGAGGAGTCTCGTCACAAAGCTCAAATGAAAGTTTGAATTCATGGTATGAGGAGAAGCAAAGTAATCCATTGGATAAGCTAAGTCCCAGTGCACATGAATTTCAAGATCCTCATGTAGTATTTTTGGATTCTGATAGAAAATCCATATTATTCAATCTGGGAAAATTTGGATCCGTTTACAAGTTTTCATGGGAGTTGCATTTCACTAGTTCTTTCTTCTTGCTCATAAACAAGCACTTGCAGAGAATTCAAACAACAGCCAGAATGCTTACTTCGTTGCATTGGTTGTTTCATTTCACTTGATCAGGTGATGAATGGAATAGTTAGAGTAGGTTTTATTGAATAAGCTCCATTTTGAGCATCTTTTCTAGTTTGTTAGTTGTGTTTTAATGTTGATTCAATTTTTAGTTGAGTAAAATTTAGTTTGTGTCGTCAAGTCGTCAATTTTCAGTCATGCATTTCAATTTAAGTTTTTTGACCGTATTGTCCCACATGGTTAGGCACTTGGTATACGGTGTTCTTGACACCTCCAAGGAGTTTCCATCCCCAATAAGGCCGATGTTAGTGTCAGTATCTGCATACTTCCATCTAGGATCAAAATTCGCTCTTTGCATTTTCATTTTATGGGTCCCATATTGACAATTTTGCATCATTCCATTAGGTCATGTCAAACTGATCCACTGATGGTTGTCCTCTCTTTAGAAAATCTAAATTTTTCCCTCATAGAGTATACTTGCTAATCCTTCTTCAGGTTGTCTTTAGTTATGGTTTCATGGTCAATCTACAATCATTATTTCATTAGGTCTTAGGGTTTCATCACCAAGGTCAAGAGCCTGATTTAAAGTGTAAATAAAGGTCAGCAAAGGTATGAGGATGATCAATAAATCAAGCATGATGGCTTGTAATTCATAGCTACTGAAATTATTATCTTTTAACCTAATGTAATTTTCACCTCAAAAAACATGTTTTTGAGGTGAAAACAAATTATTTTAATTTTATTTGTATTTCATATGTAATTTTAAGTCACTATATGTAATAATTGATATCAGCTACACCAGAGCATCTCTCCTTGCTGCAAGACAAAGAAACACTGCAAAAAATCAGGTCAAGTTGAGCTTTTATCCACCTGCAAAGACACAAAGAAGAAAAAGGCATTAAAACAGAGTTTTGAAGAAGGACAAGAAACATTAGAAAAGTGGGTTTTTTCAAGTGAAAAATCAAAATCTACTCCTATTTAAGCCCTCACATTTCATTTTCAAATTCATTATCTTCATTTGCTAAGCAAGGAGTCAAAAGGTGAGAAAAAAGGGCAAGCTTGAGTGAGTTTTGAGTGAAGTAAGCTTAGTGTTGCGCTTTTGGCACAGTGGCATTGCGCTTCTGGAGAAGTTGAGCTTGGCACTGCGCTTCTAGGTAAGGTAGGTCGGCGATGCGCTTCTGGAGACCGGCGCTGCACTTTTGGCCCAGCGCTGCGCTTTTGGTAGAACTTCACAGTGCAAATTTACATTGGCGTTGCGTTTCTAGGGTGGCGCTGCGCTTCTGTGCAGTGGCGCTGCGCTTTTTGCTAGAGAGCTAAAAAACCCTCAAACTCTCAAGGAAACTCCAAATTTCTCTCTCCTTCCATATTTACAAGTAAGCTGACATCCCTCACTTCATTTTTGGTTTGCAAATCAAATCTATAAGCATCATTTTCCATGTTTAATATGAAACCCTAAAATCTCCCTAATGATGCCTAAAACCCTAAATCCTCATTGTTCATCCTATCACCTATCCCTACAACTCTAAATTCCCCTATCCCTATTCCCCTATCACCTTATCCATTTTTCCCTTTACCCCTATTCCATATCACTCCCATTCCCTTTATCCCTCTTCCCCAAGAGCAAATTCTCAAGCAAACAAGCCCTTCCCCTTGTTTCCTACTCCTCCATTCATTTCCTAATCACAAACTCATCTCCCATCCCCTCATTCCTAAAAACACTTTCACTCTTGCCCTACATACACCTCAACCTTGCAAACATGGACCAAGAAGACTGAGACTATGAGGAGGAGAACACAGGCAGTGACCCTTCAGCAGATAGAGCCAGGAAAACGAGAAAACCACACAAGGGAGGCTCAAGTACAGGCTCTGATGGACAATTTAGAGAGGGCCAAGTATGTCATAACATACTTGGAGCAAGAAAACAAGCAGTTGAGTGACAAACAAGTCCTCATGGAGCTGGAAATGCTCAAGGTAAAACGACAAAGTGGCAAAGAGACACAAGTCACTTTGACTCCTATTGAGTAGGAGATTGAAGATGATAGGGAGACTTGGCTTGAGAGAGTCAACCTGCACCTTGAGAAGCTGCTACGGAAGGCCAACAGAGACAATGAGATGCTCAGACACATGGCCTATCATTACAGGACCTGAAACAAGATTTGCAACAGGAGGGTCAGAAAGATGAAAGCTAGGCTAAGACAGGCCTTGAAAGGAAAAAAGGATGAGGATAGACTTAGGATGTTGGTTGAAGCTTCCTTGGCTCATCGGAGCACTTGATTATGGTGCTTCTCACCAATTTTGGGCAAATTTTGAGCAAATTTTGTCATTTGCAAATTTTGGAATTTATTACACAGAAAAACTACTTAGAAGCACCTAGGGGCACCCAATGAAGAAATGGTTTACACTTTTGGATTCATAGTGATGAGGACATGCACCCTAGCAAGTTTCAAAGTTTTTGGGGTAGAACTGGTCCACCAAAAGGTCAAACAACACCCTAAAAATGACCTTTCTACCACTTTTTGGACACACAGAAGCAGTCTTGGGAGAATCAAGTTTTGAGGAATAAAATGAGATTCCAATGCGGAAATTCTAGGTTTTTTGGAAATTAGACTTGAATAAATTTCCAATGAGCTATCATGGGCTCAATTTGGATGCCGGGAAGGCCTCCAAAAGGGACCTGAAAGTGGTGTTGCGCTTCTGGCTAGTGGCGCTGCGCTTTGGGCAGTTTTGCTCAGGATGGTCATTTTTCCCGTTTTTTCACTGTGATCATGGATTCTCCCTCATGGAGGTTATTTCACCATTGTAAATGATGAATTGGCATGTAATTATGATAGATAAACAGTAATAGAGGATAGATTCATTGCTTTAGGAGTTGGTTTGAGCTCAAATGAATCAGTTTTTCACTTTTAGAGGCAAGTTGTTGAGATGCCTATATTCCTGTTTCTTGTTTAGTGTTGGTTAGATTAGCTCCTCATCTTAGGGATTCGACCCCTGAGGATGGGAGGATATTGAATTCATGTCTATATCTTCTTCTTCTTTATCATTGTAAAGGGTTGGACTCAGGTGGATGCTCAGACCTTGATTGTACACCATTTGTAGCAGTTTGGCAGGAGATTAATAAGAATTGCAGTTATTTTTATGGGATCCATGTGGTATGGAGTTTTAGTACAATTTATTCTTATGTGATCGTATGTTGATGTGTTTTGTATACTTTTTTCATAATTTCATTGCTTCTAAGTGAATGCTTTCAAGTTGATAGGAAGAATTCATTGTATCAGTGCTCTGTTTTGGGAAAACATTCACCATTTCATGTTTTCTGCGGTCTAGGAAGGATCCATGGTTTTCACATGCTCTTCTTAGCTTCTCACCAGTCTAAAACATCTCACCCCATCAAGCCCTAGAGTGCTAAGGCCTATGCCTACCTTGCCCCACTGAACACCCTACAATTTTGACTTAGTTTCCTAGACCTAAACTGTCCAGCTCCTCCTAATCCAGCAAAACCCTTTCAAAAATCCAATCAAAACCTCTGTGCTACTATGATTAACCTAATATCCTTTGCCTGATCCTGTCATCTTGGTTGTGATCCTTACAGAGAGAGCCCTCTCCCGGCCTAGTATGGCTAGCTACTTGGCTAAGTGTGGTTTGTGGTTACCCTGGCATTGCCTTCCTTCCGCCCGAGGTTCAATCTAGGTGATAACAATACTCTTGCCTTCAATTTCCATTATAGAAGCACCGAGCTTCATCTAGGTCTCACCTTACCTGTCGGGTGCTACACAACTCTCCCCAAGCTCCATTAACTTCCTCCTTCCCCAACCAATTCCCAATACTCTCGAAACATAAAAGGAAATACCAAGAAGCAAGCAAGAGAAAACCATGAAAACCAACAGCAATACGACACCACAAACAAAGTGGCATGGCCATGCACAAGATGCAAATAAAACCATAATCAAGCACAACAAATCGCAAAAGACAAAAAGCACAAGACTGGAAATAGACACCATGAATCAATCCCCATGGTTCCCAATTCTTCCAAAGGAAATATCAACCCGAGCCTTCTTCAATATTTCATGGAATTCTCTATGCCATGCAATCCCCTGCATCATATTGTCATAAACACATAATTTTCAGTGCATAAATAAACATAACAATACACTAGTTACCTTATCTTTTTGTGTCAATCATGCTACCTTATAACTGAACACATATATGCCATGTCTCAAGGGACTCTAATTCCCTTGACAGATCTAGCTATAACTAGACACCAATTGTTATATTTGTCAAATACATGTCCATGAATATAGCACGTATCCACATAGTGTCATATGAAATAAAGGTGAAGAATACTTCCGGTATGCAAAGCACTCATTCATTTGTAATTAGGGTTTCCAAACATATCCAAAGGAATCCTTTCCCAATTCCTTTCTTTTACCTTTTTACCTTATTGCAACTGAGTCTTACTATGTACTGTCACATCACCCAATGGATAGTTATATAAACACATCAACTATTACCTTGTCATACTAATGCCAAGCATGTTTCCTGTAACTGTTTACATATGTCAACCATATGTTCCAAATATCAAGACAATCATATATATCAATTTGAAATCAACCTTTATAAAGACTAACAATCATGTCATAATACATAGTCAACTCATAGTCATTGGACACAAGGCTACAACTATCACCTACTACACTCAAGTACATATCAACTGTCTCAACACATATGTGTTAGTGCAATCATCTTAAAACAAGATCATTTGAACACATATTCATATTATGTAATTCATCAACCATTCAACCAGCTTTCAAACATACCATGTTAAATTAATTCACTAGACGACATAATCAAACATTCAAGCACAAAATAGATGACATAAGAAAGTTCATACCTTAATGTATCTCAAGGGAGGCTATCTTATCTGTACAATTAATCTAGTTAGCACAATATAAATTCACAACACGTCAGCTCAAACACAAATAAGATCATGATATCCATAATAGTCACTAACTAACATGTTCAAATCGTAAACTCATAAACAATTATCATTCATACATAATAATCACATATGTAAAATCAGTCTAGATTAGTATGAGATAATATCACAACCTATTAACTCATACCATAATGTCATAACCCTAACCATTTGTGTTATAGAAATTTTTGGGCACTGCAACCCCAATCATATATTTCCATAAACCAAGGGCTTCTGAGTCCCTAAAAGTGTTGTTTCATTCCCTAAAGGAACAAGGTCAGCTGATTACATCATCTCCCAGAAGTTCTCCACAGAAAACTGCTCAGAACTGGTCAAAACTGGACCATACAGGTTGCTCAGTGCTAAGGGTGTGATGCATCTCACCTACCCAGTGTAAAAGGTGCGATGCATACTGGAAATCCCTTCTGTAGGGTGTGATGGGCGAGAATGGACAAATGGCAGAGACAATTTGCGAGGTGGATGATCATGGAATCTTCCAAAAACTTCTCCTATGACACTTGCCTCTCTGAATTCGCCCAGGGATGAGTAAGAGATCATCAATCTCCAAGTGGAATCAAGAACTATCAGAGAGAAGACACTAATCAAAATCCTAGAAGCTGACTCACCTCCCTGCAATCATCTATGTATGGATCCCTCATCCCAGAGATCCAGAGGCTGGAATTTTGTATCTTGTAAGGAAGTGTTGTTGGTTTCCTGGAGGAATATCATAGTGTTGGGTGATCTAAGCTTTTCATGAGGTGAAGAAGGGCTTTCATGCTGGGAGGATGACGCTGGGTCAGATCAATGGGTTGTAATCCTCTCTTCTAATCTTTACATCAATAAAGCTATTCAATTTTTCCTCCACATTCTTGTATGTCTGATAGTATATGCATTTGTGTGGTCAATATATATCTGGTCCTATATTGTTTATGATTGTAGATCTCTGCACTTTGAAGGTAGTATGTTGCTTTTAATTTACAGGTACTCTTTGAAGCGGAGTGGTCAAGGGAGAAGCGGCAAAGACCTGTTGGTGAGGAGAAGGAACAAGCAAAGAACCGAGCGAAAGATCAAGGTTGGTATTCTTTGATCCTCTCCTATCTACTTCTCATAAAGGAAAATGAAAGTAACTTTAATCTGTTTGTTTCTAAGATAGCTACCCGTCTTAGTGGGACTAGCAGCTCTACATAGACACTATATTTACCAATAACAAAATGGCGACTCCGTTGGAGAGCGAATAGCTTGTTTGCTTGTTTATACTTGTTTGCTTTATAAACTTACAGATGGAGCCTGAAGTTAAGCCAGCTAGCCTTCGAACTGCATTTGCTATGCAAGTGCAAAGTAGATCAATGCTGCTTCAGTCTATCTCCAGGTTTTGTTTATAAACTGAACAATCGATTTGCAAACATCCTAATTGCCCTAGTGGTGGCTCTAGTAACCTCATTAGATCAGCCCCTGTGATTTCTATTTACTGACTATCATTAGCTCAGCCTAAATCCCTGAACTAAGTTGCAAACTGTGACCAAGAACCAAGTTGAAGTCTCATCCCTGGACCATCGCACTTTCTCCTCTTGGGAATCTAGATGCATCTCACCTCTCGTGTGCAGTAGGTGCGCTGCATCACACTTTCCTTGTTTTGCAGGTGCGCTGATCAGATAAGACCTCTTCTGCTTCCAGATTTTGGTTTCTTTTTTCACTCTCTTCAGCTTTATTCATGAGTTTTGATGTCTGTGATCAGTATACCATTGTGGAAACTCCTTTCCTTTGCATGATTCCGCCTCCATTGTGCAAAGAACTGTGAATGTTTTTATGTATTGTGTGCCATTTTCAGTTCTCTTTTACAAAGAAGTAGCGTAATCGAACTGTTGTTTCTTGGTTTGAAGGTGTCGCAAGTGTCGTTTTCAGTCAAAGAAAAGGATCCTATTGTTCTTGATGGTCGATTATACTGTTACTCTTGTATTTGATTTGAATTAGTAGTTTTTCAAGTGTCGAAAGCAATTTTCAATTCAAAATCGCAAAGTGTCGTCATTATCTTCCTTTCATTTTTGAAGAGAAATTTGTTAGTACTGTCGCTTTGAAAACATAATTCAGATTTGTACTCAGCATTCTTTATGTCATTCGCACATTAAGAAAGTGAAAAACAAATACATGCATGTGCATTTGCATTTAGAATGCTTGTTGGTTTGATTTAGGACAGTGCATCTAGTGTTTGCTCTGTGTTCTATGTTGAAAGAATCTCATTTCTCTTTCCTTAGTAGCTAGGATTTTCATTGCAAAAAGAAGATTAAACAATTTTTTATCATCTTAGACTGCATTTTAGGAATTATATATCTACATCACGCGGTGAACCTGAAAGGAAAATTTCTTAAGCAAGATCAACTGTAAAATAAATTCAATGAACATAAAAATGCTTTGGAACCTAATGCACAACATTTAGAAGTCTAGGCTAGAGACGTATTCCGGCATCGTAAAGCATGGTAACTATCGCTTTCATTGCTAGTTGGGTGATTCCTCCTCTTTGAGACGAAAAGTGCCAGTACATACTTGTGCTCCCACGTGCTGTCGAGTATATATTGGGAGACCACAATAGGCTAAATCCTTTATCCTTAGGAAGCCGTGTCTACCGCCCTATCGATCGCAATGCATTGAACACAGCATTCGGGAAGATTGACTGTCGTACTGTAAAAAGTATTCTGCAGTTTTGCGATTGGTTTGGTAATCCCTCTGTCTAGATTTCCAGAGTAGTCTCTTTCATTCCTTTTCAGACTCCTTAAAGGAAAAGGTCCATTTGAGCACTTGTCATTTCAGGCTCATTAAAAATCGAAGGCGACTAGAGTCATCTTTTGTTTTTTCTCGACTCTTAAAAATTGAAAAAGCAAGTTGTGTCAAAGATCTAAAATTCATTTAATTCGGAATCATTTTCCCCTTTATTTTGAGTTGATCGAGTAACCCGCAATCGTGGAAGAAAGTCAATCAAAACTCCATCGTTCACGGAGGCTTACGAGTCAACCATCTTTGACTCCGGAAACAAAACTATTCTGAGCAAAGATAACTCGTTTAACCAGATCGAAGTCCCCTGGTTTGGTTGGAACAAGTACTCCGACATCCTCAGAGACTCCAGTTACTACAAACATTTCTGATATCCCTGCCTCTACAGAAGAAATTCCGCAGCCATAAAAGGACATTACAACTGATCCTAGTGTGACGGTAAACACTTCTATTCCTGAACCGGCTCCATCTACAGCTGATTCGGAGGGTGTTACTCCCCAAACATCTGCCGCTGCAGAACCTATATCTTCTTCGACACCGGAAATATTTTATGGACCTGACGGTCTACCTCTTCCACCTGGATTGATCACCATAGAAGAGATTGTGGAGGATCCTCCATCTAGTGCTCCATCACAATTTGGAGCTGGGATCACCCTATATCCTTCTTCATCAGAAGTTAGTCTCCCGCCATCGGAAGGTCCTGAAGAATCGCTGGGAAATCTTTTGGATAGACTAAATATGTCTAAACAACCGTCGACATCTAGGACTGTGTCATCTAACACAGCAACGACAGAACTTCCTGGTGCTACTCTGACAATGTTCACCGGTGTACCATCTGTCCCAACTAGCTCTCAATCGTTGGATGGAGTCCATCCAGGGGCTATTTCGACAGTATGGTCTGTTCTCGTTTGTTCATCTGGAATAGTATCTGGAATCTCTTATGTTGAGTCTCAGCAAATTGATCCTTCACAGTGTCAATTTGGGCAATCCGGTCCCCAAAGGCAAACTATTCCTTTGAGCACTGGATTACCGTCGTATGGAGGGTAGTATACCCTTTCATTGTCTCCTCTGGGAGAACAACCATACGATAGTTCACAACAGAGTTCAGGGTATGCTGGAATTACATCCAGTGGTTGGGTGCCAATTCTGCCTCAACAACCAAGAGTTGTATACTCGATGCAACAAAGTTTACCTGTGTCAAATATCCCCACTACACCAGCTATTTTGATGGTGTCGCAAGTACAAGCGTTGCCTGTTGTATGCCAACCTCAGGTTTCTCAGGTCGTAATACAACAACCCCTTGTCTCGGCGATGCAACCGCAATCACCGACTAGTGGAATGACCTAGGTTCAAACGGGGACCATTACCCCTCATCTTGGTCAAACAATCAGTACTGGACAACAACTCATGGCTTCACAACCATGGCTGGTACAATACCAACAACCGCAATTCCAACAAGCTTACCGAGGATCTGAGCAACAAGTCTTTGCAAGTAATGGGCAGCCGTATATTCAAAGCGGTCAACATCAATCATATCATAATGGTCATGCCCATCAACCTTACCAAAGTTACCAGCATCAAATGCATTATGCTGGTATGTAAAGACCAACTGCTCAGGCGATCCCATCTTATCTTGGGTATGCTTCGCAGAACCTGAATCAACAGTTGCCTTTCGTGGTGACTTTAGAGTTACCAGATCTAAATCGACTAACAAACGATCCAATTGCTTACGCCCCTTGGTGGCCAGTGATTCCGCATAAACTTCCGTTAGATATTCCTAAATTTAATGGAAATCTGGGTGAAGACCCGTCGAATCATGTGATGACCTTTCATCTGTGGTGTTCATCCAACACTCTCAACGATGATTCGATCAGGCTCCGCCTTTTTCAGTGAACGTTAACTGGTCCGGCAGCAAAGTGGTATATCGAATTGCCTAGAGCTTCGTTTGATAACTTCGGTGCCCTAGCCACAACCTTTTTAACCCATTTTCAGTTACCTATAAGGTACGAAATGGGAACAGAGCTTCTTACCAATTTCAAACAAACGACGGCCACTCACATATCCGATCATATTCATGAGTGGCGACGTCGTCGTAGAATGGTAAAAACATATGTTCCTGATCAACTGTTAGCTGAATGGTTTATTAAGTCATTGTTACCTTCTATTACAAAAGATGTGGCAAAGGGAGGAGTCGTCACTGAAGAGCAAGTTATTGCTCATGCACAATACCTAGACTTGATCTATACTCAGTCTGGCACGCTCTACGATAAAATACCTGATGCTCCTAGACCGGAATTTTCCATTCCTCCCCCTCCTAAATCAAACAAAGACTCTCATGCCGACGATGGCGTGATAGGTACGACTAGCACGAAAACCGTAAAGGCTACATCAAAGAAGGCCCGTATGGTTTCAAGTCAAAATGAAAATGAAGAACTTCTCGCCTCAGAGGTAAATGCCGTGTCGACTGACAAAGGCAAAGAACCGAAGCAACCAGGGGGCAAGAAGAAAAATAAAGGGAAAAAGAAGAAATAGGAGGAGTCATCTCCTAAAAAATCTTCTCCAAACCTTTCTGGGCAAAGGAAACCCCCTTCGAGGTGTCAGATATGCAATGAGGATCATCGGACGAGAGATTGTCAACATAAAGCTGAAGTTAAGAAACTCTTTAAGAGTTCAAAAACCTCAACGGTATTGACTAATTCGTTTCCAAACCCGGGAACCTATCTGGTTGCTAGTGACAATGCTTCCCGATCCCAAGTGCTTATGTTGTCTATCTCAAAGCAGCAAAATGATGCTTTGATATCGACAAGGAATAAAGATTACGGGAATCCACAACTGTCGAATAACAAGGCTAATGAACAACCTAGTAGTTCAACAACAACTTCGACCGAAGTTGTGCCACCCATCATTCCTGAGCTAACAATAAAGCCGCCAAAGGGAGTAGTACACAAATTGACATTTAATCCTTGTGCCGGAGCAGCATAGCATTATAATATAGTAGAGGACTTGGCCCAATCGCCATCCGCTATGTCGACACTTGAGGTACTGCAAAATTGCCCCTCCCAAAAGCAGGCTTTATTATCAGCGATAGGTGGGATTGACCCAACAGATTCCAATCTTGTGTCCTTTAATCACAAAGGATATGACCCTCAGTTACCAGCTCAACTAGCTTTCCTTATTCAAGTGAAAGCCCTCAACAAAACTGTTCATCGAACAATTATTGATGAGGGGGCATCTACATGTATTATGTCGATGAGTTGCTGGAAAACTTTAGGATCTCCACCCTTGTCGCGATCGTCGATGACATTAAAAGCATTTGATGGACGAACATACACCCCATACGGGATTTTAAGTAACTTGCAAGTCGAACTGGGGGGCAAAACAATAGAAATTGATGTTGAGGTTATCGATGGAAACCTCGATTACAACATCCTACTGGGAAGGCCCTGGATTTATGCTATGGTTGCAGTTGTGTCAACATACTTTAGAAAGATTGCATTTCCTTTTCAAGGAGGAATTACAATCGTCGACCAACAAACATTTCTCCCCAACAGTTCACAAGTTACGGGAAGCATTCCAATGATCCACGGAAGCCCTCATTCGCTTCAAAATATCGGAGTAGGCCTACTAAAAGACCCTACATTGATGGGGACTTTTTCCCTACCGCCTCCAAACAATCTGGCGGAAGTGGCCACGGTGGGAACCTGCAACATGATATCTTCTAGATTCAGAAGATTCCTGAACATTTTGTCAGCATGGATCATCACCCTAATAGAAATATTGATGCAATCAATTTTCTTGGCCTGGGGGGCAAACCCAAATCAACGCTCATCGAGTGTTTGGATAGATAGGTCTAAGGAATATGGCACCTCTTCAGATCCTTGGTCGCATGTACATTCTACAGACGAAGGAATCATTCAATCAAAGATGATAGGAGAGGCACCATGGGAAGATTACCACCATTGTTCCCATCTTCCGAATTACCACGAAGATTATTCCAACAACCTTAATCATCCTTCAGTTTTTGATTTTCTATCAAATACTGTAAATATGGTGGATTCCGAGGACGGTTCCTATCTTGTGTCAACCTCATTAAAAAATGAAACAACTCCCTTTCCAAGTTGAGTCTTTCAAAGATCTCGAAGGTAAACCTTCATTCCAACCATCGTGTTGAATGCAATGAAGCTTGGGGGGCATGCACCTCGATTTTCATTATTATGCTGGGGGCATGCAAACTTATCACGAGCAGTGTTACCGCAGGGTTCAAGCTCGTTAAAAAATAAACCCGCCACGAGCAGTGTTACCGCAGGGTTCAAGCTCATTAAAAAATAAACCCACCATGAGCAGTTTTTATGCGAAGTTCAAGCTCGTTAAAAATTAAACCTAGCAATGAGCAAATGTTCCACCAGAGTTTAAGCTCATTAAAAAATGAACCAATCTCCGGTAAATAACCATTGTGAATGCATTATCATCAGCTTTTGAGCCTTGGTCGTGTTCTCATCATCACCTCCACTCTGTTTTAGCCGATCATACGCCTCCATTTGATTGTTTACCCTTTTTGAGGAACATCTGCAACGAGTGATTCTGTTAGCCATCCTTGTGACACTGTCGTGATTGGAAAATTCCAAACCTTACCTGGAATCAGCTGCTACCCGAAAATATCACTCGTTCCTCAAGAAATGAGTCTCCTTTAAGCTCTTTTCGTCTGACTCGTAAAATATGAAAAGATTGCCGAGCAGTTGGCCTCTCCAGCTCGTTAAAGCTACCGGGAGTGCTATCCCTCCTCTAGATTTTAATCTTTTTGGACCTGAGGGATTATTACACAAAAAGATCGAGCGCTTGTCTTGTTCGGCTCGTTAAAACTATCGAAAATTCATCCCTTTCGTATTATTTTATACTTTTTCGGACTTAAGGGATTACATGACGAAAAAGGATCACTGGAGTTTCCTTTCCGTCCCTTTTCAGACTCTCTAAAATTGAAAGAGGACCGAGTTGTCTTTGTCATTAAACTCGTTAAAACCAATAGCAACAAACTTGTCCATGCAGATAAGAACGAGTTTCACTGTCGCTAGGCTCGTTAAAACATAGCAACAGGTTTTCCCAAAGGGAAAATTATAGAACAAGCATATGTTATCCTCCTCAAGCTTGATAAAAATAAAGAGGTATTGGTCACCAATGACTGGGGAAAAATTGGGAAGAAAACTTGAAGAAACTTTATTTGTAGCGAGTCGCTCTTGAACATGACACTTTCGCTCCATCACCATGATTGAGTCGGGTTGGGTTATTCCGTTCACCAGTCATATTACCATTGGTCCACCGTACCATCCATCTTTGGGGTTAACGCTACCAATCCATTTCAGTGTCGCCGATATGTTTAAGAGAAGTCGATCAGAGAATTCACCAACCCATCTTGTGTCTCATCCGCTGCAATACCTTTACGCTTCATTCTTTCATGACCACCACCGTGAACCCTGTATCATTAGATCGTTTTCACCTCCAAAAGTCATTTGCTCTGTTCCGTGTCATAGATGTGGGATTCATTAAGGCCCTCCTACGACGAGTCACTTCTTGTCGACATCAGCTCATTATCCAAGAAGTCGACCTAGGAACAATCCTTTCAGTACTTTGAAGCTTGCATGCCTCAATGGCAAGTTTCTCACTTTCGGCGACAGGTTTACATCAATGGCCTTCGACGAGAGATTTTGCGTGGTGTTCGATGCCAAGTCCCATTTTCACACCATGCAAACTGTACTGTCGTACCTTGAGGGTCATCATCATTATCGGTGATTCCTCTCACGCTTGTTAACAACTTACATCATTGGTTGGTAATCAGGCGATGTCTTTCCATGTTCGACTCCAGAACATTTTTCACATGGATCGACTTGTACTTCGGTCGAAGATTGGATGAGTTTGAAGACCCCGGATCTAGTTTCATCCATCCGTGCTGCGATATATTCAGGAAAATAAAGACATCAAATGTACATCATTGCTGCACATATGATCATCTGAATCAAAGGATGATGACTCTATCAGAATCATCAGTCTGCCACACGGACGGTTGTCTGTCCTATTTACATGAAAATGAATTTATAAAGCTGAGCATGAGAATGCCTGCCTCAGCTAGATCATGAAAATGTTATGAAGATAATGTATTGTATTGTATCTTATTACAGGTCACCTTCCAGTTCGAAAAACCTCGAATCCTCATGATAAAGCATTTCACCCGACATCAAAAGATTAACGACCTCATGCTTTAGGGGGCAACTGTTATAGACATTTTTGGGCATTTCAACCCCAATCATATCTGTCCATAAACCAAGGGCTTCTGAGTCCGTAAAAGTGTTGTTTCATGCCCTAAAGGAACAAGGTCAGCTGATTACATCATCTCCCAGAAGTTCTCCACAGAAAACTGCTCAGAACTGGTCAAAACTGGACCATACAGGTTGCTCAGTGCTAAGGGTGTGATGCATCTCACCTACCCAGTGTAAAAGGTGCAATGCATACTGGAAATCCCTTCTGTAGGGTGTGATGGGCGAGAATGGACAAATGGCAGAGACAGTTTGTGAGGTGGATGATCATGGAATCTTCTAGAAACTTCCCCTGTGACACTTGCCTCTCTGAATTCGCCCGGGGATGCGTAAGAGATCATCAATCTCCAAGTGGAATCAAGAACTATCAGAGAGAAGAAACTAATCAAAATCCCAGAAGCTAACTCACCTCCCTGCAATCATCTATTATGGATCCCTCATCCCAGAGATCCAGAGGCTGGAATTTTGTATCTTGTAAGGAAGTGTTGTTGGTTTCCTGGTGGAATATCATAGTGTTGGGTGATCTAAGCTTTTCATGAGGTGAAGAAGGGCTTTTATGCTGGGAGGATGACGCTGGGTCAGATCAATGGGTTGTAATCCTCTCTTCTAATCTTTACATCAATAAAGCTATTCAAGTTTTCCTCCACATTCTTGTATGTCTGATAGTATATGCATTTGTGTGGTCAATATATATCTGGTCCTATATTGTTTATGATTGTATATCTCTGCACTTTGAAGGTATTATGCTGCTTTGACTTTATAGGTACTCTTTGAAGCAGAGTGGTCAAGGGAGAAGCGGCAAAGACCTATCGGTGAGGAGAAGGAACAAGCAAAGAACCGAGCGAAAGATCGAGATTAGTATTCTTTGATCCTCTCCTATCTACTCCTCATAAAAGAAAATGAAAGTAACTTTAATCTATTTGTTTCTAAGATAGCTACCCGTCTTAGTGGGACTAGCAGCTCTGCATAGACACTAGATTTCCCGATAACAATTTGCATAGACCAATCCAACTTAGTATGATACATATAATAGAAATATCTTAATATAATAACCCTAATCATCAACTTACTAGCATATAATAACAAAAAGTTATATATCATGTTCATCAACAACATATAGCCTTATCATTAAGTTATCTAACATAAAACAACAATAGCAATGCATACAACCACAAGTTACTATCATTCATGATGATCTGACATATGTGTATATGACTACACTGATCAAATAGCATTTATCATACATGTAATCATAATAATAATAGAATGACAAACATGTATATAACCCTAATGCATATAACAATTCATTAACTAACATACCTTCATGCCAAACATACAATACTTGTATGACGATCTTCTCTTACCTCGAGGTCCAATGTCGCAAATTCACTTTGATGATCTGCATCTTCTGCTCTATCTCAACCAACACATCAACATCATAATAATCAACAACATCATGATGACCTAATTGCATACAATGACCTCATGCACAACAACCTTCACCATGACAATGCATGCATAACAACATATAGACACTGACATGCGTAACAAATGCATATACAACGGGCAGGCATTCATGAC
Organism: Pinus tabuliformis; assembly: GCA_031772625.1. Lineage (NCBI taxonomy): Eukaryota > Viridiplantae > Streptophyta > Pinopsida > Pinales > Pinaceae > Pinus > Pinus tabuliformis. Next base: position 142,182,354 of record CM062807.1, read on the forward strand.
TAACACATTCCAACAACAACATCATCAACTTCTACATGGCGACCTCACTACAACCATGATAAACACCATGCAAATGAAACAAGCACATGGATTACAAGCATAAGGAACAGATATTCAATCAACATGAATGCATGACCAACACACCACCCATCCAATCTGAGGGGTGAACCATGCTCTAATACCACTCAGTAACACCCTCCTCCCACATCTACCTAAGTAATTGAAAAGTCAAGTTAAACATGTGATGAAAAGTTACTATGATATGATTCGACCTCCTACGTCACGTTAAGAAAGTGGAACTGACGGAAACACACCATATAGACCTTCCACATCAGCAACAGAACTCTCAGGAACCATCCCAACCTCTCTGGTAACCAGCCCCTGGGTCCCACTAAGTTTTCTAACCAATTAACCCCGGTCTCTCCCTTGTTATGGGCATTCCAGTGTCTAGAGGGCTCTAGACGCTCCCACAACATGGCATGCCAGCATCTAGGGACTCTTTTTCTCAATGTTGTGCCAACGTCCCCGTGATTTGAGCCACTTTTTCAGGCCCATAACCCAAGTCACTACCTAGAATTGAATGACACCTTCAGAACAAAAATATAACAAGGGAATGATGATACAAATGCAATTACTTAAACAAGCCCTTGATTGGACCCCTACTAGCCATGACAGGAATTTCATCAAACATATCACAAATATGTAATCTACAAGTGTAAACTATTGATTTATGATGGCATCAGATGTGATCTAAGTCTCAAATTTTGCAGGGAGGCATAGACACATGCATTCTCCAATACCCAGAAATCGTTTTGGGAAATTCCACCCGTAGACACTTTTATTAAAATAATTAATTATTTTTAATGGGACCCTAAGTCTAAACTTAGGAAATTAAAATAAGTAATGGGTATTAATCTAAATTGTGGGTGTAACTTCTAGAAGAAGATGAGGATCAATCCAAAATGATCTAAGCCATTGATTAGAAGTTAATCTGGGTTGTTGGTTGTCCAACAGAAATATATAAGAAGAGGCTTGAGGGCCACTTGGAAAACACAAGAGGGGAGATTAGAAGTTCAATTTTCTGAAGCAGAGTAGCTGCCAGAAATATTTTCAAAGTGATATTTTGCAGTGAGAGGCAGAGATAGTTCCGGTTGGAGATTTTTCCTGATCCAGGAATATTCAGCAGAGAAGGCACAGAGAGATCTAGCAGAGGCAACACAGAGCCAAAGAGGTTGATGCAGGGCCACACAGAGGTAGCACAGAAGCCTTGAGGGAGTATGAAATTTGCTGGAGGGTTTGATTTATATAGCTGGAAGTTGGGATGTGAGACCAGGAGAGAAGAAGTCAGAATATCAAAGGAAAATCAATCAGCCAGGAAGAGTGACATAGTTCCTAGACAATGTGACACTAGGTTGACGCAGACACTGCGCAAAGGCAACTAGGGGATGTTCATTCAAGTCCTGGATCAGCTAGGACTTCTAATGATAGTGTGAGGTAATCTCACAAATATATAAGAAGAGGCTTGAGGGGAACTTGGAAAAAACACAGAGGGGAGATCAGAAGTTCGATTTTTTGAAGCAGAGCAGCTATCGGAAAGATTTTTGAAGTGATCTTTTGTAGTGAGGGGCAAGGATAGTTTCGGTTTGATATTTCTCTTGATATGGGAATACTCAGTAGAGAAGGAAAAGAGAGATCCAGGAGAGGCAGCGTAGAGTTAGAGAGGTTGATGCAGGGCCATGCAAAGGCAGCACGAAAGCCTTGAGGGAATCCCAAATTTTCTGGAGGGTTTTCTTTTTGTAGCTGGAAGCCGAGGTGTGAGACTGGGAGAGAAGAAGTAAGAATATCATAGGCAAACCAATCAACCAGGAAGAGTGACGCAGTTCCTAGATAGTGTGACGTTGGGCTGACGCAGACACTGTGAAGAGGCAGCACAGAGGGAACTAGGGGTTGTTCATTTAAGGGTTGGATTAACCAGGACTTCTAGTGATAGTGTGAGGTAATCTCACAAATCTCTCTGTCAATGATATTATCTATAACTAGATTTCTGGGAAGGCATCTAGAGATTGTCTTCAAAAATCACTATTGCATAATAATGAAACCCTCAGTTGTTGCACCAGTTTTCCTGCATTGGGTTTTTCAGGGGACATATGTCCAAAAATAATTGTGTAGATGTGTTGTATCTCTTTCTTATTCAATTTCTTATTTCAACTTATAATTTAAATGGTGTATACTGTAGTGTATTAGTTTCGATATTTACTGTAGGAAACAGTAAGTAACTTGATTCAGAAATTAACAAGTTGGATAAACTTAATCAGTTGCTACAGTAGAAATGTGGGCATCCAAATTTTCACATAAACAATAGATCTAATCGTAGGAGTCTCACACTTATCCGAGAATCGCTAAGAAGCATTGATGCCTCCACACATTAGTTTTAGTTTCATCCATTAAGCCATTGAAACATTGCTCATTCATTTATAAGTAAAAACATGATGAGATCCATACATAGCCATTGTCATAATACGTATTCATAACCAGCATAATAACAACAGAAATACCAAGGAAACAACATCCACATAATCCACATATAAACCAGTATAATACTCATGAGATAACAAGGAGAAATAACCTCATATTAATGATTCAAAAGCCAACTCGGTATGGGACTACCACTCCACCCAACTGTAGACATGGCTGAGACAAAACTCTCTTCAGTCAGTCACCCTTGTGCCATATTCCAAGCGTGAATGTGGGATCTCATAAAACACATCAATCAAAACCATCTAGACCTTTGAGAGTACAAACCACCTCAACCCATCAAACAGTGATTCCACCTCATGGTCGGACATCACAAAACCATCATCAGATTAGTCTCTACCCAAGCCTTTCAGGGCTCGGGAGCATTTGTTCCAACTCGACTTCTAGGACTAGTAACTTAACCCACGACTGTTGTTGGGCTCCAGAGTGTTTGTACAACCAAGGTTCTAGGACTAGTAACTCAACCCACAACTTATACAAGGCTCCAGAGTGTTTGTCCCGCCAAGGCTCCAGGACTACTAACTCAACCCACCAAGGCCTCCAGAGTGTTTTTCCAACCAAGGCTTCTAGAACTAGTAACTCAACCTAAGCTGTTACAAGGATTCTAGATCATTTGTCCAACCAAGGCTCTAGGAACTAATAACTCAACCCAAGCTAAAGGAAACATGAGAACAACCCAGAAAAACAAAGAAATGAACCCACAACACCATGGCTATCCAAGAAATGTAAAGGCTAGGAAAAGCCATTGTCAATCCAAGCAATCCTCCATGTCAATGACAGATCATAACCAAGAAACCACATGCATGTGCCATGCATGCCAAAACTAGTGAGGAAATCATACATGTAACTCGGTACCTGCAAGCAAAACATGTTGTAGTTGTTGACCCTTATGTCCTCTTATGCTTTCATGCTCTTCCTTTGCATTCTTGCTCCAAAACTCCAAGTATGCCACACTCTCCAAGGGTGCCCCAAGAAACTCTAAGTGTCCAAGAGTATGAGAGAGAGAGAATAGAGAGAGAGCAAGCTCCAAAACTGAACTAACCAAGCTTATCCATTGATCCTCAGAAACCTTTTTATTAATGAGGCCTCTATTTTCTCCATTGTTCATTATTTTCCTTCAATTTCCTCCTCACATGCAACTTGTGACCTTTCACCTTCTTTTTTTCCCAATTTCCATTATTTTCATAAATAAATGCCAATTAATGCCTCATGCCTTTCCAAAGCATTTTCCATTGCCTTTGCCAATTTCCTTAGCCATAATAAACTTAATGAACACCCATTAGGATGGTTTTCTCACCATTTAGCTTAAAATATGTGTCCCATGACCATGGTGTTATATTTTTTACATGGATTTTTAACCAGGGTTGTTACATTTGCATTTTGCAATTTATTAAAATGCTTTATGCAAATTAAATTTACTTTAATAAAAGTTTATTTAAGAAAATTAGAAATACATATCTAAAACCAATGAAAAGGACTGAACTCATTATATGATTTTCATTAATTAAAAGAAAAAGTTCATTATAATTAATGAAAGAGAAAACAAAAAGGAATGAAGTTTAACAATTAAAAGTTATTGTTTAATACATCTGAATCTCAATGAATTCATCTTGATTTCAATTATGCTTTGTCCTACAAAGATAGCTTAAACGAAACTTCAACAGTATATTATAAATTATACAACAAAAATACATAATATCATAGGACAATACACTACTTAGAATAGAATTAAAATCAACCAATGAAATTCTGGAAATAGCATATTAATCTACAATTGAAACAAAAGTGTATTGGAATGAAAATTTATTAAAATAGTACCAAAACTTCATTACAAAATTTGCAGTCTTTTGAGGAGCTTTAGCTCCTTGAGAAAATATGTCTACAAAAGTGCAAAACAACTCTTCTTTACATAGCCAAAATGTTTTGTATTGCTACAATCCAACTCTTTGTTCATTACAAAAGTGCTAATAAACAAAAGGGAAAAATTGCAGAAAGGGCCCATGTTGTGGATCTAGAACCCTTTTTCTCATTTTCAAATTCCTATTTATAATTTTTACAGACAAAGAGTTGTTTGAAAGTAGTTTTCCAGTTCCTTGATTGGAGCTGCAAATCTTCCTTCATCCTCCTTGTTGGCCTCTTTCCATTGCATTTGATCTCTTTGCAACCACTCCCCTACCAAAATCAATCAAAAATAAAATAAATTTAATTAATTCGCACACCAAAATCAAAATTCTCAAAGAAAACAAACTTTCCAATTAAAATCAATTAATTAAATAAATTAAAGGAAAATTATGCTTCTCGCTGATCATTGTCAAGACTTATATGGCTCAAGTGGGTTGTCATTTAGCAAATTTGCAACAACAAAATTTTTGGTAGGTGAAATTGTTCAAACAATTTTTCTAAATTAATTTTTTATTACAATTTCGTAGCATCATCTTCTGCTAATTTTTTGGGATATTAAACATGAATTTTTCGATGGGTTAATGGTCCCAGATTTTTCTCCTCGATTCTAGCTTTCCGAGCTATATTGGGCCTCATTTGGCCAAGTGAAACTCAAGATAGACCTCTCCAAAGTTGGGTTATCAAAACTGCTAAAATGCCATGAAATGCATACTTGATAAAAATTTGAGCATTTTTATTAAAAATTCTAACTCTAAAATATGTTAATAAATTTAATAAAAAAAATAAGATTAAATAATTATTAATATACAAATTAAATTAATTATGATGATGATGATAGTGGTTAACGTCCACTGAGACCAAATTGGTCTATCGGACCTAGTGGCTCCTCGTCTTTCTTGGCGAGATTGGTGTTGTAGCTTTCTTTTTTTCTTTACGCTCTTCCAACTTTTTTTATCTTACATCTCTGTCATCTCTTCTGATTCTTGGATAAATTTATAAAAAATAAAATTTATTTATAATTATAAATTAATTAAATTAAAAAATACATTAACTAATATAATTTTAATTAAATTATTTAATAAAATATTAAAACAACCTAAAGTGATTTTTGTCTCTTTTATGAGTCGTGAGCATATATAAGAGGCGAGGTATCGAGAAGAGGGGAGGGATGTCGTGAGCATATATAAGAGGCGAGGTATCGAGAGGAGGGGAGGGACACGCTGGGAAGGGATTCGGGGATCCGGGCCGGGAGGAATAAGGAGGTAAGTGATCCGGGGAGCCAGGAGGTTTGAAAGATAAAATCCCGTAACAAAATTTAAAAGGAAGCTACGAATGAAGTGAAGAGGAAGAGGAGGGGAGGCCCACGTGGGAAGTGGGACTTCCCTTTAATACTATTATAAAAAATAAAAATAAAAACAAAACTACAACCACTAATAAGAATGAGAAAATAGCCTTTAATATTATTATAAAAAATAAAAATAAAAACAAAACTACAACCACTAATAAGAAAGAAAATAGACCTTTAATACTATTATAAAAAATAAAAATAAAAACAAAACTACAACCACTAATAAGAATGAGAAAATAGTCCTAAGAACTGCACCCATTTTAAAACGAAAAAAGATCGGGAAGCTAGTAAGAATTTAGAAAGTGGAAATAAAATTTGTTTTGGGAACGATTAAAATTTGTATTATATTTTTTTTTTAGATTTAAGACTTTTGTGATTCATAATATAGAAATATGTTTTACGGATTAATCACATTATTAGGATTTGGTTGACATTTCGAACCAATTAATGTGGTTCATTTTCAAGATAAAGTTCGAACCACATTAGTTGGTTCGAAACGTCGACCAAATTCTAATAATGTGATTAATCTGGAAGACATATTTCTATATTTATTATTATTATTATTATCATTATTTCTTTTATATTAAAATATGTACGGTGTGGATTAGACTCTTGAATCTTGTGGTTTTTTTTGTAGGTTAGTTAAATTGAATAATTAATTAATTAAATAATTAAAAATAATAATAATATTTACAAATTAATTACAATTAAATTGATTAATTAATTAAAATAATTAAAGAAATTAATACAATAATATTATTTACAAATTAAAATTAATTAAATTTCCAAAAGTAAAAATAAAAATAAAAATAATATACATTATGTACACTTTATAGTCCAAGTAGTAAAAATCATTGAAACATTGAATAAGTGTCATTTGCGTTGAAAAAAATGTAGCAAGAAAGGTTCAATTTGACTTTCGCCTTAGTTAAATTGAGTAAATCAAATTTCCACATCAGCAGGACAACTTGGAGGTAGTTAACTAGTGTGACATGGATCTTGTCGCTTAGATAGCTCAGTAAATTCGAGATAGAGGGCTTGGAGTTCAGTTATGCATGTGTGATTGCTAAATTTTAGTAATTCAGTTCAGTTATTTTTAGTTCTACTCAATTAACTTACCTCTAACTATTGATAGAGCCAGTTGAAGGTCAGTTGTGCAATGGGACAATGGTCTAACTCAGAGATATGTCAGTTAACTGATCAATCAACCCAAAATAGCTAATGCATGCAAGGAATTTGAATTCCTCCGCTTAATTGGACATAACAAGGCAGTGTAACATCACTTCTAAACTAGTTTGAGTGTACAAGTGTTGCATGAGGTCAAGTGATCCATCCTTGGGAATTATGCAATCAATTTGGAGGAAATTCCTATCTTTTAGGGGCTAATTTCCTCAGGAATTGCACAAGTAAATAAGAGGCTTGGTGGAAAAATAATTGGCTAAGTGTTGACCAAAGTTTGTTATTGAGTAGAGAGAATGGTTATTATTTTGCGGGTTGAGCTCAGAGTTGGATCTAGCAATTGTAATAGTTTCTATATTCAATTGATTGATGCAAAGAGGCTTGAGGGGTTTTCCCCAGTTGGGTTCCCCTAAAAATCATTGTGTATTTGTGGCTTTGCTTATTGCATGCCTATGCATGTTGTTCTAAATTATGGTTTCCATTCCGTAGATCATTAGAGTAGAATTGTGTCTCTTGTTTTTCAGTTTGAAATCTTGAGTAGATGGAATTTCTATCAAATTTCTACATGGTATCAAAGCCCTGAAATCACATTAGAACCAGTATTTCAAACTTGTCTCTTAGGAATTTCGAATTTGCAGCTTCAGTGCGGTAGTTTTTCTTCAAGATCGAACAAATGTCTTTCAATGGCTCGAGATTGGAGTATGTTCTAAAGGGTAGCTCAAATTTCATAGCTTGAATCGAACGGAAGCAGTGCTCAATGACAATGGTACGTTAGAATATGCTAAAATTGATATTGCAAAACATCCACAGTCGGATGCACAAAAGTTAACCCAATGGAATAAGGATGTTGCAAAGGCAAGAAGAATTATTCTGAAAGGTGTGAGAAACCATGTGGTCTCAAATCTCCATGGCATCAAAACTTCATATGCTATTTGGAAGTCACTGACTGAGCTATTCGAAAATAGCAGTGACCATAGAAAATTGGCCCTAAAAGACAAACTTTGAAACATTAGAATGCAGAAGAATGATACTATACCACAATATCTCTCCAGGTTTACATAAGTTCGAAATGAGCTTGGAGGGGTCAAGGTGAATGTTGCAAAAGATAACCTAGTGAGCTTAGCTCTTCTATGCCTTCCAAAATCCCAACACATCTATTAGGACTTTGTGAATGAAAGGGAAAAATTACTGAATTGGCAAAGGTTGTGGCCCAATTTGGTTCAAGAAGATTTTAGGAGAAAAAACAAAGATGGAACATCATCCAAAGCTAGGGATGAAGAGAATTTTGCATTGGGTGGAAAGGGGAATAAGGGAAAAGGAAAGAAGACCCTGAGCAAAGCTGAATCCAGCCAAAATAATGGCAAGAAGAAAGAATTAAGCAAGATAAAATGCTTCCACTGCCATGAATTACGACACTATGCAACAAAATGTCCACACAAGAAGTCTACAAAGAAACCTTCATGTGGAGCAAGAGGTGAAGGTATGGCTTCACAATTCGAATTAGACTTCACCCTAATAACATGCATGGCTAGAATTTTATGGGGAGTGTGTGGTACCTTGATTCTGATGCCTCGTTCCATATGATATGGTGAAAGTAGTTTTTCAGTAGCCTGGAGAAGAAGGATATCCATATGCATATCGAAATGGGGGATGATGGGAGGTACAGTGTTATAGGAATTGGTATTGTCACCTTTGAGAGGGAGAAAGCCTCTCCTCTTCATCTCAAATATGTTATGTTTGTATTTGGGATGAAGAAGAACCTGATATTTGTAGCAGTATTGGAGGATTGTGGCTATGATGTTATTTTTAGTAAAGGGAAAATCTTTCTAAGACACATAGTTATCGAGAAAGTGAAGTATATTGGAGTTCGATTCAAGAACTTATGCAAAATTTAGGTGGGATACTGCACTTCATTGAGTTGTAAGGCTGAAAAAGTGCAGAGTTGAGATGTTGGAGAACTCTAGCACGATAGATTGGGTCATCTACACGATGGTTCCTTAAAAATCATGCAGCAAATTATCACCGGTCTCCCTAAAGGCTCCCTTGACCAACAGGATGTCTGCAAGGGTTGCACATTAGGGAAATATGTCAAATCCACTTTCAATGGCCGAGATAGCAGAGCAAATGCAATCTTGAATCAAGTCCACTATGATGTTTGTGAACCATTTTCTATAGCCTCCAACACAAAACATAAGTACTATGTTATTTTTATTGATCATTTCTCTAGAAAATGTTGGAACTTCTTCATGTGGAAGAAGGATGATGTTTTCTCAAAATTTGTTAAATTCAAAGCATTGGTTGAAAAGGAGTTTGGGAAGAAGGTGAAGGCTCTCAGGATCGACAATGGAGGTGAATTTGTTTCACATGCCTTTAAGGATTTCTATGTGAAAGAAGGCATTCGAAGAGAACTGATAGCACCCCATAACCCACAACATAATGGGGTATATGAGAGGAACAACATGAGCATAGTGGGAGCAGCAAGGGCCATGTGACATGATCATAGGCTGACATTACATCTAGGGCGGAAGCATGAAACACCACAGTCTACTTGCAGAGTCAGAGCCCTCATAGAATACTTGGGATGATCACACCAGAGGAAGCTTTCTCTGGGGGAAAGCCTAATGTGTCTCATTTCAAAAAATTTGGAGCTTTATTTTATTGTCATGTCTCCAAGGATTTGAGGAATAAAATTGAACCTACAGTAGAGTTAGGAGTTTTTGTAGGATACACCGAAACTCCACACAATTACCGGGTGTATTTACCTTCACTGAGAATGAAATTTGTGAGGAGAGAAGTCAAGTTTGATGAGGAGAAGGCTATGAGATGCTCTCTGGAATGAGAGATGAGTATCCCACCAGAGCAGGAGGTTCTAGCTCCAAAGGAGGAGCCTCGGGATGAGCTTCAGGAGGTTGTGGAGCAACCACATGTAGTGGAGAAAACAGGAGGTTGAGTGAGGCACCCACTCAAACAAAATATTCCATATAGTGGAGAAAGAGAACCAGAGAAGTTGAGAGATTATTGTAGGATAAAAGGGAGAATGTGGGAACCCCCACATCATAGTGCAAGCAGAGGAGGCCACCTGATAAGTACACTAGTTACATGGCTCTCACGACAAAGCTCAATGAAACAGAGTCTTCTTCATTTGAGCAAGCAATTTCTCAACTTGTTTGGTTTGACGCCATTGTTATAGGCCATTTTGTCACATCTGGTCAATAGGCCTACAAACTGGATCAATCAACATCCATGAACACTTTGTCATCATCCCTACACAAATCCCTAAACATGACTCTCCCAAATCCCTGATTTTTTGACCTTGACTGCTTCATTATAGTGCTTTTAAGGCCGAATGGACCTTGGCCCTTTAGGGACTTATGTTCAACAATAGGTTGCTCAGATCTACACCTACTCTAATCAGAGCAGGTTGGCCCTTGTTGGTGGTGCGTTGATTCTAGAAATTCGAGAAAAGTAAATAGAATCTTGAATTTTCCTCTTCCAGAATCTTACACAAGTTGTTACAACCATTTACCTTGGATAAGAACTTTGAATCCTATCTCATCCTACCTTGGATATTTCACCTCTTATCCCTTGAACTCATCCTCCCATTAAGGGTGGATCTCAAGTCTAGATTGATAAATGGATAAGAATTCCTAAACTACCATCATCTCCTATATACTTACTTCCATCCACAAGCTAGATGTTAGCTTTTGGAGACTAATGATACCCTTATGTTGTTGCTTTGATCATAAGAGAGTTATCATTCCCATGCATTAGGGTGGCTTTAAGGTGTACATTGTGGCAAGGAAGGAAAAGTCAAGTTGGGAGGATCCTTATAAGATCAGGTTCCACTTTTGGTTGTAAACTCTCTCCCTTTCATGTTAATACAAATAGTATATTATTTTCCTATATGTGTTATGTTATGTTTACATTGATATATTTCAATGTTATGTTGATCCATTGAATAAAGTGATTGTATAATGTCATAGATATTTGTCTTGTGTTGTTTGTTTGGGCAGGTTCTAATTATAGCGATTGGAGCTATGGTTGGAGATGACAAGCCAAGAGGAGAGAAGAGATTGTGATGGATCACAAGTAAGCATATTTCCATTCTCCAATTCCTCTAAGGAGAATTTTATAGTCTTTCATTTCTGTTTTCTAGACTAGGCCAGTAGGTCTAGGGAAGATAATTTTGTCCGCAGTCGTAGATTATGTATAATATCCATGGTGGAAGAATATGAATCCATCATGAAGAACAGTATATGGGAGGTGGTTTCGAGACCAAAAGGGAAATTAGTAGTTGGTTCTAGATGGATCTACAAAGTGAAAAATGCAATAGACGATAGAATCGAGAAGTACAAGGCCAAATTTGTGGCCAAAGGATTCTCTTAGGTAGAGGGAGTGGACTATGAGGAAAATTTTGCACCACTTGCAATATATTCCTAAATCGAATCCATTCTAGCATTGGTTGTGCAAATGGGATGGAAATTCCACCAGATGGATGTGAAGACCGCCTTTCTCAACAATGTTGTTGAGGAGGAAATGTACATAGAGCATCCAGAAGGATTTGAGACATATAATTCAGAGTTTCATGTGTGCATACTCAAGAGAGAATTGTATGGTCTCAAACAGGAGCCCTGATCATGGTACACTTGGATCGACAGTTATCTCAGTGGATTGGGCTTCACCAAAAGTGAAGCAAATGCAAACCTCTATCGCATTTTGGTAGATGGTAAACTGTTTATTCTTGTTTTTTATGTTGATGATTTAATATTGACAAGTGATGAGTAGCTTATACACTCTTGCAAAGAGGATCTTACAAGGGAATTTGAGATGAAAGGCATGGGCCTAATGCATTACTTCCTTGGGCTAGAAGTATGGCAAGGTTATGGTGAGTTGTCCGTGTCCCATGGGAAGTATGCCTTTGAAATACTTCAGATATTTCACATGGAGAGTTGTAAGCCTATGGACACACCTCTAGCTACAAACTGGAGGAAGGAGAATGCCACTTCAAGTGAAGAGGTTGATGTTACCATTTACAGGTAGCTTTTGGAGTATTTGATGTATCTTTTGAACACAAGACTCGACATTTGATATGGAGTAAACTAGCTGAGTCAAGCTATGGTAAGTCCTACCAAGTTGTGTTGGAAGGTAGCGAAGCATGTGTTATGGTACCTCAGAGGCACTACCAAGTATGGATTATGGTACAGGAGGAAAAATGGAGTGAAGCTTCAAGGCTTCACTTATGTCGATTGGTCAGGGAGTCCATTTGACAGGAAAAGTACATTAGGTTTTATCTTTAGTGTTAGGTCCTCAACTATTTTATGGTACAACAGGAAGTAGAGGTCTATGGCACTCAACTCAGCAGAGGATGAATACATGGCTGCAATTCAAGCATCATGTGAGGCCATATGGATGAGAAAACTAATCGTGGGACTATTCAGTAAGGAGGTGGATGCAACAATGATATATTGTGATTATTAGAGTAGCATTAAGCTCTCTACGAATCTGATATTTCATGATAGGTCCAAGCACATTAATATTTGGTATCATCATTTGCAGACTGTGTGCAAATGAGAATTATGTTTCTATAGTGATTTCAACTAAGGAACAAGATGTTGACATTCTGGATTTGAGACCTCTGTGGTTTATATATTTTAATTTAGAAGCTGGAGAACCCATAATAATAACCATTTTTCATCAATGTTTCAAATCCCAACAGGGATCCATCATCAGGACATTCTTGAATGATGATAGTAGAAGAGCTTAATGAGGGTAATTGTCATGACAATTCTTAAGAAATTGAAGGTCTGCAGTTCTTCTTGCTATCTTCACCCTAAATTTTTCGAGTAAAATGATTTCACTCCATGTATCCCCTCCGCATAAGGAAATGATTATGGATTTGAGACCTCTGTGGTTTATATCTTTTAATTTAGAAAACTCACAATAATAACCATTTTTCATCAACGTTTCAAATCCCAACAGGGATCCATCATCAGGACATTCTTGAATGATGATAGTAGAAGAGCTTAATGAGGGTAATTGTCACGACAATTCTTAAGAAATTGAAGGTCTGCAGCTTTTCTTGCTATCTTCACCCTAAATTTTTTGACTAAAATGATTTCACTCCATGTATCCCCTCCGCATAGGGAAATGATTCTAGATTTGAGACCTCGGTGGTTTATATCTTTTAATTTAGAAAACCCATAGTAATAACCATTTTTCATCAACGTTTCAAATCCCAACAGGGATCCATCATCAGGACATTCTTGAATGATGATAGTAGAAGAGCTTAATGAGGGTAATTGTCACGACAATTCTTAAGATTGAAGGTTTGCAACTCTTCTTGCTATCTTCACCCTAAATTTTTCTAGTAAAATGATTTCACTCCATGTATCCCCTCCGCATAGGGAAATGATTTCACTCCATGTATCCCCTCTGCATAGGGGATACATGGAGTGAAATCATTTTACTCGAAAAATTTAGGGTGAAGATAGCAAGAAGAGCTGCAAATCTTCAATTTCTTAAGAATTGTCGTGACAATTACCCTCATTAAGCTCTTCTACTATCATCATTCAAGAATGTCCTGATGATGGATCTTTGTTGGGATTTGAAACGTTGATGAAAAATGGTTATTATTGTGGGTTCTCCGGCTTCTAAATTAAAATATGTTGACATCTTGAAAAACACATTGTCAAGAAATAAATTTGAATTCCAAAGGTGTGAGATAGGGGTGCTAAAAAATCCCTTTCTTGCTAAGAGGGAGTGTTGAAAATAATGTAGCAAGAAAGTCTCAATTTTAATTTAGCCTTAGTCAAATTGAGTAAATCAAATTTCCACATTAACAAGACAACTTGGAGACAGTTAACTAGTGTGACATGGATCTTGTCACTCAGTTAGCTTAGTAAATTTGAGTTAGAGGGCTTGGAGTTTAGTTATGCATGTTTGATTGCTAAATTTTAGTAATACATTTCAGTTATTTTCAGTTGTATTCAGTTTACTGGCCTCTAACTATTGATAGAGTCATTTGAAGGTCATTCGTGCAGTGGGACAATAGTCTAACTTATAGATATGCCAGTTAACTGACCAATCAACCCAAAATAGCTAATGCATGTAAGGAATTTGAATTCCCCGACTGAAGTGGAGATGACAAGGAAGTGTAACATTAGTTGTAAACTAGTTTGAGTGTATAGATGTTGCATGAGGTCAAGTGATCCATCCTTGGGAATTGTGCAATCAATTTAGAGGAAAATCCTATATTTTAGGGGCTAATTTTCTTGGGAATTGCGCATGGAAATAAGAGGCTTGGTGGGAAACTAATTGGATAAGTGTTAGACATATTTTGTTTTTTAGCAGAGAGAACAATTACTCTTTTGCAGGTTGAGCTCGGAGTTGGAGCTCGCAATCATAATAGTTTCTCTATTAAATTGATTAATGCAAAGAGGCTTGACGGGGTTTTTCCCAGTTGGGTTCTCTTAGAAATCACTGTGTATTTGTGGTTTTTCTTATTGCATGTATATGCATGTTTTTCTAAATTGTTGTTTCCATTCCACAAATCAGTAGAGTAGAATTGTGTCTCTTGTTTTTCAATTTGAAATCTTACGCAGTTGCAATTTCTATCAAATTTCTACAATTTGCAAATACTAAGTCCAAACTCAGCAAAATTAGAGTCGTTTGGAAGTTGGAGAGAAATCACATCCAATGAAGCAATCTAAATGCAAATCTAAGAAAAATTAAAATCCTTTAAAATGCAACAAACCATTCAAAATGAAGGTGACTTAACCAAAATTTACATAGAGGGTCGCCATTATTATTATGAAGATAATAAAAAAAATGGGGGGTTGTGGTTTTGCCACAACAGGTCCTCAATCATTTTGATTTTGCTTAGGTCATTAGAGTATCCAAACAAATATTGACGAAAGCTTCCTTCTCCAACTTCTCCAGCAACACCAAACTTGGTTTCAACTCTTCTCAAAACAACCGAATATTATTTACAATACATCAATACCAACCATCAACAATGCCTTAGCTATTCTCTGACATCATGTCCTCCCTCTCAATTATTAATAATATGCACTTTCATTCATTTAATCTCCCTCTTAAATTAGGGAAATGAGTTCATCAACGACTTTTTAGCTTCACATGTTCTTTATTTTGCATCATCATATCATCCGAGAATTTCGACCTTACAAAAATTCATTCCTTTAATCTTCATATGGAAACAAGGTTATCAGAGTAAACTTAAATGTCATCAAGGTTCTTACAACTCCCTCTTTCCAACATACTTATTACAAGGTCATCATTAAACACGAGGCAAGCTTATAACTTTACAATATCTTGAAAAATATGCGCCTGCAAATCTCAACAATAAGTATAACCAAACACACAAATGTATATGTAAAAGAGCATGAAATAAAATTTATCAATATAGGGTTACCATATTCTCACAAAGAGAGCATCTAGCGTTATCAAAACATAGATATTCAAATCATAGACCTAATTAGCAATCAAAATAGGGTTACACTTTGATGCCCTAGACTCTTACAATAACCTTTGCTAGGGTTTTGCCACAAAAACTAGATACAATCATCAAAAATTTAATATTAAACATTATATATACAATAAATAGATCAAGTTAGGTGTTATAGAATCATTCATCACTCTTGTAGACTCGATGCTCTCTTATGACCTTGAGCATCCCTTTACTTTTGCAGACTTGACTTTATATTAAAAAATTGTATTTCAAATTCCATACGCAACTCTTCCCACACAAAAGCGCGTACATATGCATGTCCTAGAACACTATACCTATGTAAACATTTTTAAATATGAAAAAATAAAATAAAATGCTATTTTTCGGGTGGGGTTTACAAGTTTTACCAAGAACCTACCTACAGGAACCTGTGGCCTAACCAAAATAATCAATTTGAGGTGCTCTATATACACCCCTTAGGTAGGGCTAATGGGTATGGCAAGAGAGATATCGACACTATACTCAATTTCCGCTAGATCAAGTTTGTTTTTCCCATGCCTCCTACACTTCCAATCTCTACGAAACTCTAGTTTACTTTGAAGAGATGCTCAAACTCCTTATCTAGCATCTTCTTGCATCTATTAGAGAGGTTGTCTTCATGGCTCGGGCTGGATGGATCCAAAGGAAGGCTTCGTCAGTGCCTTTTGCCAAGATTAGGTTGTATCTATCATGTACTTATTGTTATTTAATAATAATGAATCTCATGTCTTGTTCTCGATATATGTTTCCATCTATGAATGATAGTATGAATTGTTATATATGATGAACCAACATATTCTTATGCATGTAGTTTGAATTATATATTTTTTATATGCTTATGTTATTGATTTGCAGGTCTACACATCTTGGAGGAAGCAGAAGGTTTGGTCCCTACAAGAACATCTTCAAACATAGGACCCTCAGTTACATTCCTAATTCTAATTTCGATATTTCGAATGTTTGGCATCCTTGATTGAATGTTCTTTCTTGATTTTTTTATTCTACTCTATTGAGTTTTTCAACCCTTGCCTTAGGGAACTTTTCTTGCTAACAAAATTGGAGACTCCACTGCATAATACCATCAAGTATTTCCTAGAAGGGTTGTTTTCTTTAATTTGGTTTTTTAATTGTTGTTTCTTGATTTTTCTAGCCTTATGAAGACTTGAGTAATTTGGTCATTCAGCCTAATCTTCCAAATCTAGGATTTTTTATTTTTTTTCCTCTATTTGCTTTTTATATGCACTTTTTGTTGTAGACAGTCACGTACATAAGCAATTTCTTTCAAAGCAACTATCATATATGTTGGTTTCTTCACACATAGTCATGTATATACACGGAATTGTGTCTGAACTGTCACATAGAGATTAGAAAAATGAAAAATTTTCATTTCTTGAATTTTTTGAGGCATTGATCATTTTTATTTAATCTTTCTTGATCTTTGTGAGGTTTAGAATCACCTTGATGATTGTTTTTGTTGATGTCTTTCCTCTTGTTAGAGAAATGCTTGTGTAAACCTAGGGTTTTTAGTATTTGAAGCTTTTTGTATCTCAAGTTGGGTTCCAGATCTTCTTTGTGAAGTATCTGGTTTTTATGTGGCATCTTTATTGCTCCTTCCTTCCCTTGTGACCTAGAATTTGGCTCTTTTTCTTTCTCTTTTTTGTTTTTCGAAAAGGGATTGTGATTATTGGGTTAATGAGAGTTTTCAGTTCTCTGAAATATTTTTGATTTTCAAAGTCTCTTGCATCTTTGTGGCCAAGTTCTTGAAGTGGTAAGCCTTTGGTTTACACTAGTCTTTTAGTATTTATGATCATAGTTGTGACTAGGTGGACTTGGGTATTCATCATGATTTTGGCTTTGAAGTCTTTGGTTTGTTTTCCTTTTTGAATTTTGAGTTTTCACTATCCATTAAAAGAAAAAGAAAAACATTTTCTTTTCTTTTTTTCTTTTTCTTTTTCTTGGTTTTGTAGTCTTTTTGGTTTTGACAAATGTGCAATTTGTTGAGACAAGGTTGAATGTATTTTTTGCTTTGAGGAGTGTTCTTTGCTTTGGGATTTGATTCTCTTTGTTGTTTGGATTGGCCTTTGTCTTTTGATCATGTTTGCTTACCTTTAGAGTTTTCTTTGAATCTTGCATTTGCATACTAGTGTGCATTAGGTTAGGTGCATTTTAGGTATGATTTAGTTTTTTTGGTTAGATTTTGAGTGTGTGAGTGCTAATTTGAAAAAGAAAGAAAAAAATTGTTATTTAAGTTTCTCGTAGAACCCTTATATAAATCTCTTTCATCGAAGAAAAGAAGAGTTGCATTCTCATGTAGCCTAGGTTTTTTATTGATTTATTTTGTGTCATAAAATCATCAATTGCACTTCCATTTCCATATGTCCTAAATAAAATCCAATTAAAATGACCACTTAAATTAAAATGAACTAGACTTTTTCTTTTTTTCATAGCAGCATCAACTATTCTAGGGAATTTTAGGGCCTTGGAATAGGTGTGTGGAGAGTAAACTCTCCAAGGCCACTCAAACTAAAAAGTATAGAAGTTGATTAATGATGGAAATCCAGTGTCGCTAATTTATCCGAGAAAGCTCCTCTAACAGGAGATTCAAGCATGAGGACATGTGAAGATAGGGAAAGAGATATACCCCCTCTCCTACTTGTAGGATCATGCGCCACTGATTGTTCTGCTCGACTTCTTATTACGAGTTGGTGACCTTAGTTACCTTTCCTAGGGACCACACAGGAGACTGCAAGGGGAACACCTACGGTACCTGAGGCAGATGTTGTATCACTTTCATAGTACTTATGGAGGGTGACCTCATGAAGCCTCGGTACTTGCACCAGAAAAGGATATTGTCTCAAGGTCAACACAAATTTTTTTCATACATTTGTTGGTAAGACTTGGGCCTTCATCATCCCAAATTTCCTTCGGAAGGCCCCTTTATCTAATTTC
Organism: Pinus tabuliformis; assembly: GCA_031772625.1. Taxonomy (NCBI): domain Eukaryota; kingdom Viridiplantae; phylum Streptophyta; class Pinopsida; order Pinales; family Pinaceae; genus Pinus; species Pinus tabuliformis. The sequence goes on from CM062807.1 coordinate 142,200,773, forward strand.
TCGTATTTTTGTGTCTGGTCCTACCACCCAGAGCGGAAATACTTGGAAGTTGTTTCCTTGTCTTTATCTTTAGGACTTTATAGTGGACTGTTATTTTCTCTTTTTATTTAGTTGGCTTTAGGTGGATTTTGTCTTGTCACTTTTGGACCTTTGATTCTGAGTGACTAACCAACCACTCCACTAGTCTTGAAATTCTTTTGATATTTCTCTTGAAATTGTGGAGTTGCCTCCTTAAGGGAAAATACTTGATTTTGCATCTCTTTTCCTTGAATATCCATTTGAACAACCCCGTAATGGAAGGATATACAAATAAGCTTGGTATGGATAATGTTCATGTGGATACCAACCAAGGGACCCCTTCAAAAGGGGATCGTTGTGCTTTTCCTTTCTTTGGAAACATTGGTACCCCCTTGATGGCCACTTTGAATATTCCTGGATTGAATGTTGGACTACCAGTTGGGTTGTGGTCCACTTTGAATATTCTGAATGTTCTTGAAGCTCCTCAGATGAATGCTTTATTTCAATGGCATGAAATGGGTGTTAACTGTTCATATTATTTTCCAGAGAAATTTGGGCATCCTCTTTCTCCTCCGTCTTGTAATAATAAATCTAAAAATAAGAGAAAGAGGAGCAATAAGAAGAAGAGGATTTCTCTCCATGAATCATCACAAACCTCTGCTAGTCATGTTGGAGATGAGCCTTCAGCCACTGCAAGTCATGTTGGGAACATAAGTCTAGTCACTACAAGTCATACTAGTAATGGGCGGGCCTACCTCTATGATTCATGTTGTTGATGACTCACCTGATTTTGTGAGTCAATCTAGGATCACAAATCCCATCTCTCTTGGTAAAGAGTCACTAACCTCTTCAAGTCATGTTGGAGACCTTCCACCAAACACTGCTAGTCATGTTGGGGGCATTGACGTTGACCATAAACCTAGGCATAGAGTATTTAAACCAATGTTCCCTTGTAGGATATGTAAGGTAGATCATCTTACTCGTTTGTAACCTGAGATTTTAGTGGTACAAATGTTGTGGTCTATGTTTGAAGTTTTGTATACTTCTGAACCTATTAAGGTTTCTCAACAATCTACTCATCCATTGGTTGATGAAGTGGTTGAGCCAGTGCAATCTTTGGTCGAACCCACTCCTCTTTTGGTAGGTGAAGTGCCTACCAACACAGTCTTCTTGATTTCTAGTTCAAATTCTTCTGGATTGGGGGGCATGTTGGTCTCTTTGAGTGTACCCCGTCAAAGTCCTAGGAGTGTTTCCTTTGATTGGATAATTGTGTTGAGCCTCATCTTACTTCTGTTGCACTTTTATAAATAAGGGATAGAGTTAAATCCACAAATGTCTATCGATGTATGGTGGATGAAGGATCCTATACAGGTATTATAACGTCCTCGGCTTGGAAATATTTTGGTTCTCCAAAGTTACTGGTAGTTGATAGTCTGTTGCTAGCCTATGATAGAAGACCTAGTGAATCTATGGGTGTTCTTCCTCAATTGCCTATCACTTTAGGTGGGAAGATTATCTTAATCAATATGGTGATGTTTTATTTCCCATTAGACTTTAATATTTTACTTGGGCATGATTATGTCTATGCTATGAATTTTTTTGTCTCTTCACTCTTTTGAGTGATATATTTTCCTCACGACGGAAGTATTGTCACTATTGATTAGCTTGCATCTAATAATCACCATCCTATATTGAACCTAGTTCAGAAGGCCCCTATTGACAGTGTTGGAAATTTGTCAACCAAGGGGTATCCATAATGTGAAGTCCCAATTAGACATCACACCATTTGGTGTAGCAGCCCCGTCCGGAATATTGACCTGGTTGCCATATATCTTAAAAATATGCCTTGGCTCTAACTGTCAACAAGAGAGGGATACAATGGTGTCCTTGAAAAGAAACAAGGTGTGCCTGGTGAGAATTCAGCTGTAAATGTGTCAAGGTTATTCTGTTGCGGACAAGGGAGAAAAGTGAGCCTCTAAGTGAGATGTATTAGTACCACCCAAGAAGAGACACACATGAACTGGAAGGATTCGTCTAACATCCAGTGGAATAGTCCATAGAGGATTCGACAGTCGTTGAAACCAATGAATGAAGAAATATTTGTCTAATATCCTGTGAAATAGTCCATAAGGATGGGATAGAAATGACAACCATTACATCACATTCTCAATAAGATAAGTACTAAAACAACTGAAATAGTTCAACTATCTTAGCACATGTGAAAGAAAACATGAAATACAAGCATCCGCAGAATAGTCTTACAAACATTCATAATCCATGCATGAAGAATGTGTTGGCCTTGGAGGATTTTGTTATTAAGTGAAATTTACAAGACACATGTTTACAATGCACATCACTAGCTCCAGTAGTGGAGCATTGGAGCCAACCCTTGCTCCTCAAAGAACTGATTTGTCTCTCTAATGCCTTGTGAGAGGAACCAAGGTGAAAAGTCCTTTGCTCATACAATGATGGAGTATATATAACCAAGGGTGACTCTTTGACTATCCTCATGGCTGTTTGACTTCCTATTACTTTTCAGCTTACATGACTCTTTACATTCCATCTGTCTCCTTTGGACTTCCACTTTACAATACATTTTGTATACAATATACATGATCCACAATAGTGACGTGGCATATGACCACTCATGACATGACATGACATGACATTGCTAACATGGATGTTGGGTGTGGAGCCTGATTATCTTATTTATTTAGAGGTATCACTACATTGGACCCCAGTTCGTAATGGGGCAGCAACACTGCCCGTTTGTTCGCCGCCAGGGGGGTTTAGGGGGAACAACGGATAAAAATAGATGTAAAATTTCCTTGTAAAATATTGTAATTTCATAGTCAATCTGGGTCGTTCATTAGTTGGATGACCTAAAAGTAGAAGTTATGTTTAATTTAGGGTTTTTTTTCCCTAGAAGGAAACCCCTCTCTATATATGAGGGAATTTTATTGAAACTGAATATATGTGTATTCTAAGAGAGAAAGAGAGAGGAGATTGTGTGAGAGCGAAGAGGAAATTACAACGAATATGTTGTAGGTTGTATCTCTTCATTTTGTTGGATAATATAAAGGAAGGATTGACTATTTCTCCATGGACGTAGCCCAAATTGGGTGAATCACGTATATTTGTGTCTCTCTTGTTTTATGTTTTTTATGTGTTTATATTTCTACAAAAAAATTTGTTCTGTTGCTCTGTAATATATAATTTTCTAACAATGGATTGCTTGATGATGTGGCAATTTCAAGCCATTTCTATTGCTAAGTGTTGGATGTCCTCTTGAAGATTCTTTTCTTTCCACCTTTGCATGGCTTGGTGATGAGGAATCTTCAATGATCTCAAGTCTTGAATAGTGGTTGCAAACTAGTGTCCCTTTGTTTTCTCTTGATCGATCAACTTGTAATTTCAGATGCGAGAGAGTATTTGAGCATGCTTCCCTCCTTCTTCTCCTTTTTAATAATCTTGTCATGACATGATAGGGTACCTATTCCTGTAATTTACTCATGATGAGATGACATCAATCTGAAAAGCCCCTAGTCTAAGATGATGCATTTTGATCCACCAACTGAGCCCGAAACAAGTGACAGGTTGGCAAGAGGAACTCAGTGACTGCACAATGCGCAGTTCCAGCAGCCAGGGGAAAATCTTGAGCCTTGAGACTGCACAGTGCATAGTTCAGGCAGATCTAGGGGACAAGACTATGTAGTTTCCAGAGCCAGTGAGACAAGCTGAAGGGATAGACACTAGGAGATCTCAATGGGCAGTTCAAGGAGTCAAGGAAGGTTGGGTTGTTGTAGAGCTACAAAGTTCAAGGGCTCAAGGAATGAGCTTGAGGCTTGAAGTTTTGAAATGTGCATTTTAAGCCGAGATGGGGGACAAGACTGCACATTTTTGGAAGCTAGTGGGATAGGTTGAGGGAATGAGCATTGAGAGGGACACATTACACAGTTTTGGGAGACAAGGGATGCAAGGCTACTATGGAGCTATGCAGTTCAAGGTCTTAGGGGGTGATCTTGAGGCCTGTGATTACGCATTTCACTATGGAGGTCAGGTTGGGAGGAATGACTACGCAATTTTGAAGGTGAAGGTCAGGGCTTGGGCGTAAAAATGTGAAGTGCAGCAGCCCTAGGTGGCAGGAACTGCGCATTGCGCAGTTCCCAACAGAAAGGTCACAGATAGAGGACTAAGAGTGCATAGTGAAAATATCAAGGGAGGCCCGGTGAAGCTAGGTTTCCTAGTCGGGAAGTTTTTCTGAAAATGGCTAAGTGTGGGATCAGTGAGATTGGTGTGAACGGTGATGAAATTTGACTATGATCACACACTTACAATATTTGATGACATAAAAACATAGATCATCCAAACACATGAACAAATCATCTCCCTTTGTACGACATCTTTACGACAAGTTATGACAAGTGCGACACCAAAGATGTACTTTGCTGTGACCATGACGACACTTGTGCTACAGTGCTCAAAACTTTGGAAATGAGTGTGAAGGGTACTTAAAAGGTTAGAACAAATAATTTTCACAAATATTACCTGTTAGAGGTAGTATAACGGGCTTATAAAAAGGATATAATAGCCAACATGCTAAAATGCGACACTTTTCCCATCTTGTAAAGGGGAACACAATACTCTAAGAAAACAAATGAAATGAGTTTCAAAGTTTGCAGAAACAACGAAAAAGATCAAGGAAGCTCTGAAATTGGGTATAGGCCAAAATTTTGGAGGGTGTTGTAGTAGCTACAACACTTGGCAACATACTTCTAAAATTCAACTTCTCTGTCTCAGTTGACTTTTCTCTGTGTAGGGCCTTGGTTCTTCAGGGAATATCGATTCATCGTGTAGATTAATTTGGTCTTCTCACTTACCTCATGAATATACATGGTCCCCTTTATGCCTTCTCGATTGAACACAACATAAGATTCAGCGATATAACAATGTTTCGAGTAGGGAAGGGTAGTGTAGCTCGCGAGCTTAAGATTTTCATAGTATAATTTTTCATCTCTGGTGTTGCTTTGCTGCCATTAGGCTTGACAGTACCCTGTCAAAGTCATGCAAGAACATAAACATTTATCCACTGGCAGCGAGCCTAGACAGTACCCTCGATGGAGTTGATTGCTTCACCTCTCTGCGCAGCAAGCATTTCTCTCCTTTCGCCTTTATTTATTTAAGAGGACCATGCATCAACACTTATTTATTTTGGGGTGGAAGAGGGATCCTGACTTATTGAGAGAAAAAGAGGTTGTTCCTTCAAAGAAGCATACAGAGACCTTTGATTTAGGATTTCTCATTTAGATTTTTCCATTCTCCACTTCTAGTGATTGGATAAGCATGAAAACACCAAAACACAAATCCTACTATAGGCATAAGGTTTCTTGAGTAGACACAGGCTCATGGTTCGACCAAAACTCTCCTTACGGATGGATCATATTTTCTGTCGCAACTTCATTGACCAAAAGATATAACTGACACAAGGAATATAGACTAGAGGTTAGCCAAATGTTGAAGTGTCACAAGACTCTTTAGACTTCAGCCACACACATGCTAAGAAGACAAAACAGGTCCAGGAACAACACTTATTCACATGATGAAAACAAAAATGATTCAAATAACAAGAAAGAAAAACAAAAGAAACAAAATGAAAGGAAAGAAAACACACAATAAGGAAACAAAACGAGAAGAAAGAAAAAGAAGCTAAACCAAAGCATAATGCAAGAGGAAAGTAAGAAAAGACAAGAGAGACTAGTAGAATAACACGGGATGAATGCAAGATAATGAAAACTAGGACACAACTAATCCTACTCCTAACCTAACAACTAGAAGGTTCGGGTCACGTATAAAGGAATTTCCAATGTAGCCACCATAATTGTTCCCGTCCTGCAATCACAAAGATGTGATCAATTAAAATATATATAAAGCAATGTACAAGAGAAAGGATGAGAGCTTGAATAATTTGCACAAAAATTTGAAGGTCTTTTCTGTGGGTAGAAATATGTGTCACAACCACTAATTTCATCCAATTCACACTCTGACCTCTCCGATGGAAAGTATAATCAAACAACCCTTGAATAATTCTTAAAAATTTACCTTCTTTTGTGTCATCCTGCTTCGGAAGCACGAGAAAAGGAAAAAACATGTTTATTGCAATGGGGCTTGATGAGTAAGATTGCTCTAAGCATTCAACGATTGGATCATAAAATTCATGATGATCCTCTTGAAAACCCTGAAATCTTTAAAAAGATGGATTTTCAAATAGAGGTATGGGATTAAAACAAGAATCTTGTGAGGGAAAATAGATCTGATCATATTCAATAGTCATTTCAAGATAGTGAGGACCTAACATAACCATCAGTAAAGACTGAAGTGCCTCAACCGCTTGACAAAAATCTGAATAGTGAAATGTTAAATGATGAAGATTGAAGAATGTAAAACAATTTTCATTGGATACACTGGTGGGAAAATGATAACATGAATGAAAGTCATCAAAGACAAAATAATGATCAGATGAGCGGATTAAAGCATTGAATTCCTAGTTTGTAATAAATGAAGATAAATCAATTTGAACAATTATGCATATGCTCTGAACAATCGAATCAAGTTCCTTGTAAGTCAAATTTGACAAACCATTTTCCTGTAACAGGTGACAAATTGTGCAAGCATCATAATCATGAAAAGAATTTAAAAGAGATGTCAGCACAACAAATACATGAGACCAGACAAGACATGGTGAATTAAGAATAACTTGATTCGTGCGATAACTAATGCATTCATTATCACTCAAGAGGACTTTAGGTGCGATGAAAGGGAATATTTGCAATATAAAATTCGCAAGAAAAACCGCGAGCTAACTATTGAGAGAAGAATATGATAGGCATCATTCCTTCAGCTAAAGATAGTCTTTGAAATGATCAACTTCACAATTTCATGAATCTATGAGAGGCACACATTCCAAGCCCAATTTTGATGTGATATATTTTCATGAAGATGAATAAACTAAAAAATATTCTTGAATCCGGTCAAAAGTAAAATCTTGAAAAATTGAAAAATCATACCTGAAATACCAAACATTTTTCAAAAATAAATTTCCATCAATTAAAACCATGCAAAGAGAAGGATTGTATGCGAAAAAAAAAGATCTGACTTAGGTCGGGGGTCTTACCATAGTTGCGAGATCCTGACATAACCATCAACGGAATTTGAAGTGCCTCGAGTCCCTGCCAAGGCCCAGAACTTTCAAGGATTGTAAAATCACATTTTGAAGACTAAACTAGACCGTGCATGGTGTGAGGATAGTTGCTACCACTGGTTTCAATAATACCAATGCTCATCTGATGGCATCCATCTCTGTCACTAACTTCACTGGATTTTTCAGCTCTAACAACACGATTACTCAAGTCAAAAGACTCTTCTCGTCGCAAATTCAAAGATGAATAAATTGGGGAAATTTCATGAGCAAGTTTATTTGAAGAGTTGTCTTCATGAAAGAGAAGAGATGATGAGGGGTGTAAAGAGTACTCAATGATTTGATTATTTTCATTTGTATCATGTACAATCTCATTGTCTTCTGTCAATTAAGAAGATAACTCAATGGATGAAGAAATTAAAGAGCATGGAGTATCTTGGTCGCAAGTAGATGCATCGTAGACGATAGAGCACAAGGGATAGTGAGATGAAGAGGAAGTTTCGATAAGCACATCTTCTTTGATCGAATTAGATTCTGGATCTAAATTAAAATATTCATGAGAAACCAAAAGATTAGATGATACACCTAGGCTTTTGTGATCGCATACATCAACAGAGTCATCATCATCAAAACTATTGTTTCCCAAGGCTACGGATTGATCGAAATAATTGATTACGTTTGATTCACTACCAATATTATTAGATCGAGAATGATCCAAGAATGGAAGCGCATCATCTTCACATAGAGTATTTTTGAAAATAGAAGATGGATTGAAAGCATATTCACCTTTCTTCTCCCCCACCTATATAATGTGATCGTCTTGTATGTAATCGAAATTTGAACCAACAACGCGAAAATCAAGAGAGTGTGGAAAAATAGTTGGTGGAACAGATTGCTCATGTGAATCATCATATAAAGAGTCACGACATGTATATGATAGAGGATAAGAGAAATCTAAATCAGGTTCAAGACTAGAATTATGAACAGTAACATCATCTTGTGGAATAGAGGATTTAGTCTTCACCATAGGCTTCATGAGCCATTCTGGGATTTACACCATTGAATTTGATTCATGAGAAACATAAGAAGAATGAGAAGACGGATTAAGAATTTGATTTGTGGATTTTTCAACTTTATTACCCTCACACAAAGGCCCCCTCATCGAAACTGGAAAAGGAGGAGGACAGAGAACAAAAAACAAAAGGAGCAGTAAATTCCTCCTATGAAATTAGAGTTGTCTCATGATTCACAAGAGTTGGGGAAGTAGGAAAATCAGGGGGTTCAATTTCACTGTGTAAAGAGATAAGAACAAAGCACTCAAACTCTTGTTTCAAGAAATCTTGATTCATGCCTTCTTTAGAAATTTCATAACAAAGGTGAAGCAATCGATCAGAAAAATCCTCAATTGATTCATTAGGCTTCATTCTTAAGAGATTGATTCTTTTATAAACAACTCGATAATTATACCTATCAAAGTCTTGATGAAGTTCCTTGAGGAATTGACAGAAGGGAATGGATGGAAGCATGTGGCAAGGTATCGCACCATCGATTAACATGACCTTCAAGGATGAGGAAGAAAATCACACAAGAAAACTCTTCATCATTGATTTTGTAAGATTCACAAAATTTAAGAAAATCATAAATGTGCTTGGTTATGGATGTTTTGTCCTCACCATCAAACTTTAACTAGGATAAGTGATAGAGAGGCTCATCAGGGTTTAAAAATTGATAAAGGGAAAAATTAGATAAATACCCTGGGAGTAAGATTTGAGTATGAGCCATTTATATAATACATTACCATATTCAACGGGCTCAGCTTGTCATCTGGCACTCCTTCTAGTGCCACTGTTGAACGGTGCTATAAATATATCAACCAAGGGGTCTCCCCGATATGAAGTCTCAATTAGACCTCACACCATTTTGTGTCGGAGCCCCATCCAGAATATCGTCCAGAAGCCTCTAAGCGAGAGGTAGTAGTACCACCCAAGAAGAGACACACATGAACCAGAAGGATTCGTCTAACATCCAACAGAATAGTCCATAGAGGATGTGATAGTTGTTACAACCAACAAATGAAGAAATATCTATCTAATATCCTACGGAATAGCCCACAAGGATGGGACAATAATGACAACCATTACAACACATTCTCAATAACATAAGTACTAAAACAAATGAAATAGTTCAAATATCTTAGCACATGTGAAAGAAAACATGATATACAAACATTCGTAGAATAGTCTTACAAACATTCATAATCCATGCTTGAAGAATGTGTTGGCCTTGAAGGTTTATGTTATTAAGTAAAAGTTCCAAGAAACATGTTTACAATGTACATCACTAGCTCCAATAGTGGAGCATTGGAGCCACCCCTTTCTCCTCAAAGAAATGATATGTCTCTCTAATGCCTTGTGGGAGGAGCCAAGGTGAAAATTCCTTTGCTCATACAATGAGGGAGTCTATATAACCAAGGGTGACTCTTTGACTACCCTAATGATTGTTTGACTTCTGATGACTTTTCAACTTACATGACTCTTTACATTCCATGCGTTCCCTTTGGACTTCCAATTTACAATACATTTTGTATAAAATACACATGATCCACAATAGTGAGGTGGCATATGCCCACTCATGACATGACATGAAACTGCTGACATGGATTTCTTGATGATGTGGAAATGTCAAGCCACTTTTGTTGATAAGTTTTGGAATTCCTCTTAAAGATGTTTTTCTTTCCACCTCTACATGGCTTGGTGATGAGGAATCTTCAATGATCTCAAGTCTTGAACAGTGGTCGAAAACTAGTGTCCCTTCGATTTCTCTTGATCGATCAACTTGAAATCTCAGAAGCGAGAGAGCCTTTGAGCATGATTTCCTCCTTCTCCTTATTCATCATCTTGTCATGACATGATAGGGTACATGTTCTTGTAATTCACTCATGACGAGACGACATCAATCTGAAAACCCCTTAGTCTAAGATGATGCTTTCTAATCCACCAACTGAGCTCAAAACAAGTGACAGGCTGGGAAGAAGGACTCAGTGACTAAAAAGTGTGTAGTTCTAGTAGCCAAGGAAAATTGTGAGCCTTGATACTACGCAGTGCACAGTTCAGGTAGGTATGAGGGATGAGAGTGTGCATTTTCTGGAGCTAGTGGGATCGGATGAAGGGATGGGAACTGGGAGAGCTCACTGCGCAATTCAAGGAGTCAAGAAAGTTTGGACTTCTATGGAGCTGAAAATTTCAAGGGCTTGGGGAATGAGCTTGAGGCTTGATGTTGTGAAGTGCGTAGTTTAAGCCAGGCTGGGGAATAAGATTGCGCAGTTTTAGAAGCTAGTGGGACAAGCTGAGGGAATGAGCACTGAGAGTACACACTCGGTAGTTTTGGGAAAAAGCGGAGGCAAGGCTACTATAGAGTTTTGTAGTTCAAAGGCTCAGGGGATGAGCTTAAGGCTTGTGATTGCACAGTGCACAGTGGAGGTTGGGCTAGGAGGAATGACTATGCAATTCTAGAGGTGAAGGTCGAGGCTTGGGCACAAAATATGCGTAGTGCAGTAGTCTTGGGAGGAAGGAATTGTGCATTGCGTAAGTCCAAGAAGTAAGGTCACAACTAGAGGACTGAGACTGCATAGTGTGTAGCTCAAGGGAGGCCTAGTGAAGCTAGGTTTCTTGGTTGGGAATTTTTCCGAAAAATGGCTAAGTGTGGGATCAATGAGATCAGTGTGAATGATGATGAAATTTGATTGTGATCACACACTTAGAATATTTGATGACATGACAACATAGATCATCTAAACACATGAGAAAATCATTTCCCTCTTTGTGACAGCTTTACGACAAGTGTGACACCAAAGATGTACTATGCGGCAACTGTGACGACACTTGTGTGACAGTGCTCAAAACTTTGGAAATGAGTGTGACGAGTACTTACAAGTTTAGAACAACTAATTTGCACAAATATTACCTCTTAGAACCACCAGAATGGATTTATAAACAAGATATGACAGCCAACATGCTAAAAGACAACACTTTGCCCATCTTGCAAAGGGGAACATAAGACTCTAATAAAAAAAATGAAATGAGTTTCAAAGTTTGCGAAAACAACCAACAAGATCAAGGAAGGCTTCATAATTGGGTATAGGCCAAAATTTTGGAGGGTGTTGTAGTAGCTACAATGACCCCTTGGTATGTTCCAAGTGTTGAAGTAGACTCTGCCCTGCCATGTGTAAATTATGTGGCATTATATACTCAATTCTCAATTGCTTCTGACAATGATCCTTTGAACTATTATTTTCCTTCTCGAGACTTGGTCCCAGCAGTTGATCGAGTGATTTCTCCCATGGGGGCATGGGACCCCTTGCTACCCTCTTTTGATCCTTCTAATTCTCATGATTTCTTGGATGTTGAGTTTCCTTCACAGGAGGAGCTTTTTGAAACCATGAGTTTTGCTCCCAAAGGATTCCTTAGTGTGAGTCCCACAAGGGGCTTGTCCTGAAGTAATATTATGCATAAGTCACAAGGTTATGTGGTTTCCTGTACCATATTGTATATATAAGGTACACATTTTCAAGTTTTGTATTCTATAACACAAGATTTTATGTGAAGTTTATATATGGGATGTATCAACTTATTTCCTAGTGTTCCTAATTATGTCTACAAAATTTTGAAGACTTCTCCTTTGGGTATTTTCATGGGTGGTCCACTCTAACAGGTATTGGTTCTCAAAACTAGAACATAGGTTAGGTTCTTTACTTGCATTGTGCATTATCAGTTTCCTTTTCCATTTTTTCTTAGGATCGACGCCACTACATTGTGACATAGAACCTTCTCATTGCTTATAAGTTTCATAAATTGTGTGGTAGGAGCCTAATTTATCATGGACACTCTAGATAGTACCTTGTTTCTACTTATCACCCATGTTGTAAAAATTGTGTAAGATTAGGAGTCCTTTTTAGTCTCACCATGACTTTGCATGGAAGCCACATTCTTCTTCTTCTCTAATTTATTCTGGCTTTATACTCTAGAGTCTCCCATGTGTTAAGTTGTACTATTGCATTGCATATTGACCACTTTCACCCTTTTTTGCCTTAATTCGGCTTCATTAGACTCGTGTATAAGCCACTTTTCGACCATGACCTTTCTGCAAGATCAAGCCATACATTAATTAGCCTTTGCAACTTGGCACCCTTTTTCTGTGGAGGGAACATTCCTTGATTGTCGATGACACTATTTGCCATCCTTCATTGAGCATAGGAATGTTTCAGACCCAAGAACTAGTGCACTTTCCCTTGACACTCGTTCTCTCCACTATACTATAGGCATTCTTTTATTCTTTTTCAATATTTATAATATGAAAAATACAACAACAACAAAAAATATTGCAAAAAATAGTGGGAACAGGACAGTTTCTTCATCATTTGATGGCATAAAGTGTTAATCATGTTTCCCTTGAACAAAGCACTTAAAAAAATGAGTCATTCCTTCATCGAGATGGGACTTAGTTTGACTTTAGGGAAGCCAAAACCTTGTCTTTGAGTCAGTCCTCCATCGGTTGGTTTACTCTTCCAATCATATGGAGAGTTTGTTGATGCCTCATGATCCGGATTTAAACAGGAACGCAACAATATACAGAGATAACCATAAACACAGAGATGCAACGAAAATAATACTTCATTTCATTAATGTAAAATACTGAAATATGCTTACAAACAGAAATGGAAATAAACCAGCTAGGGCAATGGTAGCTTATCTCTGAGAAGAGATGTGGCAGCTACATGCCTCTGAACTCCTTACAATGATGCTCAAGGGTCTTTTTATTATTGAACAATAAGAGAAAATCCTAAACAACCAAAAACCTAACCCGAGGAGATGTAACACCAAGAGTTAATGGGCCCCATTGGGGTGAGTTGGACAACCAACTTCCCAGGGTCGTGACTTGGTCATATTATCTCTGTTTGACGTGCATGATGGCCTGTTGGAAAGATCTCTCCAAGGAACACGACAGAAAAGACGAGTTTAGACAAAAATCGCTGGCAATAGATTTCCAAAAAAACGTCGTTTAGGGCCTCAAAATGGCTCAAGAAGTTTAGTACCCGAAAAACTGCTAAAAATAGTAAATTGTGCTACAATTAAGGAAACTGAAAAACAGAAAGAAGCAATGGTGGGGGTCCAAGTGGAATTTTCAGGTGGCCAACAATATCCACCTGGATCATTCCTCCCCCCTTAGGAAGCAATGGTCCCCATTGCGTTGAGTTCCTCAATGAGATGAGGGAACTTCTGTTGAACTTGGTCCCTGGTGAGCCACTTGCCCTAGTGAAGGAGTTGGCCTGCTTTGACAACTCGATACAGTTGGATATTCTGCTGGCGAGTGTGCTTGATCTATGTGTCCATGATCCAATTAGTTGCAGCTTGTTCCATGCAATCTGGATTTAACTCTGTGGGTGTGAGTTGTTCTGCAATGTCGGATGTGTCTAGTAATGGTGGAAAGTATGGCCGAAGGCGGTCCACATTGAACACTGGGTGCAGGCCAAGGAATGGGGGAATGCTGAGCTCAAATGCATTGTCTCCCACAGCCTTGGTAATGGTGTAAGGACCATATCAGAGTGGTATGAGTTTCCGATAGGCTCCGATAAGGTGTTCCTTTTGCAAATGCAACCAGACTTTGTCGCCCACCTGAAACTTGTGTGGCACCCGATGTTGATCATGTCGCTGCTTGTACTTGGCATTTGATTTCTCTAGAATGTCATGGACCTACTGGAAAATATGTTGGATGTGCTCAATGAAGTTGTTTGCCTTATCTGTTTCGGACTGGACATGAGCCAAATCTGCGTGAGTAGCTACAAATGGCATGGCCACATCAATGGGACATAGTGGTTGGAATCCCAAACCCACCTTAAAAGGGCTGTAGCCAGTTGAGCTATGGAGAGCCCGGTTGTAGTTGTGCTAAACATAGGGGAGGCTCTCGTCCCATGTGCGTGGATGCTTTGAGTTGTACATGCGTAGAATGTGTACGATCATCCTGTTGAAAACCTATGTCTGGCCATCAGTTTGAGGATGGAAGGTTGTGGACTTAGTGAGTTTGGTGTCTAGCATCGACCAGAGACTGGACCAAAATTTACTGAGGAACCTACTGTCCTAATATGAGATGATAGACTGTGGGATCCAAAAGTGTGCCCACACTCATTCAAAGAAGAGTTTAGCAGTGGCTTTTGCTGTGATATTCTTCTTGCAGGCTGCCATAATGGCCATCTTCTAGAACCTGTCGACGACCACAAAAACACAGTGATTTCCATGCTTAGTGGAAGGAAGGCCTAACATGTAATCCATGGAGATGGATTCCCAAGGTCGACTCGGGGTAGGTAGCGGGGTATAGAGGCCTTGCTTCTTGATGGTCGGTTTGGCAATGGCGCATGCAGTGCATGATCTGATGTACTTCCCGACATCCTGTCGAAGATTCGGCAAATAGAAATACTTTTGCAGTACTGCCACGATTTTCTCGACCCCGAAATGCCCAACAGCCTAGCTGTAGTGTTCTTTCCAAATCATTTTGGCACGCTCGCTTGAAGGAACAAAAAGGTGACCCAAGTGGCATAACAAGGAATCCTGGAGGTGAAAATCTGGAAAATGTTGACCCTCCAAGAGTGTCTGGTATGTGTGGCTAAATTCTGGGTCACTTTTGTAGAGAAGTGGCCAATCAAAAGTCTCATGCCCGCAAGAGTTGAGCACAGTGGTTAACGCTATGATCGGTGGTCGACTAAGGCAATCTGCAACATTATTAGTGCTTCCCTTCTTATACTTGATCTTTAAATGGAACTGTTGCAGGTATGTGGACCACTTTTGATGGTGATCATTCTGCAATTTCCCTTAGGTTTGTATGAACTGCAGGGGTTGGTGGTCTGTGTGGATGACCGTTTCCTTCCCCAAAATGTAATGCTTCCATTTTCGGCAGGCCTGCATAATGGAATACATCTCTTTGTCATAAGTGGGATACTTCTAGACTGTGTCTGAAAGTGTCTCACTGTGATATGCCACTAGATGCCCGTGTTGAGTAAGGACTGCCCCAATAGCATAGTCAGAGGCATCTGTCTCGACCTCAAATGGTTGTTGCAAGTCTGGTGATGTGAGCACTGGTGTTGAGCAAAGGCGATCTTTTGACTCTGTGAATGCCTCCTGTTGAGATTCATTCCAAAAGAATTTTGCTTTCGCTCCTCCCTTGGTGACTTGACTCAAGGGCCAAGTGATATGAGAAAATCCCAACATGAACTTGCGGTAGAATTTGGCAAGACCTAGAAAGCTGCGAAGCTCTGTCAGAGTGGTTGGAGATGGCCAATCCCAAATGACTTGGATCTTGGCTGGATCCACATGCACCCCCTGTTCATCAATAATGTATCCCAGATATTGAACCTGGCTCATGCCAAAAGTGCATTTCTCCAAATCGGCACATAACTTGTGTTGCCGCAGTGTTTGGAGAACCTATCGGATGTGGTGGAGGTGCTCTTCCCAACTCTAGCTAAAGATCAAGATGTCATCCAAGTATACCACTACAAATAAGTTGGTGAATGGCCGCAAGATGTCATCCATTAGCCTCATGAAGGTTTCAGGAGCATTCGTCAATCCGAAAGGCATAACCAACCATTCGAAAAGGCCCTCCTTGGCTTTGAAGGCAGTCTTCCACACATCAGAGGGTTCGATTGGTACCTAGTGATATCCTGACTTCAAATCGATCTTGCTGAAATATTTTCCCCCTTCAGTTGGTCCAGGAGGTCATCAATCCATGGGATCGGGTACCTATTACAGACAGTGATCTTGTTCAGTGCTCGATAGTCAATACAGAGTCTCCAAGTGCCATCCTTCTTCTGTACCAACACGATCGGGCTCCCACAGGGTGATGAACTCGGACGGACGTGACCTTTCTACAACAGTTCTTGAATCTGCCTCTTGATTTCATCGTTCTCCAAAACGAAGCGCCGATACATTGGTCCATTGCGAAGTGGCGCACCTGGGGTCAGATTAATGGAGTGTTTGACCTGATAATGCAGAGGAACCCCTGTGGGGGAGGTGAAGATGTCCTCGTACTCCTCCATGACCTTGTCCATTTGTAGTTGTCGTGTGGAGGGGCCCTATCTCGAGGTCGTGGCCACCGTCTTCTTCTTTCCTTGAGGGCATATCATCAGGAAAACAAATTTCCCAGTTTTGGAAATGAGCTTACTGCATTGTTTTGCAGTAACCAAAGAGATGGCGATAGGCGATGCTACCTCTGGTATCCTGTAAAAATTATTTCCCAAAGTAACAATAACAGCACGGGGCCTTGATTCATACACAGCATGTCGCTTCCACAAGTATGGTTGTCCTAATAATACATCACAAACTTCAAGGGGAGCAATGTCACACAATACCTCATCCGTGAAGGGCTTGATGTTGTATGTAAGGCGACACTGCTGGCTCACACGAAGATCTTGTCCTTGGTGAAGCCACCCGATGGTGTACGTTGTGAATGTGTTGTGGTCGGTAAGCCCAGTCGCTTCACGACCTCTGCCGAAATGAGATTCTTTTGGCTCCCGCTGTCGACAATGAACTGTAGCGAGGAGCCCTTTACCCACATCTGGGAGTGGAAGAGACACTCCTCCTCCTCCAGATCTTCGGGTTCCTCCTTCTGGATCTTCATGGTGGCAACGGTGGAATTAGACTCTGCATCGATAACCTGCTTCCCTTTTTCATTCCCCTTGGTGAGTTCTGACCTAGAGTCGGAACATGTATCTGATTCTGAAACCTTTAGCTTGGCCACTAGTGACTGCTTGGCCCGACACTCACTTGTGTTGTGAGTGGAGCTCTTATGGAACTCACACCACTTTCTCGTGTCCTTTTTAGACTTGGCAGCACTGTTCTTTGCTTGCAGCTTTGGCGGGTTGTCTTGGGCCACCCCACCTTGGCTTTGTCCTTTGTTCTGTGGTTTGAGGGCACCTTTCCCTTGCTTCAAATTCACAACTCCAAAGTCTTGCTTCTTCTCTTTAAACTTTTGCTTGACCTTGACGGCATATTGATATGTCGTGCTAAGCAAGGAGATGTTCAGGAATTCTATTTCTTCCTTGATGTACTTGTGCAGGCAGCCGCGGTATTTGAGTACCCAATGTTGCTCCGTATCCTTGATACCCAACTTTGTGCAAAGGGTATGGAAATATTGGTAAACTCTGGCACGTCTTGGTCCCTTCTCTGCCACAGTGTGGTCCACTTTATGTATTGATCCTCATAACTTCCGACAGGGTAGTACTGCTCCTTGATGGCATCCCGGAATGAATTCCAAGTGGGTGCAGTTGAAAATAGTGAGCCTATACTTTCATCCTTCTGCTCGCAGTAGGTTTCCCACCAGTCCTTGACGTGGGGAGCTGCTTTGAGAAGACCAAAAATAATCTTTTCCCGACTGGAAAAATCATGAACAGAAAAATAACCCTCTAGCAGATTTAACCATTTACCGACGGCATCTGTGCCTATCTAACCCTCGAATATGGGGATTTCAAAATTAACTTGTACCTTAAACGGTGTGGCATTTCCAGAGTAGCTGTTGGAAGCCGATGTATCGCCCCTGGGTAGCCGCTGAAGGATCTGGGAAAAGCTATCCATCATCGCGTTCCTTTATCGCTCGAGGGCTTCTTTGAGCAATATTTTGATAGGATCTCCTGCCCCCTCATCTTTCTTTTCATCCACCATGGGAGGCCGTTGGGATTTGCGAGGCTGGTCTTGCAAAGGTTCGACCAGTTCAAGCCCTAACTCCTTATATCCCGACCTCGTTGGGGACATGCAAAGAAAAACAGAGAAAAAAAAACAGACTACTCTAATACCATTGATCCGGATTTAAACAGGAACGCAACAAATTACAGAGATAACCATAAGCACGAAGATGTAGGGGAAATAATACTTCATTTCATTAATGTAAAATACTGAAATATGCTTACAAACAGAAATGGAAATAAACCAACTAGGGTGATGGTAGCTCATCTCTGAGAAGAGATGTGGCAGCTACATGCCTCTAAACTCCTTACAATGAGGCTCAAGGGCCTTTTTATTATTGAACAATAAGAGCAAACCCTAAACAACCAAAACCCTAACCCGAGGAGATGTAACACCAAGAGTTTATGGGCCCCATTGGGATGAGTTGGACAACCAACTTTCCGGGGTCGCGAATTGGTCATATTATCTCTGTTTGACGTGCATGATAGCTCGTTGGAAATATCTCTCTGAGGACTATGACGGAAAAGAGAATTTTAGTCGAAAAATCGCTAGCGGTAGATTTCCAAAAAAACGTCGTTTAGGGCCTCAAAACGGCTCCAGAAGTTTAGGACCCGAAAAACTGCTAAAAATAGTAAATTGTGCTACAATTAAGGAAACTAAAAAACAGAAAGAAGCAATGGTGGGGGTCCAAGTGGAATTGGCAGGTGGCCACCAATATCCACCTGGATCACCTCATGTGTCGCAAACTTATAAAAAAATATTTTATGTTGCCATAAAGTCACATAAACTAGTGATTTTTTAAAAGGGAATTCAACATGTTGTCAGCCATTTTGTGGTGTCTCTTGACTCATTTTTGTCGGCCATACTTGGTCTATTAAGTTATTCTCAGTATCACATCAGTTACTTGGTCCTTTATTTGTGTCAGTTAATAAGGTCCCCATTGACTTCTTGTTAGCGGGTCTTCTCTTATCAACTCCAACAAATTTCTCTAAGATTGGACCTAGAGCCGCACAATAGCCCTATTTACATCATTGATAGGTGACCTTTTGCTCAGCATCGATCAATATCATGGGTCTTTAATTGAATTGTTTCCCTTGTGTTCTACGTCAACTTAAATTATCACACATTGGGATTCATGTAGTACCTTGGTTTCCATTTTACCCTATTGATGGATTCCTCGCCTCTATGTCAGCTTTCATTATTGGTTGGTTCATAGGATTTATTTCGTGTGCTAGCTACATTTTGTGCACACCAGAAATGTACTTCAGGGTGGTTACTTCATCTTTATTCGTTCAAGTCCTTCCAAATTATTGGCCTGTGGATTACGCTCGTGCTGGTTGATGTGGGATGCTTTAATTCCTTCCTTCCAGCAGATATTTTCCCATCGACTCCAACTCATTGCTATGGGAGCAAGATCTAGAATTCTTTTTCAGTGCCTTAGGGTTTTCAATCATCAGTGATAAACTCCTTCTCTATCGATAGTGAGAATACATCAATGTATCATGATTGGCATATTATTTCAAGTGTTCGACTTCAACACATATATTCAAGTGTTCGATTATTAGATTATATTGGGGTACCTTAACACTCATTATCATTATTGTGGAGATATCTCGTGCTTTTTAATGGTATACATCAATGACTGGTAATCAAACGATTTCTCACATGGTCAACTTCAACCCATTTATTCCCATGGTTTAGAAATGTACCATTTGCAGTCAATGAAGACCTTGGGTTGTGTCAGCATCTTGGTTCACTTGACAGTTCCTTCAATTTTCTGCCAATGACACCTATCATCTCTATTTGTTGTAGACTTTCTCAACAACATATTATATGTTGGCACCTGAGTTTATGCAGTACCACTACTCCACTAATATGACTTGGTACTTTTATGAGGATCAATTATACAACATCACTGTTTAGACATCCTTCTATGATATATTGAGACATAGCTCCGCTATGTTCTTTTGCGGCTATGAAACTGATGATCCAATATGTATTCTTCAACTCATTTTTTAAACTTATGTATACACTTTATTATACTTGATCAGTGGACATGCTTTATTACATGAGTTTTCTTTCTAACTCCTTCCACAGATATTTGATGGGTTGGAATCTGGTGATCTCCTACCAGTTTTTCAAATGACTCCTCTCTCTATACTTAATATATTTTAGCCATCATGTTCCCCTTTGACCTCATATATTAGGGGGCATTTGTTATAGCATCATTCAGCACTCATGTAGACCTTATGCTCTTTTATGGCCTTAGGCAATCCCTTTACCTTTGCAGACTTGAATTTATATTAAAAAACTATATTTCAAATTCCATACACGACTCTTCCCACACAAAAACAAGTATATACGTGGGTCCCATAACAATATACTCACGTATAAATTTTTAAATATGAAAAAATAAAATAAAATGTTATTTTTCGGGTGGGGTTTACGGGTTTTACCGAGAACCTACCTACAGGAGCCCATGGCCTAACTGAAATAACCAATTTGATGTGGTATATATACACCCCTTTGGTAGGCCTAATGGATATGACAAGAGAGATATCGACATTATACTCGATTTTCCCCAGATCAAGTATGCTTTTCCCGTGCCTCTTACACTCCCAGTCTCTAAGAAACCCTGGTTTCATTTATAGAGATTCTCAGCCTCCTTATCTAGCATCTTCTTGCATTTATTATAGAGGTTGTCTTCGTGGCTCAGGCTGGACGGATCTGGAGGAATGCTTCGTCAGTGCCTTTGGCCTAGATTAGGTTGTATCTATACTATACGTATTGTTATTCATCGATAAAGAAGCTCATGTCTTGTTCTTGATATATGTCTTCATCTTATGAATAATAGTTTGAATTGTTAGATATGATGATCTAACATATTCTTATGCATTCACTTTGAATTATATATTATGTTTATGATTTTGTGATTGATTTACAGGTCTACACATCTAGGAGGAAGTAGAGGGTTTGGACTCTACGGGAAAATCTTAAAACATAGGACCCCCGAGTACGTTTGTATGTCCAATTTCGATAATTCAAATGTTTGGCATGCTTGATTGGGTATTCTTTGTTAATTTTTTTATCCTACTCTGTGGAGGTTTTCAACCCTTACCTCAGGGAACTTTTCCTGCCAACATTAGGGTTTCCACCAAACAGAAACATATACACCTAGGGTTTCATTCCTAGGATATTACATTATTATAAGGGCTTTTTCATAAACCCCTTATAAAAACAACAAGTGACACAGTATGTAAGCTCTCAGCTAGGGGAAAACCCAAAAATTATCTTCTCTTCCTTTAGAACCAAATAAAATGAGATAACAAATACCTTTTGACCAAGACAAAGAACTCCTCCAATCCACCAAGTTATCCTCCCAAGATAGTCCTTCCAATCATCTTCTTGAATATTGTATCAATATTGCATCAATCAAAATTTTGGCCTTAGTCATACTTGCAATTTTGGCCCCTTCTGTAACCTAGAAACTCACACGCGTGACAAAAAAAAAGAGAGAAATTTTGGATTCCTTTTGCTAGACAACTGTCTTCTTCTACTTCACTATAATTCTCCTCCTCTTCTAGGTATTTTGCACTTTTTTCTTCCTCTTACAACTATAGATCGAGAACTTGCTTGGTAAGTGGTCAAATGAGGTCGAGTTGCACTTCTATATATAGCCTTCTATGTGTTCATATTCCCTTTATGAGGCCGACTTGAATGGAGGGTAGGCTGACTTGGTGGATGAGTAATTTAAACCAATTTACATAAAAATAAATTTTCTTCTTGGACACAAAATTCCCAATAATGGACTATTACATGTTGACAAGGACAAGGACAATGACACATGACATAAACCCTAGAAGCACACAATGGGTGCTTTGACCCTGAAATAAAATAAATAAAGCATGAAACCCATGCTTATAAACAATTTTTCTTTAACAATAAATTTCATTTTTCTTTCTTTAAATAAATACATAATAATTACGTTAGACAACAATTATGAAGACCAATACTAGTTACATTTTTCAACAAAAAAAACTCTAATGAATGGATGTAAAAATTGCTTTCTTGAATGGAAATTTGAAAGAGAGTGTTTTCTATGTCTCAACCAGAAGGATTTGTTGTGAAGGGATAGGAGTGAAAAGCATGTAAGCTTGTCAAATCCTTGTATGGCCTCAAACAAGCATCGTGAGCCTGGTACGATAAAATTACCGAGCATCTTCTGAAACTCAATTTCAAACATATGATCTTGATGATGAAATGTTATTTGTCAAGAAAGTTGAAAAAACAGTTTTATATCTTCTGATGTATGTATATGATATTTTGATGACAGGGAACAATGATAATTTCATTGCATCCATAAAGAAATAATTGAGGAAAGGTTTTGAAAGGAAAGACTTGGGATATGTTCACTATTATCTTGGTATTGAAGTAACCCAACATCTGAAGTTTATATTCCTGTCTCAGAAGAAGTACATTGGAGATATGTTGAAAACATTTGGCATGTCTGAGTGAAATCCTTTGACCACTCGAATGGAATATAATTTAAATCTCACATCCACTGAAGGACATGAATTTGAGGATGCAACGAAGTACAAACATCTCGTAGGAAGTCTCAACTACTTGAATACTACCAGACTAGATATTTCATTTGTTGTTGGAATCCTATCTAGGTTTATGAAAAATCCTTTTGAGGGTCATTGATCTACTACAAAAAGAGTTATAAAGTAATTGAAGGGAAATCAGGAATTTGGACTCAAGTATACATAAGTGGATGACTTCAGCTTGATTGGATGCTCTGATTCATATTTTGATGGAGATAAAGAAAATGTAGTATCTACTTTATGTTATGTTATGATTCTTGGATCAAGAGTTGTCTCTTGGAGGTCACACAAATAATCGGTTCCAACACATTCCATGATTGAAACAAAATATGTGTCAGCGGCTGAAGAAACAAAGGAAATTGTGTTGCTCAGGAAAATTATTTAAGATTTGTAGGAAAAACAAAAGCATTCAACTCCTCCTTTGATTGAAAACACTTCTGTAATAAAGTTGGCCAAGAACCCAAAGTTCCATGATCAAACCAAGCATATCAATACCAAGTATCATTTCATTCGACATTGTGTTGAGGCCAAGGCTACTAATCTTTGCCATTGTTCCACAAATGTGTAGACTGCAGACATCTCCACCAAAGCACTTGGAAGGGAAAAGTTTGAAAGATTTAGAATGATGCTTGGACTCACCAACATCCCTTCGGGTTAAGGGGGAAATGTCAACACCTAATCTTTGGGGTTAGGAAATTCATATAAATATTATAAGTAGAAAAATAAATAAGGTGAAGAGATAGTGGAATTTGAATTCCAAGAGCCTCCTTCACAATGTATATATCAAAAATATTGTAATGCAAATCACACAATTTCATTTAGAGTTACAAACCTGGCTTAACTAATAGGTTGACCTAAGTTTATTAGGTTTATTAGCCTTACTAAGTTGAAATACGTTTACTATCTTGGCCTAGGTTTACTAGGTTGACTTGGGTTTACTAGATTGACTAGGGTGACCTAGGTTTGTTAAGTTAACCTAGGTTTGTTAGATTTGTTAGGCTTACTAGGTTTACTATGTTTATTAGATTGACCTAAGTTTACTATGTTTAGTAGATTTACTATGTTGAACTATGTTTACTAGGTTGACTAAGGTTTATTAGGTTGACCTAGGTTTATTAGGTTGACCTACATTTACTAGGTTTACTTGATTTTCTAGGTTGAACTATGTTTTCTAGCTTACTAGGTTGACCTAGGTTTACTAGCTTAACCATGGTTTACTAGGTTTACTAGGTTGACTTGGTTTGACCTATGTCAACATAGGTTTACTATATTTACTAGGTTGAACTAGGTTTTCTAGCTTAAGCATGCTTTACTAGATTTACTAGGTTGGCTTAGGTTGACCTACGTCAACATAGGTTTACTATATTTACTAGGTTGACCTACATTTACAATGTTTATTATATTTACGACATAGATATAAATTTACTAGTTGACCTAGGTTTACTAGCTTAACCATTGTCTAATAGGTTTACGAGGTTGACCTAGGGTTACTAGGCTAACCTAAGTTTATTCGCTTAACCATGTTTTACTATTTTACTAGGTTCACTTAAGTTGACATACATTCACCATAAAAATTGACATTGCTTGTGATGAGCAAAAAATTAGCGTCGCAATGTGAAAAAAAAAAATCAATATTATAATGTGATAAACAAAAAATCAACGTTGTAATATTACAAACAAAAATCAAAACATGGATGAGCATTGTTAACCAATGTTGATCGTGGTTGGCTAAGGATGACCATCGTGAGATATAGTCATCCATGTCAATCGTAGTCAACTATCGGAAATCATAGTCAACTTTAGTTAGCCATATTCAACCATAACAAACCATGGTCTTCTCTAGTCAACCATAATCAACCTTGGAGGTCAATGGTCAACCCATGCTCAACATGGTGAGCTATGGTCAACCATGGTTAGAATGGTCAAAAATTCTCAACCAAGATATCCATGGTTGAACATGGTTAACCATGGCATCCTATACCAGCATGGATAACCATAATCTATGATATATAACTATTGTCAGCTATGGTCAAATTGGTCAAATCATGATCAACCATGGGCAACCATGGTCAAACATAGTTAATCACAATCTATCATAGTCAACTATATTTAGTTATGTACAACCATGTCATTTGTAGTTAATGATATGTTGATCAAAATAAATGTTCCTTAATCATAACATAAATACATTTTGCCATAATTAACCTTACTCAACCCATGTCCCTTAAGACTACAAAGAATACTAGTCCATAGTAGCTTCCAATACATCGAGTCTTATCCAGTGGTCTATACCAGATAAAATTGACTTAATAACCTATATACTTTAATAAGCACATCTATAATAAGAATAGAGAAAATTAGCTAGCTACAACCACATGCTCTCTTGATTTTGTTATTTTTTTTGCATTCACCTCTAATAGTGTTCCTTATCCATTTGCTTGGTGGAGCAAGGGTTTTGAATGTCGAAATAGCCATAAATCGATGCAATTCATAAATTTCTTGTTCCAATGAGGAAATGTGCTTCTTTCGCTTCAGATGAATGCCCATGATGATGTCAACTTTGAGATTAGAGTTGTTTCTTTACATTGATATATAGTTATAGAGAGATTGTAAAGAATTTTCATGAGCGTTAATGGATCTTCATGCCTTTGCAAAGCCTACTTAATTTCCGTGAGCTCTTTATAATACGTGGACTTAAAGGAGGAGACCAATATGCAACGATTATCCAGAAATATTTTGGCCACGAGGAGAAGAGCTAGAGGCTTGTATTCAACATTAACTCAACCAAAATTATTTTAAATTTATTTTCAAGCTAGATTGGTGGAAGATATCATGACCCACCATAGCTAACTTAAAGGAGGAGACCAATATGCAACGATTATCTAGAAATATTTTGGCCACGGGGGGAAGAGCTAGAGGCTTGTATTCAACATAAACTCAACCAAATTTATTTTAAATTTGTTTTCAAGCTAGCTTGGTGGAAGATATCATGACCCACCATAGCTAAACAAAACTTCTCAATCTAGAATATAGAATACTAATTGTTATACAATTGTATAAACGAAGTTACTTCTTATCCATAATCATTCATGAACTTGGACTCACATAATGAAATGAAGCACAACAAACTAAGGAGACCAATGGAATTTTGCTAAAATTTATGTTATGAGGTTGCTCCAATCAAGAAAATGTGGAAAGATAAATTCAAAGGGACAAGTCAAAGAAATCTCTCCTCAAAAAAATTTCAAATGATATTTGTTTCATGCCTAATCCTCTTAGGAATGGATGCCAATTGGAAATGTAGAAGGGATAAATCAATAGAGTGAATACTTAACAATTAATTTAGAGTCCCCTACCAAGAGCGCATACACTTTATCCACATTATTGAACAAAACCCCAAGGCTCCATGCATAAATATAGACTATTGTCCCTCCAAGGCTTTAGATAACCCTTCTTGTACCTACCCTGTAGGGTTTTTTTTTGGCACAATCAAAGAAAAGTATGTATGAGTTATGTTTGGATTTACATCTTTGGAGGTCAAGTTTGCTTAACCAAAGTTGCTAGCATGATTTATTTGACGAGTTTCTAGTACGATTGCAAGCAAGAATATGAGTTATGTTAAATTCATTAAGCCATAATGCTTCATCTCTTTCTAATACCCATGACATTAGAGAAATTTTGAGGTCTAAAATGGGACTCAAAACAAAAATGTACAACAAAAATCATTTTTATAAGAACCAATAGGAATCAATATGATGATGTCAACCATGGAGGATGATTCGCTATTTTTTGGAGTAAAAAGGTAAAATGATTAAAAAAATAAAAATATAAAAAAATACATTTCTACGATTTAACTCAAATTTCGA
The DNA here is from genome assembly GCA_031772625.1 of Pinus tabuliformis. NCBI lineage: Eukaryota > Viridiplantae > Streptophyta > Pinopsida > Pinales > Pinaceae > Pinus > Pinus tabuliformis. The sequence continues at coordinate 142,227,180 of CM062807.1, forward strand.
GCGGGAGCACTCGTTGGATGCAAAAATTATTTTTTCATCCAAGGAGTACCCATGTTGCATACTTTCGAGAGGCCCTACCACACAAAAAATGTGAAATACATGAAAAACATTATTGCAATCACATTTTTTCATGTATTTTGCATTTTTCATGTAGTAGGGTCCATCAAAAGCATGCAACATGGGTATTGCTTGGATGCAAAATTAAATTTTGCGTCCAACGAGTGCTCCTATTTGAAATTTGAGTAAAATCATAGGGAGATAAGTTGAAAATACAAGTTAAAGTAGTTGTTTCTTTTTTCCCTCTAAAACTTGATGAGGTAATTTAATCTTATTTTATTATTTCCACTATTATTTTATAATATTCCTTAGGAGTATTAAAAAAATGATATTCACATAACCAGATCTCACATTTTTTTAATTTTTCTATGCTAAGGTTAGCTACAATGAGGATTTAAAGAATTATTATTTATAAAAGGAATGCAACCCAACTAACCAAATATTTCTTTCATATATTTCAAAAAAAAAAAACTACAACCTAAACCATTTCCTTATAATAATAAGCTAATGGAATGCACCTTCTTTGACTTTCTTAACTCCCAATGGATCTACCTTTTCTAACAAATGTTATAAACCATGATATAAACCATGCTCGAAACAAGTGAAATACATAATACTTAGATATAATAGTTAGGAAAAATGAAATGGCGTAGAGAATTGTAATGACCAATACAAAATTCTTAGAGAGAATAGTTAGGAAAAATGTAATGGCATAAAAAATTATAATTTCCAAAATATAATATTATTATCAATTTTTAGAATCCTTGAATAAAAAACTCAAATAGATTTCACTTAGGTCAATCTTATAGCTCATATATTTGGTTTTATTTCTTTTTCGTTTTCTCGCTCCTCTCACAAATGTTAGTGAACATAACCATCATTTTAGTCTTGTGTATACATTTAAAAACAATATGGAGCATAGGTAGCCCATGGTTCCATATTGTCTTTGGAATCGATGGAAATGTTATAGCTTAACTATACTTTATAGTTGATATATTCATACCAATCTTGGACTTAAATTGATATTCTCCTTGGGAGTTACCAATTACATGTCGTGGGGGCCCCCATATGATGGTCGCCAGGCCCCCGATCTAGCGGTTGGGGCTTTATGTCATTAAATGACTAAATAATGTATTTGTGTGATCCCCTGGGCCCAATATCATCAAGTGGCTATAAATTCCTCAATCCTATGGCTATTAAGGTGCATCACCCCCGAACCCACATGCATTTCAATGCAATTTTAACTCCCAATGTGATTTGACTACCCACACTCATTCCATCCAACAGTCAATGTGTCACATTGGGTGAGAAGATGAGGCTTTTATAATTCCTTTCCACTGAGCGATATGATCCAACAACCTAAGCAATGCAGATCAACTACTATCATGATATATCAGAATGTCAGGTGCATGGGAATTAATGAACCCTTCCTAACTCAGTATTGATTGTTGTGGTATTTTACTCTAATAGTTAATTTCAGTAGCATTTTATTCCTTTCTTCATGCTAGCTATTTTTATATTTATATCATGATTTTGTTAACAAGATCATATAGTTGGAAGGAAAAAGTTTTTTAGCAATTATAACTCAATCTCAAGGCTATGATAGTGAGTATGGATGTAATAAAGGAAATACATATGTGATTTGAGAAGAAAATTCTTGGAATATCTCATTATAATTGTAAATATGCCTATGGTTCTTATGTTGGAAACACAGTCTTTAAAGTCCAAGATTTTGAGATGGTAAGGTTGAAACTACAAGTAGACAAAATTGATAATGGCTTCATTTAATCACAATGGTTTCATTTTATTTAACAACATTATTCACATAGAGGAGATGATCACTTAATAAATAGTTGTACTAATGAATACCTAGTATAGGCCTGATTGAAAAGTTTGATATCAAAGTTTTGAAGATTGATGAAATATTCAGTGGCACTTGTGCAAAATGTTAGATATTGATCTGTAGTATGAAATTCATCTTGGAATTTCAAGTGGAAATGACATCATAAAACTTGAATTTGGACATGTAGTTGTCGAGAATGTTTGGATTCTTAAAGAATAATAGAATAGGATACCCAATTATTCTAAAATACGATAATATTATGATGTGAATCCAAGAGTGGTGCAAACCTGGCGTAATCTATACAAATGAGCCTTATGGAAAAATGAAGATGATAAGTCACACTCTTATATTGTACAAGTTATTGCGACATTAATATCAAGGTCAAAACTAATTCAAGGAATCTTACTAACAACTCGATTTCATGGGTCAGATCTAATTAAGGAATATGCAGTATTATTTCAGTTTTCAAGATCTAGACAAAGGCTCGCATTCAAGCTTGTTTGTACAAGCTTGAAATATTATTCATATGAAGTTAAGAAACCATACAAGACAAGAAGGTTTTGATTTTCACTAAAGAAGCAGATGAAACATTCCTTGAAAACAACCTTATCTTGTATACAGAAGCATGGAACCACATGGCACATTTTTTATGGTTTTGATGATCTGTCCCATCTGCATTAGCACATGACAAATTTGATGACTTGATAGGTATATATTGAAATACTCATGTATTGTAGGAAAATGTTGCAAGGTTACTACGAAGACGTAATAGCATGCAGACCGTATTTCAAGAAGAATATTCTTTGAGTATGTATTAAAGAATAATAGATCTAAAGTCTCTAGAATACTAATACCAAATGTTGTACTACTATGAAAAAACCGAAACAAAGGTTTTTGTCAAAAGATGTCTTTATTTGTACTTATAATAATTATATTGGTTGAGATATAATGCAATGTCAGATGATTATTTGAAGTTTTGGAGTTGTAGCTAATCCATATCTCAATAAAGCTTGAAGGAAGCCTCTTTCTTGAAATGTATCTTGGGTAACTACACATAAAATCTAATCAAGCATGCCAGTGATGAACTATGTGAAATTCTCATACCTCAGTCAAAATTATTTGGCAAATTGAAGTTTTATACATTGGATTGAAGTTTTTAGGTCCTATGTTTCTTTTGGAAATGTTTCATTTCATTTCATAATGTGTTCAGAAGCAGGATGTTATATTAATGACATGAATTTTGAAATATTCTCTGCATACTAGTTGAGATATGCTTCCCTACAAAAGTTATAATTGACTATTAACCTTGATACGTCCTTGATTTATTTCATCACATATGGACTTTATGGGTTTTGGAATTTGGATTTTGGAAAGAAAATGATTTGTAAACGCTAGCAGTTTAGAAGGCTTGGTAAGAAATCCATAGGGTTTGTGTATAAAACTCTAGAGCTACACCTAAATCTATGTTTCCAATAAAAGAAGAAAAACCTAGCTTGTGTGAAGAAGGAATAACATCATTTTGATTCAAGAACACGTAAGTATTCGTAACTAGAGTAGTTAGGGTTGAAGCTAGAACATGTGTTCAAGAAGATGTCCTAGATCCAAAAACTAAGTTTATCATGACAAGAATAAAAACACCAAGATTCAAGAAAGGAAAAGGTAATCAAGGTAGAAGACTCCCATGAACAAGTTAGATGAAAAAATAGTAAAAATATAACTTCATTTGTATAGCATACCTAAAATTCACCAATAAATCTCCATCTCAACTAATTTGATTTCAAACTTGGGATGACAACAAATAAATTGAGATTAAAAAAATACCCACAATTCACATAAATTGTGTTAAATGTAGATAAACAATCATCAAAATAATAAAATAAAATAGCAAACATTTTTATGACTAAATACTATTTAAAAAGACTTGAGTGCATGAATACTTGAGTAAGCTCCTCTTGGTTTTGAGAATAATTTATCGAAGTAGTCCAATCTTGTAGCAAATGTCCCTTGAGTTGACGGAGCAACAATGAACTCAACATTGACTTTATTGTTGCTTTGTTAGATTGAGGGAGGTTTTCTCCAAGATTATCCAAATCCTAATTTAGTCACTACTTAATAGGGCCAACTACGTGAGTTTGGGCACTCTTATATCCCCCGCCCGCCCCGCCCCACCCCCCCCCCCCCCCCCCCCCAACACACACATCACTCTCAATTCCCCAGTACCCAATCTATATACTAGGAAATAATTGAAATCAACAAATTACGATTCATGCATAGACACTAGCAAAACAAAAAAATCATAAAGAAACTTATGTGGTTTTGTACATATAGTGATCATTCATTAACCTATATCATTCATTCATTCATTTATTCATTAATCATAGACACAAAAAACTTATCATAAAAAATATGTGTTCATAACATGGTACCTGATGTTTCTAATGATATAACTAGTAAATCATTTCTTTTTCTTTTTCTTCACTTTTGAATAGAATTCAGAAATGACTTCATCAATTGCTTCTTATTCCCCTTCGGTTCTTATGGCTTTTGTAGCTCTCATTTATGACCTGGTCATGCACTTATGACGCCGTCAAGGTTGTTGCAAGAGGGGCTGATCATCAGTGATCTGATCTGAGGTAAGCCTCTGATATGAATTTCATCTAGATTTGGCTCACTTAAAAGGATTATATTTATAGGACCATTTAAATTGAACTTGATTGCATTTGAAGATCTGAATCCATTTTGAATTAAAACACCATTTAAGTGTGTTTTTTCCCTCTCTATCATCACTTAAAGCATCTCAAAATAATTTCAAAATGTAGAAAAACATGCATAAGAAATGAGAGACAAGATATCAAACACATGAGGAAAGATATCACCAAGTTGGTAACAGATTTGACCTGGTGTGGGCTATGTCTTTGGACTCATGAATTGATTCGAATTTAAACAGGAGCACAACAAATTACATATATAACCATAAATACAAATATGCAGTAGAAATAACACTTCATTTCATTGATATCAAATACTGAAATATGCTTACAAATAGAATGGAAATAAGACAAGCTCGGGCAATGGTAACTTATCTCTAAGAAGAGATGTGGTGGCTACATGCCTCTGAATTGTGTTACAATGAGACTCCAAGGCCTATTTATTATTGAGAAACAATTGAAAACCCTAAACATCCAAAAACCTAACCCTAGGAGATGAAGCGCCAAACTATGGGCCCCATTTGGGTAAATTGGTACATCAACTTCCCGGGGTTGTAACTTTGGCATATGATCTTCATTTGATGCACACAATACCTCGTTAAAGATCTATCCAAGGACTACAAATTTTTAGTGAGAAATGTAGGGCAATGTTGCTCTCGGTTTTCCCAAAAAACATTGTTTAGGGCCTCAAAACGGCTCCAGAAGTTCAGGACCCGAAAAACTGCCAAAAATAGTAAATTGTGCTACAAATAAGGAAACTGAAAAACTTAAAGAAACAATGGTGGGGATCCAAGTGGAATAGGCGGGTGGCCACCAATATCCACCTGGATCATTCCTCCCCCCTTAGGAAGCAATGGTCCCCATTTCATTCAGTTCCTCCATGAGATGAGGAAATTTCTGCTGAACTTGGTCCTTGGTGAGCCACTTGCCTTGGTGTAGGAGTTGGCCTACTTTGACAACTCGATATAGTTCGATCCTTTGTTTTTGAGTGTTCTTGATCTGCATGTCCATGATTCGATCAGTTGTGGCTTGTTCCATGCAATTTGGATTTAACTATGTAGGTGTGAGTTGTTCTACAACGTCTGATGTGTCTAGAAATGGTGGGAAGTATGGTCGAAGGCAGTCCACATTGAACACTGGGTGCAGGCAAAGGAATGGGGGAATGTTGAGCTCAAATGCATTGTCTCCCACAGCCTTAGTAATGGTGTAAGGACCTGTTGTGCTCTACAACAACCCCCCATTTCATAACATTTTCATTCACACAAAAAATTAACATATGGAATGGGTCCCTTTTAAAATTTAATTGGCATCAATGCTTTTGTGTTCAAAAAGGTATGATAATCAAATGAGTTTATGTATTTAAACCTTTTTGAATAATAGTGTTCCAATAATAAAACAATCTTTTGTTATTGCGATAAAGCGATCGCAAGATCGCATATCGCAATGACATGAGAAATATATTAAAACGGCACCTTGTTCTCCGCCGATGCGATATCGCTGTCGGCGATCGGCGATATTCCATGCACACCTAATAAGGGCACATAACTCACGCCCCGACGCGACGCGATATCGGCGATCGGCTATCGGCGCTGCCTCATGTGGGAAAAAACGCTTTAAGTTATAAACCCCGACCCGATGCGATATCGCTATCGGCCGTCGGCAGAATCCCATGCACTTTGATAAGGCGCTCGGGTCTTACCCCCGATGCGATGCAATATCGCAATCGGCACTCGGCAGGATCTTTTTCTAATGATTATGTAGCATCTATTCCCCGATGCGATGCGATATCGCTCATCGGCGGTCGGCATTCTCAAAAAGTCATCGCTTGAAGCCTTAAAGTTATATTGATATCCGGTTGATAAAGCGCAAATTTCAAAATGCCGTTAAATGCAGGGATAAGTTAATGCATGTGTATTTAAAACTTTGCCCCTTCGATTAACGAACACTTGCGTTTAACCGCCAAAATATCTGTTGCACGCTTAAGGGGGTCATTCAGCCGGATAACGGTGTAATAGTCATTTAATGGGTAGCAGGCCTTAAATCACCATTAATGCATCTGCAATATCTTCCCAGTGATTGGATCCACAGCCACTTTTGAAAATTAATCTCACCACGCTTCAAATGATATATCTTTCCCGTTATGGATTGTCATTGTTATTTCCTTGTTACGATTTCTCTTGCATTTGTGTAGAATTCATCTGTTGAGAGAAGCCTGAGCATGATGGGGAAGAAATCCAAGAGGACCGCGGGCTCCGCTGCTACATCTGTTGCAGGACAAGCTGCCGCAGATAAGAAGAAAGGCCTAATTTCAGACACTACGTGCACTGGTCTCACTAGGACTTCATGGCAGGGCACATATAATCTATTAGAGGCTGAGCAACCGAAAGTGACAGTGACAGAGGCTAGTGTGGATGTACTAAAGAAGTCCGATGCTACTCTCAAAGACTTGGCCGACTCCTTTCTTCACAGGATAGCAGCCAGAGAGCAGGTCCTTCCCTACACTGATGTAGTGCGCTGGGCAATCGAGGAAATTCCAATCATCGATAGAACGTTTCACACAAGGGATGGAAGGATTTTCGGGTCGTTCAAGCCAGAGCACCTAAGGCAAATGTATCATTTGCCCGAGCCGGAGAAAATCTATAACAAAGCCTTCGTGGAGAAATTTGCAGCCGAAAATGAAGTACAATCTGAACCCATCCGGGATTGGAGGCAGAATCCGGCCAAACACAAGCACGAAAGCTCGGGTAAGTACTCCGTCGATTCTTTGGCTTCTCCCTATTGCTATGCGGGGATTATGATGTGTAGACTATGGGGGTTACATGACTCTGCTAATTTCGACATAGAAATGGTTCCCCTGATGGAAGCAGCTGTTAATAGTATAATCATGGATTGGGCCACCATTCTTTCTGATAAGTTGGCCGTAGCTGTTCGTGACTTTAGAGCCAAATCCGTAGTCACCGAAAGGAAAATCCCACCATTTTATTATAGTGCTTACATTATGGATACCTTGTGCTTTAATTCTGAGTTTCCTATCCTCGGTTGGAGGTGGACCACCCAAGACCCATCACCCATTCATTTGTACCATCAGAAATTGTGGAAGTCCTCTTACAAGGACCATTTGTATCAAATTTGCAATGGTTTTATGGTTCCCATTCATTATTCCATCTTTGATCGGCCTATTCCCAAAATCTCCTATCTGGCTTCCTTCGACTTACCAGCTGTAGCAAGTTGGTTCGGAGAAGAGCATTTTACCTATGTTAGGGTTTTCGGGAGCCAAGCCAAGCCGCATGTTCTTCCTTTATATGTTCCAGACAAATTGTTGGCCCGAGAAATCTCCTACCAGATTATGGCCGAGAGTGTCACACAAACTCTCAAGAAAGAAAAGAAGAGGGACTGGCCCTCTTTTCCCTTGAGAATTGGTGTTTTTACTCTGCATGATCTCAAGCATGCAGAAAAAGAGGCAATAAAGATGCAAGCTTTATCCCTAGCCACTATCCCAAGCAGACTCTTTGATCCAAATAAAACCGCCTACACTGCCCTAGAACAGGCCAAATTAACAAAGGTTGACCATCAAGAAGATGAGTTTGATGACCTGTTCATCGCCGCCGATACAATAGGCGGTGCCAAAGAGCTTGCTAGAATGAAATACAATGATGAGACGTTAACTGAGTTCAATAAACTTAGAGAGCAGAGGTTGCAAACTCTGCCTCTAGATTTATTATCAACAACCCCAGCGTCTTCCTCAAGCGAGCCTGGTCGGCAACAGACGAGCCAACCTCCTGTTACAACTAAGGAACAAAAGAAACAACAGGAGGAAAGGCAAAAGAAGCTGCAGGCAGAAAAGCAAAGAAAAGAGCAAGCTGAGAGGCAGAAGAAGGAGCAGATAGAAAAACAGCAAAAGGCGCAGAAGGATCAAGAACAGAGAAAGCAGAAAGAGATAGAGGAATAGAGGAAGAAGGAAGAAGAAGAAAAACAAAAGAAAGAACTGGCTGATAGGCAGAAAAAGGAATTGGCAGATAGGCAGAAAAGGGAGCAAGAAGAGAGACAAAGAAAAGAGTTAGAGGAGCAGCAGCGAAAAGGACTAGAGGAGCAGCAGAGGTTAGAACAAGAAAAAGAGCGGAGCAAATCCCAGACAGAGCAACATAAACAGACCTCCATTGATCCTGAATTGCTTAAACAATGGAACCAATTCGATTCCATTATCAGTGGAAAGGAAGGCTCCAAAGACACAGACACCTCTAAGACAAGCGATGCACCAGATACCACTTCTTCTAAGGTTCTAAGCGGAACCAGCGGCCCACCCATTTCAAAGGATGTCGAAGTAATTACTAAAGACCCTTCCGATCAAATTGTTCTCCAGGTGGAAGATATTCCTCCCCTGGATGTTTTCTACAGCCCAAAGCATAAAGCCGTTGTTAAGCGCTCAAGGAAGAGACGAAGGCTTGATCAACCTTCTATCTTTCCTGAGCAAACAGTCACGGGCAATGTAGTCTGGAAGGAGGAATTGGACCCCTCCGATGATCTAACAAAGCTGTCGCAGTATGCGGGAGCTTATTCTGCAGCGACTATTGACAAGGCATCGGAGGTAAGTCTTCTATTGAAGACTAAGGACCAGGAGATTTGTGCATTACAGGCAGAAGTAACCGAGGCGAAAAACAAGGCAGCGCAGGTAGAAGAGCAGTTGCTGGCACAACAGCAAGAAAACAATGTATCAACCCAGCAACTGCAGACCGAAAAGCAGAGGATAGACCAGAGCGCAATCCAGAAGCAGAAAGAATTGTCGGAGGCATTGTCACAGTTGAGAACGGCAAATGAGATGATGATGAAATCAAAAGATGAGCAAATAGCTCAACTATTAGCACAGCTCAAAGACATCAAGGGTACCCAGAAAGTGGAGGATTTCAGAGCAGAGGCAGCTCAAATAAATAGCGCATTAATATCTCAGATTAGACTCCTATGCCGACAACTTACTGAGGCTGAGCCATTATGCGAAATATCTACAGCAGTATGTCAGCAGATAGAGAAAGCCAGAAATGAGCTAGATCAGGCCGAAGAAACCATAGCCGGATATCTTGATTGGCAAGATTCTGATGTGGGGAAAGCGGCGAATTTGCCCAGAATCTATGAAACGTACAAGGACATACTCTTCACGGAATGGAACACTCAGGTGATGAAAGCGGAAAGGGCAGCTTCAAGGTGTAAAATGATTGCCAGCAATATGATTGATTTAGTCAACAACACACTCTATTTGGCAAACATGATCTCCCAGTGCACACCTGGAAGCATAACAACAGCAAACATGATTGAACAAACAAGTTATCATGATTTGGAGGAAAAGGGAAGGTTAATCGCTGGAGTAAATACTTTAACCTCCGAGGCATATTGGCTCTTTCTAATCAAGCCACACACTCAAAGGTCGGCCCTCAAATGTTTAACAGATGCTCTCGGATGCCTGATCCCCGACATTCAGGATGCCACATATGATGCCCAGCTCACTTCGCGTCTCAACACTCCACCGGAAGTAGAGCCAATGCTGGCAATATGTCAGCTAAGGTTTAAAGGCAAAGAGGCCACCTGATGAAGCATTGCCGCCGACTGCCAGATCGCCAAGGAAGATGGAAGAAATATTTATTGATGCCAATTTAATAGCTTTTCAGTTTCTTAGATATTTAGATTAGCTTAGTATTTATAGACCCTTTCATTGTTTTGGAAAGGGTCGTAAAATTTTGTAATAGACTTAAAGGCTGAAGTTTGCACTACTGGTCTTCAGCCTATATTCTTTTGTGAAACTCGACCGATAGTTCTTAATTTAGCGAGAAGGCTGTTTTATACAATTGCGCACTATTGTCTCTTGTTTGGAATGCTTTCTGGTTTGAAGGAAGGACTGCGACATAGCGATTAATATACTGGATTGTTAAGCAGCTTACATGGTACTTTTATCTGCATCTGTGTTCTTTCCTCTTATATGAATTGCTGTGTTATTATTTTTGCTATTGTTGAATACATGTATGCGCTGTAACAACAAATCTTCATTTCGTTCCACTATTGGATGTTTTGTGATATGCCCTCTCTTTTAATCATGCATGTAGCAATGATATGAATGACAAAGTGTAGTAATTCGCTATTATCGCTCTGCATAACTAATTATGCAGAGCAATCTTAAATGGTTTAAACATCTATGCTTTAGCGTTAGAGTCATCTATATGCCTGCCTTAAAGCACAGATTATCAAACGCTACGCTTTAGAAATTGATAAGTCCCGGGATTAGATTATAGTTAGTATATTTCGCCGATAGTTTTAGTTGTTCGCTTATCACCATCATATATCATAAGTCACTCATCCATCCCGTTTACTTATAATTCTTGGGAAACTGGTCCCATTATCCCCAGTCGGAGCCACTATTCCAAACGGAAAAGGAGCTGTACTAAGGTCCGGACCGGGTGGTTTCCCCAATGTTGTTGCAACGATTTTCGGGGCCTCAACATTTTTGGCGCTAGAAGGAGGGCCTCAACTGTGAATGGCACATAAGTCCAAACCTATAAGCCATTCCAAGAGTATTTCCCCCTCCGAATCCCCTCGACCTTCCCATTTGCATACTGGTTCGCCGGTATCCAAACAAGGAGAAGGGGAATCAACTACCACTGCTCAAACCCATCATACCACAGAACAATTAAGTCTTGAATCACCTGAAGTCCAGTCTCTAATCCATAAACTTCAGAGCTTCTCGATTTCACCACAGAAATCTGAGGTATCAGAAAGCAGTGCGACTTCGCAGTTCAACCTCACTCACCCTCTCACTAGACTTCAGAGCGAAAAACTCGGTATTGAACCCACTGAGTTTCCTTTACCTAAAAGGAAAAGGGCGAAGAAAATTACTGAAGGATCTGATAGTGAAGAGCTTTCATCCACGTCCTCCATTGCATTTTCTCCTCTGCGAGGTCAACCATCCACTCCCCCATTACAAATTGTCACCCATCAGGTATCAGAAGCCTCAATATCCCAACCTATTCACTCCTCATCTTTGATCCCTTCCCATACATCTGGAATCCCAACAGTAGTGTCAACCACTGTCGCTATCATAATGGCAGACCCATGGACTAGGCCAGGAGCAGTCAACATGCCTGCACCATTGCATGATCTACCAGATGCTCCCGAAAAATGGCTGCCTAAATTTAATCCAGATGACGGAACCCAGGCTGAAGAACACATTAACAATTTTATGTTAGCAGTTAACTTAAAAGGAGTGACAGAGCAAGATGTTGTTGTAAGACTCTTCCCCTACACCTTACAAGGATCAGCAGGATCCTGGTATTTTTCCTTACCTTCTGGTTCAATTACCAGTTGGAACACATGCCAAGAGCAGTTTCTTACCAAATATGGAGATGATAGGTCCTTAGCTACTTTAATAAACGACCTCTCCAATCTGAGAATAGAGCACAGGGAACCAATAAAGGAGTTTAATGCCAGATTTAATAAACTCCTGAATAAAATCCCTACCGCTTCTAAACCAAGTGAACAAATCCGAAGCGAATGGTATATTACTGCCCTACCTGCCAACATAGCTATTTTTGTAGACAGGGCTGGGAAACCTACCTTAGCTGAAAACATGAGAGAAGCACTTGCTGTTGAAAAGTGCATCAATGCTCTAGAAAAGAAAGCTGCTTTGGAAGATAGAAAAGCTAAAAAAGTCTCATTTAAAGAAGATTCCAAGAAGAAAACCCCAAAGGACCCGTATGACATGGAAGGTTTACAAAAGGTCCTTAAAACATTGTCTAACGAAATGGTCGAGATAAAGAAGCAGGTGGCCGAAACCTCAAACAAAAGACCATTTAGAACTTATAAGAAAACTGAATCAAAGCCGCCCAATGTTATATCTAACGCAGATTCAGAGCAAGAAGAAGAGGAAGAGGAAACAACTTCACAAACCGATGATGAAGAAGAAATAGCTGAATGCCACGGAATGTGGGATTTTATACTCCCAAACTCTGATACCGAGAATGAAGAAGAAGCCTTTCCGGTTACTACAAGAAGTAAAAGTACTTCTGAACCTACCCAGGCAACTTCAAAGAAGAGGAGCGCAGGTGCTGCTACAGCAAAGGAAAAAGTCCCCCCAAAGAAGTCGCCTGTAGTAGTTCCCCAAAACCAGCCTTCAACTTCTAATTCTCCTTCAACATCCAAGATATTAGTGGTATCTGATTCAATGGAATATAACATTGTTGATGACATGAAGAAAACTAAGGCAAATATAACCATGTTTGAGCTTAGCAAATTAAAGCATCAACAAAAATTACTTCTTAAAGAATTAAATGCTGTTCCCTCTACTCCCCTTCCCAGTGCAAGAGCTGCCAACGATTCAGGCCAGCCTCCTGCAGGTATGGTTGAAGCTACCGATTCAGTTCTAATTGGAGATAAATCAAATTCTCACACTCCACCCTTCCTGCTGACTTATGAGATTTATAATAGAAACCTGCACAACTGTTTAATTGATTCAGGGGCCTCATCTAATATAATGCCAGCTTCAGTTTGCTCTAAGCTGAACATTGAACCCCAGAAGTCTGCCATTCATATTGTACAGTTGGATAGGACTAAAGTGCAGGTTGTGGGAGAAATTAATTCTGTAACCATCAGGTTGTCTGCCGACCCCAGGATTGTACAGAGGATTGACATCTTAATTGCCGACATACCTGAATTTTATGGTTTAATTTTGAGCAGAGATTGGTCCGAAAAACTGCATGGGTATATTTCCACAGATTGGTCACATATGTGGCTTCCCTACAAGGGAAAGCCAAATCAAATAAGGATCGATCGAGAGAAGCATATGACCCACACAGTTACTGAATTTGAGCAAGAAAACCAACCTGTAGCATTCAACAACAACATTTTGGGGAACTATTCGTCAGAATCATTCTTTGGCAACTTTGTTGCCCAACCATCTCCTTTTTCAGTCAATCATTTTACATCTCAGATTGAAATTTTTTCACAAACTGATAAGTCCAGATGTTTTAATGATACTGAGAAAAATGTAGATATTTTTGTTAATACTCCTTTATTTTGGTCTTTATATTTTGATGGCTCTAAGTCCAGTGAAGGCTCAGGAGCAGGTTGCATTTTGGTTAGTCCGCAAGGAGAAAAGACAATGCTGTCTTGTAGGTTAGAATTTGAGTGCACTAATAACACAGCCGAATATGAAGCTTTAGTCCAGGGATTATATAAAGCAATCGGCCTTGAAGTGCGATATCTAAAAGTATTCGGCGATTCGGAAATCATTGTCAAACAGGTGAGGAATGCAATTCATTGTCTTTCAAGTCACCTCAAGCATTATCAATCGCTAGTACAGGATCTTACCTCACACTTTTCAGCATTCAACATTTCTTCCATTCCTAGGTCACAAAATTCGGCAGCCGACCTACTAGCCAATGTAGCTTCTAAACTTCTACCTTCTGAAGACTACAGCCTTGATAGATTTTCTGTAGAATTACTTTTTAGGCCTTCAATTCCTGATAATGTCACTAATTGGAGTATTTAATCATGATGATGATATTTTGCAATTTTTAACTTCTGAGAAGTCTTATGATAATCAAATCATTGAAGAAGATGAGCATGATTCCCAAATGAAAGAAACACCTCTGGAAAATTCAATTCCTAAGCCTGTGGTAAAGCTAGAAGATCTTTATGATATCAAAGACAGATTTAAACCTGTAACCAATACAAAGATCCAAAGCTCTACCCTAAGGTTTGAGTTGATTAATTTGGGAACTAAGCAAGCTCCTCAAAATGTGAACTTAGGATTAGGACTTTCTTTAGAGGAAAAAGAAGCATTCATTAAACTGTTAAGGAAGAAAAAACAAGTTTTTGCTTGGAAATATGATGATCTGAAGACTTATGATACGTCCATTATCCAACATACCATTCCCATGCTTCCAGAGCAGAAACCAATTCAGCAGAAGTTAAGAAAGATACACCCAAACTTAGAAAGTCAGATTAAGTCGGAACTTAACAAACTCTTGAAAGCCAAGATTATCTTTCCAGTCCGACATTCAAACTGGGTCTCTAATATGGTGCCAGTCAGGAAGAAAAATGGTGACATTCGCATTTGTATTGATTTCAGAAACTTGAACAAAGCAAGCTTAAAAGACAATTTCCCATTGCCTACTATGGAGCAAATTCTCCAATCAGTGGCAGGCTCTGAATTGATGTCCTTTCTAGATGGTTTTTCAGGGTACAATCAAGTTCTGGTTCATCCTGATGACCAGCTTAAAACTACATTTAGAACAAAATGGGGAACCTATGCATATCAGAAAATGCCTTTTGGACTAATAAATGCAGGAGCGACTTTCCAAAGAGCTATGGATACAGCTTTTAGAGGGTTAATTAATAGAACAGTGGTGGTCTATCTAGATGACATAACTGTATTCTCTAAAGAGAGATCTAATCATTTGCACGACTTAAATCAGATTTTTCAACGCTGCAAAAGATATAGTATTTCTCTGAACCCGAAAAAGTCATTCTTTGCTCTTGATCAAGGGAAGCTCTTGGGCTTTATCGTATCCAAACATGGCATTTACATTGATCCCGATCGAATCAAAGAAATTTCTGAAATCCCATTTCCCCACAATAAGAAATCAATGCAGTCATTTTTAGGCCAGATCAATTTCGTTAAAAGGTTTGTTCCGGATTTTTCTCAAATTATTTTGCCACTTCAAACGATGATTAGGAAGAATTCAGTCTTTAAGTGGGGATCGGTAGAAAAAGAAGCTTTTGATTTGATTAAGCAATCGATAATCAACGCCCCTTCTTTAAATACTCCAAATTTCTCTAATCATTTTACATTGTATACTATCGCATCCAACTCTTCATATGCTGCTGTACTCACACAACCGAATGACAACAATTTAGAAGCACCCATTTCATTTTTTAGCTCAAACCTTCAGGGTGCCGAATTAAATTATTCCGATGTAGAAAAACAAGCCTTTGCTGTATTTAAAGCGGTCAAACATTATCGACCCTTTCTTTTGAAAACCCATACAAAAATAATAGTTCCTTTCCCAGCAGTTAGGCAACTATTAATCCAGAAAGAGCTGGGTGAAAAAAGGGCAAATTGGGTCACAGCACTTCAAGAATATGACCTAGAAATTAAGCCAGCAAAGATTGTTAGGGGCCAAGGTTTTTGCAGGATATTGGCAGGAGCATCCAACATTCCTGAATCAAGCGATATGGATCAGACTGAATCAATCAATCAGATAAGTGTCACTGATTCTGAATCTCAATATGCAGATTTAATATTTTATTTGAAGAACGGTTATGCTCCTCCAAATTTATCTTACAAAAATAAAAGGGCCATTAGGTTAAAAGCAAAGAATTTCACTCTTATTGATGATGTGCTTTTTAAACAAAATTATGATTCTATCCTGTTAAGATGTCTTGAGAAACCTGAAGCTCAAAAGGTTTTGCAGGAGCTACATGATGGACCAGCAGGAGGACATTTTGGAGCAGACACAACAGCTCACAAAGTTATTCATGCTGGATATTATTGGCCTACTCTGTTTAGAGATGCTCATGAATACGTAAGAAAATGTTTCAATTGCCAAACTTCTAGTGGAAGACAACGGAAATCAGCTTTCCCTCTGCAACCTGTCAACATTGAACAGCCATTTGAACAATGGGGATTAGATATCATCGGGGAAATTACTCCACCATCTTCCAAACAACATAGGTATATCTTCACTGCTACCGATTATTTTACTAAATGGGTAGAGGCTATTCCTTTGAAGGCAGCGAATTCAGAGGCAATCATCGAGTTCATAGACCAATTCATCATTACCAGGTTTGGTGTCCCAAACGCTCTCGTTTTTTATAATGCTTCCTATTTCTCAGGAAATGCTATATATGATTTCGCTATTAAGAGGGGGTTTAAACTGAAGTATTCTGCTAATTATTATCCCCAGGGAAATGGTTTAGCCGAATCTACTAATAAGAATCTCATCAAAATCATTAAGCGAACTGTTGAACAAAATCATAGAAACTGGCACAAATCTTTAGTGTTTGCATTATGGGCCGATAGAATAACACAAAAGGCTTCTATAGGTTCCTCCCCATTTAATCTGGTATATGGAAAAGAAGCAGTATTGCCTACGAATCTTGTTCTACCCTCTTTGGCCCTAGTACAGTACATTGAAGAGACTCCTTCTTCTTCTATCCAACTTAGACATGACCAAATTCTCAAATTAGAAGAAGAAAGGGAAAAAGCCAGAATCACTCATGCCAAACATCAACAAATCATCAAAGCATCCTTTGACTCAGCCTCATCCGGTTCCAAACAATTTCAAGTTGGTGACTTAGTTCTCAAATGGGACAAGGCCCATGAAGATAAAGGTAAGCATACCAAATTTCAGAAAATGTGGCTTGGACCATTTCAGATCTGTGAGAAGATAGGCCATTCAACCTTTATATTGCAAGACTTATCTGGGTTGAGAGATTCTCTCCCTGTTAATGGCCTGATCTTGAAGAAATTCTTTAATTGAGAAGGTAATCCCTTCTCCTCTTTGTAGATTTGCGTAGTTTGTAGGATTGGTAGGAAATAAAACTGTAGAGTATCCCCATTGACCTTTTGCTGTGTTTGAAGAAGCTGTCTCACAAAAATAATAAGAATATTTGCTTTTAGATAGTAGAACCCTCAATCAAAAGGAATAATTTTTAGGAAATTAGATATCCTTGTGTTCTGAAACTACAATCTAACTTTTGAAGACTCTTCTCAAGAGGTAAAAGTTCTGTGAATCATTTTCTGTTTTCAAAACTGGTCTCCAAAGGTTATCCATTTTAAGATAGAAACTAACCCATTTTCAGCATCTTCAACTCTTCACCTGTCATCCATTTGCTCTTAAGGAGAAGATTGTTCACCCCATTCACTAAAGTTTATGGTTACTCAGAGTGTAATTCTAAAGTATAAAAGATTAAAGATAAGAGGTCTTATTACAAGCCTGCTTACCATGTTCATAGGAAAATAGTTTGACTGACATTACCAATACTGCCTACCAAAACAGGGTAATGGCTTGAAATTTCAAGACAAGGGGTCTCATCACGAGCCAGCTTGTTCAGTTAAATTATTACCAGTGAATGGCATTGTCAACAGCTGGCCACCAAACCAGGACAATGGCTTTTTATCTTATCAATGACAAAGAAGGAAAAACAGATGAAAAATAAAATATGAGAACATGTTTTGGATTCATTCTGTTAATCACACTCTTATGTGAATGGAAAAGTAGACAATACTATGGTTAAAAGGTATCCCTGTCGAGACTATAAACGTTTGCTGGCAACAGAGGCTCTACCTATGACAGAGGGGTTAATTATAAAGCTGATTTGGGAAAGTTTTCTGTTTTATCATTATAAACCAATAAAGGCCTATTTTAAAAACTTAGAATGTATTTATTTTCTTGAAACTAAATGGGAAGAAGTTAACAGAATAAGTTTACTTTGTTCAGAACGCATGAATATCCAGTTATATTAGAAGTTTCCCCTTCTGATTGAGTTTCTATTTTGGAAAAGCTTAAGTGTTTGTATTAGTTTCAGAGATAACTGGTTCTTCCAGCGAATCGCCAATTGTTGTGCTCTACAACAACCCCCCATTTCATAACATTTTCATTCACACAAAAAATTAACATATGGAATGGGTCCCTTTTAAAATTTAATTGGCATCAATGCTTTTGTGTTCAAAAAGGTATGATAATCAAATGAGTTTATGTATTTAAACCTTTTTGAATAATAGTGTTCCAATAATAAAACAATCTTTTGTTATTGCGATAAAGCGATCGCAAGATCGCATATCGCAATGACATGAGAAATATATTAAAACGGCACCTTGTTCTCCGCCGATGCGATATCGCTGTCGGCGATCGGCGATATTCCATGCACACCTAATAAGGGCACATAACTCACGCCCCGACGCGACGCGATATCGGCGATCGGCTATCGGCGCTGCCTCATGTGGGAAAAAACGCTTTAAGTTATAAACCCCGACCCGATGCGATATCGCTATCGGCCGTCGGCAGAATCCCATGCACTTTGATAAGGCGCTCGGGTCTTACCCCCGATGCGATGCAATATCGCAATCGGCACTCGGCAGGATCTTTTTCTAATGATTATGTAGCATCTATTCCCCGATGCGATGCGATATCGCTCATCGGCGGTCGGCATTCTCAAAAAGTCATCGCTTGAAGCCTTAAAGTTATATTGATATCCGGTTGATAAAGCGCAAATTTCAAAATGCCGTTAAATGCAGGGATAAGTTAATGCATGTGTATTTAAAACTTTGCCCCTTCGATTAACGAACACTTGCGTTTAACCGCCAAAATATCTGTTGCACGCTTAAGGGGGTCATTCAGCCGGATAACGGTGTAATAGTCATTTAATGGGTAGCAGGCCTTAAATCACCATTAATGCATCTGCAATATCTTCCCAGTGATTGGATCCGCAGCCACTTTTGAAAATTAATCTCACCACGCTTCAAATGATATATCTTTCCCGTTATGGATTGTCATTGTTATTTCCTTGTTACGATTTCTCTTGCATTTGTGTAGAATTCATCTGTTGAGAGAAGCCTGAGCATGATGGGGAAGAAATCCAAGAGGACCGCGGGCTCCGCTGCTACATCTGTTGCAGGACAAGCTGCCGCAGATAAGAAGAAAGGCCTAATTTCAGACACTACGTGCACTGGTCTCACTAGGACTTCATGGCAGGGCACATATAATCTATTAGAGGCTGAGCAACCGAAAGTGACAGTGACAGAGGCTAGTGTGGATGTACTAAAGAAGTCCGATGCTACTCTCAAAGACTTGGCCGACTCCTTTCTTCACAGGATAGCAGCCAGAGAGCAGGTCCTTCCCTACACTGATGTAGTGCGCTGGGCAATCGAGGAAATTCCAATCATCGATAGAACGTTTCACACAAGGGATGGAAGGATTTTCGGGTCGTTCAAGCCAGAGCACCTAAGGCAAATGTATCATTTGCCCGAGCCGGAGAAAATCTATAACAAAGCCTTCGTGGAGAAATTTGCAGCCGAAAATGAAGTACAATCTGAACCCATCCGGGATTGGAGGCAGAATCCGGCCAAACACAAGCACGAAAGCTCGGGTAAGTACTCCGTCGATTCTTTGGCTTCTCCCTATTGCTATGCGGGGATTATGATGTGTAGACTATGGGGGTTACATGACTCTGCTAATTTCGACATAGAAATGGTTCCCCTGATGGAAGCAGCTGTTAATAGTATAATCATGGATTGGGCCACCATTCTTTCTGATAAGTTGGCCATAGCTGTTCGTGACTTTAGAGCCAAATCCGTAGTCACCGAAAGGAAAATCCCACCATTTTATTATAGTGCTTACATTATGGATACCTTGTGCTTTAATTCTGAGTTTCCTATCCTCGGTTGGAGGTGGACCACCCAAGACCCATCACCCATTCATTTGTACCATCAGAAATTGTGGAAGTCCTCTTACAAGGACCATTTGTATCAAATTTGCAATGGTTTTATGGTTCCCATTCATTATTCCATCTTTGATCGACCTATTCCCAAAATCTCCTATCTGGCTTCCTTCGACTTACCAGCTGTAGCAAGTTGGTTCGGAGAAGAGCATTTTACCTATGTTAGGGTTTTCGGGAGCCAAGCCAAGCCACATGTTCTTCCTTTATATGTTCCAGACAAATTGTTGGCCCGAGAAATCTCCTACCAGATTATGGCCGAGAGTGTCACACAAACTCTCAAGAAAGAAAAGAAGAGGGACTGGCCCTCTTTTCCCTTGAGAATTGGTGTTTTTACTCTGCATGATCTCAAGCATGCAGAAAAAGAGGCAATAAAGATGCAAGCTTTATCCCTAGCCACTATCCCAAGCAGACTCTTTGATCCAAATAAAACCGCCTACACTGCCCTAGAACAGGCCAAATTAACAAAGGTTGACCATCAAGAAGATGAGTTTGATGACCTGTTCATCGCCGCCGATACAATAGGCGGTGCCAAAGAGCTTGCTAGAATGAAATACAATGATGAGACGTTAACTGAGTTCAATAAACTTAGAGAGCAGAGGTTGCAAACTCTGCCTCTAGATTTATTATCAACAACCCCAGCGTCTTCCTCAAGCGAGCCTGGTCGGAAACAGACGAGCCAACCTCCTGTTACAACTAAGGAACAAAAGAAACAACAGGAGGAAAGGCAAAAGAAGCTGCAGGCAGAAAAGCAAAGAAAAGAGCAAGCTGAGAGGCAGAAGAAGGAGCAGATAGAAAAACAGCAGAAGGCGCAGAAGGATCAAGAACAAAGAAAGCAGAAAGAGATAGAGGAATAGAGGAAGAAGGAAGAAGAAGAAAAACAAAAGAAAGAACTGGCTGATAGGCAGAAAAAGGAATTGGCAGATAGGCAGAAAAGGGAGCAAGAAGAGAGACAAAGAAAAGAGTTAGAGGAGCAGCAGCGAAAAGGACTAGAGGAGCAGCAGAGGTTAGAACAAGAAAAAGAGCGGAGCAAATCCCAGACAGAGCAACATAAACAGACCTCCATTGATCCTGAATTGCTTAAACAATGGAACCAATTCGATTCCATTATCAGTGGAAAGGAAGGCTCCAAAGACACAGACACCTCTAAGACAAGCGATGCACCAGATACCACTTCTTCTAAGGTTCTAAGCGGAACCAGCGGCCCACCCATTTCAAAGGATGTCGAAGTAATTACTAAAGACCCTTCCGATCAAATTGTTCTCCAGGTGGAAGATATTCCTCCCCTGGATGTTTTCTACAGCCCAAAGCATAAAGTCGTTGTTAAGCGCTCAAGGAAGAGACGAAGGCTTGATCAACCTTCTATCTTTCCTGAGCAAACAGTCACGGGCAATGTAGTCTGGAAGGAGGAATTGGACCCCTCCGATGATCTAACAAAGCTGTCGCAGTATGCGGGAGCTTATTCTGCAGCGACTATTGACAAGGCATCGGAGGTAAGTCTTCTATTGAAGACTAAGGACCAGGAGATTTGTGCATTACAGGCAGAAGTAACCGAGGCGAAAAACAAGGCAGCGCAGGTAGAAGAGCAGTTGCTGGCACAACAGCAAGAAAACAATGTATTAACCCAGCAACTGCAGACCGAAAAGCAGAGGATAGACCAGAGCGCAATCCAGAAGCAGAAAGAATTGTCGGAGGCATTGTCACAGTTGAGAACGGCAAATGAGATGATGATGAAATCAAAAGATGAGCAAATAGCTCAACTATTAGCACAGCTCAAAGACATCAAGGGCACCCAGAAAGTGGAGGATTTCAGAGCAGAGGCAGCTCAAATAAATAGCGCATTAATATCTCAGATTAGACTCCTATGCCGACAACTTACTGAGGCTGAGCCATTATGCGAAATATCTACAGCAGTATGTCAGCAGATAGAGAAAGCCAGAAATGAGCTAGATCAGGCCGAAGAAACCATAGCCGGATATCTTGATTGGCAAGATTCTGATGTGGGGAAAGCGGCGAATTTGCCCAGAATCTATGAAACGTACAAGGACATACTCTTCACGGAATGGAACACTCAGGTGATGAAAGCGGAAAGGGCAGCTTCAAGGTGTAAAATGATTGCCAGCAATATGATTGATTTAGTCAACAACACACTCTATTTGGCAAACATGATCTCCCAGTGCACACCTGGAAGCATAACAACAGCAAACATGATTGAACAAACAAGTTATCATGACTTGGAGGAAAAGGGAAGGTTAATCGCTGGAGTAAATACTTTAACCTCCGAGGCATATTGGCTCTTTCTAATCAAGCCACACACTCAAAGGTCGGCCCTCAAATGTTTAACAGATGCTCTCGGATGCCTGATCCCCGACATTCAGGATGCCACATATGATGCCCAGCTCACTTCGCGTCTCAACACTCCACCGGAAGTAGAGCCAATGCTGGCGATATGTCAGCTAAGGTTTAAAGGCAAAGAGGCCACCTGATGAAGCATTGCCGCCGACTGCCAGATCGCCAAGGAAGATGGAAGAAATATTATTGATGCCAATTTAATAGCTTTTCAGTTTCTTAGATATTTAGATTAGCTTAGTATTTATAGACCCTTTCATTGTTTTGGAAAGGGTCGTAAAATTTTGTAATAGACTTAAAGGCTGAAGTTTGCACTACTGTGCTTCAGCCTATATTCTTTTGTGAAACTCGACCGATAGTTCTTAATTTAGCGAGAAGGCTGTTTTATACAATTGCGCACTATTGTCTCTTGTTTGGAATGCTTTCTGGTTTGAAGGAAGGACTGCGACATAGCGATTAATATACTGGATTGTTAAGCAGCTTACATGGTACTTTTATCTGCATCTGTGTTCTTTCCTCTTATATGAATTGTTGTGTTATTATTTTTGCTATTGTTGAATACATGTATGCGCTGTAACAGCAAATCTTCATTTCGTTCCACTATTGGATGTTTTGTGATATGCCCTCTCTTTTAATCATGCATGTAGCAATGATATGAATGACAAAGTGTAGTAATTCGCTATTATCGCTCTGCATAACTAATTATGCAGAGCAATCTTAAATGGTTTAAACATCTATGCTTTAGCGTTAGAGTCATCTATATGCCTGCCTTAAAGCACAGATTATCAAACGCTACGCTTTAGAAATTGATAAGTCCCGGGATTAGATTATAGTTAGTATATTTCGCCGATAGTTTTAGTTGTTCGCTTATCACCATCATATATCATAAGTCACTCATCCATCCCGTTTACTTATAATTCTTGGGAAACTGGTCCCATTATCCCCAGTCGGAGCCACTATTCCAAATGGAAAAGGAGCTGTACTAAGGTCCGGACCGGGTGGTTTCCCCAATGTTGTTGCAGGTTGCCATAATGGCCATCTTCAAAAATATGTCGATGACCACAAAAACACAATCGTTTTCATGCCTAGTAGAAGGAAGGCCCGACATGTAATCCATGAAGATGGATTCCCAAGGTCGACTAGGGGTAGGCAACAAAGTATAGAGACCTTGCTTCTTGATGGTCAGTTTTGCAATGGCGCCGATAGTGCAGGATCTGATGTACTTCCCGACATCATGTCGAAGATTCGGCCAATAGAAATACTTTTGCAGTACTACCATCGTTTTCTCGACCCTGAAATGCCCAACGGCCTAACTGTAGTGTGCTTCCCAAATCATCTTGGCACACTCTCTTGAAGGAACACAAAGGTGTCCTAGGTGGCATAACAGGGCATCCTGGAGGTGAAAATCTGGAACTTGCTGACCCTCCAACAACGTCTGGTATGTGTGGATGAATTCTGGGTCACTTTTGTAGAGAAGTGGCCAATCAGAAGTCTTATGCCCACAAGAGTTGAGCACAGTGGTTAAGGCCATGATCGGTGGTCGGCTGAGGCACTCTACAACATTATTGGTGTTGCCCTTCTTATACTTGATATTCAAATGGAACTGTTGTAGGTATGTGGACACTTCTGATGGCGATCATTCTGCGACTTCCCTTACGTCTGAATGAACTGCAGGGGTTGATGGTCTGTGTGGATGACTGTTTCCTTCCCCAAAATTTAGTGCTTCGATTATCGGTAGGCCTGCACAATGGAATACATATCTTTTTCATAAGTGGGATACTTCCAGACTGTGTCTGAAAGTATCTCACTACGATGTGCCACTGGATGCCCCTGTTGAGTAAGGACTGCCCCAATAGCATAGTCAGAGGCATATGCCTCGATCTCAAATGGTTGTTGCAAGTCTGGTAATGCGAGCACTGGTGTAGAGTAGAGGCGATGTTTCAACTCTGTGAATGCCTTCTATTGAGATTTAGACCAAAATAATTTTGCTTTCGCTCCTCCCTTGGTGAGTTGACTCAAGGGCCAAGTGATATGAGATAATCCTAACACGAACCTGCGCTAGATATTGGCAAGACCCATAAAGTTGTGGAGCTCTGTTAGAGTGGTTAGAGCTAGCCAATACCGAATGACTTGGATCTTGGATGGATCCACATGCACCCCCCATTCATCAATAATGTATCCCAGATACTGAACTTGGGTCATGCCAAAAGTGCATTTCTCCAAACTGGCACATAACTTGTGTTGTTGCAGTGTTTGGAGAACCTGCCGGATGTGGTGGAGATGATCTTCCCAACTCTGGCTGAAGATCAAGATGTCATCCAAGTATACTACTACAAATGAGTTGGTGAATGTCCACAAGATGTCATCCATCAGTCTCATGAAGGTTATAGGAGCATTCGTCAACCCAAAAGGCATAACCAACCATTCGAAAAGGCGCTCCTTGGCTTTGAAGGCAGTCTTCCACACATCGGAGGGTTCGATTGGTACCTAGGGAGATCCGGGCTTCAAGTCAATCTTGCTGAAATAATTTTCCCCCTTGATTTGGTCCAGAAGATCATCGATCCGTGGGATCGGGTACCTATTCTGGACAGTGATCTTGTTCAACATCCAATAGTCAATATAGAGTCTCCAAGTCCTATCCTTCTTCTATAAAAATAGGATCGGGCTCCCACAGGGCGATGAACTCGGCCAGATGTGACCTTTCTACAACGTCTCCTGAATCTACCTCTTGATTTCATCATTCTCCAGAACGGAGCACCGATAGATTGGTCCATTGGGTAGCGTTGCACCTGGGGTCAAATCGATGGAGTGCTTGACCTAACAGTGCAGAGGCACCCTTGCGGGGGAGGTGAAGATGTCCTCGTACTCCCCCACGACCTTTTCCATCTGTTGTTGTTGTGCGGAGGGGCCCTGTTTGGAGGTTGTGGCCACCGTCTTCTTCTTCCCTGAGGACGTATCATCAGCAAAACAATTTTCTCGGTTTTGGAAATGAGATTACTGCATTATTTTGCAGTAACCAAAGAGATGGTGGTAGGCAGTGCTACCTTCGATATCCTGTACAACTTATTTCCCAAAGTAACAATAACAACATGAGGCCTTGACTCATACACAGCATGTCGCTTCCACAAGTATGGTTGGCCTAATAATACATCACAAACATCAAGGGGAGAAACGTCACATAATACGTCATCTGTGAAGGGCTTGATGCTGTATGGAAGGCGGCACTGCTGGCTCACGTGAAGATCCCTCCCTTGGTGAAGCCACCCGATGGTGTATGGTTGTGGGTGTGCTATGGCCGGTAAGCCCAACCGCTTCATGACCTCTGCGAAAATGAGTTTCTTTTGGCTCCCGCTATTGAAAATGAACTATAGCGGGGAACCCTTTACCCACATCTGGGAGTAGAAGAGGTGCTCCTCCTCCTCTGGATCTTCGGGTTCCTCCTTCTAGATCTTCGTGGTGGCAACGGTGGCATTGAGCTCCACATTGATAATCTTCATCCCTTTTTCATTCCCCTTGTTAGGTTCTAACTCAGAGTCGGAACATGCATCTGATTCTGAAGCCTTTAGCTCGGCCACCAGTGACTGCTTGGTCCGACACTCACTTGTGTTGTGAGTGGAGCTCTTATGGAACTCACACCACTTTTCGGTGTCCTTCTTCGGCTTTGTAGTGTTGTTCTTTGCTACAAAGATATTCTCCTTTACCAAGGGCGAAATTCCCACATCATCAAGTGGAAGTACAATTCCCACAATAGTGGAAGTATCGAAGAGATGCTCTCATACACAATTCCAAGAGTTGATTCTCACAAGTATGTGCCCATGTATCTCTTACAAAGAGACAGTCTCCTCTAAATGGGTTGATCTCTCATAAGCATGTAGCATAAAATAGACTCTTCTCACATAAAGTGGCAACAAGTTCTATTGAATTTGTTTTCCAGATTTAATTCATACTCGTCATGATCATACTAGTCTCACAATTCTGAGACCAATGACTATAAACATGACCACTTTATGATGAAGTGTAAAAGTTTCCTTTCTCAGCACTACACCATCTTGGTTTGTGTGAAAGAATCAAATGATAATTTCCCTATGATGATTCTGATCTTGTCGCCTTGCTACAACACATAAATATCACCAAATCCTGCAACATGCGTTCATCTCTTCGCAATATCCAAAAAGAGACAAAAACCATAAATACATAAGGATTAATTTGGTTCTCATGCCAAGGTTATCATAGTGTTGCTAAAAACATGGCTAACACATCACCAGCGCGTTCATCTCGTCATTCTGTGAATTTTGACTGTAGACTCGACCACCTTCTAAAAATTGCATCGCTGCCTTGGACCTTGTGCCAAACGTTAATGGAAAGCATGAGCTTCTACCATGAGCCCTCAAATCTGTTGCTCAAATATTCATTCTAACTACACCATTGAATTCCTTGCAAAATTTTGAGTAAAATGAGTATAAAATCAGCTAGGTTCTGACACTGTCAATTTTGAACCCCCTGAGAATCTCCAAGATTCCACAATAAATAGAATATTCTCATAATATTCCCTAGGAATATTCTTTGTGATGCAAACTGCAGATGCTTGCAAATTCTAATCCACAAATTTAAAAACCCACACAACAATTTCACTCAAAACTAAGATATTATTCATTAAAGATAAATATATTTAAAATATAATATTAGCCTCATTATCATTGGCCATTTACTCATACTCCACACCTCTCCCACACTCACACACAAATTTTACAGAGCATCAAAATGGTTGCTTGGAATATGCATCAAATCAACAAGTACGCCTATTCATTCAAATGCAATACTCCACCAAAACCAAAATAATATCATATCTTGAAAAATATATTACAACAAGATAGTTTTTTCCTTCAATGAATCAAGAGAGGATTCATAATAGAAAGAATTAGCTTTCTCCTCCTCTTACACTCATACTTCCAATCCTTCTCTAGTTCTCCACATACTTACTAATTTATAAAAATCATTCTAAATCTAAAATAGGATCAAGATCCATAATAAGTGGATAAGACCCATTATTTTAGTAACTAATTTGGAAAAATAAAAACTAAGGCTACTTTTCTTTTCTTTTTTCTTTTTTTTTCTCTAGCCTAATCCATAATATTCATTGATAATGTTTCTAGAGTCCAACTAATTATTACAGAATTAAAATCATTACATGAGGAATCCAACTTCCTCAAAAAAAAAATTATCTAAGAAAGTTTATAAAAGTTTTATGATGCTCCTGGGTCAGACTCCCGAAGGACAAAATATTCCTAGACACTTGTCCAAGAGATCTTTAACCATTTGTTGTAACATGTCTTTGGCTGAAAATTTTCATGATGATTTAAATTTCCTCCAGCATCCTAAGGTTCTCCATAAACAAATGAATTCTATTTTGGTATGCTCTTGGAAACTTAGCTCTCTCAATTCTTCTGGTTAATTCCTTCAACTTCTTTGGAAGGACCTGAACCTGTACAATTGAAACCATGTTTCCTACACATGAAACAAACATGTCAGAATTAATTTGAAATTTTTTCTTTACGGTTCTCAAGGTACTTCTCATTGTTTTCCAAAGAGACCTTCTCCTTGACATTCTTTTGTTGTTCATTTATTAAAATCTCTTCATTCATAACCAATTCTACCATGGATATTCTTGGTTGATCTCTATTTTCTACCATAAACATTTCATTGATTATCATATTCTCATATTCATTGAACATAACCTGCTTTTTTGGAAACAAATGATTTACCTCAATTTCTAGTTCACATTCCTTGCATTCTGCTTCATCCTTCAAAAATTCTTTGTTATCCAACATTAATACTTGATTAGTGCTTGCATCCTTTAATGGTATAAGTGTATGTAATTTACCATCTTTCTTAAAACTATAAGTGTTTTGGTTCCCATTATGTGTTACGTCCATGTCATATTTCTAAGGTCTTCCTAGCAGAATATGGCAGACATCCATTGGCAAGACATCACACACATTTTCTTCTTTATAACTTCCAATTTGAAATTCTACCTTACATTGATCAGTAACCAAAACTTGATGACCCTTTTGTAACCAAGAGACCTTATAAGGTGTAGGATGTGGTGTCTTCTTTAAGTTTAACTTTTCTACCATTTCAACAGAGACTATATTATTCGTGCTACCACTATTAATCAAAATTTTGCAACACTTACCTTTGGACTACATATAGTTCTAAACAAACTCCTCCTTTGAGTTGGTTCTTTGGTCTCTTTTTTTTCTTGGATCAACACTCTTTTTAGTAGCAAAGATTCACCTTCCTTGGGATCATTTACAACTGCAACTATATATCTATCCTCCTCCTTTGCCTCTGTCACATGAGCACCTCGTTGGCTTGTTGATCTATGCTTAGGACATTCCCACGACATGTGTCCTAATTGTCCACAATTGAAACATCTAGGTTGATAATCTCATCCTCTACCTTTGCCTTTGTAAAATGATCTCCTTCTTCTAAAATCACTTTCTCTTGGTGTTTGACTACTAGGACCTCCTTCTTCTTCCTTTGGAGATTGAATTCCTTGTCTATTGGTTTGTCATTTATCCTTTACAGTACTTCTTCCTCTACTCCTCAATTTTTATTTCCGTACAATCTTCTCTTCTGTTGTCAAAGATAACTGATATCAATCTTCCACAGTTTTAAAAGACAAGTTAATTTCATCTTGAAGCTCAAGCCTTAAACCATTAATGTACCTTGCAAATTTTTCATAATTCTCTTCTACATGTCCAACCCTAATGTTTAATTTCTAAAATTCCTCAGTGTATTCTTTAATAGTCGTATTCCTTTATTTAAGTTTTTTCAATTGCTTAAAAATATTAATATGATAATCTCTAGGTAAAAATTTACTTTTAAGTTTCACCACCAAACTGTCCCAATCTTTAATTTTCGCTTTTCCTTTCCTCCTTCATTGTGCTTTTATCTCGTCCCACCATAGGGTTGCATGTCCTTTAGTCTAGTCACTACATACTTGACTTTCTTTTCCTTGTCAACATCATCCTAATCAAAGTATGTATCCAATCCATTAACTCATCAGCGTTCAAGTTACCTTCATATAATGGTACTTCCATTTTTGGCCTAGAAGACATTTTGGCAAACATTTTCTCCTCTAGTGTCTCCTCTGCTTCTTCCTCACTAGAAGCCTCTTCTTCAACATCACGGACATCTCCCATGTCATTTCCTATTTTTTTTGCAGCTTCCATGGTTTCCATTGTCTCATGACATCTCTGTAATTCTACCTACAAAGCCACATTTGTTGCAGGCCTTCCCGCTTGTGCTCCCTGAGTTGCCCCTCTTGGTTCTCCTCTTCGATCTGCCATAACTATTGTTGCTTCTCTGATACCAAAAATGATGCAAGTTGCAACTGCTTGCAAATTCTAATCCACAAATTTAAAAACCCACACAACAATTGCACTCAAAACTCAGATATAATTCATTAAAGATAAATATATTTACAATATAATATTGGTCTCATTATCATTGGCCATTTACTCATACTCACACCTCTCCCACACTCACACGCAAATTTTACAGAGCATCAAAATGGTTGATAGAATATGCATCAAATCAACAAGTACGCCTATACATTCATTTTCATTACTCCACCAAAACCAAAATAATATCATATCTTGAAAAATATATTACAGCAAGAAAGTTTTTTCCTTCTATGAATCAAGACAGGATTCATAATAGAAAGAATTAGCTTTATCCTCCTCTTACACTCATACTTTCAATCCTTCTTTAGTTCTCCACATACTTACTAATTTATAAAAAGCATTCTAAATCTAGAATAGGATCAAGATCCATAATAAGTGAATAAGGCCCATTATTTTAGTAACTAATTTGGAAAAATCAAAACTAAGACTACTTTTTTTTTTTTTTTTTTTTTTCTTTTTTTTTTAATCTAGCCTAATCCATAATATTCGATGATAATGTTTCTAGAATCCAACTAATTATTACATAATTAAAATCATTACATGAGGTTCCTCAAAAAACATAATAATATCAAATAAAGTTTATAAAAGTTTTTCGATGCTCTTGCATCACTTTGGAATATTCCACAAAATATTATCCTTGAATTTTGTGCCCACTTGGGCGCAGTTCCCTCCTCCGGATCCTGTTTTTCTCCCCGTTTTTTGTCAAGTCACTATTCCATTTGGTTCCCCTGTTGAATGTGCAAAGACTGGGTTTAAATATATTGTGCTTGGGAAAATATTTCAACAAGTATGTTGGGATTGTTGGTTGGTGCATATATATTAAGGCTTTTATGGCTAGGAGAGGTCTCAGGTTCAAAACCCACAAACTCCCCATTTTGGCTAACCGTTTGTAACCATATATTTATATGGTTTACATTATAACCATAATAAATATATTACAACCAATAGTTATAACCGTAAATTGTTTGACCTTTCAATTTGGAACCCAAGTGATATTTGTGCTTACCCAATGCCTACACTTGAGTTGCCACATGGCATTATGTGATTGTTCCATGTGGAAATTTTGATTTGTTGAAAAAGAAATCAATGCCTAATCTTTGTACGGTGAAGACATGTGGTGCCACGTGGTGCACTCTAGCAATGCCATGTGGCGTGCTCTTGAGGTGCCACGTGGAACATTTTTATTGGCTCAAATCATGCCAAAAAATACCTTATGTGCATGATACATGGCACATTTTGGGGTTTCCACGTCAACTTAATGATGTCATCAGTACAAACTTCCAAGTCATCATTTGACTTTGACTTTTGCCCAGTTTGATCGAAACTTTGAATGGCTATAACTTTTGCATACAAACTCAAATTGAGGTGTCATTCACGCTGTTGGAATCGTCTCATCGAGCTCTATTACATAACGATGTTTCCATCGAATTTTGAACACGTCAATTTTTGAGGTTTTCTAGAGCTACCTGGATCATTCCTCCCCACTTAAGGACTTTTGGACCCCAAAAGTTACATACGTAGATCTTACATTTTTTTTCTGATTTACAATAGAACCCATATCCTTTGATTTCCAACTAAAGGAAAAAATATCACCATGTTGCATATTCAAGTGATGTTGTATACTTCATCACTTTTACAAGTTTTTTCCCACCTATGGGGTCTTTAAAAAGAAACATGTGATTTACAATTTTGGCCACTTATCAAATAACTCTACATGACAATTCACCTTTTCAATCATCAAGGAAAACATTCTCTCCCTTTCAAGTTATTTCTGTAGATTTCCTTCTTCCTGTGGTTGACCTACTTCACTATTTGATTCCTTCGCAACCCTCTTATCCTTCTTAGTATGTGGTTGTTGATGGAGTATCCAACATGTGGCTTCCTAATGTCCACCATTGTTGCAATTGTTGCAGTAGCCTTTCGTATTCCAGGTTTTCTTTCCTTTCCTTTTCTCTTGATGTGGAGAAAGGTCTTCATGACTTGGCTTGTTCCTCATTGCCATAACCTTCCTATACAATTCCATTCTTTTCCAACACTTGGCAGTAGTATGGTTATTCAAACCACAAAATGTACATTTTTTTCTATGCCATAAGTTTTTCTCATCATTACCAATTTGCTTGTAATCAAAATTAACATTAGAATAATTAGAATTTTTATACCTTGCTTGGTTATCTCTAGTGCAAGCCTGATAAGGAGAGATTTCCTTAGCTCTTCCTTTGAATGCTCACTATCACTGGAATGTTGTGATGTGCTCTTAGCATCCTGCACTAACTCAGACTTGTCACTTGAAGAATCTCTTGTCTCGATGGGTTTGGATTTTCTTTCATCAATGGTCTTGGAACTTTCCCCAACATCCTCTCTGAAATAACCTAGTCCTGCATATTTAGGTAGTTCCACCACTTGGATGGGATTCATAATTCCTTGGCCATTAGCTCCAAGGCTTCCTCCTTCATATCCCATTTCCTTTAGTAGCTTCAAACCAATTCCTATAGTGTGCTTTTCAAAAAAACAAAATCATTATCATGAAATTAAGTAATTGCACAAGGATAATTCTTTACCTCCATTCTTGTCTATGACACTTGGTCCTCTTCTGGGAGTTTGACCAATTCCTCCTATTTCCTTGCTTTGGACGATGTTGAAGTCGAAGCTTCTAGGAAACCACCTTGGTTACCCGATACATGGGAGGTATCATCAGATGTGCATACATTCATATCTTCATAACATGAACCATAATTAATATGCCTTTCATGGTGACCATTTGGCTTGATGTTGGATGTACTTTTTCCCCCTATCTAGTGGAACATTCTCCAACTTATTCCTCCATGGCCAACTTTAGCATGAGCCTCAACTTCTTGTAGCATCCTCTTCAACTTAGAATTCTCTTCTAGAAAGCGTCGGTTGATCACTTTGAGCTCTTGAAGCCTCGCTCACTTCAATCCTTTGCCTATCTCTGATTCAACACCTACAATACTTTGTCAATCCCGCTCTAATACCAAACTTTTGATTCGAGGTGAGCCTCTGATATGAAGTTGATCTGGATTTGACTCACTTAAAAGGATTAGATTTATATGACTATTTTAATTGAACTTGATTGCATTTGTAGGCTTGAATCCAATTTGATCTAAAAAAACATTTAACAGTGCTTTTTTCTATCTCTATCATCACTTAATGCATCTCAACATAATTGCAGAATGTAGAAAAACATACATAAGAAAAAAGAGACAAGATATCAAACAAATAAGGGAAGATATCACGAAGTTACTAAAATTTCACCCGGTGTGGGCTACATCTCTGATCTCATGAATCCATCAACCACTTCATTCTCTTCTTCAAAGATACACTCCTTTACAGAGGGTCAATTCCCTCATCATCAAGTGGTAGTAGGATTCCCACAATAGTGGCAGTATCGAAGATTATATGCTCTCATACACAATTCTAAGAGTTTATTCTCACAAGCATGTGGCCATGTCTCTCTTACAAAAAGATGATCTCCTGTGAATGGGTTGATCTCTCACAAACATGTAGCATAAAACGGACTCTTCTCACACAAAGTGGAAACAAGTCCTCTTGAACACATTGTTCATATTCAAATCATACTCATCATCATCTTACTAGTCTTGTAATTCTGATACCAATGACTGTAAACATGACTACTTTCTAATGAAGTGTTAAAGTGGCCTTTTCTCAGCATTGCACCATATTGGTTTGTGTACAAGGCTCAAATGATAATTTCCCTGCAATGATTTTGATCTTGCTTCCTTGTTGTAGCATACAAAGATCACCAAATGCTACAACATACATTCATCTCTTTTCAATATCCAAAAAGAGACAAAAACCATAAATACATAAGGCTTACTTTAGTTCTCATGCCAAGGTGATCATAGTGTTGCTCAAAACATGACTAACACATCACCAACACTTTCGTCTTGTCATTCTGTGAATTTTGATTGTAGACTTGACCACCTTCTAGAAAGACTTGCATTATTGCCTCAAACCTTTTGCCAAACATTAATGGAAAACATGGACTTCTTCCATGAGCCCTCATATCTACCACTCAAATCTCCATTCTAACTGCACCATTGAATTCCTTGTGAAATTATGAGTAAAATGAATTTAAACTCAGGTAGGTTCTGACATTATCAATTATGGACCCGTTAAGAATATCCAAGATTATGCAACAAACAAAAATATTCCATAATAATATTCTCTAAGATATTCCATGGAATATTCTCCTTGAATTATGTGCCCACCTGAGCATGGTTCCCACCTCAAGCTCCTGGTTTCACCCCTCGTTGTTCCGTCGGGTCACTATTCCATCTGGCTCCCCCACCAAATGAGAAGTGCAAGTTTAAATATATTGTGCTTGGGCAAATATTCCAATAGGTCTGTTGGGAGTATTGGTTGGCACATATATATTAAGGTGTTTATGGTTGGGGGAGGTCTTGGGTTCAAAACATGTGGCCTCCCCATTTTGACTAACTTTCTGTAACCATATATTTATATGGTTTATATTATAACCATAATAAATATATTATAACCAATTGTTATAACTGTAAATTATTTCACCTTTGAATTCAAAACCCAAACAACATTTGCGCGTACCCCAATGCCTACACTAGAGTTTCCATGTGGCACCATGAGATTAGGTCATGTGGCAACATTTAATTTTCTGCAAAAAAAAAAATCACTAACCATTGTTTGTATGGTGAAGACATGTGGTGCCATGTGGCTCACTCTGGTGATGCCATGTGGTGTGCTCTAGAGGTGCCACTTGGCACATTTTTACTGTCTTAAATCGTGCCCAAATACACCATATTTAACAAAGTGTGCTTGATGGGGCCTGACCCATGTTCGGAGTTATTTAGCTTAAAATATCCCTGTACTACTAGCCCTTTCGGCAACAGCCCGCAAAGCGCGGACTGAGGTCTCACCCGAAGCAGCATGGGGGGGATACTGGAACCAAGTTTCCGCACCCTTGAGATGTCTAAGGGGTCGGCTTAGTCCAACTGTGACTACCTTCACGCATGTTACTTCGCGCACTCTCCTGATCTGTGAGGCCTTCGCGATTTTTTATAATTGCCTTCGCGTAGCCCTACCCAGGTGTTGAGGTGCTTTCACGCCGCTAAGGCAACGATCTGCGCTATTTCCCCAAGTTACACCGCGGATCTTACTTATCTTCTTATAAATGTTAGATAACTTCACGTAAACAGATACTTATCTTATATTTTCCTATTCAACACATTCATATAAGTTCACACAGCAAATAAACAGTAAACTTGCAATTCATACCCAATATAATTCAATGCACAAAACAGGAAAAAGATACACAGAAATGATGTAAAACTTCTCTTTATTAATGCTTCAATCAGTTACAGACTCAACCTACCCTGCGCACTCAGCTGCAGGGGTCCGCACACTCAGCTGCAGACTACTATGCCTCTACGCACTTAACTACAGAGCCTTCTCCTACTCTACTACCCAAAGACTCGACTTTACACTTCAACTTGGACTCAATGCTTCATCTTCTCTTAGATTGATCGATTTCTTAGATGTCTCTTTACAACTTAAAGCCTCTCTCTATTTATACAATCCCATGGTCCGTGGACCATGGGTATAACTCTCAAGCTGACATTACATTACAAAAGTAAGGGCGGACAGCCCTATGACTCAATTACAACTTCAAGCTCTGCGCCCACAAATCGCGGAATCTTTACATCAGACTTAGTCAAAACTTGGGCTTTAAGCCCCAAAACTTGCCTTGGGGGATCCCGTGCCCAACAGGTCCCCAACACAAACATCATGACTCGCCCTCGAGTCACTCTGTCATTACGGAGATCTTTGCACGGAGACCTCCCAACTCTGCTTGGACTGCTGCAAGGTCAGCAGTGCACTGAGCGATTGCCTGTTGTATCTCTTGGACGCACTGTTCAGAGATCGCGGTATCTAAAATTTTTCCCTGTATCTACTCCTGCGTTCCCTGCATCTGTTTATAGTCCCCCGCCTCCTTTCAGCTACCTAGAGCGCTAAGATTGTGCTTTTGTCGGCTAGTCAGATAGTCGGGCCACCCATGTATGGCTTCAACCGACTACCATTCACTTTGCCTAGGAAAGGTTCTCCATTTAGCTTTACCAACTGCACCGCGCCTCCGTCTGTGACCTCTTTAATAACATACGGTCCTAGCCAATGCATTCTGAATTTTCCTAGGAATTTATCAAACTTACTATCATACAGTAACACCAAATCGTTCACCTTGAAGGTGCGCAACTCAATATGTCGATCGTGCCAGGCCTTTTCACACTGCTTTTGTACCTGTTGATCGAATCCATCCAAAAACCATTCTTCTTCGAGTTCCTCCAACTGCGTGAGCCAGTCCTCCAGGGCTCTGCGGTCCAGCTTACTTGTGAGCACTGCTATGTGTAGACTAGGCATGATGTATTCCATCGGCATTATGGCTTCCACTCCATAAACCAGCCGGAAAGGTATCTGTCCCGTCAGTTTCTTGCATGTCGTCCTATAAGCCCATAATACTTCTGGCACGCGCGGGTCCCAATCACTTCGCTGCGCATTATATACTTTGTTCAGTGCTTCGCACACTTCGTTAAATGCTCCTACATGGGTAACCTTCTGCGCACTCGTTTTTTCCACGCTCTGTTGTTCCAACTTGAGGGACCTTTCTCGCAATTGCCCCCTCAAGACCGTATTCCCCAACACTAAGTTAATGTGCATCCGCACAGGTTGTTTACCATATGCTTGTACCCACCTGGACAAATGCGCACGCAAACCATCTTGTCCATTGTATTTATTTGTTAGTCGCATCTTAAGCTTTCCAAAAAGCATGCGCATCATTCTCCTACATTCACGCCAGTCCTCAAAGATTTCTTGGTGCGTACCCCACCATCTCGCGGGCGTAGTGTGCAGTACCCATTCCAAAGCCTGGAAACGTTGCTTTTCTGGCACCTCCCTTTCAAATTTGTCCAAGAAAGCATCTACCTCACCTAATCCATCATAAGTAGGGAGATCTCTCACTTTTGTCGATACGCAGAATAGTGATCTTGTCATCATATTACAGTTCAGCATGGTTACCTCGTGTAACTGGTTCTTCCATCGCTCTATCTCTTCATCTGAATCCGGAGTACAGGAGCTTTCACGCTCCCATGAGGTTCATCCATCTGCAGTAGGATTTACCCAGTCTTGCTCTTGCGCGATTATCTTGTAGATGCAATCCAAATCATCGTCACTTTCATAGTCACACACCGGCTTTCTATAGCGCAATCCCTCAGTAGGGTCCAAAGATATGACTACGTGCAGATACTTCTTCTCAAAAATCATCTTGCACTTCTTCAGATTAATCACCCCGTTCACATCAGTGGCCAAATCAATTCCTAAGAGCGCGGGGTAGGGATTTTTGTCATCAACAATCTCTATCACTTCAAAGTCTACTAGTGCACTCGCTCCTTCAATATCCACGGTGATTCCCTGCAATCTTCCCATAGGTAGTATCTTTTGTTGGTTCGCCATTTGCAGTTGGATAGGAGACCATTGCAGCGTAGGCCTCCCCATGTGCTCCCATGTTTTCTTCAGCAGAACGTTCACATGCAATCCTAAATCTAGAATCACTTGGTCCATCTCATATTCTCCAATCTGCGCGGTCAACCTCATTTCTCTTCTCGTCCTCATCATATGCTTTCCAATCTCTGAACTATGCGCGATTCTCCTGGCACGGTTCCAGTGCATCTGTTAATGAGTTCCTACAATCCTTTTATAACCTTACTGTCGTGTAGTAGCTTCATGCATGTTTCTAGGAACGTCGTAAGCATAGATGGGTCCTTTTCTGGCTCCGATCTATCTTTGCTTCCTGAAGTGGAGGCATTAGCGAAGCTCTTCTTAGCTTCCATGAAGGTTTCCTTGGCGCACTCCAAATCAAACTCTGCTTCTTTCGTCGGAGCCTTCAGAATCCAAGTACTATCTTCGGGCTA
The DNA here is from genome assembly GCA_031772625.1 of Pinus tabuliformis. NCBI lineage: Eukaryota > Viridiplantae > Streptophyta > Pinopsida > Pinales > Pinaceae > Pinus > Pinus tabuliformis. The sequence continues at coordinate 142,265,059 of CM062807.1, forward strand.
TTTTCCTTTATCATCTCTCATCGTGATTCCACTTCGGAGCACAATGTTCACATTTGGATCTTCCTCATGTGGCTCAGACCTCATCATCTACAGGCTCTGAGTCGGTGGAGGTGGTAGCACTCCCTTGTCACGTATACTAGCTATTAGTGTAGGAAAATCCTCCGTTTCATGATCAAACAAGGTACAGTACAGACATGATGGGTGTGTGGGATTCATACAATCACAGGCATAATTTCCTGGCCCTCCACAATTGTATCATATTAGCTGTCCACGACCTCTTCCAGGTCCTCCTCCACCTCGGCTTTTCCCACGCCGCTGAAATCCGGTTCGCGCCACTTCTACATTCTGGTTAAGGGGCCGCGATTCGGCCTGAACTTTGTACGTGTGAGTTCTATCCATCATCAACTCATAGCTTCTACAAGTGCGCTCATCATGTCCAATCGATCTACAAAAATTACAGAACAACTATTACGAATTTTGTGTGTACTTCTGTAACAAATGACATTTTCTGTAGCATGCTTTCCTCCTATTTGACAAATCACGCACCACAAAGAAGGCACCGCACTAGGTCCTGCTTGTGCCTCCAGTCTTAACGGCATCGATCCTCCTCCCGTGAGGTAATTCGCGAATACCGGGCAGTGTTCCTTGTCATGACCCTGACCCTTACATTTAACGCACCATATCTCTTCGCGCACTTCTGGTCGGGTTTTCCTGTCCTGTTTCAGACTCTCCATCTCAAGGCATAAGTTTTTCAACTGCGCGTGGATCTGCTAAAATCCCAAGTTAGGATCCTGTATCAGGGTCTCATGCAACCTCATTGTGATCTCCAAGGCCTCTGCCTGAGTCGTTAACCTCTATTGCGACAGCGCGTTCCTCAAATGCGGCGTTAGCGATGCTACAAACCATTCGCGGCATTGTCCATCCGTCAAAGTTATATTAGCTTCACGAATTGTGCACTTCAGTCTTTGATCCAACTCCCAAGGAGTTTCTCCTGGTAGCATTGTGATCTCTTTGAATCTAATGATCGACTGCGCCTCTGACTTTGGCCTGCTTAATTCTCTGTTCAACGTAATTTGGATATCCACGATCCCCGCATTCAGATTTTCATTAGAATGCTTAATATACCAAGTCAACGCGTGATCCTGCAGAGCACTGACCAGCGTTGCTTTCTTTATATTATCATCTGTAACTCCCTATGCTTCCCATATGGCTCTTATCATGAACCAAAACTGATCAGGATCTTCATTTCCTACTCCCTTGAACACATGCAACTTTATCGCACTTGCCATATTGACTCGCGGTGGTGGCAAAGGTGGTACGAGTGAAGATAGGGGTGAAGGCGATGAAGCTGGTGGTGGTGTGGGTGGGGGTGGTATGCGCGGAATCCTCTACCTTATCAAATTGATTGCACTTCACGGCGAGACCTTCGCGAGCTCTTCCTCGTCCCCTCACAGAGGTGAAATCAAAGGACTATTCTCTGGTCCCTTACTTCCTTCGTTTCTATAGGTTTTTCCACTTCGCGTAGCTCTGGACATCAAGGTAATTGCATAACCCTCTTTTCACACAATAATATTTTAATCCAATTATTCAGAGACTTTACGTACTTACCTCACGGTCCTTTGAGAAAGCGTCGCTCTGCCTCGCTATAGCTGACTAAAGTATCTACTGCGAACTCAGTAATGAATCGTCCTATAATCCAATCGAGCTAGTGATCAACAGCGCGTGCGATCTTATCCTCCGATGCTTCCAATCTGCGCACCAACTCTGGGGTCCACACAATAGGCTTGTCGAGTTTCCACCTTCCTTGGCTATCTACTAGCATCGCGATCCACTAGTACAGCTCAGTAGGGAAAGATGCGAAGAAAATTTGTGGATCTCTATGTACAGGTAGCAGTCTAACCACTCTTCCTTTGATAGTTGCGGATTCCTATTCTCTTGCGCCGCGAACTCATGAATCCTCCTGTCCAACCAACCTTCAATTTCCTTCTTAGTTGGATTCCAGTGATACGACATCAGACATCTCTATGCAAATTCCAGTCCCGACAATAGAACCATTTGTTGGCTTGATGGGGCCTGACCTAGGTTCGAAGTTATTTAGCCAAAAAAATCCATGTACTACTGGCCCTTTTGGCAACAGCCCACGGAGCACGGACTGAGGTCTCACCCGAAGCAGTATGGGGAGGATGCTAGATACAAGTTTCCGCACCCTTGAGATGTCTGAGGGGTCGGTTTAGTCCAACTGTGACTACCTTCACGCAGGTTACTTCGCACACTCTCCTGACCTGCAAGGACTTTGCGATATGTTATAATCACCTTCGCGCAGCCCTAACCAGGGGTTGAGGTGCTTTCACACTGCTAAGGCAGCGATCTGCGTTATTTCCCCAAGTTACACCACGGATCTTACTTATCTTCTTATAATTGTTAGTTAACTTCACGTAAACCAATACTTATCTTATATTTGCTTATTCAACACATTCATATAAGTTCGCGCAAATAAACAGTAAAATTGCAATTCATACCCAATATACTTCAATGCACAAAACAGGAAAAAGATACACATAAATGATGTAAAACTTCTCTTTATTAATGCTTCAATCGGTTACAGACTCAACTTGCCCTGCGCACTCAACTGTGGACTACTAAGCCTCTGCGCACTCAGCTGCAGAGCCTTCTCTTACTCTACTACCCAAAGACTTGACTTTACACTTCAACTTGGACTCAATGGTTCATCTTCTCTTAGATTGATCGATTTCTTAGATGTCTCTTTACAACTTAGAGCCTCACTCTACTTATACAATCCCATGGTCCGCGAACCATGGGTAGAACTCTCAAGCCGACATTACATTACAAAAGTAAGGGCGGACAACCCTATGACTCAATTACAACTTCGCGCTCCATGCCCACAAATCATGGAGTCTTTACATTGGACTTAGTAAAAACTTGGGCTTTAAGCCCCAAAACTTGCCTTGGGGGATCCCACACCCAACACCTACGCTAAAGTTTCCATGTGGCACCATCAGATTCGGTCATGTGGCAACATTTAATTTGCTGCAAAAAAACCAATCACTGACCATTGTTTGTACGGTGAAGACATGTGGTTCCATGTGGCTCACTCTGGTGATGCCATGTGGTGTGCTCTAGAGGTGCCACTTGGCACATTTTTACTATCTTAAATCGTGCCCAAATATACCATATGTGCATGACACTTGGAATGTTTTCAAGTTTCCACGTCATCTTGCTGATGTCATCAGTACAGGCTACCATGTCATCATTTGACTTTGTATTTTTCTCAGTTTGACTTAAACTTTAACTGGATATAAATTTTGCATACAGACTCAGATTAAGGTGCCATTCAGACCATTGGAATTGTCTCACCAAGCTCCATGACATGATGATGTTTGGCATCGAATTTCGAACTCTTTTATTTTTGAGGTTTTCTGGAGCCACCTAGATCAATTAGCTAAAACAAGAAAGAAATGTAAAATTGATATTTTTGTTATTATTATTACAAGTCATTCATTAATAAAAAGAGCATCAAAGTGTTCTTGACCCACTTCAATAGTTGGGGAAAATGGAGTTATTTTTAATTTATCGTTCTTAAGTCGTAAATGTATGTGGTATATTTTCTATTATGATGTTACATGTTGTGTCTTTTTATTTGATAATGATTCTTATATCATGGCTGAATAAACTAGGTCATAGAATAGAGTTTCTAAAAGATGCCACTATAATCCCAAATATTGGGTTGGTGAATGGCTTCAAAGCTGGAATTTTAGGTTTTATAAGAAGACTATGTGGGGTATAGTCTTCATAGAACATCTAACAATGTGATGTAAGATATTCCCCAGTATATTCATTTTCCTCACAATTATAGTATGGGGGTTAGCTTAGTCCCTTGATCATCATGGGGAGGGTTATATACACGTTATACACTCCCTAGATCTTACCCTGTATCAACTAGGTGAGCTATTGGAAATATTCCAAATAAGTGAATTCCTAAGATTTGAAAGTCCATATGCAGAAAATGGGTGGTTGATTTCTAACTAGCCCGGTCACTAGATCAGTAGAATATAAGGAGAATCCAATGATAACATGTAATAGGCATTCCTGCACATATATACAAAGGAAAATATGTTTTATTGTTTTTTTTACTGCAAATATTTATTCCTAATGCTTGATGCAAATTGTGTTGAATTGCTTGCATTTTGGGTAAACACTCTCATATTCTAGGTGGGGGGCGGGGGCGGGGGGCGGGGGGGGGGGCGGATAAATTGGTGGCTTGATGAGTGGACTTACACTTAGTTTAGGTGGTCCTAAAGATACAAATTTCCATAGGCTAAGGGTGTGTGACGGAAGTTTCCTTGGTCTAATGTGCTTCATGAAGATTGAACGTTTGATTTGTTGGCCCAATGGATTAACGTTGATGAAATTATTTGTGTACTCTATTGATAGTCACATGAGGTGAATTAGTAAATATCTGCATTTTGTGGAATAATTTGGTGATAAGTTCATCATATGAATATGATTTTTGCATGATGGATCCCATATCTATTCAAAGGTTTGTGCCTCAATTCATGTTAAGAAAAAAATATGACATTTAAAATTTGTATTTGAGTTGCGATTTTCAAGAGTAAACACCCTAATACCTCATCAAAGTCCATCCTCATCACTAGTATAGAACCCTTATGCAACTAATCCATATTTCTTTTGGGGTCAAATTATTTTCCATCATATGAAATATCAACAATGCTACCACTCACCAAGGGGATAATTGATCACAAATTGTTGTATATTGCCTCTTATTCTCCTTAAGACCTAGATAATATACATGGAGGGGCTTTGAGATATGTCTACTTAGCTTTAATCTAGAGAAAAAATTTGTAGTGTAGATTACATCCATGAGCTTAGAACACATATAGCTTATAGGTAACACCACTAATTTGTTGGAAATACTAAGAGGGGGTTGAACAAGTATTTCTTATTAATTAGTATATTTTTAAATTTACAAAGCATTAATTTCTATTAGTATTAGATAAATATAAGAATTCATCAACACCATTCAATAATGCACAATAATAAAACAGTAGACACAAATATTTTTAAGTGGAAACCCCTCGGAGACAAAAACCATCGAATGTTTCTTAATATTTGTCTTCAATAAAATGTACATCAATATTTTCAGCTCCAATCCCCTGGTTTGTAGGCTCCAACTTACCAACTGTAATTGGGAGGACGCTCCAACACCCTATTTTACAGGCTTCAACCTGAAGGATGCTCCAACACCATGTTTACTAGATGCAACTAGATGGATGCCCCAACGCCTTTTGCGAGCTCCAACCTGCCCTAGCACCACCCCACCACCCTAAAGTGTTCTCAGACTCCAACCTAAAGGAGACTCCACTCTCTTTCCTTGCACCAACCTGCCACCTTGATCAGCCGATAGACCATGTTTCACATTTTTTAGACTAGATCTACCTATGCTCGATATTAATACAAAAGAAAATGAAATACAAGAAACTTCAATTTAATATGCCTCTACTCAATCTACACATCAAACCCTAACATCAGAAAAATATGCTTTGCATAAAATGTATATCAATGTCAAGCCCCAGAAGCTTCTCTTCTCATCTCTCTGGCAAACCCTGCATAAATAATTCTACCAAAAACCCTGCCCCAACATATATATGTCTCTATCATTGCATCAAATTATGATACAATCATTGCACCAGCTCCTTGTAATACCATTACAAGGTCATCAACGATACAATCTCTCTCTCTCTCTCTCTCTCTCTCTCTCTCTCTCTCTCTCTCTCTCGCTATGTGTGTGTTCACAAGAAGTCGTCAACCATATCCCATTAATTCTAGCAACACAACCTTCGCAATAACATTCTCTCACTGGCACACATATTACAATACCTTCTGCAAACAAAATCACTCAAGATCTATCTCTGAATTATGAACTCAATGATTCTTTCAATTTTCAAATTGGGTCAATTATGACTCCAAAAACCATGTAAAATATATATATATATATATATATATATATATATATATATATATATATATATATATATATATTGACCATTATACAAAATATCACATCTAGGTCTTGTTTTACAAATTTCTCCAATGTCAGGGCCAATGCTACAATATGCTCAATGTAGGTTCGACAAAATGGGACATAAGAAAAACTAAATCTTTATGACATCATTTCTTGGGGATCAAACCTAAGTAAATATAATGCCACAATAATTTATATGGAAATTCCTTGCGATGATCTATCGGACTATGTATAGCTATATATGTATTGTGTATGGGAGAGAGATTAATTGTGAGTCAAAGACTATTTATCTAATATGACAACCCTTTTTGGTTGGCCCTCGTGTAAATATTTTCATGTGTAAATATAACTAATTGTAATAATGTGAAAATGACTAGATTGGCAGAGAGGACGCGGATTTAGAGTTCTGGGAGGAGAAGTTGCTTGGAAATTGCTTGGAGAGATAGCCAAGCTCAGAAGTAGCATTAATTGGACACCTATCTCCCTCATGAAGTTAATGTAAAATTGGTACATAAATTAAAATGTGTATGGGCATGAGGATGAGCCAGTCCTACCCTCGTGAGACATGTTGGCTTAGTCAACATGGTACAGAAATGGCATACGGGAGTATGCGGAGGAAAAAGGAAGCAATTAGAGCATTACTAGCACCAATGAGAAAAACATACTTGTAAAAAGAGCACAGGGATGAGAAGAGTGTAAATTGTAGTAACAAGAAGTTTGTTGAGGAAGGCATGAGGAATTTAAGCATAGTAAAGGTGCAGTAGCAAGAAAGAATGCATAGCAGTAGTGTGGAGGAAGCGCGGGAACAACTCAGTGGAAGTTCAAGTAGAAGATTGTTATTGAGAAGGTGGGGTGATAGTGGACTCTAAACTCATGCATAGCAGGTGGATACACTGGTCACTCTACGACTTCTCTTGGTTGACACTGGTGGATACCCTAAGGGTGGACTCTAGATTCCTGTGAAAGCTACCAGGTGGAGGCATATTGTGCTTTGGCTCCCTGTCAGATCGCAAGTGGAGGCATTATGGGCTTTGGATTCCTATAGTCTAATTGAGTGGAGATATCAGGCTTTGGATTTTTGTAAGTGATTATTTATTGGAGACTGTGAACTCTAAATTCCTTCGGATTATAGGTGGAGGAATTTGTAGTGTTGTTTTAATCAATCCTAATTGACCGAGACTGCAACATTTAATTGTCAACCCAGGGTAGGTCTTTTTGTTTCAATGGAGTTTTCACTGTCTGTGCCGATACACCACAGCCAAGAATAAGAAAGTGTAGAAAACAGTAAAAGGTGTCGCTGAACTAAATTGTTGAATCAAACCATTCATGTAGACATAAAAACACTCTACAAAATTAATCACACTTCGCAACTATTAAAGTAAAGGCGTGCCACACAGGAACTAATATCTACTCCAGCTGGTTACTACCATTCTGTTGATTAACTCAATGTAACATTGTAATATAAATGGAAACAACAACGAATGTAATCCACGATTTGTACAACAACAGCGAGAAACCATAAATCAATTAGCTAAACTAGAATGTAAACTACCTCTATCACTGCAATCCCTACCAAAGAGGAGGTCCCTTCCTCCTCAACAGGGCGCAGGAGTAACACAAAAGTAATTAACGAATTAGCTGAAGAGCAGTAACATCATCATTGTGCTGATTAATATTAAAAATAAACTCAAAATTACAGAAGCAGAGTAACAGTACTTTTCTATATGTCATCTCCTTGTACATGAAAAATCGAGTTCCTTTATAGTTACAACCCGAAATTAGAAAACAGATCAGTCATGAGAATCTCACGATTCTCATGCTGATCAAAAATAAAAGTAGTTACAACCTATTTCTAAATAAATATACATTAGTTATGATTGCAACCGCTTGGGTCTTGTTGCTTCCAAAATAAACAATCCCTACTGCCGACAGCTGTTATGTGGAATAGTACCCACATTTGCCAGCTTCGGCGCAATCAGCATCGATTGAATGGTGGTTCAGGATGTCACAACATCATTGACGACAACACTTTTGGTGTGACAGTGGACTCTTGTATCAGCGTGTAGTGTAACAACATCTTGTAACAACATCCAATGTGTAACAGTGACTTGTAACAGCATCTAATATATAACAGCAACCTGTAACGGCATCCAGGGTGTAACAGCAAACCGTTCTACCCTTCTCTACAGTTAATCCGCGATGTCTGTCTGCTCCATAGCTTTGTTCTCGCAATCCATCACCTGAAAAGAAGAAGAGCTTCCCAAAATACTTCTTCAATACTCTCCCAATTAGGCACAAAAAGGAATAAAGCCTCGTATTATTCGGTAAAATATAGCAAAGTAACATGACAATAGAATAGGTTAAAAAGGTGAGAAAACAAGGAAATGGATCATGTAAAGTCATAGGCTTGGAGGACAGAAAGGTCAAAACTGGGGAAAGAATGTGCGGAAAATAGGTAAAAAACCACACCCAACATCATTGTGTGCTCTAGATTCCTAGAAGTGACTGTTTGGATGGAGGCACTGTGTGTTCTGAATTCCCATGTGATGTAAATGATTGGTGTAAATCTCCCTTGAGCGTTTTATTCCTCAGGCTCTGAATCTGGCTCAGGGGTGGTTAATTGCAAGAAAGGGTTGCATTGTAGTTTACCTACAGGCTACAATTTGGAGGAGAGTCGAATTCCCTCTCTTAGTTTCCAATGATATAGTTACTAAGATAAGTTGTTCACTTGTATCTTGTGCATGCTTATGCAATATGAGTAATGATTAATGTGTTCTTATGACCATGGATGTGTGTCAACACTATCATTGAGGTTATGTATTCTTGTGTGTTGTACAGTGGTGACTTGAGAATTCTTTTTGATCCATAAACTGCCATGGATATTCCACAGGACAATTCGTCACAACAGATTTGATAATATTATATTAAAAATCTGAGATTCTACACTATTACAGTTTTATTTAATTTCTATATCTGTAAAATAAACTATAATTAGTACATGCATGTAAAAGTAAATCAAGCATAAAATTAGAGAACGAAAAAATAAACTCACACAAGCATAATACACAAAATATGCTCTTTGGGAAACCCTTTCAAGAGAAAAACCAGCTGGAAGGTGAAGTTGCTTCGCTCTCTTTCTTTGTCTGGAAATATCGATGCAGATACAAAGAAGTAATGTTTGTGGCCTGTGGGTTGCTACGGTGCACAAATCCTCTCTGTGTGCTCTACCTCCTATCTCTCCTATCTATGTTTTCTCAATTATGGAACAAAATGCTCTCGGAATAATGGAATGTCTTTTCCTCCTAGTGGCTCAGTTATAACACAGCCCGATAGCCTACTAGTGGTTAAGTTTGACTACATCAACTCTTAACTAGAGTTACAAAATAAACTATTTTAGATTATTTTACATCACAAACACATGGCTAGCCCCTTTTCCATGAATAATGGAGGCTGATACAGCATCCTCCCGAATTATAGGTGTGAAAACAGGAAGGTCAACTTCCGAGCGGCATAACTTTTGCATTGGGACTCCGATTAACGTGACTCTTGCGTCATTGGAAAGCTTTCTATGTGTAGAATAGCATGAAAATGTGTTGCGCTTAAGAGGAAAAGTTTTACCCCCCAAAAAACGTCATTTGATGCCTCAAAACGCTCCTGGAAGGTTTCAAACCCCTTTTCGTCAAACTAGGTCCCGCTAGTAAAAACGGTCCCGTGAGTTGATTCCTCCACTTTTTCCACCCCAAATGCATCGAGATGGATGAATAACAATATAATTATCCAATTCGTATCACTTTTATAGGTGTATTGGGGACTTATGGATCCATATGATGTTGGCATGCTCTCGAATGGCAAGTTATTTATGCGTGTTCATGCTAATTGATGGTATAACCAATTGATTATGGATGTGTGTGATTGCCTTCATAAGTATTGTGTGAGTGATAGTTATGGTAACATTGTTCTAATGGTAATGGTACAAAATATTGTGGAAATATTATGCTAATGGTACAAAACTTAAATAGGATTCATCTAATGTATAAGAATTAATTTGTCTTGCTAGTTCTTGTTATTAACATATAATGTGTAAGTCTGTGTTGTTTCCTTTCGGGTGCAAGTCCATCCATGTGATAATATTTAACCTAATAAATGTTACACGAGTATTGGTAAAGCCAAAAAACATGATCAACCATTTGTGCACTTCCTATATAATGTTAAAAGTGGTTTTCTACATATCTTCTACCAAGATACACACTACATGTTGTTGAACCGAAGAAATAGCATCATTTTTGACACCCTATTACCTAGATTTTCACTTATTTTCCATTATAGCTCATTCATCCTTGCATTGTTCCATTATTGTTCTATGAATAATTAGCTATCATAGCTACATAAGATGTAATAAGGTAAAAGTCCAATATTTTCTCAATTCTATGTGTTTTACTTTATAAATTTGGCTCAATTTCATAAGTTATAGAAATTAACACATCCTGAAGCCTTGTCAATATTTTGTAGCTAAATCCAAGGTTCAAGTACAATTCATGGAGGACAAATCATCCCAAGTATATGGATAGGTGCCAAATCGTGCCTACATGGTATTCCACCTATTGGGCACAAGCAAAAGTTCACTGGTTGATCGTAATAGCAAGTCAAACATGTCGTCAACTATGAGATGGTGCATGAACCAAGCCTTCAGACTACTTGGTAGCGAATTAGAATATCAAGCGAGCATAACAAATCTTCAAGGAGCAAAAAATTAACAGAATGATGATATGTCTAGTGTTAAACATTTCTATGATTCGCTTCCTTTGATAGCAAATCATATAAATTAGAATTTCAATAGAAGTTAAAGGCTTAGTTGTCATTCTTCAAATTAGTTTCTAGCATTTAGTTTCTCAAAGTCACTATTGTAAAAGACGTTATATATATATGTGTGTGTGTGTGTGTGTGTGTGTTAATTTTTCTTAGGGATATATTGTTCTTTGCTTTAGATAGTTGCACTTCTTCATTTACATATTAAATTCGCCCCACAACATAACATTATTCAATTTTACCACATTATTTAGCAACATATGCAAGTATATAGAAATAACAATATCATCATCATCAATAACAATGTAAACTATCAAATGGGAACCGTAAACTCAAAACGAGAACTCTAGCCAAAAAACCCCAAAAAACCATGAAAAAATAGCCTGAAAACGAAAAGTGTTGATGTTGGAATAATTTTTTTTTTTAATGGCGGAGTAAATTTTCAACGTTTTTTTTAAATGACAATAAAAGCCAATAAAAAACATTTTTTTTGGTGCAAAAAACACCCTGAAAACAAAAAAAATTGATGATGGAATAACATTTTTTTTCGAGGTAAATTTTCAACATTGTTTTTTGAGGTAAATTTTCAACATTTTTTAGCAATTGTGTTAAAGATAAAATATCATTACTTTGGAAAACCTTAAAATTCCATCAATTTCTCGCCATGACATTAAAGATAAAAATATCATGCCTCTAAAAAGCCTTAAATTCCAACAATTTTCAATCATGGTGTTAAAAATAAAATACTTAACTATTTTCAACAATAGCATTAAAGATAAAATATGATGACTCAGAAAAACTTTAAAATTTTGACAATTTTCAACCATGGAATTAAAACCAAATATCATGACTACAAAAAACTTTAAGTTTTCAACATATTTCTTTTTTTGTAAGCTTGGTGGGGCTACATTTTCATCATGTCCAATATATCACCCCGATCGGGGCGGGGAATTGAGCTAGTGACTTCACAGCAAGGAGTGTCTTAATAGAGCACTCAATCACCATCTGTCCAAAGCCCTGTGGACAAGTTTTCAACATATTTCAACCATGGCATTATGGAAGAAAATTGGCTAAAAAAAAATTAAATGAACACCCCAAAAAAAGAGTCATTATACGAAGAGTAATTTTTTTTTAAATACTAAAAGTATAACGACTTTAAAATCTTAACCTAAGACAACTTGACACATTGCAACATAAATTTAAAAATCAACCATCAAAGTGACATGCAATGTAGGGGAACTCAATGCATTGTAATGAAAACTTAAAGATCAACCATGAAATTGACACATTGTAAGGGCAGACTCAATCCATTATAACAAAAACTTTAAAATCAACTATCAAAATGACACATTATGAGATCGGGTTGTTAGTCGACAATCGACACAAACACTGCACAAAAAACAAAACAAAAAATAATAATAATAATAATAAATAAATTAAAAATACAAAACAAAACAAATATTAAAATATTAAAAAAAATAAGAATAAAAACTAAAACTTAAAACCAAAAAAACAAAAAATAATAATAATAATAATAAGTAAATAAAAATATATATTTAAAAAAAAAAAATGTGAAAAAAAACAAACATAAAAAATGTAAAAAAAAGAGACAACTAACTTATAAAAGATAAAAATTAAATAAATAAACAATAAAATATTTTTAAAAAACATAATTTAAGAAAAAAATAACCAAAAAAAAATAAAAAGCAATATTAGATAATAATAAAAAAAACACAAAAAACAACATTAAAATAAATAATCATACATTAAATAAAAAAATAAAAAAAAAACCAAAACAAAACAAAAAAACAACTACTTTAAAAAAACTGTGGTATAACAAGCCTTGGGCGAGGCAAATCTGATTCCAGGAATCAGATTTACCCCGCTCAGGCCCTGTGGGGTCGCAGACCTAGTAGGGGGGAGTTGCACAAATCGGATTTGCCCCACTCAGGGCCCGTGGGGTCATGATCCTGGGCGGGGGGAGCTGCAAGAATCGAATTTACCCCACCAGGGCTTGTGGCCTCACGGGCCCTAGGCAGGGCTTGGCCATCGGCCTTGCCCCACCCAGGATCTATCGAGTCGCGGGCTAGGGCAGGCGGAGATGCACACACGTGAGATCTAGGGAATCGACCTTTCCCCACCTAGGGCTCGCGGCCCCACTAGCCCTGGGTGAAGCAAGGTCAATGGCCTTCCTTCGCCAGGGCCCTGCTGCCGCGATTCTTTTTCTTTTAATTTTAATTTTTTTAAATGGTTTTTTTACTTTATTTTATTTTATTTTAACTATTTTTTAATTGAATTTTATTTGTTTCTTTTTTTCGTTTTTATTTTCATTTTTTTCTTTTCTCAAAAAATGGTTTTATTGTTTTTTTTTTATGTTTTGATTGTTTTAATTTATTTTTTATTTTCAATGTTTTTTTTTTTATTTTAATTGTATTTTTTTATTTTTTTATGTTTTTTATTTTTATTTTTAAGTATTTTGTTTTTTTATTGTTTTTTATTTTTTTAATTGTATGTTTTATTTTTATTTTTTGTTATTTTTACTTAAAATTTTATTTGCATCATTGTTTTTTGGGGGAAAAACAACTTCAAATGTCGTTATTGAATTTAGGCTTCTGTGATCCATATCAAGTTTATTAAGAAGGTTTTCGGTGATAATCACATCAAAATTCATTTGTCGACGCGTTTCGAACCAACAAGTGTGATTCATCGTCAGGACAAGATGAAGAACCAGATCATGGCAACAAGTTAAATAGAGAGATCTATCATTCAACGACTAGAAAGGAACGGTTACAATTGACCAAGGAAAGGACTGGGCAACAGCTACATTTCACTAGGCCAAGAGAAAGGGAAATTAATAATTAATTTGTTTGTTTGTTAAATTTATTTATTATTATTATTATTTGTAACCAAATAAATCTTATATTTAACTATTTTTATGAGCCTAAATTAAGAACTTGAATCTTAAATAATGGATTATCCTCGTTATTATTTTAAAAACTAAATAAAATATATAACAACTTGTATAGGAAAGAATAAATAATTAGTTAACTTTTTTATTTATTAAGCTATATGAAACTAAATATGTAACATGTTCTTTAACATATAAATTTGTTTATAATTAATTAATTATTTTGATTATTAAATTTATTTATTTTCATTAACTAAATGAATCATCATATAGTTGGGAATTAAACCTAAATGTTTATCAATTAATCAACTAATTAGTTAATTTGTATGTATATGTTTTATATAAAATTATTTGTTTATTTATATATCAAGAATAATAAAAACTAGGTCAAGCGTAAATTTTTAGAATTTAAACTAAGAAATATATCCTAATGAATAAATGAAAAAGGGAAAGCTTTATTAAACTCTTATTTTTAATTAAAAAAAATAAATAAAATTTTTTTTTTAGCAAAGGGAATAAATGGGGAAACAAACAATCGAGAAGACGAGGGAGTAAAAACTAGAGAATAAAGCAAAAAAGGGAGAAACAAGTGGGGCGAGGAGGGAGAGAGGGAGCGGGGCTAGGAAGAAAGGGCAGGGATCCAACAGCTACTAATCTTCCAGCCGTCATCCCTAATGAGATTCCTCGGCCTTTTTTCAATTTCAATGGCCTCCCTAAACTTCCGGTGATGAAAATGAGCAATCTTAGCAATAACCTGGGCCTCCTCAATACATATATGATGCTTAGTCTTCTCTGCTTGTTCCGCTAGGGCAGAAGATCGAGTCCTCCCATGTTTGATGTCAGTTGCGTGCTCATGAATCCTCTGATTAATAGAGCGCCCAGTTTCACCAACATAGGGGGTCCCACAGGAACAAGGAATAACATAAACACCTTTCATGTCCTTGGGGTCAACAGGGTCTTTAACAGATCTTAGGGAGCTATGAATGGTGTTAAGGAGTCTAAAGGTTGAGGGAACATTATGCTTCCTAAGGATTCTCGCAATCTTGTCAATGGTCTCCTTGATGAAAGGGAGATGAACCCTAGAGATTCGATCTTTAGGGTCTTTCTTAACCCTGGGTCGTCTGCTCGCTTTAAGGAAAGATTTTCAACCTTGGTGCCTACTATACACATTATTAACAAAAACATTAAGGAGATGGGTTTTCTCTTTATCAAGGTTCTTTTTATCAAATATTCTCAGCGCACGAGTAGCTAGTGTGTTAAGAACACCCAAATTTTGAGCAGGGAAATGATGAGAGTTGGCATGAAGATACTTCTCAGTATGAGTTTTCTTCCGAAACACCTAATGGGAGAAAGAACCGTCAACATTCCTCGAAATGGGAACATCGAGGAAAGGCAGGTACCCATCAATTTCCTGCTCCATAGTAAACTTTATGGAGGAATATTGATTGTTGAGATGCTGGAAAAAAAGATTTAAATCTTCTTGGCCATGAGACCAGATGACACCGATTTCATCCACAAATCTCTTCTATAGCTTTGGCCTCAGCCCGTCTCCTGCCCAAGCTATGGAAGAGATTTGTGGACGACATCGGTGTCATCTGGTCTCATGGCCAAGAAGAGTTAGATCCTTTTTTCCAGCACCTCAACAATTAGTCTTCCTCCATAAAGTTTACTATGGAGCAAGAAATTGATGGGTGCCTACCTTTCCTTGATGTTCTCATTTCGAGGAATGATGACAGTTATTTCTCCCACCAGGTGTTTCAGAAGAAAACTCATACTGAGCAGTATCTTCATGCCAACTCCAATCATTTCCCTACTCAAAAGTTGGGTGTTCTCAACACACTAGCTACTCATGTGCTGAGAATCTCTAATGAAAATAACCTTGATAAAGAGAAAGCCCATCTCCTTAATTTTTTTGTTAATAATGGGTATAGTGGGCACCAAGGTCTGAAATCTTTCCTTAAAGCGAGCAGAGATCCCATGGTTAAGAAAGATCTTAAAGATCGAATCTTTGGGGTTCATCTCCCTTTCATCCAAGGGACCACCAACAAGATTGCGAGAATCCTTAGGAAGCATAATGTTCCCTCAACCTTTAGACCCCTTAACACCATTCGTAGCTCCCTAAGATCTGTTAAAGACCCTATTGACCCCAAGGACATGAAAGGTGTTTATCGTATTCCTTGTTCCTGTGGGACCCCCTATGTTGGTGAAACTGGGCGCTCTATTAATCAGAGGACTCATGAGCGCGCAACTGACATCAAACATGGGAGGACCCGATCTTCTGCCCTGGCGGAACACACGAAGAAGACTAAGCATCATATATGTATGGAGGAGGCCAAGGTTATTGCTAAGATTGCTCCTTTTTATCACCGGAAATTTAGGGAGGCCATTGAAATTGAAAGAAGGCCAAGGAATCTCAATAGTGATGACAATTGGAAGATTAGCAGTTGTTGGATCCATGCCCTTTCCTCCTAGCCCCCGACCTGCCTGTCCCCCTCCCCCCTTGTTTCGCCCTTTTTTTGCTTTATTCTCTATTTTTTACTCCCTCATCTTCTCGATTGTTTGTTTCCCCATTTATTCTCTTTGCTAAAAAGAAATTATTTTTATTTTTTAATTAAAAATAAGAGGTTAATAAAGCTTCCCCTTTTTCATTTACTCATTAGGATATATTTCTTAGTTTAAATTCTAAAAAATTACGCTTGACCTAGTTTTTATTATTCTCAATATATAAATAAACAAATAATTTTATATAAAACATATACATACAAATTAACTAATTAGTTGATTAATTGATAAACATTTAGGTTTAATTCCCAACTATACGATGATTCCTTTAGTTAATGAAAATAAATAAATTTAATAATCAAAATAATTAATTCATTATAAACAAATTTATATGTTAAAGAACATGTTACAAATCTAGTTTCATATAGCTTAATAAATAAAAAAGTTAACTAATTAACTAACTAATCATTTATTCTTTCCTATACAAGTCGTTATATAGTTTATTTAGTTTTTAAAATAATAAAGACGATAATCAATTATTTAAGATTCAAGTTCTTAATTTAGGTTCATAAAAATTAGTTAAATATAAGATTTATTTAGTTACAAATAAAAATAATAATAAATAAATTTAACAAACTAACTAATTAATATTATTTTCCCTATCTCTTGGCCCAGTCAAATGTAGTCGTTGCCCAATCCTTTCCTTGGTCAATTGTAGCTGTTTCTTTCTAGTCGTTGAATGATAGATCTCTGTATTTAACTTGTTGTCATGATCTGGTTCTTCATCTTGTCCTGACAATGAACCACACTTGTTGGTTCGAAATGCATCGACAAATGAATTTTGATGTGATTATCACCGAAAACCTTCTCAATAAACTTCAAATGTCATTAGGAGTAGTCTTTAAGTGCGACTTTTTAGAGTTTCCGATGGATTTCTATCCAGAATCCGACAAAAAATTTTGTAGCCAAATCTTGATTTGTGTTGTTTAAACTAGTTTTTTTACTACATATATAGATTCATCAACCTCAAAAACCTCTAAGACACTTCGATTGTGAAGAGTTCATTTATCAAACTTGTGATTTCAATGAATCCCTGTAAGATTCTAAACAAATTAGATTGGAAAATAAACCAGAAAACTTTCCAAAAAGTTGCACTTAAAGACTACACAATATCATCATCTTTGGATATAAATTTCATAAATAAATAAAAAAATAATAATAATAATAATAAAATAAAAATAAAATAGAAATAAAAAAATCATAAAATTTGTTATTTTCTAACTTTTTTATTCAATTTTTTAATAAAAAAAAATTATTTAACATGTCAGTTTTAGCGAAAATGTCCTCAAATACGTATTTTTTTAATTATATCTATA
Organism: Pinus tabuliformis; assembly: GCA_031772625.1. Classification (NCBI taxonomy): domain Eukaryota; kingdom Viridiplantae; phylum Streptophyta; class Pinopsida; order Pinales; family Pinaceae; genus Pinus; species Pinus tabuliformis. Next base: position 142,282,712 of record CM062807.1, read on the forward strand.
TGCAAAATGTGTATTTTTTGTCTAGTGTTTAAAATTATTATTATTTAGTGACAATTATTTTGTGTATTGAAGTATTAATTAACAATATATAAACATATAAAACATCCTAACCTCAAAATATCAATATTATTATTTTTTTAAACTTTGCAAAAAAAAATCATTATAAAAAAACATTACAAAGAAAAATAAAAAGCACATGTTTGGAAAAACCCTTAAAACACAAACATCTTATGACAAAAAACAAAAAGAGACATACGACAATTTGAAAAATAGTTAAATAATCAACATCTTAAAAACAATTGTGCATACTCAGGACATAAGCAAATTTAAAGTGTCAAAAATATGTCTTAAAAAAATGTTGATGTTTTTAAAAATCTGCATGAAATTCTTCAACATTAAAAAAAAAAAAAATATCCACACTTAATACATTAGAAAAATTAAAGTGTCAAAAATAAACCCTCTAAGAAAATGGGTTGATGATGCATAAACACTTTTCAAAATCAACATGAAAATCACTATCATTTTAAAAAAATGTGCATACTTGATACATAAGAAAAATTAAAGTGTCAAAAATATGTTAAAAAATGTGTATTCTGAATCAACACTTTTCAAGATCAAATGAGTTTTTGCTACCTCAAAAATACGGCTACTCAGTATAGTTCTCGTTTGATAGTTTACTTTATTCAATGCAGTGGAACATAAGGGAGCAATAGGAGAAAAGCATTCACACATAGAAACACCAAGATTGGTCAAAGACCAGGGCACAATCCACTACGAGGAAAACCCTTTTTTATTAGATTGTCATAAAATATTCAGCAAAGAAAGAGTACAATAATCCATATTTTCAACTACAAAACTATCCAGCAAAATCAATTAATCAACATCCAAGAGATGAACCCACCAATGTTAATAATCAAAACCTTGATTTAGAAGCCTGCAGTCATCTTTCACTATCTGCAGACAATTATAGAATTATGCAGTCAATTGTGGTCAACTGAAAAATCAAACCCTAGTTTCCAACTGCATGCAGACATTGTACGTGTGTGTGGTTGAAACCCTCCAACCGCACTCATGGTCCTGCGAGCCTACAATTGCAACTGAAAAATGCCTATGTCATCCCTGCAAATGGAAACCAATACCCTAGATCTCACGTGCAAGCTTCAAACCTTGTAATTTCAAACCTATATGAACCAACCTCTATGAACTACCTCAAACCTGTGTGAGCCAAAACAAAACAAAAAAATAATGATCATGATGATGTCCAAATGAGGATAACTTGACTTGTATTTATAGTCATCCGAGGGTATACAATTTCTCTTTTGGGCCAACATGTCCTTTTGTGCACGTGGGCTTCAATTCAAAAATATATTTTCCCTTGTACAAATCAAATGTTTCAAAGATCAAAATTGGTCCTCTCGAAAAGAGGAATCTAGTCCCATGATTGGAATTTGTCACTGAGCTACCAAATTAACAATATGCTTCGCTGAGAAATGAAGGGACATCGCATATATATTATTGTTATCTTTCCTTTGGTTAATGATGGCTCATTTGATTATGTACACATTGTTTTGTTAATAAAATTTGCTATTGTTACAATTGTGCCTTAATGGGAAGAGTTCATATTTGATCACTGAGTTTTCTCAGTCTAGATCACCGAGTTTTCTCAATCTAGATCACAGAGTTGCCTATAAGAAGTGTAACTTCTTTTTATTTATCTTTTGTTGATTTCATTTACTTTGTTTTAATGCTCAGTTTTTGTCACTATTTTATGTAGAATTTCACTCATTCGGTTTTAGTTGTTTTTGCGGATATCAAGCGCTTGAATAAACACTCAAAAACAAAACAAAACAAAAAATACCAATCATTCTTTGCTATCAGTTCTTCATTTTTGCAATCATTGATAGTCTCATATTTATAGATGATTAAAGGTTCTTGCACATCATCGTAGATATATTCTGGGTTTAAAGATGAATGAATTCTATGTTTGCACATGCATACTTGAATATTTACATTTGCCTTCTTGCTTCGGTATTCTGTCAATTTCTTGCAATAGTTATAGTCTACCTTTACATTTCATAGATTAGAAAAGTCTTATTTTCCATAAATCAGAATCCGCCTTTATCTTCCATAGATTAGAAGTTTATTGCTTTTATAGAATAAATTGTCTTTATCTTCTTTAGACTAAAATTTCGAAGCTTTTAAAGAATACAGTGTTTACTTTTCATAGATTAGAATCTGAAAGTTTTCATAGTATAAGCCATTTGATTGCTTACCTAGAAATTGGGTTGCTTCTCTTAGATTAGATTCATTGCTTTCCTATCATAGAAATTTATTGATTTTTCTATAATAGTCTATCTTTGCTTTCATAAAATTGACATAGTTAATTGTTTTCACTAAATATGTGTGTGCTCTATTTAGATTTCATCTCATAAACATAAATTCATCGCACTTCCTAGAATAAATTTTGCATCTTTTGAACATTCATTGTTTTCAATAGAATATTGTTCTCATTTAAGAATTGAAATTGAAAAGTTAATTTCCAACTGCATGCAGACACTGTACGTGTGTGTGGTTGAAACCCTCCAACTGCACTCATGGTCCTGCGAGCCTACAATTGCAACTGAAAAATGCCTATGTCATCCCTGCAAATGGAAACCAATACCCTAGATCTCACGTGCAAGCTTCAAACCTTGCAATTTCAAACCTATACGAACCAACCTCTATGAACTACCTCAAACCTGTGTGAGCCAAAACAAAACAAAAAAATAATGATCATGATGATGTCCAAATGAGGATAACTTGACTTGTATTTATAGTCATCCGAGGGTATACAATTTCTCTTTTGGGCCAACATGTCCTTTTGTGCACGTGGGCTTCAATTCAAAAATATATTTTCCCTTGTACAAATCAAATGTTTCAAAGATCAAAATTGGTCCTCTCGAAAAGAGGAATCTAGTCCCATGATTGGAATTTGTCACTGAGCTACCAAATTAACAATATGCTTCGCTGAGAAATGAAGGGACATCGCATATATATTATTGTTATCTTTCCTTTGGTTAATGATGGCTCATTTGATTATGTACACATTGTTTTGTTAATAAAATTTGCTACTGTTACAATTGTGCCTTAATGGGAAGAGTTCATATTTGATCACTGAGTTTTCTCAGTCTAGATCACCGAGTTTTCTCAATCTAGATCACAGAGTTGCCTATAAGAAGTGTAACTTCTTTTTATTTATCTTTTGTTGATTTCATTTACTTTGTTTTAATGCTCAGTTTTTGTCACTATTTTATGTAGAATTTCACTCATTCGGTTTTAGTTGTTTTTGCGGATATCAAGCGCTTGAATAAACACTCAAAAACAAAACAAAACAAAAAATACCAATCATTCTTTGCTATCAGTTCTTCATTTTTGCAATCATTGATAGTCTCATATTTATAGATGATTAAAGGTTCTTGCACATCATCGTAGATATATTCTGGGTTTGAAGATGAATGAATTCTATGTTTGCACATGCATACTTGAATATTTACATTTGCCTTCTTGCTTCGGTATTCTGTCAATTTCTTGCAATAGTTATAGTCTACCTTTACATTTCATAGATTAGAAAAGTCTTATTTTCCATAAATCAGAATCCGCCTTTATCTTCCATAGATTAGAAGTTTATTGCTTTTATAGAATAAATTGTCTTTATCTTCTTTAGACTAAAATTTCGAAGCTTTTAAAGAATACAGTGTTTACTTTTCATAGATTAGAATCTGAAAGTTTTCATAGTATAAGCCATTTGATTGCTTACCTAGAAATTGGGTTGCTTCTCTTAGATTAGATTCATTGCTTTCCTATCATAGAAATTTATTGATTTTTCTATAATAGTCTATCTTTGCTTTCATAAAATTGACATAGTTAATTGTTTTCACTAAATATGTGTGTGCTCTATTTAGATTTCATCTCATAAACATAAATTCATCGCACTTCCTAGAATAAATTTTGCATCTTTTGAACATTCATTGTTTTCAATAGAATATTGTTCTCATTTAAGAATTGAAATTGAAAAGTTAATTTCCAACTGCATGCAGACACTGTACGTGTGTGTGGTTGAAACCCTCCAACCGCACTCATGGTCCTGCGAGCCTACAATTGCAACTGAAAAATGCCTATGTCATCCCTGCAAATGGAAACCAATACCCTAGATCTCACGTGCAAGCTTCAAACCTTGCAATTTCAAACCTATACGAACCAACCTCTATGAACTACCTCAAACCTGTGTGAGCCAAAACAAAACAAAAAAATAATGATCATGATGATGTCCAAATGAGGATAACTTGACTTGTATTTATAGTCATCCGAGGGTATACAATTTCTCTTTTGGGCCAACATGTCCTTTTGTGCACGTGGGCTTCAATTCAAAAATATATTTTCCCTTGTACAAATCAAATGTTTCAAAGATCAAAATTGGTCCTCTCGAAAAGAGGAATCTAGTCCCATGATTGGAATTTGTCACTGAGCTACCAAATTAACAATATGCTTCGCTGAGAAATGAAGGGACATCGCATATATATTATTGTTATCTTTCCTTTGGTTAATGATGGCTCATTTGATTATGTACACATTGTTTTGTTAATAAAATTTGCTACTGTTACAATTGTGCCTTAATGGGAAGAGTTCATATTTGATCACTGAGTTTTCTCAGTCTAGATCACCGAGTTTTCTCAATCTAGATCACAGAGTTGCCTATAAGAAGTGTAACTTCTTTTTATTTATCTTTTGTTGATTTCATTTACTTTGTTTTAATGCTTAGTTTTTGTCACTATTTTATGTAGAATTTCACTCATTCGGTTTTAGTTGTTTTTGCGGATATCAAGCGCTTGAATAAACACTCAAAAACAAAACAAAACAAAAAATACCAATCATTCTTTGCTATCAGTTCTTCATTTTTGCAATCATTGATAGTCTCATATTTATAGATGATTAAAGGTTCTTGCACATCATCGTAGATATATTCTGGGTTTAAAGATGAATGAATTCTATGTTTGCACATGCATACTTGAATATTTACATTTGCCTTCTTGCTTCGGTATTCTGTCAATTTCTTGCAATAGTTATAGTCTACCTTTACATTTCATAGATTAGAAAAGTCTTATTTTCCATAAATCAGAATCCGCCTTTATCTTCCATAGATTAGAAGTTTATTGCTTTTATAGAATAAATTGTCTTTATCTTCTTTAGACTAAAATTTCGAAGCTTTTAAAGAATACAGTGTTTACTTTTCATAGATTAGAATCTGAAAGTTTTCATAGTATAAGCCATTTGATTGCTTACCTAGAAATTGGGTTGCTTCTCTTAGATTAGATTCATTGCTTTCCTATCATAGAAATTTATTGATTTTTCTATAATAGTCTATCTTTGCTTTCATAAAATTGACATAGTTAATTGTTTTCACTAAATATGTGTGTGCTCTATTTAGATTTCATCTCATAAACATAAATTCATCGCACTTCCTAGAATAAATTTTGCATCTTTTGAACATTCATTGTTTTCAATAGAATATTGTTCTCATTTAAGAATTGAAATTGAAACGTTAATTTCCTAGCACATATGGTGTAAAATACTTCGTAGAAGTATGAACCTGGATTGACATTTTAATGTAATTAATTTAACACTCAAATAAATTACCCAACACGTGTCACAAAAGTTCTCTAGCATTGTTATCCCTATGGCAGTAACAAAATGTTCTTATTTAATCGAGTCTTTTGATTGCTCACGATTGTACAATGCCATCAAAAACAAAATCATCATATGTTGATTCTTGTAGTTTTAACCCTTCTCCCCCTTATCAAGTTTTTAATCTTGAGCATCTTTGACTATCTTTATCCAAATCAACTTGAGTTTTTAATGAATTTGCATAATAAATTCCAAAGAATATACAATTAAAGCAATATCATTATCATTCACCTTCATCATTAAACATGGAAGATGAAACTCCTTTTTTTTAACCATGGTGAATCGATAATTCCTTGGACTAATCTAGGGGAGGTCCAAGATCAATATAGGTGATGAAACTCTTACTAGACTTACAATGTTTTTCTATAGGACAATTTAAATTGTTGCACTAGACCTCCAATCATGTTTTTTTGTTTACCAAAGTCACAAAATTGCATTGACATCTTTGTCTAGATGGTAGTAACAAAATGTCCTTATTTACTTAAGTCTTTTGATTGCTCATGATTCCACAATGCTATTAAAAGAAATTCATATGTTCAATATAGTAATTTTAACTCTTCTACCCTTTTTAAGTTTTTAATCTTGGGCATATTTGAACATCTTTATGCCAATTAACTTGGGATTTTAACAAATTTGCATACGAAATTCCAAACATTTTTAAGTTTTTAATCTTGGGCATATTTGAACATCTTTATGCCAATTAACTTGGGTTTTTAACAAATTTGCATACGAAATTCCAAACATTGTAAAATTGAAGCACAATCATTGTTGTGCACCTTCATGTTGAAACGTTGTTGACAAAACTCTTAAACATAACCCTAAACACCTTTTGGCATGTTTTTCATCTAAAGTGCCTATGTAGAATTTGTGGCTAAAGACCACCTTTGATTCCTTCCATGGATAAACAAGAAATCTACCTTGTTTACTCTAGTCTACATTCACAAAGAACTCTCCTATGAAGAAGAGGTTCGATCCTTTATTTGAGTCTTGCAAAGGTATTTTATGTATATTAGTAAAATCTTGGCAAGAAGAATCAACCTTTGTGTCAGCTATATATCTTATTTATCAGCATCAACTTTTCCATTTATAATTCTACTAGAAATTTGGTTTCTACCTTGAAGGGGTTTATTGGAAATAACATGGAATATATTACAAGCAAATAGGACATCTGGCCATGTTACACAATAGAGTTATGATATGTGAGAGTAGTTGTCAAAATTTTGAAAGTTAAATGCTTTCCAAATGATATATAACCTTGGATTCTCTAATCCCCCATTCCACCATTAAATAGACCATATTCTTAAAGTGCATGCTAACAAATGTAAGGTCTAGTTTTCAAATAAACAAGCATGCATTCTTACAAGTATTACTTTGTATCACCATCAATCCCTAGCCTATCATTGAAATGATGAAAATAATGTGTATCTCTAACATCAATCCATTCCATTGATTTTGGCATTAGCTTGACAATCATACAACACGTTACTACCTAGAAATGCATGTCTTATTTTGCATTTTCACAGGATTTCTTCTCTCACCAAGCACAACAAAACCTTGGAGTTCAATGGTAGTTACAAGTTGCAGGGAGAGATTTGAAGGCCATGCACCTTATATTTTGCCTAATAACCATTCATCATTCAAGGAAAGAACAAATATGTAGAGGGGTTTTGTTGATTTGATGGAGGCTATTCCAAAGGCATATTTCACCACAAGGTTCCATTTGGCACATTGGAAGCATATTTGGAGTTATGAGTACATGGCATATATTAACATTTGTTGCATAACTAATGGAGTGCCCAATTCATAGCTTGAACCTAAATATCGAAGATCACATTCACGGATGATGTAAGTGAGATAGGAGACTTAGATTATGAACACCTTAGCATGGGAGATGTCTAAGGCACAACTTATGGAGAAGGGGTCAAACACAACCCAAAGGAGAAAATGCCCTACCTTGTAGGAGGTCCAAAGCACAACATGTGGTAAGATGAGGGCCTAAAAGAAAATTTTCCTTCTTAGAAAGTTGCCATGTTGTGCTAAACGCATTTATACAATCATAAAGGGGTCACCTGATGAGGAGCATTACACTCCAAGGGCAATAATAATGACCATTTCGTTGCTTGATCATGAATCTACCCTCTCAATGAGAGATGCCCTCTTCAAGGAGGCATCTTAAGCATTCTAAAGGGTCTTATGAGGGCTTTACACATTATTCAAGGCATGTTGTTCACATATTTGGAGTGACCTTAAGGACAAGTTGACACTTGTCAAATTGTGACCAAATCAAACCCTTAAAGCTACTCTAAGACAAGAGCCCTAGCTCTAGGGTTTCGAACTCATGTAATATTATTCTCTTTCATTAGGGTTTGACTTGAAAGTTATGAATAGAGGAGAGGATTTCATTTGTAAGGCATGGTTAGAAGATAGGAATTCCCCTCCAAGCACTTAGTTGGATATTTTTTGGGAGGATAGGAAGAAGGGCAAGTCCAAGTTGAGGTTTTTATCTAAGTCAATTGATTAATTTGATGGCTGGAATTACTCTTACATCTTTTTGGTACAAATCATTGAAGATAAAAAAAAATTTGCAATGAGAAAATGTTAGGGTTGAAGGTTCATCCTCCCTACCTCTTGTTGTAATCATTGTTCATTTAATGTATATTGCTGCTATCATTTCTGCATATTGAAAGGTTGTCATTGTCTCTTTTTTTGTTCAGTTGCATGTTATACTTGGTTGCTTACAAGTGTCTGTGAGGTGCATCTTTGGAAGGGCCCTCCTTTGATTTCTGCATATTGAAGAAGATCCCTGAGGTTGATTAGAGCTTATGGTTAATAACCTAGCTATGTCTTTTATAGAAGATATTGTTAATAAACTAGCTATATCTTTATTAGAGCATATTGTTAACAACCTAGCTATGTCTTTATTAGAACATATTGTTAATAAACTAGCTATATCTTCATTAGATATTGTTAACAACCTAGCTATGTCTTTTCAACATATTCGAACCCTCTTATTTGTTGGCCTTGACTCCATAACCCAAATGGATAGGCACTAGTCTTCATAAAATCCGCCATCCATTTTATTTCAAAAGGAACAATAAAATAACTTTTCCTAGGATTTTCCCCCTTTTGCCAAAAGAGAACTAGTATAAAAGCAAGAGGAAGCATTGTTGTGGTGACAATGGGCAATCTTTCTAAATGCCCCTAGGGTTTCACTTTGGTGAAGGACTTTGCAACATTTGTTGTGGTGACAATGGGAAATCTTTCTAAATGCCACTAGGGTTGCACTTTGTTGAAGGACTTTACAACATTTGGAATGCAAGATTAAGAGTTAACGCAGCAAATGCCATGTTGTTGAAGATTTTGGTAAGACTCCTAGACACAGGAACTTGGAGCGTAAATGCAATTTCAATTTCTTGCTGTGATGGATAAGGGTTCCACCTGATACTCCTCCACATTGTGTAGCACAAAGTTTGTCACGGGTAAACGATGCACCTTCTTTACCCACCCCAGTAGGTATTTCTAATGTTACATAAAACTCTATTGTTTGATCGTGGGATTTCTTTAGCCATCAATGCATGAAAATACATGCATCCTGTTCCTCACCTCTATCCAGCTGCACCCAAGTACCTTTCTTACTCCTTTGTCTTTCATCAATTTTCTAACCTCTGCTACTCTGTCCCACATACCCATGGTAGCATACAGATTTGACAACGACACATACCTTGCAGCATTGTGCGGCTCCAATTCAAAAAGGCATTCTGCTGCACGTTTTCCAAGTTCTACATTGCAATGAATCCTACATACCCCAAGCAAGGCTCCCCACATACTTATGTCAGGTTCAAATGGTGCATTGTCAATGAAGTACTCTACTTCATCCATGTATCCAGCCCGGCCAAGGATATCAATCATGATAGCATAGTGGCTTGGTCTCGGTGTGACCGAATGTTGCTGGCTCATTGAACGAAAATACTGACGCCCTTCCTCAACTAGGCCCACATGGCTACATGCTGAGAGGATACCCATGAAAGTAATTTCATTTGGTTTCATGCCCGACTCTAGCATTTTTTCAAAGAGTTGAAAAGCCTCGTTTCCGCATCCATTCTGAGCATATCCTGAAATCATTGCATTCCATGAGACAACATCTCGCTCATACATTTTGTCAAACAGTTTTTGCGCATTCACTGTGTTTCCGGATTTGGCATACATGTCAACAAGGGCATTCTCCACAAAGATGCTAAACTGAAATCCAGTTCTGAGGATGTGGCCATGAACCTGTCTGCCACTTTCTAATGCTGCTAGGCAAGCACATGCACTAAGAACACTGACAAAAGTGAACTGGTTTGGTTTGACATCTTCTGAGATGAATCGCCAAAAGAGTTTCAAAGCCTCCTCACCATACCCACGTTGAGCATATCCTGCAATCACTGCATTCCAAGAAACAATATTTCGCTGAGTCATTTTGTCAAACATGTCACATGCAATCTCCATCTCCCCCAATTGTGTATATGCCGTAATTATTGCTGTCCATGAAACAACATCCTGCTCGGGCATTCTATCAAACATTCGATGTGCGTCCCCTATTTCCCCACATTTACCATACATGTCAATCAATGCATTATTCACAATCACATTCGAAACAAATCCAGTTCTAAAGATGCAAGCGTGAACCTGCTTACCTAGCTCCAACGCTGCTACACTAGCACATGCATTCAAAACTCCAACAAAGCTAATACGGTCTGGCTTCATGTCAGCTCCTTGCATTTGACAAAACAGTTTCATGGCCTCCTCGCCGTACCCATTCTGAGAAAAACCTGCAATCATAGAATTCCATGAAATCAGGTTTCGTTGGGGTATTTTGTCAAACAGTTGACGAGCTTCCTCTATTCTCCCATAATTGACATACCCTGCTATCATAGTATTCCATGAGAAAACATTCCTCCCAGACATTTCGTCAAACACTCGGCGTGCATTCACCACACAACCACACTTAGCATACATATCAATTAAACGGTTCCCTACAAATATGCCTGCCTTGAACCCAGTTTCCAACATATGGGCATGAACCGTTTCACCCACTGTTAATCCCTTAACGTCAATGCAGGCCTGTAACAGACGACCATAAACATGTGAATCAGAAGAACCCCTGTCATTTTTGCACAAGTACTCCACTGCTTCTTCTAACTGCCCCTCTTCACAGAAATTGTAAATTGTTTCCTGTAATTCTGCTTCTGCTTTCTCGCACAGATCATCCACGGCGTGCTTCAGCCGTTTCTCCTTGGACAATTGTTGATTTTTGTTTTTGTTAAAGATATCAGTGGATATCAGCTGATGTGACCTAAACAAAAATTCCATCTTATTCCACACACTATGAATGTGGTTGGAGATGTGAAATGCTTTCAAGAGACTGTTTTTGCCATGGTTGTCCATGGCAATCATCCATTCATTCACAATAGCTTTCCACTGAACATAAACAAGAACAAGAAGTCGTTGAGGTTGAAGATGCACCAGACGAAGCAAGAGGAAAAGCCTCCTTAGGTTCCGGAACATCACATCCACATTATCATAACAAGCAAGACAATATAGTACATTTAAATAAGCTGGAATATATCAATACCCACACTGTCAAAAGTTAAGTGGAAAATCTGTGGACTCCAATGGAATTGAAGAAAACCAACAAATCGAAAGGATGCTGTGCATGACCAGCACCAGTCAGAAGGAGATTCATGTTCAATGCCCTGCAAGATGAACTTACAATTTGGATTTTATGCTTCAGTGCGGGTAGCCTTAGCGAGAGGCATCTAGTTTGCTTATATGTTTTTATTATATAAATAAATGTTCACATCAGGGTTGGAAATTCAAATTATTAAAGATGGAAATTAAATTATAAGAAAGCAAAAGATAAGATTTAAAACCAAAAAAATCAATTAACATAAAGGTAAAGGTTGATAATATAGAGGGTATAAAGGTACATGTTGATAATATAGTGGGTTTTAATAGGACGAAAAATATTAAAGGGTTAAAATAAAAGTTAAATAATTTGGTTTTAAATAGTTTGAAAGGTAAATCGGATATCAAAGAAAGAGGAAATGAATATGCAGTAAATTGGATATTAAATTTATGAAAGAGGAAATGAATAATCTCATAGAAACTATGAACATCACAAGGAGAGTTTTAAACCTCATAACTTTTGATATAAAGAGAAGAAAGATTAGAATATAGTGATATTTGTCAAAGAAGAATCACAAAGTAAATTACAAATTGAAGCATCTTATAAAAGCAAAGAGGTTAGGCAAAATAATTGATTATAAGGATACTTCATTTCATGTTAAAGTAAGCTTTAATGAGCATAAATATAACATACTTAGTGTATGTTCCAATTTAAAGCAATCATGAATATTTATAAACGAAGGCCTTAATCCAAAAGACCAAGTTAAATGAAAGAAGAAAATTCAAAAGGTAAAGGAGATCGAGAAAAAAGGAAAATGGGAAATAACTAGAAATAGAAAAGATATTGTTAGGAATAGAGACCCAAAATATAAAATAAATAGAAATTTGGGAAACTCTGGATTCTCTCTTGGAGCTAACATTACTTCCATGGAGCAAGGGGCCTATATTAAGTTGGATCCCAAGTGAAATTGACATTATACTACTTGTGGAAAATTTGGAGCCTGAAAAATCCAAGGCCTCTAATATAGAAGCAAATGACTTATGGTCGGTATGGAACAAGAGATCTTATTGCAAAAGGATCGTTACATTAAAAAAGAGAATCTTCCTCATATTAGGCTTCACAAGAATGACTTTTCAATCAGTACATGTTGATGGAGATGTAAAATATTAACGCTATGAATATTTATATAGAAAATTGTTATTTCACTCCTATTAGCTCTACCTTTTATTAAAAAAACATTTTAGATAAAATTTGTCCTTATAATGGCTTAGAGCAAGATATTTAAACACTGGGAAATGATGGTACTATCCTCTTGCTAGAAGACTTTAATGATATAATAGAAACAAAACAAGTTGTCATTTTAAAAAATGATTCCAACCTCAATCCTTTATGGCTAGATGAAGACTTTATTTTAGTTAGCATATACAAAAGAAACTCTAAAGACTTGGATGAGAATTTGTTTGGTGCCAAGCTAATCAAGCTCTACAATTCCCAAGATTTAATATTTTTTAAAGCTCTAATAAAGTGGATGAAATCCAACTAGATGACTTGTATTCATGTTCTTGGTAGTATTGTCATAGATTATGTGATAATTGATATCTCAATATACAACCAAATAGTAAATGTTGACCTCTTAAACGGCCGTGAGCCTAACTTTTATCATTGACCTTTAACTCTTACTCTAAACTTTGTTATGTACAGAAACCCCATCGAAGAGAATTTAATAAACAAAAGCATGTGATATTCAAGAAAAATAAATCTAATCTTCTTCTAAAGGATTTAAATAATGAATTAAATCTCCTATTAAATAAGATCAATATTGTTAAATCTAAGACTTTTGTGATCCATAATGTAAATATAAGTCTTTCGGATTAATCACATTGTTAGGATTTGGTTGACGTTTCGAACCAACTAATGTGGTTCATCCTCAAGACAATATGAGAAATCAATCGATCTAAAGGAATAAATAGCATGGATGCATCATTGCCCAAAGTTAGCAGTTGAGAATTAGTTGTTGGTAAATTAGTTAATAAAGAAGATAAAATATTATTTAAGAATTAGTGGTAAGGAGATATCTAATAAAATATTATATATTTAAATTAAAAACTAGCTGTTATGGAATATAAAATATTTTATTTCAATATTATCGATTTATATAATATAAACATTTATTAATAATATTAATTTATATATTATTATTTGTTATGGGTTGAGTTATTCTCATTTAGTTGAAAACTAGTTGTTGGGATAATTCAATTTAAAATATTTTATTCATTTAAATTATCATTTTTTTAATATGATTTTTTATTAATATTTTCAATTTATATAATCATAATTTGTCAGAGGTTAGCATATTTCATTTAAATAGAAATGAAGTAATGTTGAATTATATAAACTGGAGTTTTAGGTTAAGAATTGTTACTATTAGGGGTATACATATTTTAGTAGTATTAATAAACTTAATAATATTGCAAAAAATAATAAGAGGAAGAGGAGGATCCAAAATTTATAGGAATTCAGAAAGATGAAAGTTCAAGAGGGGAGATAAAATCAATATTGACAATCTCTATCATAATTTTATGGCAACTCTCTCTACTTTCATCAACAAGTTCTTTATTGAATTGTTGTATAAAAATGAAAATAGAACAGTCAACCATTGGTATGATAAAGAGCGTAAAATTACTAGAAAGGTCATCAAGCCTATGCTTCTTACGAATTCTTAAAATTCAACAAGGTAAATAGATATAAAGCCCTAATCAAAAGGGGGGAAGTACTACGTAAATAAAAAGCAAGAGAAGATTTTGCACTATGTAAGTTAGATCTTAATAAGTTATGGAGGCAAACCTTGACTTGTAAAACTAAGGAAATCAATATGATTCCTTTGAGGAACTGAAATTCCTACCTTAAAAATATTTATAAATCCCATAATGTCATGGATAACATTCAAACCATTTATGCAAAGAAAATATATTTTCGATAGATAACATAGAGTTTGAGGTTAAGTGGCTCCAAAAAGGGAAAACTGAGGACATTGATGAATATCAAACATAAACCTTAAATATTATAGGGTTATCCTTATCCCTCACATAAACAAGCTCTTCAATTTAGCAAGCAAGTAGATTGTTATGCTCTTAACCTGCAAAATGATACCCGAATACAGAATATGCGAAGAAAAGATACCCAGAACACAGAATAGCAATGATTTTATTATTCAGAGAGTAATGTTCACTTGCCTCTTCGAGGGGGCAACCTCCAATAGAGCAGAGCTCGACTACAAAATAAGACACGATGCTCCTCGCGGGGAGTCTCTATCCTTTATATATGACTCATACATGCAATACCACAGGCCAATACCGTGGGTTTTATTAATACCATCTATCTAATACTACGGCCCATTTGCAACTAACTGTGGTTCCGTCATTAATTGCGGATTAACCACTTACAATTATTAATATGGGCTTTATTGACTCTTGACTATGACGTGATCCCATTACATAAATAAGGGGGTTAGGGTGGGACCCTAACATGCCCTCCCCCTTAAGACTAGCCTTGTGTTCAATGCTGAAGCTGCGGAAACTACTGAAGAATAGTGGTTGGTTCCCAAGTTGCATCTTCCGAAGAGGTGTCTTTCCATTTGACGAGGACTTCCTTAATCATGCGGCCGCGCAGTTGCTTGTCTCGTGTGTCTAGGACCTGTTCGGGTTGAAGCCAGATGGACCCTTCTTCGTCCAATTCAGGGAGACTTGTCTGAATTCTGCAATTGTTCCCAATCACTTTCTTGAGGCATGAGACATGGAAAACTGGATGGATTTTTGCAGTAGGTGGCAAGGCCAACTTGTAGGCCACTTCTCCAATGCGTTGAAGTACTTGATATGGTCCGTAGAATTTGGGAGAGATTTTCTGACACCCCTTGTCTTTGAGTGATGTTTGCTTATGTGGTTGGAGCCATAAAGAGACCTGATCCCCTTCTTGAAATTGGCACTCTGAGCGATGCTGGTCTACCTGTTGCTTCATGCGGTTCTGAGCTTGATGAAGATACTCTCGAAGATGGGCGAGCATGGTTGCGCGGTGTTGTAGGAGTTGATCCACTGCTTGTACTTTTGAGCATCCCTTGAGATACGAAGTAGGTGAAGGTGGGAGTTGACCATATACTGCTTCATAGGGAGTCATTTTGGTGGTGGCATGATAGTTGGTGTTATACCACCATTCAGCCAGAGGTAGCCACTATACCCAAAGGTGTTGCTTTTCTGAAGTGAAACACCTAAGGTAGGTTTCTAGACATTTGTTGATGGCTTCGGTTTGACCATCTGTCTGCAGATGATAGGAAGTACTGAGTTTTAATTGAGTGCCTTGTATTCTGAAGAGTTCCTGCCAAAAATTACTGGTGAAGATCGGGTCACGGTCAGACACAATAGAAGTGGGCATGCCATGCAATTTGAAGATCTGATCCATGAAAGATTGAGCAACCAAAGTTGGTGTAAATGGGTGGGGTAGGGCGCAGAAATGAGCATACTTCGACAGTCGGTCCACAACCACCATGATGACTGACTTGTTCCCTGACTTTGGAAGACCTGTAATGAAATCCATAGAAACCTCCGTCCAAATTGATGTCGGAATGGGCAATGGTTGTAATGTGCCTGGTGTGTTGACGGTTTCCCCTTTGTGGCGTTGACAGACATCGCATTCTGCTACGAAAGTAAGGATGTCCTTTTTCATGCCTGTCCAAAAAAATGATCTTCTGGTGCGAGCATACGTCTTCTGAAAGCCCGAATGTCCTGCAATTGGAGATGAGTGCAATTCTGCCAAAATGCGACTTTTGAGGGTGGATGTTGGTGATATTACGACTCTGTCCTTGTAGCAAAGAATATCATCCTGCCACGAGTAGCCCTTGGTGGAATTTGGATCTACCTACAATTGAGAAATGAGTTGGGAGAGCCCGGGGTGTGAAAACCATTCCCTGCGAGCCTCTTCAATCCATTCTGGAATGGGGAGGGAAATTTCTAGCAAAGTACTTTCCTCCTCAAATTGGCGAGATAATGCATCTGCTACACTATTGTCTTTCCCTTTCTTGTAAATGATCTCGTAATCATATCCTAGCATTTTGGCTAGCCATTTATTTTGTTGTGGGGAGGATAGGCGTTGCTCCAAAAAATATTGAAGACTGTGATGATCTGTGCGGATTTGGAAACGTCGCCCCAATAAGTAAGGTCACCAGGTCTCGACTGCATGTAAGATGGCCATCATTTCCTTCTCGTAGGTAGATTGGCCCAAATTCCTCCCACTGAGTTGTTGGCTTGTGAAGGCCAATGGTCGCCCTTCCTGCATTAAGACCGCCCCAATACCTGTACCCGAAGCATCACATTCAATGACAAAAGATTTGGTGAAGTCAGGTAGTGCTAAGACTGGACTGGAACACATGGCATTTTTTAGAGCTTTAAAGGCCTGTTGTGCTTCCTCATTCCAGAAGAATGAATTTTTCTTTAGGAGTTGGGTGAGGGGCTTTGCTATGCGACCATAGTTGCGGACAAATTTACGATAATAGCCTGTGAGACCCAAAAATCCTCTCAAGCTCTTCAAGGTCTTAGGTTGAGGCCATTCCTGCATTGCCTGGATCTTTTTGGGGTCCACCTTGACACCTTCACGCCCCACAATGTGGCCCAAATACTCTACTTCTGCCATGCCAAACGAACACTTGGACATCTTGACAAATAATTTATGCTTGCGGAGCAATTGCAAGAGTAGATATACATGCTGAAGATGTGCAGCCCAAGTGCAACTATAGATGAGGATGTCATCGAAGAAGACAAGGACGAATTTCCTGAGGTATGGTTTGAGAATGTGGTTCATGAGGCTCTGAAAAGTAGAGGGGGCATTACAAAGACCAAATGGAATGACCAGGAATTCATAATGGCCTTCATGAGTTCGGAAAGCAGTCTTGGGGATGTCGACTTCCTTCATGCGAATTTGGTGGTAACTTGAGCGAAGATCCAGCTTAGTGAAGAATTGAGCCCCATTGAGTTCATCCAGCAAATCATCAACCACCGGGATGGGAAATTTATCTTTGACTGTCAACTTATTGAGGGCCCTGAAGTCGGGACACATCCGCCACTCCCCATCTTTCTTGAGCACCATGACCACTGGGTATGAATAAGGACTAATGTTGGGACGAATGACCCCTGCTTCCAAAAGTTCCTTGATGATTTTTTCTATTTCATTCTTTTGGGTGAATGGATATCTGTATGGGCGCACATTTGGGGGTTGGGCCCCTGGAACCAAGGTGATGCTATGATCATGTTCCCCTCGCGAGGGTGGAAGCTCATGAGGCTTGTCAAAGACCGGCAGATGGTTATTTAAAATCTGTTGCATCTCAGGATGAATTGGCAGAGGCTTGGTTTCGACTGCCTGGATGGCATTAAATTGAGCTACAACTCCATGATTGCCCTTTTTTAACAATTTTTCCATCCTATGCGAGCTGATGATAGAGGGGGCTCCCGCCTGGAGTCCACGGAGGGTATGTGTGTAGTTGTTCTGCTTAAAACTCATATATAACTCCTGGAAATCCATTGTGATTGGTTCAAGAGTGCGGAGCCATTCAGCGCCGAGGACAATGTCGCAACCCCCCATGTGTATGGCAAACATGTGAGTTTTCAACTGATAATCCCCCATTTGAAGTTTGACATTTTCACAGCGGCCTTCACATTTCATTGTGCCTCCATCCGCAATTTGAACTTGGAAGTTAGAAACTGCTCGTACAAAACAATGCACTGCTTCTGCGACTTTTTGATGGATGAAATTATGTGTACTTCCACTATCAATCAAGACTACTACTGGGCGATGTTTAATAAAACCTCTGATTTTGAGAGTTTGAGGGGAAGAAATCCCTGCCAAAGCATGCAACGAAATAACTGGTTCATCAGAGACATTGTCCTTTTGGTTGTCTTCTTCTAGCGGCTCATGTTCCTCCAGTGGTGGATCTTCCTCTGTTGAGCTGTAGTCAGTGGCATCAATTTGAAAAAATTTGGGCTCCTATATGACCTGGGGAGTATTTTTCATCACAGTAGTAACATAGGCCTTGCTTTCTTCTTTCGGCCATTTCCGCAGGTGACACCTTTTGGACCTTAAGTGTTTGAGTCGTGTTGTGAGCCTGTGGGGGGCGACCTTTAGCGGAGAAATTTAGGCGACTGTATTGGGCTGCTAATGCACATTCCACGTTACGAGCGACCTTGCAAGCCTCCGTCCATGTGGGAGGGTGGTGCAGTAGGACTTGGGCTTTGATAGCTTCTTTAAGACCGCTGATAAAACATTCCGTGTAGAACACATCTGAGAGACCCCAAGTGCGGAAAGCTAAGGCTTCAAAAGCTGTAATATATTCATCCACTGTACCAGTCTGTCGGAGCTTAGTAAGACGACCCAAAAAAGATGATCCCTGGTCAAAGCGGTCTTGAAGAGCTTTGGTGAATTTGGTCCAAGTCTTAAAAGGTCCAGTGCAACGTTGATGCCATTCCCACCATTGCCACCTTTCATTGTCCAAGTACATGCTCCCCAACATAAGCTGAGTCTCATCATCGAAGATGCGATTCAGTTTGAAATACTGCTCCATTTGTGCTATCCATGCCGACGGGTGAGAGCCGTCAAATTTATGCATATCCAACTTGGGAGGTCGCTGACTGGGTGGTGGGTGGGTGTGCCAGACATGAGGAGAGTGGCTAGACTCACCCTCATTGTGTTCAATGCCATTATACTCCTCCTCGTGGGCTTGCTCCTTGCCCTTCGGGACTATTTTCTCGACCATGTTACATATTCCGGTAAGCTGAAGGTGGAGGTTGTGCATTGATTCTTCAAATTTGTCCATCCTTTCATTGGCCATCGCTTGAGCTCTAGTTTCTACCATACACCAACCAGGTTTTTTGAAAATTGGGACCGCCTAAAAAATTTTCACTAAGAAGTGAATGGTACCACCGTGCTCAGCTTGTCGTCCTAATTTTATTTATTTATTATTATTATTATTATTATTATTATTATTATTCTGATTTTCTGAAAACTCCTAGCAAAGTTTTACTCCTTCCTTATCAATACTGCAGTGGCCAAATCCTCAAAATGTTAATGTGGCCAAAAGTCCTGCGAAAATTATACCCCGATATAGGAACCCTTCACAACGACTCCGATCTAGGGGATCTAAGAGATCTGAATGGCGGATCTGATGGCGGAATTCGAACATATCAAATTCGCACTCTATGTCTGCAATTCGAACATATCAAATTCGCACTCTATGTCTGCAATTTTGAAAAATTGGTCAATTAAGGGAATGTGGTCAAGGTTTAGGGTATTAGTGACTTTGGGATTTTCCTGCGATGAGGTTTTACTACCAGAGGGCTGGTCCTTTCTTTTTGGTGCCATTATTTGCATAAATGGGAGGAAGAAAAAACAGAAGGTTAAGAATAAGAATACCTAACAGAGAGCAGCTTTTGTTTTGATAGTAAATCTGGGTATGCCACAAAGTAGGCGCAAAGAGAACTCAATTTTGAAAACCTGTGAATCAGAAATAAAAACAATGCCAAGGAAATCGTGCAAAGGGGATGAGGGGTTTATTTATAATGAGAAATGTATAACTGTTAAAAGGAAATCGTTACCGACCGAGAGGATATTCATTTATGGCCAATGGGAAGCTGGTAATGACTGGAAGAAACATATAGGAGGCTAGGAATGTAATGGATATGGACATGTGGAGTGAAAGGATTAGGTAAGGAAGGCGCAAGAAAAGCGAATAACTGTTGGTGGGATAAAGTATGAATGGAGTGGGATAAGTGGATTTCGGAAGGGGGGTAGTGGTAAGTGGTAATGAGCGGGGGGGGGGTGTGAAGTAAGGATGGAGTGACATGTTGCAATGGGCCCTCCATGAGGGAAACCACTTTTCGGACCCCCTCCCCCCCACCGTTATTTCACAACAATCGAAGGGGGTGCGAAATGGCTTCCTCATCATTGATCTGGGTGGGGAAGAGGATCACCGTCCAAATGTATTGGCTCATTAGCGCTTCACGAAAAATTTCATTTTTCGTTTTATGACTTTGGTTAAAAACATTGTAAAATTTTATTTATTACAAAATTAATCACCTTTAATAGGTAATTAAGTCCAAATAAAACAAATCTTAATCTAAATTTTGGCGCATTTGGACTAGCAACCAATTCCTTGCCTAATTTCTTTGTAACCCTAATATAATCCATCATTTTGGCCAAATTTTGAGCATGTTAGGCCATCATTTATTCTATTCTATCCTATCTAATGAGGTTCTACCAATATTAAAGAATTTGGTGAACTTATTCACTAATCTAAAACATAAATTTAAATGATTTGATCATGATAAACTATATGATTCAAATCAAAACAACAAGTTGTGGCATTTAAACACGCTGCACACAAAACCTTAATTTATTACAATGTAATTTATTCTTTTGAAGTGGCATTTAAACAAGCTCACTTGTACAAATTTTGATTTTCTTTTGATGGGGTTTCATTTCATTTTTTCATTTTTTTTCTTTTTTTCATTTTTCATTTTCATTTTTTAACATGGCTTTGCATAAAGGAACTTATTATGTTTTTATTTGTAATCATGGTTTTGGAAGTGAAATTTGCAAGTCTGGAGTCAGGCCTTCAGGCAAAATGTTGGCCTATAGGACTAGTTTGGTTCAAGGAAGTCAAACTTGTTGTTTGCATGAGGATATGGGACCCCCGACCACAACTAGTCAGAAGTCGGGCTTTTGAGCTTTATCGATCATGTTTGTGTAAAGACATAAGACCCCAATCTCAACTAGCCTTTGATAACGTACCACTTAGCCATGCCTTTTTTACTTCTTCACTTATTATTTTAGAAAGATGAACACTAACTTATATATATATATATATATATATATATACTTAAAATTATTAAAAAAATGAAATCTAAATTTTATTTAAGTTAATATAAAATTCGATAAAAGCAATCCTTTATGGATTTTAAATTATATAAAATATAATTTTATATAGAAATGTAATTGCTTAATGGATTTTCTAATTTTTTAATTTTGTTTGCCCAATTTAAATAATTTTATTCTTATATTAGTTTTGAGAATTGAATCATGTTGAAAAAATAATAATCAATTCTTCTTAATTTAAAGTAAACTCAAAAAACACACACATACACACACATATATAGGCGTAGTCTAACTTATAGACAAAATAACCTTCTTCACCGTAATTCACCAAAATCTGGCAATACTATTTCAAGATTTTTTGTTGTTTAAAATATATAATTGAATGCATGCATATATGGATTCAACACCCTCAAAACCCCTCGAGCACTCCAATTATGCAAATTAAACAATTCAAACTCAGGTTTTAAAAAATCTTTGAGAGATTTTGATTATATAAAATTTAGTCTAAATATTTTAGAATATTAAAATTTAATTAAAACAATGCATAATTATTTTATTAAGATTTTTTTAGTCTAAATATTTTAGAATATTAAAATTTAATTATTAAATGCCAAATTAATATTTTTTATTTATATATAATAAAATCAAATATTTTGTTGGATAAGCATGGAATATTTTTAAATAAGTGGAGTACAACAAAAACTAATTACTAGAAGTAATGAAAGAAATGTTAGTTATATGATATTATTAGAACTTTTAAGTGATTGATTTGGAGAACTTTTAAGATGCAATTATGTTTATTAATTTAAAAGTAAAAGCTATTATATTTTTAAGTTAAAGTTTTAGGTTTATTTGAAAAATAAAATTTTATTAACAAACCATTAAAAAGAAGTAAAAAAGTTTTATTAAAAATCTTTGAAATAAATAGCTTTTATTAAAAACTTTAAAATAATATTATTTTTTTAATAAATATATTGTTAATAAATTTTATTAATAAAACACTGCTTTATTTCAAATAATTTTATTTTCAAGATATTATTTCAACTCAATAAACTAAAAACAAACAATTCATATATGCAAATAAGCAGTGACATGCCACCACCCGACTCTTATAAAAATGCTCATAATATTTATAAAAGCATAAGTGTTATTTATAAAAGTACAAGTGTGATAAATTATATAATTACGGAATATGGTATTTTTGACTTTGTAAAAAAATATTTAATCTTTTTTCTTAAAGTGCTTACCATGTTTTTAAAGGAAGAGTCACACTAACTCATAATAAGAATAAGTGGGATAATGAAAGATTATAAGTGAGAGAGAATCAAATTCTTATAGGAGTCACACTAACTAAGAATAAGAATAAGTGGGATGATGAAAGATTATAACTTAGAGAGAATCAAATTGTGATATGAATTAGAAGTATTGGTTTCATGTATTCTTTTTGTTCCTTCTTAAGATTCTTCAAATACAATTATTTGAGGAGAAAAGTGTGGTATCTATGTTTTGTACTATATTCCTAGATTAAGGATTAAATTTTGGAATTAACACTTATAAGTGCTAATTTATCTTCTTTTTTTATCATTATCATTATTTGACACCTATAGTTGTTGATTTCTCTCTCTTTTTCACTCACACACACACACATCGTTGTGAGTACCAAGAAAGGTGGTGAAGGTCTAACAAACACAATCTAGTTTAGACTGGATGATATTCTAAAGGTGGATGAGCTCGAGATAAGTGTTGCTAAGGGAAGGAGAGAAACACTGTGTAAAAACTTCATTCCAAAGTCATGAAATTGATCTTGGGCCTAGATATGGTTATGGAATAAGTCAAGCCATATTAGGTGAAAACAACAATATGGAGATTCCACGATAAACTTATATTCGAAAGGTTGTTGAGCATGTATATGAGAAGGGTTTTAAAGCCATAGCTAGGCTATGCCTTATCTTGTATTTAATGGTGAGGAGATGGATTACCTTTGTTTTTCAATTTGGGAGAGATAAGGGCCAACACTTTAGTGGGGAAATAGTATTGGGACAACTATACCTTATCCTTCAAGCTTTTGACTCCCTAGAGGGTTAACACCTTATCCTTCAAGCCTTTGACTCCCTAGAGGGTTAACATTCCATTACTTTGGTCAAAGTTGTATTCTCTACCTTTGGAGTCATGGATTAAAATAACACTCACTAATTGGCAATAAAATGGTTAGGATGTTGGAAATAGACTAGAAAACCTATTCTTTTGACATGACCTATGTGGCCAAAATTTGTGTGGAAATGAATTTGAGTGATGGGGCGGGGTACTTTACAAATCCGCCATGATTATGAATGGAGTTTAGGATGGGTATTTCAAAAATTCAAATGCTCAATGACAAGTGCTCTGATCGGAAAACAAATCAAAAGCACCCATCATACTCTGGTTCAATGCTTGCCTTATCTGAATCGGGGAGCAAGAACTACCCTATTCTTATTTAAGTAAAAGAAATGACAATTTGGGAATCATTCTGATTTCTAAGATATAGATTATGTTAATATTCAATGTTAGTACTCCAATTGATATATAGTCACTTTAGACAAACTAAAGACAAATGTGCTTGATGATGTGGAAAAAGTTGAAGAATGTTTGGAGAATAAAAGTTGAGCACCCATTCAACATGATATTTGGCCTTAATTTTTCTCTTTCAAAAAATAAAATGTGAAATTAATCTTTAAAAATCCATTTTTTTTATTATGATTTTTTTTAAAATACATAACTAAAATTAAAGCTTTATCTTCCCCTTCTAAAAAAACAGAAAAGAAAAAAATGACAAGGAAAATGAATAAATTCAAACCTAATGAAAAAACAAACATGTTTAAATTTTCTAAACATTTTCCCATTTTATTATAATCACTTTCCCGGTTAATTATTTGTATTCCATTCACAATGGTTCCGTTTAGCTCCATTTTAAAAATTCATTACCTTATCCTAAAACTAATAATTTATTATTTTTAATAATATTTTTTTATTTTTAAATATATATCATTTTAATTTTAATGTTTTAAAATTTATTAAATTAAATTAATAATTATAATTTATTATTTATTATTTATTATTTTATTTTATTTAATTAATATTTATAATTTTATTTGTTAATTAATGTTAATTTTAAGATGATTTTCATGTGATTGATTTAAGGCATCTAAATTATTTTTTTTTTCTAAGTAAATGCTAAGCTATTGTATTAAGAAAGAAAGAAAATATTTACAGAGAGGTGCTAGCCTCTGAGGATGAATAAAATCACCCTCCGTCTGAGAAGCATGACAGGTGCGCAAGGCTACCTGGATTACAAAGATAGATGCAATAGAAATAAGCATGGACAAAACTGCAGCGTGTAGTCCTCTGACTTACAAGAGAGATTACTCCAAAAAGAACAACAGCAGCATAATTGAAGAACCAAAGAACTTTTACATGCCTCTCGCACCTTGCTGCTGATATCATCGTGACATTTGAGGGTAGGATGACAGGTGATTCCAGAGATCTGGAACCACTGCTAAATCTGGGCATTCCTCTACCCCAAAAGCAAAAACTGGGCCTTTCGGAAAGAAAAGAGACCCCTTCAAAACTTCGTAACTTGACCATTATGCAGCAACAAAAACAGTAATTTAGCCTTCGAAGGCTCACCTTAGGCTTTGTTGTCAAATTCTGGTGTAATTGCATCTTCGTTCACTGGCTGGCGGGAACCCGGTGGGAGTGCAGGCGGCTGAAACGGACCCAGAACACGAGCTTGCTCCTCATGATTGACAGCTTCTGGAGGAGGATTAACCGTATTGCCAAATTCCGCCGTGGCTTGGGGCATACCAGACTGAGCCGGCTCCACAATATCTTCCTCCAGGCTATCGGAATCCTCATCATCTTCCTCTGTTGCAATTACCGTGATCAGCATAGACACCTTAGATCGATTTCCCCGGCATCTGAAAGTAAAACGGGATGTATGCATTTGACTTTCGAACTGGTCTGACTCCTCTGAAGGAGAAGACGGAGGGGCTACCATAGCCAATGGCTGAATTTCCCTTGCTGGAACCTCCTCCCTTCGCCTAATACCCCAGACACCTCCTCTACGCGGGACTCCACGTTGTCTTGGCGCCATGAGCCGGTTGACTTGAGGGTTCTTGACAGTGGGAGGCCGAATCTCCAAACGCAGAGCTTGAACTTCCTGAACCACCCTGTGGTAAACCGGAACCAGCGTGGGAGTTCTCACTACAATTTTCTCCGTCGTGGATCGACCGAGCACACCCACAGAGCTCGCCTCCTCTCCAGAGCACACACACAGAGTTCACCTCCTCTCCGCTATGCTCAGAGCACAGCATGATAAAACAACAAACATACCCAATCTGGAGCATAAACGCATTTATGTAATTCCTTTTGCAGAATACTCTGGACGCCTCCATAACGAAACCGAACCAAATTGCGTACCCGGCCATTAATTCTCCTCGCGCGAACCCATCTCCCCTCTGCACTATCATCTCCTCGGTCTTTAATGGCATTAATGCCTGACAGAGCCACCTGGTGTGGCCGTCCTGGCAGGCTGCATTGTCATGCCAGCTGCCCATTGCTGGTGATTCACACTGCCACCCGCATCCGGGTAAGGCATCTAAATTATTAAAATTACTTGTGAATCACATTTTATTAAGGTCACACCAATTTTTAATATAATTAATTTTTTTCTCACAAACCCATAACTTTTTCAACAAAAAAATACCCTGTCAACTTTTTATATATATTATAGTTTATTTTAAAATTTTAAAATAAATTTATCATGTAATTAAATATTACATAGTAATATATTTAATTTTGATTTTTAAAAATACATCAACCAATAGTAATATATTTAATTTTGATTTTTAAAAATACATGAACCAATGTACTTTTGGGATGAATAAAAAAGACATACTCCGAAAAATCATTATGTTTGGTTAAAGAGTAACAAGCTGCCATTCATTTAGAGAATGGAAAGGTCTTTGGCTTCACTATTTTTCCAAATAGTCCATGGAAAAATAGTCCATGGACATTGAAGGTTTTGATCTAAACTGAAAATGAGTAAAAGCAATTATGTGTTTATTATGATTTTGTTATATATCTTTTTTAATTTTGAAGAAGTGCGATATAGCTATAGTTGTATATAGAATTTTTTTTTTAATTATTCAATATATTTATGTCATGAAACTGAAACTCAGATAAAAAGATTATTATTAAACCTTCCTAACCATCCAAACCATACATTATTGACAATTTTTTTAATTATATATCTATATGTATCTTAGAAAAACAAATCCCATTGATAATGCATAATGTGATGAGACCAAAAACGTCAAAGAAAAAGCCATATCTAGTTATGTACATACAAATACATTAGCGACTTACATCAAGAAAAAGCAAGAACAACAACGATAATGATTCTGAAACAAGATACAGAAAATTGATAAAGTCAAAACATCCGCAAGAGATAGCAAAAATCAACAACGATACTAATTAAAAAACAAGATACAGAATATTGATAATAAGCCTATGAAAGAGCCTGCTAGTGCTGCTATCTATCCATATAACACACTTTCATAGCGGTTTCCAGTCAAAACTATTTTGGTTTTTTCATGTGTCAATAAAACAGCTTCTTCATTTCCACGGCAATGGAACAGGCCCACTGTTTTCAGTAGTTGGCAAAACATGAAATCATTAACAATGTCTAACTCATCTGATTTCCAATGCATTGATTAGATGGTTGACCAGCACTTTTCACATTACAGGGGTTATCCTTTAACTTGAAGGGTCAAACGACCTTCTGCCGCTGAATGCTGAATACCTTGCCAGCTTCATAGTCATTGGAGATTGCCCTTCCTCGGCGCCCACCCTTCCTCTTGCGCGATGTAATCGCGTCACCAACCCACCATGCAGATGTAGACGATTCTGAGCCAGAAACCTCCTTTTTCAGGAATACAGAAGAAAGGAAGCGCTCGTCCTCCATAAACAACTGAAAATTCATACACTGAAGCATGACATCCACTGCTTCCAAGTCGAAATTTACAAAACAACCATCTTTAATTATCTCACATAGTCTTGCCACTAAATCAGGAAATTCTACTAACAGACCATCGGAGACCACCTCAGCAAAAGTAGTGGCAAACAACATCGTTTCCTTTTTATTGTGAGGATCAGGGGTTTGTACCAGTAACCGCTTCTTTTCCTTTTCCCATCGCACCATTCTCGTTGTGTTCACTTGAATATTCTCCGCTTCACCAGTTTCTCTCGCCAACAACAGAGAATATTGCATCACGAGTGGTTCATTCACTCCATAGACTGGACAATCCAGAAGCCCTTTCACAAGCTGATGTCTCTTATGAGCTGGAATTTTGAAGGCAGGCTTTGCAAGATATGCAATAAGTATTTTGTACAATCCCATCCCTAATATCCCCTCCCCTGGTGTCAGCTTTTCCCAAGGCATCATATTCTCTGGAGCAGAGATCTCTATTCTTCTCACCGCTTGTGATAGATTTTTAACTCCAAGATTATTATAAATTGAAAACAACACATCCAAAGGTATTTCAGGATTACAGGGATTCGGCTGCCAAGTAAAATTTAATCTTCCTGAATATTCTTTGAACAATTCTTTCAGCTGCAAGTCATCAGGGACAAATGCTTTGTCTTTGATACAAACACCAATATCTCCATTATCTGGGCATACTGGCACTTTACAGACGCCGTCGGTTTTAAGATATTGCTTTATACGAAAGGAGGAACATGACCAGTTTTGTACAATATGCTTCCACACCAAACAACATTCTGATTCCAATATACGATGTCTGGAATTCGCTACCCATTCCCGCCACAGGGAGCAGTAGTCTTCCATTCGTGGATGTCTAGGCACACCCAGAGATTTCGAGAAGAAATTAAGTAGCGATGGCTCATCATACCAGCCTTCCAACACCTTTAGCCTTGATTTGAAAATGTCATCCACATCATACACAACACATGAACTTGCATCATGCCAACCATCATTTGGAATCCAAATTATTAACAGTTTGCTCTCGTGAGGCTTCCATTTTGAAGCCTGTAGATACTTATACAGCCTTTTTATCGCGTTAAAATCTTTATGCTTTCGAATATGATGACCCACAATTATGTCACATCCTTTTCCAAATTCAGTGACCACTCCCACCTTTTTAAGAGTGTCCTTGAATTCATGAATAGTTTCTCCATAGTAGTCCTCATCAATAAAAGGAATATCATCATATTCAAGGGGAGAAGATTTCCCCTTGGAATCAAAGAGGAAAGACCTGGCTGGAGATTCGAAGCCTCTGGATGTTGCTAGCCATCTGCCTTCCGAAATACTACGTAGAAAAGCATCAGGCAGCTTGCGTTTTTTTTTCAAATATCGGATCCACTCTAACAGAAGAAATGCATTCTCCTTTGTCAAAGCATAGGAAACAGCAGGAAGCTTGGCATTCGGAGGAAATAGCTCCGGAATATCTACAACATCGAGGTCTCTTCTAAAAAATGTAACCAAATCAATAACTGAATACATCGAACCTCTTCCACAAGGTGGGAGCATAATGGAATCTTCAGAAACCAAATCATTGTCCGAATACATCAAATCTTCTGCACAAGGTGGTAGTTTAAGGTAATCTTCAGAAAGTGTTTCAAAATCCAGAGTCCAGGGATTACTCCCCATTAACTTGGCCCAGTTACCCGTTGATGCAGGCACGAGAAACTTTCGCGACCGTCGTTCCCTGATTAGATACCCATCTTCAACAACCAGGGGAATATTCTTGCAAAGGCTGACAAGCTGTTTGTACGAGATTTTGTTATTTGTATATGAATAGTGCAAAAAATGTGCAGTGGTGATAGCAAGCTGACTGTCTTTCGATTTTGATACAGCATCCAGTAGCTGCTCAGCAAACTTTAACGTAGAAAGTTCTGTAATTTCAGGATGCTGTTTCAACCACTCACACAGTTTCTTACTTTCCTTGGGATCCAGATTTGTAATTGCTTTCTGAGTAGATTCGGGCATTAAGTAATATTCGACGGCACTTGCAAGTTCTCCAGACCATTTTGTAAGCCATGATATATGCGATTCCTTCGACGAGAGATGAATTCTGGTTTGGCCGGCAGCATCTAATACACTAGCCAAATCTGTGGTTTTGGAGGAACTTGTATACTTCAACAAAGGAGCCTCTTGCAGGTGACTTGAAAGTCCCTCCCAATTTTCAGCAAAAAAACAAAGAAGTTCAACATACAAATCTTCGGGAAGGCCTTGCAACCAACCAGACGACCGAATACAGGGACCATACCAATTATAAGAGACGTGAACTACGCCCAAGAAGTTTAAACTATTATGAAACTCTTCTTTATCAAGGGAAGGATGGACTATGTGTACATTACGACAAAACAGATGGGCTTGTTAGCTTTGCTGACCTTGTTTACTTGCTCTCTCAAGAATGTGTTTAAACGCTGGGAGTACGGTCCGAGCTTCTATTGGCTTACATAAAATTTTACCCCCAAAGCTGACGTCGCATAAAATCACATCCTCTGCTTTTAATTGTCCCTGAATGGCATCTCTGACTTGTGTTAGCTGCCTAGTTACCAGAAACGGGACGATGTCCGCTGTTTCTGGGCAGAAACCTTCGGAGAAACGCAACCATGCTAGAAACCCCGTCTGCAATGGCCGTTTTCGTTTCCACGGGCAAGAAACAGTTTCCCCCGAAACGAAACCGTTTCTTCTCGCCGTTTCCTTTTTTCGAATGTAATTTTTTCAAACCGTCGGTTAAATGGAGTTTAATTAGCAATTGATTGTTAGTTTTTTGGATACAGAGGGTTGAATCCAGTTTAATTCGCAGTTCACTGTTACTCTGCTGCAGTGGACTGTTAGTTTTCTGGAAATTAAGCCTAAGCACTCCAGCTTATTGTGAGAGACAGCTGAAGAAAGAACTGCTGTATTTTTTAGAGAACAGAAGGTATTGTGAGAGCGCTGTCAAAGAAAAACACCAGTTGTCCAGGATTTAAGCAGAAGACCAGAGCGTACCCATCATTACTCAGATGCAATCAAGGCACAAGCAATGCACAGATCAGAGCCAATCAGCTTCACGCGCCCCGTTGAGTTATCTTCAACAGCATTGTCAGTTCTATTGTCAAAAGGTACTGCCTAAGAACTTCAATCTCTGGTTTTTTTTAATGAGATGTCATGCGTGATGTTAAAACTATTTGCAATATCAGTGATCTTAAATATACGCCGGGTCATGCCCTGTATCTCGGTTTATTTAATTCAACTTGAGAGTGCGATAAAATTATGGCATATTTGCTTACACTGATTAGAAAGGGGCGGAACAATGGATAAGCATTGGAATAGGATTGCATAAATCAGATCTCAACTCTTTTGATCTCTCCATGGGGCCTCGTCGCCATTCCTGGGACCTCGTTTTCCGTCATGCCCCGCGGCGGTTTACACCCAAACACTTATTGAAATGGCTGCGGTGCGTTGCCCAGAAGAATGTTAAACGCCTCTCTCTCAATTATTCCTATGAAATGGAAACCCCGCCGCCTTCCCTTTTCTCATGCACTCGTCTCACTGTCCTCAAATTGAAGACTTGTATTCTCACCACTTTTCCAACTGATTTTTCCGGATTCAGGCGTCTCACTAAGTGCACCTTACGCCATACCACAATGACAGATGACTCTTTAGCCCGCTTGCTTTCACATTGCCCTCTTCTTCGTAAATTCAACTTTATGGATTGCGTTGGCCTGCAAAATCCAGTCATCTCCGCTCTCAACCTAAGAGATTTAGCTCTACAGTTCCATAAGCCACAACCATTGACAGCCAATTGCCCTAAACTTAGAACTTTGAAGGCCAATATGTCTGTTAAAGACTTGAGATTGAATGGATTGAAATTTCATGAGATTTCCCCAATGATCGAAACCCTCCAAATGGGCAGTGGTAGCAATTTGATTGAGTTGACGTTGCATTCAAGAATGAGATACAATTTCTCCGTGAGCAGATTTCTTGAATTAGTAGGAACGTTAAGATCAGTGAAAGTGCTTGTGTTCCATCTTGGGAATGAAGATCGTGAGGCTAAAGTATTCCCTAAAGTGGTTTCTTTCTTCAACCTGGTCTCGAGGCTCCCTAACCTTGAGCGTTTACACCGCGGTGGAAAGCTGATTTTGGTAAGAGAATAAATCCTATTGTGTTTGACCATTCTTCCTTATTTAGATGTCATTTAATATCTCTCTGTCTGTGCGTATGATGGCCGCTAGCATTGGAACAGGATTGCAAGTGAACTTCTCCATACCTGATATAAATTTGACGGGGAATTTTGATTATGAAGTAAATTTTCTATGATAGTTTTTTTTTTAAGATTGGTCTTTGTTTATATTGTTCATCTTTAATATGGTGTTTTTCTCTCTCCTCGTTTCTTATATGCGAAACCTCCAAAACCTCGTTTCTCGTACCGTTCTCGTTCCCGTTTCTCGTTTCTGGTAACATAGGTTAGATGTGGATAGCAAGGAATATCACATGGAAGGTACCCAAAAACCCCAACTTTTGAAGATAAGGGCGACTTAGCACTTATCAGAGCACTGAATGCTGAACAAAATGCCAACGGGATACAGTGAAGGATTCCCTGGTTCCAATTGTTATTGAAAATGATGCTTTCTCTGGATGAAACCAGTAGAAAGTCTGCTTGTATAATAAATGGAAATCCAGTGACCATTTCGGTGGGATGTAAGGCATAGATACCCGCAGCTATCATATTTTTCCCTGTAAAGCGTTTGCCCAATGGAAAAGCTAATGTAATGGCCCATTTTGCAACATCTTTCCTCTGCTCAACCCGATACTCATTTTCCACGGGAAACCATTGCCTCCACATGTAATAACTGCATTGTCTCGTCAAAAATTGATCTTCTTCTGCTACCAAATGCAGAACGAAGGATTTGGTGTCATTGGACCCAGACCTTCGAATGTAATTTTCTCGAAAAACAGAGATTTTATAAGTTCTGTTAAGATCGCCGTGTTTCAGCTCACAAACTGAGAGCTTCTTTATCTTAGACATAAACAAGAGAACTTCAGGATGAATACTCGAGAGCTGTTGCTTTACAGCTTCAACCTCTCAGGACGTAGGGGTAGAACTATAACAGTATTGGGAAGTTCGCAACCATAAATTTCTTCGAGTTGTGCAATGCACGGCTTATCTTCTATCCATTCGGGGATAATATATCCAATATTAACATCAGATGGAGGGATTTCATTGAATCTGATCTTATATCCATTACTGAAAATGCAAGGCTGACTTGTGACCAAGAAAACGCTCTTAAATCCAATACCTGAAATGCAAAACAATAATTTTCCTTTCAAAAACGAAAAAATAAAAGATAAAAATCACACAATCATCTAATTGCACTGATGTCTAATTTAGAAACAAGGCAGGTGTCTATTTCATTGCAGGAACAGAGTGACTGAAACATATGTTTAATACCTTTTTCTCCAATATAACCACCTCCCCTGTCATTCGTTTGGGTAGATCGTCCCACGCTGCATATGGAATCAATATTCTGTTTCTGGAATCCCTTTTCATTGTTAAAAACCAGCAATGTCGCAGGAGCTCCCACGCCAGCAACATCTTCCGTTGTAAAGACGAACTCCAACGAAGGTTGCACATCTGGTGCATAGTCATTATCCTCCGCATTCTGCACCCAAATCAAAACTCTAATCGTACCGTGAAAACAGAGAAAACATATAAAATTAAGAACGACTAGAACTTTGAAACTCGTTAATTACCTGGATGAGATCCATAAGAAGACGCACATCCTTGCTGTATAATTCATCAGATAATTGTTTCTTGATCTTTTCAATGTGTTCCTTGGGGGTCGCCATAAATATCTCCAAACACAGACAACTTTAATTCCAACTCCTGTAAAAATCCCCAAACATACTAAATGTCCCCTCCACTGTAAAATTCCCCAAACATACTAAATCCCCAGATACACTAAACTTCAATTACAACACAGTAAATCACGACTCCGTCTGCAGAACGGCCAAACTAACCCTCGATCACAGGAAGGAATTTCACGTCAAGCTCTAAATTGGCAGGAATAAAATAAACTCAAAGCTGAACGAAACGATTTGTCAGGTCAGATCAGGTCAAATCTGGGGAATACGAACACCAATATTGTCATAAATACCTCGGTGGCTCCGCAAGGCAACAAGCAACTGGCATTGGGAGTCTGTATATGTTCATAATTAATAAATGACTAATTTGATTGATCGCAATCAAGTTATTTACTACTGTAAGCTTTTGACAAGCCAGTAATCTAACAATGGGCTCGGCATTTTCTGTTAATTGGCATGCCAGTCATTCGTTTTCTTGCGGACCCATCGAAGTATGTATGACCATTAATGTTCGTATTCATTTTCTTGCGCAGCCACCGAAGTATTTATGACAATTAATGTTCGTATTCCCCAAGTTTGAAGTATTTATGGAGATCTTCGTTTATATTATAACAGTAATGGCTTCTTCGTACTTGCTACGCCTCCCAAGATATGGCTTTTCATTAATTGCTGCGCCTCCCAAGATATCAAAGTAATGGCCTCTCCATAATTGCTGCGCCTCCAAACTCCATACTTCAAAATAAAACCTTAGTATTAACTGTTGACGAGAAATGTTCGTGTGGGCTGTTATCACATTAATTAATGGCTTCCTCATATCTTTGAAATTTAATCTACTCTTCTTCTCTTCTTTTTCTTTTTTGATTTTATGAAAACACATATAATTAGCAATTGCACCATCGTACGCTATTACGAGGAGTGCGGAAATATCGAAGGAAATTTTGGCCTTATATATCAAGTTACAATATCTTAAGGTTGATTAATGTTCATATTATGGTTGATTATGGTTGATCATGAACATAGTAGTTTATTTTTCTTCATTGAAACATA
This sequence comes from Pinus tabuliformis, assembly GCA_031772625.1. Lineage (NCBI taxonomy): Eukaryota > Viridiplantae > Streptophyta > Pinopsida > Pinales > Pinaceae > Pinus > Pinus tabuliformis. The sequence goes on from CM062807.1 coordinate 142,316,968, forward strand.
ATATAATGATCAAGTACACTTAGGTAATCTAAGCACTGTGATCGCCATTAGTTTGAATGAATACAAGTTAGATGGATGTATACCTACGGAATTAGGTTTTGTGGAAATATCACTCACTGAACTCTTTCTCAAGACCAACGCTCTGGCTCCATACACCTTTTGTTAAGGCTCTTGCAACAACTTAGTTTGATATACATATACGACAATAGGCTTACATGGATATAAATGAAAAGTTTACCATTTAAATGGGGGGACCTTCATTAAGTATGGCATTCTACTTAATAGAAAAATCTAAAACAACTTATGCTCAAGCTTTTGAAATCTAGACGTAAATATGCAGTAAATCAATTGTAAATACTACTAAAAACAATAAAGAGCAATTGCAGTTGCATAAATCAACTCCTGACTCCTTGTCATTTATAAGAATTATTGCTTTTATTCTTTTTTCTTTCAACTTTTATATTAAATTGTAACTTGAATTTAACTGAAAAAGTAGATTTGGTATGACATTTTACCGTGAAAGAACAATTAATTAAAAAAAAAAGGAATATCTTTACAAGAAAGTGAATATTATAGGCCATGGATCAATAACCCTCGATCTTGTATTATACTTCAGATACATCCAATGTCGGCCTCTCCTCTTGAATCTGAATGGCCATAGGCCCAATTATGAAAATGAATATCACTATGAATAACAAGATCCTACCCTATTAGCCTTATTATCATCATATGGAGTTAAAGCCAGTGTTCTTCCTGACATAATGCACCTGAGCCTAGGCCCATCATCTTGGCTTGCGGTGAAGTCCTTTTTACTCACCACCTTGTAGACCTCACGGAGAACAATGAGAAATGCATTCTCAACATTGGTGGCATCAAGAGCTGAAGTCTCAAGAAAAAACAAGCCCTCATTCTCTGCATATTGTTTAACATCCTATGTTGGGACTTCCCTCAAGTTCCCTAAATCAGATTTATTGCCAACAAGCATGATCACAATGTTATTGTTTGCATGCATTCTCAGCGCTTTAAGCCACCAAGGTACGTGCTCAAACGAGTACCATGTGGAGATATCGTACACTATTAGTGACCCTAGAGCTTCTCTATAATAAGTTCTTGTGATTGCCATGTACCTGCTTGTGTTTGATTCCTAACAAAACCAGTCAATATGGGAATATCAAACTTAATAGATAACTATATCTCAGTAAATTTTAGATTTATGTTGATTTCAGTTTAGGTGAATTCTATCTTGAAATTTTTAAAAAATTATAAAACCTGAACCTTATTATAAAGAAAACATCTTTGCAATTTTCAATGTTCAGTGTTTCTGTTGGCATTTTGGCACATGAGTGGCGCTATGGTACAGGTGTTGTCCTTGATGGCAACTCTCTTTGGTGACAAATCTCAGTTCAGGCGCTCAGAATGAAGGAAATCTTGTATACGTAGGTTCACCTTGCCGAAGACACGTATACACGCGAGTTATACATTCAGAAGTCGCGTATGCGTATACACGCACTTTTATGCACAGAAAAGCGCGTACATGATGGGAAACTTATTTTTGGTCCATGGTTGTTAGTCCTTGGAATTTGAACCTATGGTTTTGGACCATGGTATCTCGTCAGAAGTGTTGACCCCAGGTTTTTGGGCCCTTGGTATTGGTTTATTATGGTTTTGGACCGTGGTTTTGTGGAAGGCCTAAAACTATAAAAGAGGAAGGAGATCATGTGACAAGGGATCGTCTGAATTATTATTGAATATCTGATAATGTATGAGATCTGGAATACTGGTGATTGGGTTATGGTGTAGATCTAGATCTGAATGAAGGAGGAACCTGAGCGCAAGAAGGATAAGGACTATTGATGGATCAAAATCTCAAGGCTTGAACATTGGTATCTCTGTATGATTTTGATCTGTTATATGTGGCGCACTCTTGATCTATAAATCTGGGTTAACTAATGTCTGAATGCTTAAAAGAATAAATTATCCTTTATAAATATGTACGCAGGTTCAGTGAATTGCAGGTGCGTATACACGCTTTTTCTATGAATGAAAGAAGCGTATACGCAGGTTGGTTGTGGTACAGAAGCGTATACTCGCAGGTTGTTGAACAATGAAGTAGCGTATATATCTTGATTTATGTTCTCGATGCTTCTGTTTTATTACTACAGTGTTTTGGGTTCAGAATTGGTGTTTGATTACAGTTACTGTGTTCTGGGTACAACGATCAGAGAAGTGTTTATTTGTTTCAGCTTTTGATTGGTGAAAAGGAGTTTGGGTTATGCAGAAATTCTTGATGTTTGATTGATGTTACTTGTGGATCCAGTCTGAAAATTAATGAAACGAGGTCCCTGAAAGCAAAGAGAAGGTTGCAGCCTTCTGCAGGTAGGAGCCTGCGTACTAGTATATCAAGCTAGTACAAGAACTTAGGGGGTTGGAGCTCCCTTCCAGGAAAGCTGGAGAACGAGAGAGAGTTGTAGCTCTCTGCAGGTTGCAGCCTGCGTACTGGTAAAGACTGCACTAGTACAAAACATTGTAAAGAGAAGTTTCTAATTAAAAGGAAGATAGAGACGAATTGCAGCAGGGGGTTTTCACCCACATTGGGTTTCCTCCTTATATCTTGTGTTCTTGTGTGTGACTGTCTTCTGCTCTGTTTTTGGTACTGTTTATTTGCTTCTAATACACAGATTAATAACTGACATCTGAAAGATAATCAAATCATAAGTCTGCTTTATATACGCGGGTTTCTTTATCTGTAGTTGCGTATATACACGGTTTTTATTAACAGAAGTAGCGTATATCATCTGGAATTGAAAAAAAAAAGGGGAATATTTGACTTGATAATACTGATTCACCCCCCCTCTCAGTATTATTTCCAACAGTTTCATATTCAAAAAGAAGAAATAGTGGACAATGTCTTGTTTTGTGGCCATGCTTATTTGCAAATGCTTGTAGGATATAACTCATCCAAAATACAATTACGTGTATACAACTTTTAAACATAAATGATCAAGGTTTGTTGCAAAGAGATTTGAAAACAAGAAATAGTGGAGCATGCCCTGCTTTGTGTCCATGTTTATCTGCAAAAAAAACTTTTTTGGTGGGCAAAGTTTCAACCATAATACAGTTACGTATATATTATTATCAAACTTAACTAATCAAAGGTTTGCTGCAAAGAGATATGATAAACCACATAACTTTTTGTTATTACATTTCCTCAATAAAAGATATGCAGAACTCTCACTCTTGAGGAATCAACTTTCAATTCACACTTCTAATAAGAAGAATTCAGAGTGTTCAAAGATCAACAAACACTCCATGTCAAAATTCAAATTAATATGCTTCAAAGCATGAAAACTCCTTATTGCTTGGGGTATTGTTCAAGACCATATTTATTCATGTCTAGAACTTACAAAGAAGATCTTCATGCAACTCTTATGTATATTGATATAGGTTGTAACTAGTAATATCTGAAATTAACAATTTTTTAGGGATTATTTTTAAGGTGGTTACCATAACATTGACAATCATTTTTATTTGAATTCAATCAATTTCCCTACCCAATCTACATCTTAAATTTTCCAAGGCAGTAGATAAAATTCAATGGATACACAATTGTTCAAGAAACTTGAATAAGCAACCAAAAATCATTTACAATTGTTTAAAGTAACATAGATGAAATAAGAAAACAATTTCAGGTTCCATTCATAATTTACAAATTACGATAAACTAAACATATTCAGCAAAAGGGTTTTTCAACAGATTAAACCAACAACTCCAATTCTTGTATCGTCAAATAGAGTTAAATCAGTTCTGCTTTGCCATAAATTTGTTTAATTGTCCCCAAAATGAGGAAAATATGTATATCAACCAAATAAATGTATACATAAGAAACAACTTTGAGCAAACCAGAAGATTTAAGATTTAGTAGTTTACAATTTAATATGTATAAAACATATCTTCACAACACAAAATGGAATCAAATTGATGCCTTTTATAATTTAATTAACTCATCCAGAAAACAAATTTATTTTCTTCGTTTATGCCGCTTCTGAAAAGGCGTTAGTTTCTCTCTCACATCAACTAACAACATCAAGTAATATAAACCATATATTTTACCAGGCCTCCAGTTCAATCAAATAGATCACTAAACAGTTTCTTCGAATAATGATTGTGTATGGTAGGGCTAAATAGAGAATTGACTACTACATATCCTCCAAGCCACACTATATATGGAAATCATGTGCTAGGAATGAGCTTAGTCACATCATTACCAGATAGGTTTCAACTTGATGTACCCATTCTCTGGGTTGGCTACTTAGCAAGCCATACCGAATCGTTCAGCAGCAAACAACATGGATTTGTAAGTAAACCAAGTAGATAAAATTTAGTGGGTGAAACGAATTGAAGAACCAAAAATTATTTGTGAATTTTCAGTATATAGGCAGGGAACACATGGTGCAGGGCCTACAACATGAAATTTCACTTCTATGGTCCATGAAATAGATAAATGCATGACAGCCCAAGCCAGCTTGCCATTGTTTTCTGAGGGAAATTCCAAAGATTATAGTTTGGGGTTATAAAGAAGATTCACTGACTAGTGACCACATGAAGGACTATCTTTTATTGTTCTAAGAGTGCTTTAGGCAAAACTTGTTAAAATAAGGAATTCACTGTGCCTTTCTTGCAATCATAAAATTTGTGGTGGGTGCCTTTACTAAGAATCCAAGAGAAATTGTTATCTAAATAGATATGCAATGAAACACAAAAAATTTCAGTTCTTTTAGAGCATAAGTAATCACTAAATCCCTGCAGCTGCTTACTCTTCACTCTAGTGATATTATGTCAATTTATCACTGCATAGAAATTTGGAAGATGAACTCGTAAATTCAAACATCAAAGAACAAATAATATATAGACTGACCAACTTAAATGCACATTATTGAGCTCCTTAGTAGTTGACAACTGAAAGAAAAAAATGCATAACATCGGGATGATATCGTTTGGCTAAACATTTATGAGCAGATTTAATTTCCTCTTTGTCGACATCTCTATCTAGTTTTGCCAATTCCACAAATATATCATAATTTTAGATTAAATACCTCTCTCTCTCCCTCTCCCTCGGCCTTCCCTCTCTCTGTCTTTCCTGCACACACAACACAAACACATACATTGCTCAGCACATTGGCACAATTAAAATAGAAAGAATAAATTGCTCAACACATTGGCCTCTCTGTTAGTCCCTGCATGGCATGAGAATCAATCAAGATTAAAAAAAAATATAGAATAAACAAAGGATATATTCAAAGGGTTCTCTTTTGTCCCCAACTTCACCAAGTCGACGAATTCCCAAATCTTATTGAAGAAGGTACAAAATTACAAACCCTACACTCTACTTATGAATCATATGGAAAGATGAGCATTTAGAGAAACAAAATTTCAAAATACTTGCAAGTGACCAAAATGAAATCACTGTGCCATTGTGTCAAGGTCAGTCGAAAGCCATACCACTCATCTACCTAGCCAAAAGAAAGTAATTTTTCCATTCCCAAGCATAGATGTGGAATGTGGGAGCTATGTGGGCATGGATTCTTGAACCCTACTCTTTCCATTGTACTGCTTTCCCACTTGTTTATACACATCAATTAATGTGCCCCACTTTCTCCTCTACAAAAACTAGGCACGAGTCCTCACTATTTCAAAACTCAGGAGACATTTGGTGCACATATGATGTTATGCTCTTAACCTGCAAAATGATACCCAAATACAGAATATGCGAAGAAAAGATACCCAGAACACAGAATAGCAATGATTTTATTATTCAGAGAGTAATGTTCACTTGCCTCTTCGAGGGGGCAACCTCCAATAGAGCAGAGCTCGACTACAAAAATAAGACACGATGCTCCTTGCAGGGAGTCTCTATCCTTTATATATGACTCATACATGCAATACCATGGGCCAATACCGTGGGTTTTATTAATACCATCTATCTAATACTACGGCCCATTTGCAACTAACTGTGGTTCCGCCATTAATTGCGGATTAACCACTTACAATTATTAATATGGGCTTTATTGACTCTTGACTATGACGTGATCCCATTACATAAATAAGGGGGTTAGGGTGGGACCCTAACATGCCCTCCCCCTTAAGATTAGCCTTGTCCTCAAGGCTGAAGCTGCAGAAACTGCTGAAGAATAGTGGTTGGTTCCCAAGTTGCATCTTCCAGAGAGGTGTCTTTCCATTTGACGAGGACTTCCTTAATCATGCGGCCGTGCAATTGCTTGTCTCGTGTGTCTAGGACCTGTTCGGGTTGAAGCCAGATGGACCCTTATTCGTCCAATTCAGGTAGACTGGTCTGAATTCTGCAATTGTTCCCAATCACTTTCTTGAGGCATGAGACATGGAAAACTGGATGGATTTTTGCAGTAGGTGGCAAGGCCAACTTGTAGGCCACTTCTCCAATGCGCTGAAGTACTTGATATGGTCCGTAGAATTTGGGAGAGAGTTTCTGACACCCCTTGTCTTTGAGAGATGTTTTCTTATATGGTTGGAGCCGTAAAAAGACCTGATCCCCTTCTTGAAATTGGCGCTCTGAGCGATGCTGGTCTACCTGTTGCTTCATGCGGTTCTGAGCTTGATGAAGATTCTCTCGAAGATGGGCGAGCATGGTTGCGCGGTGTTGTAGGAGTTGATCCATTGCTTGTACTTTTGAGCATCCCTTGAGATACAAAGTAGGTGAAGGCTAGAGTTGACCATATACTGCTTCATAGGGAGTCATTTTGGTGGTGGCATGATAGTTGGTGTTATACCACCATTCAGCCAGAGGTAGCCAATGTACCCAAAGGTGTTGCTTTTCTGAAGTGAAACACCTAAGGTAGGTTTCTAGACATTTGTTGGCGGCTTCGGTTTGACCATATGTTTGTGGATGATAGGAAGTACTGAGTTTTAGTTGAGTGCCTTGTATTCTGAAGAGTTCCTGCCAAAAATTACTGGTGAAGATCGGGTCGTGGTGGGACACAATAGAAGTGGGCATGCCATGCAATTTGAAGATCTGATCCATGAAAGATTGAGAAACCAAAGTTGGTGTAAATGGGTGGGGTAGGGCGCAGAAATGAGCATACTTCGACAGTCGGTCCACAACCACCATGATGACTGACTTGTTCCCTGACTTTGGAAGACCTGTAATGAAATCCATAGAAACCTCCGTCCAAATTGATGCCGGAATGGGCAATGGTTGTAATGTGCCTGGTGTGTTGACAGTTTCCCCTTTGTGGCGTTGACAGACATCGCATTCTGCTACGAAAGTAAGGATGTCCTTTTTCATGCCTGTCCAAAAAAATGATCTTCTGGTGCGAGCATACGTCTTCTGAAAGCCCGAATGTCCTGCAATGGGAGATGAGTGCAATTCTGCCAAAATGTGACTTTTGAGGGTGGATGTTGGTGATATTACGACTCTGTCCTTGTAGCGAAGAATATCATCCTGCCACAAGTAGCCCTTGGTGGAATTTGGATCTACCTGCAATTGAGAAATGAGTTGGGAGAGCCCGGGGTGTGAAAACCATTCCCTGCGAGCCTCTTCAATCCATTCTGGAATGGGGAGGGAAATTGCTAGCAGAGTACTTTCCTCCTCAAATTGGCGAGATAATGCATCTGCTACACTATTGTCTTTCCCTTTCTTGTAAATGATCTCATAATCATATCCCAGCATTTTGGCTAGCCATTTATTTTGTTGTGGGGAGGATAGGCGTTGCTCCAAAAAATATTTAAGACTGTGATGATCTGTGCGGATTTGGTAACGTCGCCCCAAAAAGTAAGGTCGCCAGGTCTCGACTGCATGTAAGATGGCCATCATTTCCTTCTCGTAGGTAGATTGGCCCAGATTCCTCCCACTGAGTTGTTTGCTTGTGAAGGCCAACGGTCGCCCTTCCTGCATTAAGACCGCCCCAATACCTGTACCCGAAGCATCACATTCAATGACAAAAGATTTGGTAAAGTCAGGTAGTGCTAGGACTGGAGTGGAACACATGGCATTTTTTAGAGCTTTAAAGGCCTGTTGGGCTTCCTCATTCCAGAAGAATGAATTTTTCTTTAGGAGTTGGGTGAGGGGCTTCGCTATGCGACCATAGTTGCAGACAAATTTACGATAATAGCCTGTGAGACCCAAAAATCCTCTCAAGCTCTTCAAGGTCTTAGGTTGAGGCCATTCCTGCATTGCCTGGATCTTTTTGGAGTCCACCTTGACACCTTCACGCCCCACAATTTGGCCCGAATACTCTACTTCTGCCATGCCAAACGAACACTTGGACATCTTGACAAATAATTTATGCTTGCGGAGCAGTTGCAAGAGTAGATCTACACGCTGAAGATGTGCGGCCCAAGTGCAACTATAGATGAGGATGTCATGAAGAAGACAAGGACAAATTTCCTGAGATATGGTTTAAGAATGTGGTTCATAAGGCTCTGAAAAGTAGAGGGGGCATTACAAAGACCAAATGGCATGACCAGGAATTCATAATGGCCTTCATGAGTTCGGAAAGCTGTCTTGGGGATGTCGACTTCCTTCATGCGAATTTGGTGGTAGCTTGAGCGAAGATCCAGCTTAGTGAAGAATTGAGCCCCATTGAGTTCATCCAGCAAATCATCAACCACCGGGATAGGAAATTTATCTTTGACTGTCAACTTATTGAGGGCCCTGAAGTCGGGACACATCCGCCACTCCCCATCTTTCTTGAGCTCCATGACCACTGGGGATGAATAAGGACTAATGCTGGGACGAATGACACCTGCTTCCAAAAGTTCCGTGATGATTTTTTCTATTTCATTCTTTTGGGTGAACGGATATCTGTATGGGCGCACATTTGGGGGTTGGGCCCCTGGAACCAAGGTGATGCTATGATCATGTTCCCCTCGCGAGGGTGGAAGCTCATGAGGCTTGTCAAAGACCGGCAGATGGTTATTTAAAATCTGTTGCATCTCAGGATGAATTGGCAGAGGCTTGGTTTCGACTGCCTGGATGGCATTAAATTGAGCTACAACTCCATGATTGCCCTTTTTTAACAATTTTTCCATCCTATGCGAGCTGATGATAGAGGGGGCTCCCGCCTGGAGTCCACAGAGGGTATGTCTATAGTTGTTCTGCTTAAAACTCATATATAACTCCTGGAAATCCATTGTGATTGGCCCAAGAGTGCGGAGCCATTCAACATCGAGGACAATGTCGTAACCCCCCATGTGTATGGCAAACATGTGAGTTTTCAACTGATAATCCCCCATTTGAAGTTTGACATTTTCACAGCGGCCTTCACATTTCATTGTGCCTCCATCCGCAATTTGAACTTGGAAGTTAGAAACTGCTCGTACAAAACAATGCACTGCTTCTGTGACTTTTTGATGGATGAAATTATGTGTACTTCCACTATCAATCAAGACTACTACTGGGCGATGTTTAATAAAACCTCTGATTTTGAGAGTTTGAGGGGAATAAATCCCTACCAAAGCATGCAACGAAATAACTGGTTCATCAGAGACATTGTCCTTTTGGTTGTCTTCTTCTAGCGGCTCATGTTCCTCCAGTGGTGGATCTTCCTCTGTTGAGCTGTAGTCAGTGGCATCAATTTGAAAAAATTTGGGCTCCTTGCATTTATGACCTGGGGAGTATTTTTCATCACAGTAGTAACATAGGCCTTGCTTTCTTCTTTCGTCCATTTCCGCAGGTGACACCTTTTGGACCTTAAGTGTTTGAGTCGTGTTGTGAGCCTATGGGGGGCGACCTTTAGTGGAGAAATTTGGGCGACTGTATTGGGCTGCTAATGCACGTTCCACATTACGAGCGACCTTGCAAGCCTCCGTCCATGTGGGAGGGTGGTGCAGTAGGACTTGGGCTTTGATAGCTTCTTTAAGACCGCTGATAAAACATTCTGTGTAGAACACATCTAAGAGACTCCAAGTGCGGAAGGCTAAGGCTTCAAAAGCTGTAATATATTCATCCACTGTACCAGTCTGTCGGAGCTTAGTAAGACGACCCAAAAAGATGATTCCTGGTCAAAGCGGTCTTGAAGAGCTTTGGTGAATTTGGTCCAAGTCTAAAAAGGTCCAGTGCAACGTTGATGCCATTCCCACCATTGCCACCTTTCATTGTCCAAGTACATGCTCCCCAACATAAGCTGAGTCTCATCATCGAAGATGCGATTCAGTTTGAAATACTGCTCCATTTGTGCTATCCATGCCGACGGGTGAGAGCCATCAAATTTATGCATATCCAACTTGGGAGGTCGCTGACTGGGTGGTGGGTGGGTGTGCCAGACGTGAGGAGAGTGGCTAGACTCACCCTCATTGTGTTCAGTGCCATTATACTCCTCCTCGTGGGCTGGCTCCTTGCCCTTCAGGACTATTTTCTCGACCATGTTACATAGTTTGGTAAGTTGAAGGTGGAGGTTGTGCATTGATTCTTCAAATTTGTCCATCCTTTCATTGGCCATCGCTTGAGCTCTAGTTTCTACCATACACCAACCGGGTTTTTTGAAAATTGGGACCACCTAAAAAAATTTTCACTAAGAAGTGAATGTTACCACCGTGCTGAGCTTGTCGTCCTGATTCTGATGGGCTAGATCACTAATAAGCACCCCAAAAGATCCTTCCTTCCTTATCAATACTGCAGTGGCAAAATCCTCAAAATGTCAATGCGGCCAAAAGTCCTGCGAAAATTATACCCCGGTATAGGAACCCTTCACAACGACTCCGATCTGGGGGATCTGAGAGATCTGAATGGCGGATCTGATGGCGGAACAGACTGCTTCTGCGGATCTGATGGATCTAATACATCGGAATGGCTGATCTGTGAACTCGAGACTACGGGACAGATGTCTGCTGCTGCTGCACCCCTTTGCACAGGCGGATCTGGAAGAGATGTTGTGTGATCCCCCGATAGAAAAGGGAACTAAGGTCTTGAAGAGTGTCAGGTGCTACAGATCACAATATACATAAGGGTCTGGCAGTAGTACTCGGCCCAATGTTTTAGGGCTCTAACTAAGGAGGATCGACCGTACCCTTAGCCGTACAACCCGACTACCCTATCGTATGGGTGAGTAATCTCCCCGAGTGCTGTTCTCGGTGTACTGTAGCCGCAAGACGGCCGACGGTTTATCTATGGCGAGGTTTCAAGGGAGCCTAGGGGGCTTCCGATATACCCAGAGGGTACGTGGAAGACAATCTGTGCGCGGTTCTGTCTAATGCGCTACTACTCGAAGGGGTACCCACAGGGGTTACAAGGGAGTCCAACAGACGTGACCACCTCTTGTATTTCCTCCGTGCATGCCTCCCTAAATCCGCAGGTTTATGCGCTCAATGACAGATCCCCTGGTTTAAAGACGCCGGAACACGTCTCTAGCCAAAAAAAAAAATTGCTAAGAAATGGAGATCCCACCGGCCTGGAAAGTGCTCTGATACCACTTGTTATGCTCTTAACCTGCAAATGATACCCAAATACAGAATATGCGAAGAAAAGATACCCATAACACAGAATAGCAATGATTTTATTATTCAGAGAGTAATGTTCACTTGCCTCTTCGAGGGGGCAACCTCCAATAGAGCAGAGCTCGACTACAAAATAAGACACGATGCTCCTCGCAGGGAGTCTCTATCCTTTATATATGACTCATACATGCAATACCACGGGCCAATACCGTGGGTTTTATTAATACCATCTATCTAATACTACGACCCATTTGCAACTAATTGTGGTTCCGTCATTAATTGCAGATTAACCACTTACAATTATTAATATGGGCTTTATTGACTCTTGACTATGACGTGATCCCATTACATAAATAAGGGGGTTAGGGTGGGACCCTAACATAGATCCTCCCTAAACCCTATACTTAAAGCCTCATTGCACCTATTTGTAAAAGTGGGGATAAACACAATCTCTCTATTTATAGTACCATTATGATTAGCCCCATTTTAGCCAAGTTATGTGGAATTATTTTAGAAAAGAGGATCAATGTATAACTAATTCATGGGAAGATAAAGTGAAATAATAAGGTCGGGGAGAAAAGAAAATAGTAAGTTGCATAACTCCATAGAATATAAACCCTACTATTTTGATGTAATAGTCAACCCTCCATGTTAGAGGAAGAGGAAAAAGGAATTGTTATAGTTTGGCAAGGGGATAAGGCTTTCTTTATAGTCTAGATATTAAGTCTTTGTTACAACTCATTGACTCAAGAGCTCAACTGTAATAGATACTTTGTTACGACAAGAGAGGGAAGGAATACTTCATGACAGGGAGTGGAAGGAATACTTCATGACAAGGAACGGAAGGAATACTTTGTGTCGAGGAGTGGAGGGTATACTTTGCTACAAAAAAGGAATACCCGCAATGCAATATGACTATTTAGTTACCTATCTAGAATGTTGAGAAATCTAGGGGCAACTAGCTTATGTGATTTCTCTTACTTTGATAACTGCTTGTGATGTATTTTTTCTTATCTTGATTAGATTCTTTTTCACCTTAATTATTATTGTGTTATTTTCATAAAACAACTACCAAACCATAAAGAACAGTGAAACAAAGGGACACAAGATATAGGTGATCATCCAGGGCCAAAACCTCTCCACTTGAGAGGAAAACCCACAAGAATTCTTCTCTTCATATCGAACCTTCAATTGATGAATTCCAAGACATATACCCTTGACCAAGACCCTCCAAGACCAAGTCAACCTTCCATCTTGATTTTCACAGCTTCCAGCAACAAACTTCAGTGTTTCAGCAACTTTGACCCCCAGCAACAATTTCTGCAACTTCAACCTATTATATTCTCATCTTCAAACTTGATGCAGCTTCACACCTTCGACCTTGCAACTTCACAGTTTTGACCTAGAAGTAGCTTCACAACTTCAACCTAGAAGCAACTTCACAGCTTTGACCTAGAAGCAGCTTCATAGCTTCGACCTTCCAGCTCACAGCTTCGACCTATAAGCAACTTCACAGCTTTGACCTAGCAACTTCAAAATTTTGTCTAGCCCAGAAACTGTAGAAACCCTAACACGAGAGAGAGAGAGAGAGAGAGAGAGAGAGAGAGATGCCCAAAACTTCGATCTTGCTCTTTTTTTCTTTTTCTTCCCTTTTCCAACTTCTATCTTAGGAGATCAAACTTGCCTGGAAGTGTGTCCAAATGAGGTCGAGTTCCTTCTTATTTATAGGCTTTTGAGGGGTATGAATTGTTATCTTTAGGCCAATTTGTCCCTTCATGTAGGCCGACTTGATCTTTGCTCCATAACGAGGTCTTGGAGGCCGACTTGATCTTTGCACCATAACGAGGTCTTGGAGGGTCTTTTGACCTTATTTTGACTCAAATAAATTTTCTTTACAATATGTAACATGCCCAAAAAGTTCTTTCATACATGACAATGACTCAATTGACTTGTAGACTCAATGACAAGCCCTAAAAGAACTCAATGGGTGCTTGACCTAAAAATAAATCTCCCTTGAGCATGAAACCCATGCCTCAAGAATAAAAATAATAAATTTATTTTTCTCTTTTCATTAACTACATAAAATCATGATTACATATGTCATTATGAAGACCGAACCTAGTTACATATTTCAACACTCCCTCTTAACTAGGGAGGTATTTATAATCCATACAAGATACTTGGACATTCTCAATCTGAATAATTCTCATAAGAAGAGTCAGATTGGTAACCCATCTATTTAGCATCATATCATCCAGCATTGTCACATAGCAAGGCCTTAACTAACAGCTCTATCTCTCCACAAGATCATAGCACAATGCTCGTGATACCAATGACTTGTAGACACCATCATCATTGTCTCTCAAGGTACATACCCCACCCAGGGGTTCAAAGAGTATGTCATTCCAGGACTATTCTTATCTTGGATTCCCAGTCCTCAAAGAATATCAGTTCTCTTCAACTACTCTTATCTTGGATGCCCTACCTCATCCTCAAAGAGTATCAAATTCCATATGCTTACCCAATCCTCCATTCTTTCTTCCCAAAGTGAAGACAAGAATGATGTGTCTATCTCTCCCTCTCAACTAGGGAGGATATAACCATTCCTATAAAGGAATGTACTCATTCCTATAAAAGGAATGTACCCAAGCTCCCTCTTATCCAGGGACTTGTCCAAGCTCCCTCTTAACTAGGGACTTTCTTCCAGTACCTTTCTACTCTAAGTGGAGATCATGGGACTATCAGCTGCTTGAGGGGATCCTTCTTTTGATGTCATGAAGTTCATCATTTTCATAATGGAGCCTTAATCAGTCATAGGGCATTGGCCATCCATCACTTTCCTTCACGAACTACATCATTCATGTCATTCTTCTCTTCATCGGAAAGTGATATTTTAGTCCACATATGGATTTTCTTCATACTCCTACCTTTTCTAAGTCATGCTTCCTTTAGGATCTTTCATCAAACCACATGAGTGCTAGTTGTAGGTGACATCTACAACCCTCTTTCGGTAGCCCTATATCAACCCATCCAGATGTTGTTTAAAATAAAAAATGAACATCAAATCGCAGTTACCTTTTGTGATGGCCTTTCATCATGACATCTTTCTTTCCTGCAACATCCTACACATTCATAAACACATCTCCAAGACTTCATATGTAAAGGGTCTCCTTTCTTTACAAACCTTATCATGATCTTCTTCTCCATGGAGATGTCATGATCAATTCTTCTAGTCATCGGATGCTGACTTCCTATGACCATAGTTGCATCTTTCACGATCTCTTCTTTCTTTCTTCCCATATTTCTTCCCAGGAACTTTCCATACATAGTTCCTTCATCCTTTTCAACTACATCATATTCCATATGAGGACATATTATGTTGATTTCATCTTATCATTATGTGAATGCATTTTTTCAAAAGAATATATCCTTGATCATGCTCATGAGGTAGAGAATTTACCCATGCTATCTACAACTATATGATGACATGACTTAATCTATCAAATATATACATACCTATTTTCTCCTTTTGGTCATCTAGACTTCCTTCAGCAACTCCCTTTCCTTGGTTGTCGCCATATCATCATCCTTCTAAAAATGTATCCCACACAAGGTGAAATGATCAGCGAGACACTTGCTTCTTCCAAGTAGAAGTGAACCTTCTAATGAATATTTCAACGAAGAATCTTAATTATCCTCATCCGGCAAATGCTCCATTCTCATGATGATGATGTATGATGAATTCCTTCTATCATTCTAGATGAATTTCTTTTAATCATATGTACTATATATGATATCAATGAGGTTTCCAAGAGCTACTTCCTTTATATGTTAACTTTTACATCTATGTAGACTTACACTTCAGCTATTCTTTCAAGTTTCTCTAATGATGTCATGAGCTCTTGCGTTAATGGTATGCTTCTAGTATGATTACATCTTCTACTAAGATGCATCTCGTCATAATAATTCTCATATTGACTACCATGGTGAATATATTTTCACCGCATACTTCTCCTTGCTATGCATTGGAGAAACCTTAATAGTGAAGATTTGTCCCTTTGGATTTCTTCCCATCAGTTTCTTCCACTTTTCCGGTGATATAATCTTCATTTATTTCTTTCCTCTTGTTTTACTTTTTAAACTTCGGACAA
Source organism: Pinus tabuliformis (assembly GCA_031772625.1). Lineage (NCBI taxonomy): Eukaryota > Viridiplantae > Streptophyta > Pinopsida > Pinales > Pinaceae > Pinus > Pinus tabuliformis. The sequence continues at coordinate 142,332,585 of CM062807.1, forward strand.
TCTCTCTTGTAGTGCCCATATTCCTGAAATCCATAGCATTGGACTTTTGACATATTCTTCTTCTTTTTATGAGAACCATATTTCCCAAAATTTCCTTTTCTCTTAGCCATCGCACCAAATTCTTGAACTTGTTCACCTAGTCCCACATCGCTCTTTGTTTCCAACATGGTTTCTTCAATTTTGCATAACGACCAAAGTTCACTGTATGGGGTGGCTTCCTTCTTTCCAAGGATGCTAGATGTGAAGTTTCCCCATTCTTTTGGAAGTGCATTAAGCACTATGGTGGTCATTTCTTTATTAGACATTATTTCTCCCAATTCTTGTAGCTAGTCTCTTATTTTTGATACCTTCATAAAATATGGGATTAGTCCATCTTCCTTTGAGATCTTCATTTTGTACAACTCATTCCTTAAGGATATCACTTCTCATGCAATACTTACGGAGAACAATTCTATTAACTTGTCATGTATTTCTTTTTGATGTCTCTAACTTTGATACATGAGGTATGACGGGATCCTTGGTTGATTCAATGAGAATCCTTTGAGCCCTTACTTCCCCTTTCATATAATTTTCCAAATTTTGAGCTTCTTCCTTTGGAGGCTTAGTAATTGATACCTTAACATGTTCAATGACTTCATTTTCTATGAGGATCAAATATTTCCTCTTCTTCAATGCAATAAAGTTTGATGACCCAACCAATTTGTTGTTTCCTTGCAAAATGAATTCATTTTGATAGCATATTCAATCATAAATATAAAGGTACTTACTTGTCAAGTGAAGATTCTCCTTGATAACAATATCTTCAACTTGATTCCTTCTTGATTTTGATGATGATGTTAATAATAGAAGATGTCTTCTTGAAGAACATGTCTTCCTTCCAAAGTGATCCTTCAAAGGGAGGGATATCACCTTGATTCCTTGATGATGATGACAACGCCTCTTCTTTCTTCCCTCGAATGTAGATACTTCAAGATGCTTCAATGTGTATTCCTTTAGGATAGGGTCCTTGATATCTTCTTTGATGATTATGTGTGAGCTTCCCAACAATGTTTCAAGTGAGAAACTCTTCTTTTGATAAGATAGGGTTTTGAGGTCTTCTTTGCTTGTACTCAGTCCTTGTGAATGTCTTCTTGATGGTATGATGTCAATTTTTTATCTTTCTTGATACTCCTTTTTATATTCCTTTTAGTGATTTGGCCTTTGAGTGTCCTTTTAACTTTCTTTCCTTGTCTTGTCACCTTCACTTCGATACCATGTTCACAAATATAGGGGCAGCTATATTAAGTGATTTCTCTTACTTTTATAATTGCTTGTGATGTATTTTTTCTTATATTGGTTATATTATTTTTCACCTTAATTATTATTGTGTTCTTTTCATAAAAAAGCTACCAAACCATAAAGAGCAGTGAGACAAAAGGACATAAGATATAGGCAATCAACTCAGGCCAAAACCTCTCAACTTGAGAGGAAAACCCATAATAATTCTTCTATTCTTATAGAATCTTCAATTGATGAATTCCAAGACCTATGACCCATGACCAAGACCCTCCAAGACCAAGTCAACCTTCCTTCTTGATTTTCACAACTTCTAGCAACAAACTTCAACCTTTCAGCAACTCCGAACCCCAGCAACAATTTATGCAACTTCGACCTAGGAGATTCATAGCTTTGACCTTGATTCGACTTCACAGCTTTGACCTTGATGCATCTTCATAGCTTCAACCTAGAAGTAGCTTCACAACTTCGACCTTGTAGCTTCGACCAGGAAGCAGCTTCACAACTTCGACCTTGCAGCTTCATAGCTTTGACCTAGAAGCAGCTTCATAGCTTTGACCTTGCAACTTCACAACTTTGACCTAGCAGCTTCACAGCTTCAACCTAGAAGCAGCTTCATAGCTTTGACCTTGCAACTTCACAACTTCGACATAGAAGCAACTTCACAGCCTTGATCTAGCAGCTTTAGAATTTTGTCTGGCCCATAAACTGTAGAAACCCTAACACAAGAGAGAGAAAGAGAGATGCCCAAAAATTCGATCTTGCTCTTCTTCTTATTGTTTGTCCCTTTTCCATATTCTATCTTAGTAGATAAATCTTGCTTGAGAGTGTGTCCAAATGAGGTCGAGTTCCTTCTTATTTATAGGATTTTGAGGGGTACGAATTGTTATCTTTAGTTCGACTTGTCCCTTCATGTAGGCTGACTTGATCTTTGCACCATGATGAGGTCTTGGAGGGTCTTTTGACTTTATTTTGACTCAAGTAAATTTTCTTTACAATATGTAGCATGCCCAAGAGGGCCTTTCATACATGAGAATGACTCAATTGACTTGTAGACTCAATGACAAGCCCTAGAAGCACTCAATGGATGCTTGACCTAAAAACAAATCTCCCTTGAGCATGAAACCCATGCCTCAAGAATAACAATAATAAATTTATTTTTCTCTTTTCATTAAATACATAAAATCATGATTACATATGTCATTATGAAGATCGAACCTAGTTACATATTTCAACATAGGAAGGCTTTCTTTACAACAAATAAATATTAAAGTGAAAAGGATCAAAGAGAAAGGAGCTAAAGGATAGATAGAACTTAGGAGTTATCATTCAAATATGGGCCACCTTGTTACACTTAATATCATTGTAGGGGAGTGTCATAATAAAACAATCGTCTTTGTTATTTCATTCACTCTAGAAAGACTCTTGACACAATGCCTAGGACTAAAATTGAGCTAAAAATTCCTCTCAAGTTGAAAACTACAACAATAAGGTTGTAAAATAATTTTATTTCTAAGTTTAGGAGCATGTAGGGCATACTTGGAAGAAAATAATCCTAATATAGGAGGTAGTTAAGGTTATCCCCTATCCTCTACCCTTTTCGACATACACATTGATAAGTCAAAGGATTTTTGGAAGAAGCAGGTTGTGTCGGCCTGAATCTGGTTGGTATTGTCATCATCTTTCTACTTCACAATGATGATATTGTTATCATGGTGATAAATCCCTATGATATTGACAAGCAACAAAAAATCCTCAGGGATTTATGCTCTAGTATGTGTATAATTGCTAACACTAGCAAAATGAAGGTTATAATAATTATATCCAAAAGGATCACGTGCGCTAATTTTGTTTATGACAACAACAACTTGGAGGAAGTGACTTCCTACAAATATCTTGAAGTTAATCTTTGTCACAAGCTTAACAGAAACTATAGCATTGAGATAGGGACAAATGAAGGGCGGAAAAATTATTATGGACTTGAAAACATCAATAAGTTAGCAAGATTTTTGTTGTGGGATAAGAAAAGACTCCTCTTTGAGACTATTTTTGCTCCTATTATCCTATATGGTTGTGAATTCTTGACCTATGGCATCTCTAGAAAATCATTTAGAAAATTTAAGCAAATCCAAAAGAATTTTATAACTTATAATCTCAAAATTAAACGAAATACACCCTATCTTATCCTCCTCATAGAAGTGAGTCTTTCCCCCATTGAGAGCACAAATGTGAATAAGTATATAATGTATAATAACAAAATAAATATCATGGAATAAAAGAGAGTTCTTAATATTGCTTCAAACTCTGCCAAAACCACATGTTGCTTAAGTAGGGTGGCATAAAGATGCCAAGTCATGGTTAAGTCATTAGAAATTAAAGGAAGAGGTTCCTCTACAGAAAAATGATAATATTAAAAGTATTATTAATCTAAATGTAAGGATAAATAGTAGAGAAGCAAAAAATTAGAAGAAAAAAGGAAAATTAAGATACTATAAGGGGTAGATTAATTGTAAACTAGAAGATCAAAAGTATCTGTTTATTTTGAATGGCGTTAAGAAGAAAATCAACATTGCTAAAATAAAAACAAACTCTCATGACCTCTATAGTGAAATAAGGTGGTGGGAAATTCCTAAAATCATATGGGTCAAAATAATTTGGCATCTTTATGACACTTAGGGGGTTGAAGATGAGAGGAACTTTCACTTAAAATATCCTACATATACCTACATTAGATCACAATTTCAAAAATCCAGAGATGATTTGTTAGGTACAAGCACACTCCCAAGTCAAGGGCAACATCATGTTTTCATGTCTCAATGGCTCTCTCCCGCAATCCAAGGAAATAGCTAGTGGATCAGCTGAATATCTAACACATGCAGAGAATTATGATGCAAAGTGTGAAGGTACATGTCATTCATGACCTTGAGCAGAGGGGCACTTTACCTACATAGAACCTAAGGATAGATAAAATATGTTATTTATGTATTCCATCATCCAAAATGATCACACAAGACAATACAAGGATGAGGGACTTGATTGGCATTTCCAAGCATTATACTTTTAGGCAGGTCTCAACCTACACCTCTAGACAAGTAAAAAACCATATGTGATTTCCTAGAATTCAATTGGTTAGCCTATTATTGTTGATTTTCTATTCGGTAAGGTCAAAGGCGCCATTGCTATAGTGCGCCTCTTATACAACTAAAATTGGCCTTTAGACCTTCAATATCTCTCTAAAGTACATGAATGGTAGACTGTTGAGAGCATATTTGTGCTCACTACTACATGGGTTACTAGTTTAAGGCTCATCTCTCTAAAGGAAATAGCTTCTTAGCTCAACACCATGCCTAAAGGAAGGTAGAATAGAAGAGATCAACATGGGAGTGGTAGATTGGCCAGTTCCAAAGATTAGTAGGGGGCTCAAGATTACATTGAAATTTTCTAGGAGTGAAATCCCCCTCATAATCAAGAGGAAATTGAAACAACATAGGATCCATGAGACTTGAGTGTAAATTAATCCATGATGTAGACATCGACGATGAAATGGGAAATTGGATCCATGACATTGGTAACACTAGAGCCAAGGATACCAAATCATTGAAGATGGTGGATTTATGCAGACACATAAGATTGTGGTTGCTAAGGTGTTGATGGAGAGGGATGAGACTTACCAAACTCCAATTAGAAGAGGTCCAAATGCAAATCCAAGTTGTCAACTCCAAGCTTATAGCCTTAGCAAATAATACTCGTGGCATAGAGTTTGAATAATCATAGCACACTCCTGGATAGACCTCTAATGTAGTAGTCAACATTCCTTCTGAATGATTTTTAGTATGCTCAAATTCTTAATTTTTTTGTTTATTCTTTTAAATAATAGTAATAGTTTTCCAATAGATTTATTTTTGTATGACTCTCTACTAAACAACTTCCCACAATCTAGATGGATAAAGGACCTATTTTTTTGTTGTTGGTCTGGTCTAACCCTAATGGAAAACCAATAGAGTTGATATTTGTAAATTTTACTTCCGCTTGGTTTAATAGAAATTTACTGCTAGATTACAAAATAAAAAGATCATACTTTAAAATATTTGTCACTGTATCAATCTTCTTAACCTTTTAACTCATCAAAACTATATTGATTTAGAAAAAACATTCTTAAAATTTTTCCAAAATATAAATAAAATTCTAAAACAAACATCAAATAATTATTTACCTTTTCTAAGTTCTTATAGACTAAATTTGATCTCAATAAGCATTCTATGTATAATATTTATATTATTTTTTAAGTATAAAAATATATAAATAAAATAAAAATTATATATATATATAGAGTAAATGACAAACTCAATGTTTTGAGTTAGTCAAGAATTTAGAGATAACGTAATAATACATCATTAGAATATTAACAACAACATTGAGATTACTCTAGGGAGAGGAGGAAGCTATTGAATAACAAATATTGAACAAACCATCAATAATGGAAGCGACAACGAAAAATCTTGAGGGACGGGAATTTGAAAGCTTGTATATATCATTAATGCATGTAAATAAGGATGCAATGGCAACAAATAATAAAAATGGAATGCTTTTTATTCAGACTGCTAGGAGTGGGTAGAGAGATGGGTGTTAATGTATGTATAGAAGGATGCAATGGTAATAAACAATAAAAAGGGGATGTTTTTTATTGTGATTATTAGGAATAGGTAGGTAGATAGATGGGTGTCAATGTATGTATAGAAGGATGCAATAGCAATAAACAATAAAAAGGAAATGAATTTTAATGTGATTGCTAGGAATAAGTAGAGAGATGGGTGTTAATGCATGTATAAAAGGATGCAATGGAAATAAACCATAAGAAGGGAATGTTTTTTTATTGTGATTGCGATGAGCAGGTAAATAGACGGGTGTTAATGCATGTATGGAAGAATGCAATGGAAATAAACAACAAGGGGGAATGTTTTTTATTGTGATTGCTAGGAGTAGGTAGATAAATGGGTTTTATGTTATTTGGAAAATTATAATAATGTGGAAAAAATTTAGTAGTGTGGGGATAAAGAAATTATAAAATGATAATGTTCAAATCCAAATTATAATAATGTGGAAAAAATTTAGTAGAGTGGGGATAAAGAAATTATAAAATGATAATTTTCAAAATTATGAGTTAGGTGGGGATAAATGAATAGAAGATAATAGAATTATTACTTTTTTACAATTATAAATATGATATATAAAATCATAAAATATTTATATGGTATTTTTTTATGAAATAATTTAAAATCAAAATTTTTATAAAAATCAAGACATGAGATTTTTATATAATTATTATATAATTAAGGTGTGGTTATGAAAATTGAAATAAGATTTATAAATATATATATTTGTTTTTTTTAAGTGTTGTCGTTTATTCTAAATAACTCCTTAAAAATGCTTATTAATATATCTTTTTTAATATATTATAGTATATATCGCTACTAATAACTTATTTATTATAAAATAAATAATGATTATATATCTTATTAGAGAAACCTGCAATTTCAAAGGAAGGTGTGCATTTGACATTAAATTGTGCATTTTTGTAGAACCCATCTATATATATATATGAATTATTGATGTTAAAATATTAAATCTTATGTTTCATATGATAGATAATTCTCAAATTCAATTATAATTAATTGATGAAATATATATTGATCTATGTATCATATTTAAAGTTTATTCAAGATTTAGATTGAATGGATTTTAAATTAATGAAATTGTATATGTTTATATTTATGAATTTATATGTCAAATGGGTTTAGTTTAAATGATTGGGAGAAATATTGTTATTCTCCCCACCCATGTTCAAAGACATTGTTTATAGATTTATTAAAAATACCATTTATGAATATCGACTAGCACAACCATATTAATAAAGTGGTTGATATACGCTAATAGGCATCATTTTCCACCTTTCATGTGTGTGCTAGTTATATAGTCTTGAAGTTTTGTTGTTTATTTGCATGCATGAAATCATATTAGCAGTGGGAGTAGGAGGTGCTACAATTTTAGTTGCAATTCAATTGCTCAGCTACTACTCCATGGGATTATGGATGTAACAATATATGAATTGGATTCTCTTGGATCAACATCCATGATTTTCAGAAAGATCAATGAATTATCTCATCTATCTAATTCTAATACCAATTCTTGTTCGTGTTTGGATTTTCAATCCAATTAATTAAAAATGAAATGTCATTGTACAATTGTTTGTGTATGTACTCATAGTTGATTAGCATCACTCAAGTGGTGTGGGAGGTGGGGTGGGGGTGTGCAAGTGTGGTGCGCTCTGTACGCAACGATCGACATGGACAAAGCAAGGATAGGGTGCACTTGTAATGTTCCCTGGCCCACTGCTATCTTATTCCAGCCACCAGCTAAGGCCCAATTATGTGCCAGTTACCCCCTGGTAACATGTGTTCTGAAAAATTCCCCTTTTCTAAGAAATCATGGCATAATGCAATGCATGTCTAGATGCATGCTAAAATGCAATACATATGCACAAGCATTTCTAACATGAATATCCTTCTTAATTATGAATCAAAATACAATTCACTAAAATATATAATACATTGGAGCAAAAAATAAATATAGGAGATACAGATACTTATCTTTTTGTTTATTCCCAACTACCTGCAGATCTTCAACATTCCTCCGAGCCATAAACCATGTTGTTCATTTTCTCTCAATAACGGGTCACCCCCGAGCTAGGGATTTAACTCCATAATGCAACAACTCACCCAAATCTCAGTACATGTCCAATATCATCCATCAACTAAGGTACCAAACGTAGAAACCTCCAACTAGCAGGCTCACATCCCCCATCAGCCCTTATCTCGATTGGTCGGCGATTTCTAGAGTCTTGTGGCTCCAAGAGTTCCACTACCCTCACAAGTCTCCAAGTACCCTCTTGGCCCTAACACAACTAAGCTACCAAACCTCGCAGCCTCCAACCTCTAGGCTCACATCCCCCATCAGCTTGCACCTAAGTGGTGCACACCCTTCTCTACACTTGCAATCCCCCAGGCTACGCTACCACCTCCAGGGCATCCAATCCAGTCAAACAACGATGTTCTCAAACCTAGGGCTCTTGTCATCCTCGATGTCCATTCTCACAAATTAATTACTTTACTAAATGGCTAACTCACTAGTTTCAATATCTTTATTTATATATCCATGTCTTTTCCCTGACACTTGGCACACCCCAAAGTCGCTTCCTGAACTTTGGTTATAAGAATGTGCACTTTATATATCTATTATTCAATAATATGAGCCCCTTTTATTTATCCATGGAGTCTTATACCCCCATACTCGTTTCATCTTCTGGTCTACAACTGTAATGTGTTCATTACATGCATGCTTTTTCATATTTACAATTCCAAACCTTCTAGCCTCAAGACATATATAATTAGAAACATGTGCACCCAAGCATACCAACCCCCAAAACACAAACCGCACATGTACACGATCACAACAACCCCTCGAAACACAAAAACACATATGTACATGGGTATAACATCCCTCAAAATAAATTTTCAACTCACCAACCTAATTTACATGTTCTATCTCACCAGCCTAAGTTTCACATGTACATGTTATTTACAATCCATGGGTTGAGTAGGGGTGTTACATTCCCCTCCCTGTTATTCAGACACTATCCCTAATGCATTATATATACACATATATACAACAAGCTTATCCAAAAATATGACGGTATTCTTCCCTCATTACATCCCCATTCTCCCATGTAGCATCTTCAGGACTGAAATGGGTCCACTGCACCTTTACCAAGGTGACAACTCGATTTTGAAGAACCTTAACTTTCTTGTCCAAAATCCACATTGGTTGGACCTAAATGTCTCCCCCGGGCTCCACCTAAATCATATTCTAATAAACTACATGGTTAGCATCAAGAACATAATTTTTAAAATATGAAATATGAAAAATATTATGAATGTGCATGGATGTTTAAAATGCAATCCTATATGCAACCGAACCAATCATCTCCAGGATTTCAAATGATCAAAAATATTTAGCTGCTAACCATTTGGAAAGTTTCCCAATATTAAGGAAATTTTCCTTGCCTTCATCCTTAAGAAGACATGATCGCCAATTTTAAATTCCTTATTTAACCTATTCTTATTTGCATAGTGTTTTTGTCTATCTTGGGAAGCCTTCAAAGTCTATTTAATTTTTTTATGACTTACTCTTCCATTTCCCTGAGAAAGCCTAGACCAACAATGGCTTTGTCAACTAGATTGTTCCAACTCACTAGTGTGTTGCATTTCTTGAAATACAAAGCTTCAAATAGACTCATATTCAAAGATTCTTAGTACCCATTATTATAAGAAAACTTCACAAGTGCAAATATTCCTTCTATTTTGATGGTTTATCCATCACATACATTCTTAACATGCCTTCAATAAACTATTTGACTTTTTCTATTTGACCATCTGACTCTAGATGGCATATTGTGCTAAAACTTAAACCAATTCCAAATCCCTTAATTAACCCTGTCCAAAATTGTACGTAAACTTGGGATCTCTGTCTGAAATAATTGCCTTGGGTAGACCATTCAGCCTGAAAATTTCCCTCATATAAATCTCAGCAACAATGGTTTCCTTGTGTGTTTACTTCATTGGAATAAAGTGAGAAGTATTGATGAGTTTATCCACCACAACCATGATGGAATCATGTTGCCTCACTGTTCTGGGAAAATTTGTAATAAAATCAATAGAAAAAATTTCATGTTTCCACTTAGGAATGAGTATTGGTTGTAGTGACCCTGTTGCGTGCCTATGTTCATTTTAAAACTTTTGGAATTCCAAGAATTTGTCTATGTAATCAACCACTTATTTCTTCATACCTAGCCAAAAACATTATTTCTTGACTGCTAAGATTGTCTTTTGGTACCCTGGTGCCTTAGTATAAGCTACCCTATGCATTTCACTCAACACTAAATTTTTCAGCCCTGGAGAATTCAACACATAAATCTTGCCTTTATATAAAAGGACTTTATCTTCTTCTATTTCATAATCCCTATACTTGGGTTGCACTATACCTTGTTGTAGACTTCTTTTTATCTCCATGTATTGCTAATATAAATTTCCAACCTCTAAAATTCTGATTTTTAATTGAGATTTACATATGCTTATGGTTGTAGCATGCATTACATGCACCCCTCTGCTAAGTGCATCGGCCACTTTATTTTCTTTGCCCTTTATGTGCTTAATTTTAAGGTCATAATCAGCCATAAATTCCATGTGTTGAGGGACAAAGTCCCCTAGGGTCTTGGGTCAATACCCTAGCAGAGCGGGGGTTATCTACAAAGAAAAACAAGCATTCCATATAGCCATGATACTAATATAAACAAACTACACGAAGAGAGGTGCATCTGGGGGTCCTTCATTTGGGTAGATCTAGCCAGGGTCCAAACCCTCTCGGAGTTCCTTTCGATCCTTCAACCTACAAGGCAATCAATTCAAGGAAGCATAGAAGTATATGGACCAAGCATCATAAGAAAATCAACTTCGTAGCATATTGAAAGGTAGTTAGATATACAATTGAAACAACCATTCATATGTAGATCATAACATTGATATCATAAGCATGAAGAAGATTAATATCAGGAACAACACAAGTGTTCCTTTTATTATAGATAACTAAAATACACTAAGGAATGATTTCACCTGAGTCTTCCTTTTGCAGGCTCCAAGCGGAACCGTCCTCCGGATTCGTCCAATCTCAAGCCTTCAAAAAACTCCTTCCATGACTCACTCAAGGATATCTCCACTAATGGAAAGACATCATAACTCAAGGAAACAAGGGTTTCCTGTAATGGGGGAAGTGCTAGAAGCACAAGGATCTTCAGACCTAATTAGGGATAATCTCAGCAGAGTGATTTTTCTCTCTCTTCTCTCCTCCTTTAGGCCTTCCCATTGAAGCCTTTTTATACTTCTCCCAAAGTAGTTTTTTAGTTGGGAATTCGTTGGGAACAGTTAGGCCATGGGCACTAATAGGTAATCAACAGGTAAAACCTGTGATCTCCGCTTGAAATTAAGGAGATTTAATTTTTTTAAGTATTTTAAGACATATATGCGGGTTGGGTATACACAGACCCGCGTACACACGCGTTTAGCTCAAGGAAATGTCGCATATAGGGAGTAAAACACTATTTTTTAAGTATTTGGACCAGGTCTGGAAGGAGGGGTTTCCCTAGGCCATGAGTGCAGCATCACAAACATCAAGAGTGAGATTTGGAGCTATAACACCATGTGTCTAATTTGTCTGGAATTTAAATGTGGATTTCCAAACAAATGTTTCAATCCATTGTGGTCTGTTTGCAATTCAAACCTATTTCCCATGAATTAATGCCTCCACATTTTCAAGGCATGTATAAGGGATGTCAACTCCAAATCATGAGTGGCATAGTTATTTTCATGCTCTTTTATCTTCCTGGATTTCTAACATGCAACATACCCATTTTACATGAGAACTCCTCCCAATCCTTTATTACATGCATCTATGCACACAAGGAAGTCTTTATTTGGATCAATTATCTTCAATATAGGTGCACATGTTAACAACCTCTTTAAATGTTGAAAGGTCTCTTCACATTTATGGGACCATTCAAATTTCACGCCATTCTTTTCCAAGAAGTAATAGGATAGGCTATCTTGAAGAATCCTTCAATAAATCTTCTATAGTAGCCTACTAAATCCATGAAATGCCTCACCTCTATCGCATTTTTGGTGTTGGCCACTCTTTGATTAAACTTTCCTGGATCTACTACTATCGCCTCCTCTGAAATAATCGACCCGAATAATTATTTTTTCTCTAATAAAATGACAACTTACTCAGCTTCGAATATAACTAATACTCTCTAAGTACCTATAACACCATCCTCAAATGATGTTCATGCTCTTCCTCAAATTTTGAATACACTAAGATATCATCTATAAATACAATAACAAAATCATCCCAATAATTCTGGAAAATGCCATTCATGGGTCACATGAAAACACTTGGTGCATTAGATAGCCCATATGGTACTACTATGAACACATAATGCCCATAACGAGTTTGAAATGTTGTCATAATGATGTCCTCTTCCTTAATCCTTACTTGATGATACCCTAATCTCAAATCAATTTTAGAAAATGCCTTAGCTTCCCTGAGCTGGTCAAATAAGTCATCTATTCTTGGCAATGGATACTTATTATTCATTGTGACTTTGTTCATCCGTTGGAAATCGATGCACAATCTTAGTGTACCATCCCTCTTTTTAACAAAAAGGATTGGGGCACCCCAAGGCAACATGCTTAGGTGTCTGTACTCTTTGTTTAAGAGATCTTCTAGCTACATTTGTAATTCTTTAAGTTTTGGTGTCCTCATCCTATATGGTTTTTTAGACATCGGTGTAGCTCCAAGTACCAATTCGATAGAGATTTCAAAGACTCTTTTAAGCGGTAACCCTAGAATTCGGCAAACACATCTTCAAATTCCTTAAGTACTAGGTGGTCCTCAAGGCTTGATGCCTTATCCTCGGCCATCTCCCCCATGTGGGTTGCATAAATTTGGCACCATTTTTTAAAACATATCTTCATTTGCATGGCTAATATTTCCCTAACATATATGGGTCTTGGGACTCCCTGCACCTGCCTTTACTTCCCTTCTTCATAAAAGCAAGTAAATGTTTTATTATATCATTCTAGTATTGCATGATGTTTTTCCAACCAATCCATGTCAATTAGCCAATCATATGATCCTAATGCTATTATTTTTAAATCTCCATTTGTATATGACCCATTCATATTGATGGGACATTCCTTCACTAGTGCAGTTATTCTTCTTTTAGATCATTTGGCTAATTGAGCTAACCAAGCCTATGACGCTTGGTTTTCTTCAAGTTAAATTTTTCAACCAACTTAGGATCAATATAACTATGGCTAGCTCCAGAACCAATTAAAATGGTAATGGAATAATTATATAACTTACCTTCCACCTCAATCATGTGTGTTTGATGTTCAGCTTGCCTATTATTCATTGTTGCAAAGGTCTTGGGCGTGCTTCTACTTGTGTCCTACACTATATCAACACCTTGGATGTGGTGTTTGATCCTCATTTTTCCTACCTTGTGAGGGAAATCCCTATATTGATGCTCTCCCCCACAACCCCAACACCTAATGTGTTGAAATATTGGTCTCTTACTCAAGGAATCAACCCCCTTTGGTTCATTATGGGCTAGTTGAGTTTGCTGATTTTCCTAATAATTTTTCTCGAAGTGTGACAGTTTGAGCCCTTTCTTCCTTTGCTCCACCTTTCTTCTTTTATTTTCATCCCAATTCCATTGGAAAATTGATTTTTTTTTTTCCCTACTCATAGAGGTATGTTTCCTTCCTCATCGCTTCATCCAAAGTTTTTGTCACCATATAATGGTGGTAACCCTTTCACATATCTCTATATCTTAATATTTACATCTTTGATAAAAACATACATACCTCAACAACGCAATGAATTATTGCTCGTATTCTTCCATTTTCATGTTCCCCAACTTGAGTTCAAAGAAATCCTGCATTTTCCTTTCATAGTAATGCTCAGATAGGTACTTCTTTTGGAATTAATTTTTAAATTCCCTCCATGAAATATTATTTTTTTTAAGTGTTTAATTCTTTGAGTTTCTCCCAATACAAATTTGTCTTTCCCTTTGTTATAGCACCATTTACCACCCTTGGTAGATTTGATGCTCTATGATATGGCCTAGGGAAACCCTTCCCTACCAGACTTCGTCCATTTTCTAAAAAACAATGTTTTAAATCCCATACGCAATTATGCCCTATCTAAAGTGTGTGTACACGCAATTCAGCCTATACCCAACCCATGTATATGTGTTAAAACTTTAAAAAATATATAATCTCCCTTAATTCGGGCGTGGTTTACGGGTTTGACCGGATTCTTCCCCTTTGTTATAGCACCACTTACCACCCTTGGTAGATTTGACACTCTATGATATGGCCTAGGGAAACCCTTCCCTACCAGACTTCGTCCATTTTCTAAATAAAAAAAATTTAAATCCCATACGCGAGTATGCCCTATCTAAAGTGCGTGTACACGCAGTTCATCCTATACCCAACCCACATATATGTGTTAAAACTTTAAAAAATATATGATCTCCCTTAATTCGGGCATGGTTTACGAGTTTGACCGGATGCCCACCTACTATAGCCCGTGGCCCAACTGTTTCCCCAAAAAAAAAAAAAAATACTAATTTGGAGAAGTATAAATATATCTCCATGCAAAGGCCTAAGGGAGGAGGAAGGATTAGATATTGATATTATAGTCGATTACTTCCTTGATCAAGTCTAAAGATATCCCTATTCCTTTTGCACTCCCATTCATAGGAAACCCTTGTTTCCTTCTTGAGATGTTCATCATCCCTTCATGAAATCCTTGTGTATACTTATGGAAGATTGTTGAGGCCTGGGCAAGACGAATCCGGATGATGGTTTCGCTTGGAGATGTCAGACGACTCAGGTTGTAGTCCTTCCATATTTTCTTTAGCTTACAATAATAAAGAGGCGTTGTCTTGTTCCTAATGATTATGGTCTTTATGCATTAATTTATGTCATGGTTTGCTTATAAAATATCACATTAATGCTTATTTTCTTACATGCTTATATGATCTAACCTTGATATCATGAACATGATTTCAGTTATTTTTGGTGTATATGCTTTGCCTTGAATGAATTGAAAGTCTTAAAACGCAAGGAAGAAGCAGAGGGTTTGAACCCTATGGGAACGACCTCAAACGTAGGACCTACGGGTAAGACCTTCTATACTAAGTTTAAATGTTTAAGTATTAGGATTGCTTGTTTGTGTGTCTCTTTATGTTGTATGAACTCCGCTTTGTTGGGGTTCCCAAAAGAAGACTTTTGGCTTGTTGGTGCCTAACCCAGGTTCAAAGATGATTTAGCCAAACAAATCCCGGTACTACTGGCCCTTTCGGTAATAATCCGTGGAGCGCGGACTGAGGTATCACCTGAAGTAGTATGGGAGGGTGCTAGAACCAAGTTTCCGCGCACTGGGGATGTCTGATGGGTTCCAAGTGGTCCGCGGTTTGACCCTGCGCGTTCGTCGCTACGCGCACTTACTAGTACCTCGCAACCTAGGATGGTGCCTTCGCGCAGCCCTACTCTAGGGCCAAAAAATGTTATTACCAAAATCCTTACTAGTAACTTGATATTAGTTGATTAACTTAGCTTATCTGTATGCTTTCATTTATACTTAACAATATTCACCATTCATACAAAAGCGCGCAGTAAATAAACAGTATAATTGCAATTG
Organism: Pinus tabuliformis; assembly: GCA_031772625.1. Lineage (NCBI taxonomy): Eukaryota > Viridiplantae > Streptophyta > Pinopsida > Pinales > Pinaceae > Pinus > Pinus tabuliformis. The sequence continues at coordinate 142,348,239 of CM062807.1, forward strand.
ATATAAAATAGGTAATAACACAAGAATGGATACACGGAATTCAGATAAAACTTCTCTTTAATATTCTTCTTCCTTTGTTATAGACTCGACTCCGCCCTGCAGACTCAGTTGCATGGGTCCGCGCACTCAGCTGCAGACTCTACTAGGCCTCTGCGCACTCAGCTGCAGAGCCTCTTCCTACTACTATGACCCAAGATACTTAGACTCTTGATTTATGCTCGTTATCTTTGAGACTCTATCTGTTGGTTAACTCCTCTGTTAATTTACAGCTTAGAGCCTCACTCTACTTATACAATCCCATGGTCCGCGGACCATGAGTAGGCCGAAACTACATTCAAAACTTAGGGTGGACAACCCTATGACTCTAACATACAATTCGTGCTCTGTGTCTGCAATTCGCGGGGCTTTACAATAATATTACTCAAAGCTTGGGATTTGAACCCCAAAACATGTTGTGGGGGGATTCCATGCCTAACAGGACCCCAACACAAACATCGTGACTCAGCCTCGAGTCACTCTTTCGGCGCGGCAATCTTGGCGTGGAGTCCCTCCAGCTGGTCCAGAACAGCCTTGATGCTCGTAGCGCACTGAGCTACTGCTTGCTGAAATTGCTGCATTCTTCCTTCTGAGGCCTCTGTTTTGGCGTGTTGCGCTGCGTCTATGCATGCATCCCCTGAATCTACGCGAGCTTTCCTTCAATATCTGTCGTGATTATGAAGGCTTCGTCAATCCATGGCTGGACGCACACTTTGAGAACTGCTTCCTTATGGCATGCCACATCCACCTGCTCCTTTAATGCCTTGGCTTGCTGCAACCTTACAAGCCGTTGAGTAAGGACTGTTGTCTGCACAATCCCTCTAAGGTTGTCGTACTGTTGTTGGAGTTCGGGTGCCTCTGTCTCCAACTGCTGGATGTTGAGGTCCTCTTGCAACGTCGTGAGGACCTCAAGCGCCTATTCCAACATGTTGGTACAGTCGTGCACTGCACCTCCAATCTCTTCCAACCCTGCTGTAATAGCGCTGGCGCGCTGCTCTTTGATTTCCGAGTGAGTGGAAGGTTGCGCCTTCAACTGCAGCTCGACGATCTGGAGATTTAGCTCTAGCTGCACCCTTGTTGTCTCTTCTCTCGCGTCGTAGACTCCACTTGCCAAACTGTGGATCCGCACTTCCACTGATATATCTGCTGCAATATCCAGCTCAAGGAAGCATCAGCAAGTGTCATCTACTGTCTGCACCAACCTTTGGTTCTGCGACACCAACTCGTTGCGCTGCAAGCTAAGCTACTCCATATTGATTTTCTGTTCACTAAGAACTTGGATCGCACAGTTCTCCCTAGTGCGCAGCTCTGCTGTTATTCCATCCTGTGGCTGATAGAACGTTTCCCGGGGAAGGTCAGCTAGATTAAGGCCAAGGCCTTTCATCATGCTAACCATCATTCGTTCCATCGCATTTGATTATACTAACGCTCCCTTTGGCAACACTATTTTGTTGGCCATCCTCGCGTGCAGCATCTACTCTGCTGCAGAAGGGCCTGCTATGACATGGGGAGATATGGTACCTTCCTGAGGGGGCCGCACTTGTAACTTCTGCAGCTGCGCCCTGAGGACCCCCAACACAATTTGGTGCTCTGTCATAAATTCTTGAAGCACTTCACTAGTGACATCATGAATTGTCTCGTCGATTTCATGGAGATCACCTTTGGTTAAGGTGATCGGGTCAATCGCTAGTGTCGAGGCCTTAACCTTCTTCCTTGGGCCCAATCTCTCTGCGATGCGCGGCCGTTTGAGTTGTGTGGATGCGGTCCCTGGGTCCGCGCTCCCTTATGTTATTTTTGTGTCCTCTGTCTTCGGCCATGAGGACGTTGCTTGGCCCTCCTCTTCCTGTACCATTGTGGCCTCTGTTGTCTGCGTTGCTGATGCTGCTTCTGCAACCTTCTTCTACTCCACGACTTCCTGTGTCGCTTTGCAGACTGCTCTTACCTCAGCTGCCGCATTTTCATTCTGCCTTCTCGCGGCCAGTTGGGTGATGTGCAGCTTGGAATCATCCTTATTTTTCTGTGTTGCCGCCTTCTCCAGTTCCGCCAAATCTAGGGCGCGCCACTCTGGAGGCCATGTCTCCAATACAATAAAGATCGCGTCGTTAGTGGCTATAAATGGTATCTTTGTCCACTGCTACATCGAATCCTTTCGTGCCCTAATGTATATGTTGTGCATATCCACCTTGAAGTCTGCAAAACTCTGTAGACTATTGTGCACCGTAGGTGACAGGCGCGACCTCCTTTTGATCCACATTCAGATGCTCGCCTCCATGAGCACCCAAAAAAATTGTGTATCGTGAATCCATTTTGCTTCCTTGGTGGCCTAGAGCAAAGTGTACTTCACGGCCTCTCGTAAGTCTCGGTCAATGTTCGAGAAATGACTATCCTCCGGAAGTTCTCCCGCTATCAGCAATATGGATAAGAGCAACCGTAGTGGAAGGTCTTACCCTACTCCTGGGCCTCGCGACAGTTTAACAAAAACTCCTCACACAGGAACTCGACCCAGTTGAACTGGACCCTCTCGATGCATTGTTCAGCCAATGCGACCACCGACGCTGGTACCTCATCGACACGACATTTTCTCATCACTTTACCGGCCAGGATTTAGGTGGCTACACGCACCCCCTTATCCTTGATGTTGGATATGGCGTAGCCCCTCTTATTTTTCTCTATCTTACACTTTGCCTTCATGGCCTCTGCGAGAGCCAAATCGCTACTTTTTCCGACTATATTGCGGGGTCCTTTCCATTACAGGGAAGCCAAGAAATTTGGTGGATGAGGTCCGCTGTGATGGGAATAGGCTCCTCCAGCCATAGATACCCATTATGCACCAAGCAGAGCAGCTGCCTGATGATGAAAATGGTGATGGGCGCACGGTGGAAATGTGGTATCCATAACAAATGCAACAACCCGACCTTTTCCACACCGCGTAGCCATTTTCGAGTCTCTAAAGCTATCACCGCCCCCTTAGTGTTCTATTTCATTAAATTCCCGGTCTCTAGGTGTGGGAACTTCTCGCTGTCTGCGAGGTACCAGTCTTCAAATTTCATGGTGGGCACGTGGCCTAGGTGCGAGCCCTCAAATACAATGCCATCGGGGAGGAGCAGGGTCTGGAGTGAACTCTTTGTTGCATCCAGATCCTTCAGTACTTTGGCTTTCCCTTTCCATGGAGGGACATACGCAGGCAGTTTCGCTGCAGAGCGCAACGGTTGGATGTCCTCCTCCATGTCTTCTTCTTCTTTTGTGGTGGCAATCAGGGCTTGCAAATATTCTTCCTCCTCATCTGTTTCAATTGTGACTGCCTTCCCTTTTTCTTCCATTGATAACTTGTTGTGTCGTGGATTCCTCGGGGACATGCGTACCAGACCCATTATCTGTTTATCCTTCTTCAGTCGCGGCATCCGTGGTGATTTGGGGATTTCTGTGACCACCCCAGCATCTTCGGGAACATCCTATACCATGGGGGTCTGCGCGGCCTCGCCGACGGTTCCTTCTTCAATTCCCAACCCATCCTTAGTGGTCGTCATCATCTCTACACTGTATGTTGTATGTCGCAAACTAAGGGGCTCTATTATCGGTCAACTCTCAACACTCTGTGTTCTGCTCAACCGCTCAATGCTCAAATGACCAAGTGTTGTCTACTGGCTAGACCTTTGAGTTTTATAGTGCCTTTTGAATTAAAATTCGACCATTCCCCCCAATTTCGGGCCATTAATTGTTTCTTGGCGACAAATTTTCCCAAATATTGCCCATAACTTGCGTCTTAAATGCCTACCACCTGCTCCATTTGGCCTCAAATCGGACATCCTTTCATGAATAGTGACACCAACGGTCACTTCCTAGCCAACCCGCATGGTAGCGCAACCCTCCATGCGCGGTCGTGAACCCTGTGACGTTCTGCTCTTGCGCGCATCTTTCATATCGCGCAGCCCCCAGGCAGAATATTTTATAGTCTCACGCTCCCTTTCAACTGCCTGGAGTGCTAAGACTGTCCTTCCTACAGCTAGTCAGGTGGACGCACCCCCCGTGTAGGGCTTCATCTCATCCTCCACCATGGTTCGCGGAGAATCCCCATCTTCCATTATAGTGATCGGCATCGCGCACTCTACTATTTGCACTACACTGCCCTGGTCACTACATTTGGCGATATGCGGTCTCAGCCATGGCAGCAGACTAACCAATTCACGACGATAGCTTTCTAATTCGTCAGTATGATTGTACGCACCTCGCCTTGCCATCTTCAATTTTTAAACGAGAAATGCTTCCTTTACTTCATTTTCCATCTTCTTGACCTCTACGTTCATTAAAGCGCTTTTCTCCCTTAGCCGTACCAGGGCTTTTTCAAGTTCGCGAAGTCTAAAGTTTCCCCGTCAGATTTCTTCCTCAAGTCTTATATGTTCTGTTTCGCGCGATTGTGTTATTTCTTCGTTCCGTTCTGCGCAGACCATCGTATCTACGGGTGTTGTTATGCGCGGACTCGTCTTCACATGCTCCACAAGGACTGCAGCCCTTGCTTCATACTTCAGCTTCGGAAGCACTTGCGCAGTCAGAGTTTTTTACATGGTCCTATAAGCCCATACAACCATTGGTACGCGCAGGTCCCAGTCGGTGCGTCTCACATGGTGGACCCTATTCAACACTTCGCACACCTTGTCAAAGGCTTCCCCGTGTATGATTTTTGGCGTGCTAGGTTTTATCATGCTTTGTCATTTACATACTTGTCTTGCCTCCTTATGCTTGTTGTTCCTGTTTCCTGTCATGATACTGATGTACATTCGTGCAGGCTGTGTACCATACGCCTGTACCCATCTAGAAAGGTGGGCGTGCAAGCTACTTCGCCCCTCATAACTGGCTCCCATCCGTAGCCGAGGATTTCCAAATCGTATAAGCATCCCCCTTCTACATTCGCGCCAGCTCTCAATACTTTTCTGATGCGTACCCCACCACCTTGCGGGCATCGTGCGCAATGCCCATTTCAAAGCATCGAACTACCGTTGTTCTCGCACTGCGCTTTCAAATTTGTTCAGGAATTCATCCACCGCTGTCAACCCGTCATACATAGGCAGATCCCTTACCTCTGTTATCATGCAGCGTAGTGACCTAACCATCATGTTGCAATTGAGGGTGGTTACCTCGTGTAACTGGTTCTGTCATCCTTCTGTTTCCTCATCCGAATTTGATGTGCAGGAGCTTTCACGCTCCCACGAAATCCGGCCATCCATTGTAGGATTCACCCAATCCTATTCCCGAGCAATTATCTTGTAGATACAGTCTAGTTCGTCATCGCACACCAGCTCAGTGTAGCGCGCTCCTTCCGCAGGTCTAAAGGCACCACTATGCGTAGTGACTTTTTCTCAAAAATCATTTTGCGCTTCTTTAGATTTATCACTCCATTCATATCAGTGGCCCAATCTATTCCTAGTAGCGCGGGATAGGGATTGTTGTCATCGACAATCTCTATCACCTTGAAATCTGCAAGCGCGCTCGCACCTTCGATGTCTACTGTTATCCCCTGCAATCTTCCCATCGGTAGGATCTTCTGCTAGTTCGCCATCCGTAATTGAATAGGGGACCATTGCAACGCAGGCCTACCCATGCGTTCCCATGTTTGTTTTGGCAGTACATTCACATTTGATCCGAGATCCAAAATTACTTGATCCATTTCATACTCTCCAATTTGCGCAGTCAATCTCATTTCCCTTCTTGTTCACAATGCATGCTTTCCAAGTTTCCAGACTATGCGCGGTTCTCCTGACCCTGCACACCTAGTGATAAGTTCCTGCTGTCCTTTTATAGCCTTGCTATCGCGCAACAGTTTCATGCATGTCTCTAGAAAGGTAGTGAGCATTGAAGGATCCATCCCTGGTTCTAGTGGATCCTTACTACCTGAAGTGGAGGCCTCCGTGAAGCTCTTCTTAGCTTCTATGAATGTCCCCTTCGCGCGCTCCAAATCAAATTCAGGTTCCTTTGTAGGAGCCTTGCAAACACACGCACTTTCTTCAGGCTACTTATCGTCGTCACCTCTTGTTGTGATACCACTTCTGAGCACTATGTTTACATTTGGGTCCTCTTCGCGCGGTTCAGACCTCATCATTTGCAAATTCTGAGTCAGGGGAGGCTAGAGTACCCCTTTATCGCGCAGCCTCGCTATCAGTGTAGGGCAATCCTCTGCCTCATGATCAAACTGAGTACAGTATAAACATGATGTTCTCGTCGGATTCATACAATCGCGGGCCTAGTGCCCTGGCCCTCCGCAATTGTAAAAAATTAGTTTTCTGCGACCCCTTCCTGGTCCCATTCCACCTCAACCTCATCTACGCCCCTAAAATCCAACACGCACCATTCTCGCATTTGGGTCGAGGGCTCATGTTTTGGCCTACACTCTGTAGGCAGGAGTTTGATCCATCATTAGCTCATAACTTCTGCAAGTGTGCTCATCATGGCCTACCAACCTGCAGAAATTACAAAACAATTGATGGGACGTCTGTATATACTTCTACAATAGATGACAATTATCTGTAGTGTGTTTTCCTCCTATCTGACAAATCGCGCACCATAATGCAGGCGTCGTGCTCGGTCCTACTTGTGCCTCTGGTCTTAGTGGCATCGGCCCTCCTCCCGCCAAGTAATATGCGAAGACTGGACAATGGTCCTTGTCCTGCCCCTAGCCTTTGCATTTTATGCACCATACCTCCTCGCGCGCCTCTGGTCGAGTTGTCATGTCCTGTTTCAAACTCTACATTTCCAGACATAAATTTTGCAATTGCGCGTGGATTTGTTGGACTCCCAGGGCAGGATCTTGTATTGGGGTCTCGTGCAGTCTCATTGCAATCTCCAAAGCTTCGGCTTGGGTGGATAACTTCTGTTGTGACAGCGTCGTCCTTAAATGCAATGTTAGTGACAATACAAACCATGCACGGTGTTGCCCGTCTATCAAGGTCATGTTGGCTTCGCAAATCATACTCTTCAGTCTCTGATCCAGATCCCATGGGGTCTCTCCTGGAAGCATCGTGATCTCCTTAAACCTGATAATCGATTGTGTCTCCGACTTTGGCCTGCTAGATTCCCTGTTCAGCGCGGCCTGGATATCTGCGATCCCTGCGTTCGAATGATCATTAGAATTCTTAATGTACCACGTCAGTGCGCGATCCTGCAACACACTCACCAATGTTGCCTTCTTTATATTGTCATCCACGACTCCTTGTGCTTCCCATACAACCCTTACCACGAACCAAAATTGGTCCGGATATTCATTCCCTACTCCCTTGAATATCAGAAATTTTATCGCGCTTGCCATATTGAACTATGGTGGCGGCGGAGGTGGTGTGGGCGGAGATGGAGGTGAAGATGGTGAGACTAGTGGAGGTGTAGGTGGAGGTGGTAGGCACGAAATTCGTTGCCTTATCAAACTGACCGCGCTTCTTGGAGAAACTTTCGCGAGCTCTTCCTCGCTTTCCCGCCGAGGCGAAATCAAGGGGCTATTTTCTATCTCTGCGCTACCTTCATTTCTATATATCCTCCCACTTCGCGTAGCCCCAAACATCAATTTATTTGCATAACTCAATTTTCACTCAATAACATCTTAATCCAAGTGTTCAAAGATTTAATGTACTTACCTCGCGGTCCTTTGAGGAAGCGTCATTCCGCCTCGCTGTAGCTGACTGTCGTGTCTACCGCAAACTCGGTGATAAATCCCCCTATAATTCGATCGAGCCAATGGTCCACAGCGCGCGCGATCTTATCTTCCGATGCTTCTTGTCTGTGCACTAGTTCTAGAGTCCACACAATCAGTTTGTCGAGCCTACACCTTCCCTCACTGTCTACTAGCTTCACGATCCACTCATACAACTCAGAGGGAAAGGATGCAAAGAAAATTTTGTGGATTTCCATATATAAGTAGCGCTCCACCCATTGTTCCTTTGATACTCGCAGATTCATGTTTTCCTTCGCCGCGAACTCGTGAATCTTTCTATCTAACCACCCTTCAATTTCTTTCTTTGTTAGATTCTAGTGACATGACATCAAACATCCCTTATGCAGATCTCGGTCCCGGCAATGGAACCATTTTTTGGCTTGTTGGGGCCTGACCCAAGTTCAGAGATGATTTAGCCAAACAAATATCGGTACTACTAGCCTTTTCGGCAACAGTCCACAGAGCGCGGACTGAGGTATCACCTGAATTAGTATGGGATGGTGCTAGAACTAGGTTTCCACACCCTGGGGATGTCTGATGGGTTCTGAGTAGTCCGCGGTTTGACCTTGCGCGTTCGTCGCTATGCGCATTTATCAGTACCTCACAGCTTGGGATGCTGCCTTCGCGCAGCCCTACTCGGGGGCTGAATAGTTTTATTACCCAAATCCTTACTAGTAACCTGATATTAGTTTATTAACTTAGCTTATCTGTATGCTTTCATTTATACTTAACAATATTCACCATTCATACAAAAGCGCGCAGTAAATAAACAGTATAATTACAATTGATATCAAACAGGTAATAACACAAGAACAGATACACAGAATTCAGATAAAACTTCTCTTTATTATTCTTCTTCCTTGGTTACAGACTCGACTCCACCCTGCGCACTCAGCTACAGGGGTCCGCGCACTCAGCTACGGACTCTACTAGGCCTTTGCGCACTCAACAGTAGAGCCTCTTCCTATTACTATGACCCAAGATACTTAGACTCTTGCTCTATGCTCCTTATGTTTCAGACTCTATCCATTGGTTAACTCCTTCGTTACTTTACAACTTAGAGCCTCACTCTATTTATACAGTCCCATGGTCCACGGAACATGGGTAGGCCGACACTACATTCAAAACTTAGGGTGGACAACCCTATGACTCTAACATACAATTCGCACTCCGCGCCCGCAATTCGCGGGGATTTACAATAATATTACTCAAAACTTGGGCTTTGAGCCCCAAAACATGTTGTGGGGGGATTCCATGCCCAACAAATACCCTAGGGTGATTCTACCCGATTGGCGACTCCACTGGGGAAAGCATTCTTGTTTTTCTTATATTGGGTTGTTTCTTATTGATCAGGGCCTGCTTGATTGATTTCTTTCTTTTACAATGTATGTGACTTGTTTTCTTCTTGGGCATCAGGTCTAATCTTTTGGATCAAGCCTGGATTTTTTGTTTTTCTTTAATGAGCTTTATATACGCGCTTTTAAGAGGATACAGTAGTGTATACACACTAGTTTGTTCAAAGAAACTCGTGTATACGCAAGTTTACTTTGTTTCAATCGCGTATACACGCTTCTTTGTCTTTACACAGTCGCGTATACCTTATTTTGAATAAATTTTTCAAAATCTTGGACCTAGTTAAGATTTTTTCCTGGTGGTTTTTGTTGCTTTCTTGTCATTCACTGTCAGTAAAGCTATGCTTTCATGCAAGTTTTCAGTTTATAATCTTATTCTTGTTGAAAAACCTAGTCAACCTAGGGTTTTTTTTAAGTAAAGTTTCAGTTTGGGCTTTGGGTTCAAGGCTTCTTGTAGAATTTCTTGGTTTTTTGGACTTTGCGGAACAAGAAATTGGTTGTAGTTTTGTTTATAACCCAACTTTCGGATTGCTTTGCTTTTCTTTCCTTTTTTGGTTGACCTATTTTGTTTTTCATGGTTTTTGAGTGCCTCTTTGGCGATCTTGAAAGTCTTTCTTGACTTTCTTTTTGTTTTTTTAAGTCCTTTACACTGATGTTCAGATCAATCTATGCAATTCTGTAGTCCTTTGTCATTTCAAGTTTTATTATATTAATGATGTGCATAACTTGTGAATTTTGGGACTCTTTATGCTTGTTTTTGGTCTTGGAATTTTAGTACTCATGGTGTTCTCAAAAACTTCTTTGGGTTATTTAAAAAATAAAAAGAAAAAAACATCGTTCTTTCCTTTCCCTTTCTTTTCAGTTTTTTGTTTTTGGTTTCTTCATTGTCATTGAGCAATTGTGAACTTTTTTCGATTGGTTTTGCCTAGTTTCGAGGGAAGTTTGTCATTGAATTTGTGCCCTCCTTGTAGTCAAGTTGGCCTATTGATCTTGTGAAGGAACACATTTGCTTATTGTATGAGCATCCATAGAATCTTGCATCATCGTTATAGTTTGCATTAAGTTAGTTTGCATTGGAGACATTTTAGTCTTTTTGTTAGAATTTGAGTGCGGAGCGTGTTTTTTGAAAAAAGAAAAAAAATTGCTTTACAAGTTTATTCGTAGAACCTTATAGATATCTCTTTTCATCGAAGAAAAATAGTTGCATTTGCATATAACTAAGTTTCTATTGATTTATTTTGTGTCAAAACACCACAAGTTGCACTCTCATTTTACCCGTGACCTAAAGAATGACCTTTTAAAATCAAGCGCTTAATTAAAAAGAACTAGAATATTTTTTGATTTTTCATTAATTACATCAACAATTCTAGCTCTTTAGGTCCTTGGAATAGGTGAGTGGAGAGTTAACTCTCCAAGGCCGCTTAAACTGTTAAACATAGATGTTGAATAATGAGCAAAATCCAGTGTCGTTAGAAAGACCGGGAAAGCTCCTTTCTACTGGGAGTCAAGCACGAGGGAGAGTGAAGACAAGGAAAGAGAGATACCCCCTCTCCTACTTGTTGGATCCTGACCGGAGACTATTTCACCTAGATTTTGATACGAACTGGTGTCCATAGTTGCTATTCCTAGGGACCACATAGGTTGCTGTGGAGGGGAGTCCCGCGGCACCTGAGGCAGACGTTTCATCACGTTCATTAGTACTTCTGGAGGGTACCTTTGTGAATCTTGGGTACTTGCACCGGCAAAGGCTTTTTTATGGGGGTCAGCGTAACTGATTTTGTCACCTTCACTCGTAGGCTTGGGCCATCACTATCCCAAACTATCTTTGGAAGGTCCTTGATTTCACTTTCTTGTATTTTGGTGTCCAGTCCTCATCACCTGAAATGGAAATACTTGGAAGTTTCTTGATTGACTGTATCTTCTAAGGACATTGTTAGAGAATTCTCTTTGCTCCTAGTTGGCCATAGCTTTATAAAAATATTGAGTCTTTAATTAGTTCTCTTAAATAATTAAAAGTGGTTGATCGACCAGTTCATCGGTCTAGGAGGCTTCGTGGGCTTTCACCTACGAGTGCAGAGCTTTCTTCCAGAAGGCGTAGGAGAAATTCTGTTGGTGATTTCCAATCAGTGGTGGTGGATGAAATGGATATTGATCCTCCAGTTCAAACTATTGTTTCACAGAATATACCTAGTGTAAGTCAAGATTTAGAGAGGAACACTCCAGTCCTTTCTAGAGTCTTCTTCCAATCGGAAGATGTTATAGACGTTGAAGAACCCCCTGAGTCTCTTATGACTCCTTCTTCTCCTCTCCCTCCCGATTATCCAGATATTCTATTATATTTCGGGACCCGACCCACAGGCCTTCGAGCCCTAGTCTATATTCATCTTTTCCTTCGATGGCCACTTCTAGGAGCATGGTTTCAACTATGAGTGCTACTAGTGTACATAATCCTTACTCAGTACAAGGAGAAGGTACAATTTCCATACCTTCAATCACTCCTAGCACTGCAACCTTTGGCTCTACCTCCATTCCATCTTCGAGTGGGGGCACCCAAGCTTTTGCCTCCAACACTGGTTCTTTCCCCTTTGGTATGCCTTCTAGCGAAATTCTTTCAGTTCCCTTAACTTTTCCATCCGTTGCTTCCATGTTTATGACTTCCATGGCAAGTGGGTCAACTTCTCTTCAGGGTTTCCCTTTTGGGAGTGAGCATATACCACATTCAAACTTGTCCCTAGGATCAACACATTTTCCCTCCAAAGGTCAAGGTTATAATCCTTCCCAAGGATAGACTAATCCAGCTGTTAGTAGCTTGGGAGCCGGGAATCAGTTCTCTTTCGGGCAATAGGGGAACATGGCATACCCCTTTGTAGTTCATGTCAGATTTTTTCTCCCTTTTCTAATGCATGGAACCCTTACCAAGGGCTCTCTGCTCCATTTAACACCTCACTAAGGGGAAATTTCACTGGATATGGCAATTTTTCGACAAGAGTTGTATAGAAAGTGAATTTTTCTGGGCCACAAGGTTTTCCTTATGGTTCAAGCACTTCTACGAATCACCTCAGGCAAATTGGTGCCTTCACAAATCTAGGATATTCTTTTCAGAACATTGGGAATTCTGCCCAGAGTGGGTGGAATCCTCAAGGTCCTTCATGTCTACCTTTCCTGACAACTTTAAACTTGTCAAATCTATCAAAGTTGACTAACGATCCTATTTGATACAACCCAGTTTAGCCTTCGGTTCCAACCAAACATCCATTGGACATACCCAAATTCGAAGGGGAGACTATTGAAGATCCAGTTGACCATATAACCACTTTCCATTTATGGTGTTCGTCGAAATCCCTGATTGATGATTCAATCAGGTTGAGACTATTTCAACGCACCCTAAATGGGAATGTAGCTAAATGGTATATTGATCTTCCATGGGGCACCTTCACTTCGTTTGGTGACTTGGCCACCATATTTTTAAACCATTTTCAGTTGCCCGTTTGTTATGATTTTGGAACTGAGCTCTTAGCTAATTTCCACCAAGACCAAGCAACCCACATTTCTAATCACATCCAGGAATGGAGGAGAAGGAAGAGGCTCATTAAAGTTGATATTCCCTAAGAATTCCTTCTTGAATGGTTTCTCAAATCTTTGCATCCTGAAATTTCTAAGGATGTATCGCTCTCTAGTGTATTCATCGAAGAACAAGCTATTTTTAGAGCCCAACAGCTAGAACTCATATATTCTCAATCTGGGATTCTTGAGAGAATTTTTCATAATGCTCCTAGATCTAAGGTTGATCTTGCCAAGCCGAAGCTAGGTCCACATGTTGACGGGCTTGTCGGATCAATTGATAATAGCACGACTAACCTGTTAAACCAATTGCAGCAGTTGTCTTTGCAAACTTCTTCTTCTATTCAAGCATCGCCATCAATGCCCATGCCTTCTCAACCTTTGTGTATCAACCTCATTCAAACTTCTAATCCCAACGGAAATCAACAATCTGATGGGAAGGAGAAATGGCATGGTAAGAAAAATAATCAGGATGGGAAGGGTAATGCAAATAAGCCTAACAATAATGTTTGGGAGGGTAAAAAAAATTCCAAGAAGAAAGTAAAGTTTCCATGCAAGTTATGCAATGGTGACCATTTGACTCATCTTTGCCCAAAGATTAAGGATGCTCAACGCTTGTTGGTTCAGCAAGGGCCTTCTAGCTCCCAGGCTGTGCTAACTAACCCTTTTCCCCAAGGGTAGCAGTTGTTAGCCTATGATAGAACACCTAGTGAATTTATGGGTGTTCTCCCTAAATTTCTTATTACGTTAGGTGGGAAGATTGTCTTAATCAATATGATGGTGGTTGATCACCCTTTAGAATTTAATATGCTACTTGGGCATGATTTTGTGTATGTTATGAATGTTGTGGTGTCTTCACTCTTTTGAGTGTTATATTTTCCTCATAACGGAATTATTGTCACTATTAATCATCTTGCATCTGATAATCACCCCCATAATTCGAATTTATTACAGAATACCCCTTGGTATGTTCCAAGTGTTCAAGCAGACTCTACTCGGTCACGGGTGAACTATGTGACATCGTATCCTCAATTGTTCAATTGCCTGTGAGAAGGATCCTTTGAACTATTATTTTCCTTCTCGGGACATGGTCCTGGCAGTTGACCGAGTGATTTCTCCTATGGGGACATGGGACCCCTTAATTCCCTCTTTTGATCCTTCTAGTTCTCATTATTTCTTGGCAGTTGAGTTGCCTTCATAGGGGGAACTTTTCGAAGCCATGAGTTTTAACTACCAAAGGAGTCCTTGGCCTGATCCCCACAAGGGGCTTGTCTTGAAGAACTACTATGTGTAAGTCGAAAGGATGCATGGTTCCCTGTACTATATTGTACATATAATGTACGTATTTTCAAGTTTTGTATTCGATTATAACACAAGATTTTATCTAAAGTTTATATATGGGATGTATTAACTTCTTGTATAGTGTTCCTAATTATGTCTACAAAACTTGGAAGACTTCTCCTTTGGGAATTTTTATGGTTGATCCGCTCTGACAGGTATCATTTTTCACTAGCATATAGGTTAGGGGATATCATTTTCCATTGCATTTTGCATACTAGCCTCCATACTATGATATCTTGGCCATAGGGTCAACCCCATCATGTCTTGGTTCTTAAACCATTTTCACTCTCCGACTTATAAAATCATGACGTGATGGTAGAGCCAACCTTTACATGGGCATCTTAGTTAGATTCTCGCTGGCATATGTTTCCCATGATACTATACCGCGTAGGCTCGGGAGTCCTCTTTAGTCCTGCCATGACTTGTGCGTTGAAGCTTCATTCTCTTACTTCTTCGCTATTTTTCAGGATTTATACCCTAGAGGCTCCTTTGTGTTGAGTTGTATCACTTCATTGCATGTTGAATATTTGCCTTTTTTTGGCCTCAAGCCGGCTTCATTTGGACTCGTGTGTAAGCCTTTTTTTGACCAGACCTTTCTACAAAATCAACCCTGCAATCATTTAGTCTTTGCAACTTGACACCCACTTATCCGTGGAAAGAACATTCCTTTGAGTGTCATTGACTAGTTTCATCACCTTTCATTGAGCATAGGCATGTTCCACTCCAAGGAACTAGAACATCTGTACTTCTACATTCATTCTTTCCAGTGTATTATAGCCATTCTTTTATTCTTTTTCGGGCTTTCTAAATATGAAAAAAAAAAGAGCAGGAATGAGACATTACTTCCACAATTGATGGCTATTAGAGTCAGTTGTGTCACCCTTGAACAAAGCTTGCAAAATTAAGTCTTTCCTCCATTGGAATGGGATTTAGTTTGACTTAGGAGAGCCTTAACCTTGTTATTGAGTCAGTACTCCTCTGGTTGCTTATCTCTTTCAATCATATGGAGAGTTTTTCTATTCCTCTTGCATGACAAAATTATACAAAGTTATCATATGCTGCCATATTGTCACATTTGGGTCATGCTTTTGTTCAAGGGAAGTAAAATTGAGTCGGCCTTTCTGCGGTGTCTCTTGACTTATTTTCAGTCGACCATCCTTGGTCATCAGAGTCATGTTCACTATCACATCATCTATTTGGTCCTTTTCTTGTGCTAGTTTGAGAAGGTCTCCATTGACTTCTTGCTGTCGGGTCTTGCTCTTATCGACTACAACAAATTGCTCTAAGAGTAGACCTAGAGCTGCACCCTGGCCCTATTTCCATCATTGATAGGTGATCTTGTGCTCATCATCAATCAATATCATGGGTCTTTGACTAAGTTATTTCCCTTATGTTTGATGTCATCTTTCATTATCACACATTAGGATTCGTGCAGTACCTTGGTTTCCATTTGACCTCATTGGTGGATTCCTTGCCTTTGTGTCAACTTTCATTATTGGTTGGTACAAATGGTTTATGTTGTGTGCTAGCTACATCGTGTTTACACTGGAAATGTGCTTCGGTTTGGTTACTACATCTTTATTCATCCGAATATTCCTTCCATATTATTGGCCTGCGGGTTACACTCGTGCTAGATTGATGAAGGATTCCTTAATGCCTTCCTTCCAACAGATATTTTCCCATCGAATTCAACTCATTTCTTTGGGAACAAGGTCTAGAGTCCATTTGGCAGTACCTTAGGGTTTGCAGTCATCAGTGGTAGATTCTTTCACTATCAACAATGGGAATACATCATTGTCTCATGACTGATAGATTCTTCCAAGTGTTTGACTTCAGATCATTTATTCTCACTTGTTAGATTGTATTGGGTACCTTGGCTCTCATAATCATTATCGGTGAGTAGTCTTGTGTTTGTTAACGGTATACATCAATGATCGGTAATCAAACGATTTCTCACATGGTCGACTTTAGATCATTTATTCCCATTCTATAGAAATGCACCACGGAGGTCGGTGAAGACCTCGGGTTTGCATCAATATTTGTTGGTTCACTTGCCAGTTTCTCATGTTTCTACTAGTGACACCATCTACCTTATGTGTTGCAGTTCATCACAGCGACATCCTATATGTTGGCACCCGATTTGTATGCAGTACCATTTGTTCCACTATTTGACTTGGTACTTTTTGGTTCACCTTTATGACTTCAGTGATCAGCTTTCTACTTCAGCATCATTGATCAGTTCTTTATATGTGATATTGTGACATGTACTTCTATGGATATGCTCAGATGATCCACTATGTATTTTCAGTTCTTTTATACTTGTATACATATTGGGTTCACTTTTTTATTTGATATGCAGACATGCTTTATTATCTCTAATCATGGGTATGCCCGCCTTAGACAACAGCTTTCTTTCTAATCTCTTCCACTAGCTTGGCAAGTTAAAATCTGGCAAACTCCTCTCAGGTCCTCACATGTTTCTTTCTATACACTTAATACATTTCGGCCATCATGTACCCCTTCTGAACTCACGTGTTAGGGAGAGTTTGTTATAGCACCATTTACCACCCTTCGTAGATTTGATACTCTATGATATGGCCTAGGGAAACCCTTCCCTACCTGACTTCGTCCATTTTCTAAATAACAATGTTTTAAATCCCATACGCGAGTATGCCCTATCTAAAGCGCGTGTACATGCAGTTCAACCTATACCCAACCCACGTATATGTGTTAAAACTTTAAAAAATATATAATCTCCCTTAATTCGGGCGTGGTTTACGAGTTTGACCGGATACGCACCTACTATAGCCCGTGGTCCAACTGTTTCCCAAAAAAAAAATACTAATTTGGAGAAGTATAAATACATCTCCATGGGAAGGTCTAAGGGAGGAGGAAGTATTAGATATTGATATTATAGTCGATTACATCCTTGATCAAGTCTGAAGATATCCTTGTTTCTTTTGCACTCCCAGTCATAGGAAACCCTTGTTTCCTTCTTGAGATGTTCATCATCCCTTCATGACATCCTTGTGTATACTTATGGAAGATTGTTGAGGCCTGGGCAAGACGAATCCAGAGGACAGTTTCGCTTGGAGATGTCGGATGACTCAGGTTGTAGTTCTTCCGTATTTTCTTTAGCTTACATTAATAAAGAGGCGTTGTCTTGTTCCTGATGATTATGGTCTTTATGCATTAATTTATGTCATGGTTTGCTTATAAAATCTCACGTTAATGCTTATTTTCTTACATGCTTATATGATCTAACCTTGATATCATGAACATGATTTCAGTTATTTTTGGTGTATATGCTTTGCCTTGAATGAATTGAATGTCTTAAAATGCAAGGAAGAAGCAGAGGGTTTGAACCCTACGAGAACGACCTCAAGCGTAGGACCTACGGGTAAGACCTTCTGTACCAAGTTTAAATGTTTAAGTATTAGGATTGCTTGTTTGTGTGTCTCTTTATGTTGTATGAACTCTACTTTGTTGGGGTTCCCAAAAGAAGACTGTTGGCTTGTTGGGGCCTAACCCAGATTTAGAGATGATTTAGCCAAACAAATCCCAGTACTACTGGCCCTTTCGACAACAATCCGCAGAGCGCGGACTGAGGTATCACCCGAAGTAGTATGGGAGGGTGCTAGAACCAGGTTTCCGTGCCCTAGGGATGTCTGATGGGTTCCAATTGGTCTGCGATTTGACCCTGCGCGTTCATCACTACGCACACTTACCAGTACCTCGCAGCCTGGGATGGTGCCTTCACGCAGCCCTACTCGAGGGTCGAACAATGTTATTACCCAAATCCTTACTAGTAACCTGATATTAGTTTATTAACTTAGCTTATCTGTATGCTTTCATTTATACTTAACAATATTCACCATTCATACAAAAGCGCGCAGTAAATAAACAGTATAATTGCAATTGATATCAAACAGGTAATAACACAAGAATAGATACACGGAATTCAGATAAAACTTCTCTTTAATATTCTTCTTCCTTGGTTACAAACTCAACTCCGCCCTGCGGACTCAGTCCGTGCACTCAGCTGCGGACTCAGTCCGCGCACTCAGCTGCGGACTCTACTAGGCCTTTGTGCACTCAGCTACAGAGCCTCTTCCTACTACTACGACCCAAGATACTTAGACTCTTACTCTATGCTCGTTATCTTTCAGACTCTATCCATTGGTTAACTCCTCCGGTACTTTATAGCTTAGAGCCTCACTCTATTTATACAATCCCATGGTCTGCGGACCATGGGTAGGCCGACACTACTTTCAAAACTTAGGGTGGACAACCCTATGACTCTAACATACAATTCGTGCTCTGTGCCCGCAATTCGTGGGGCTTTACAATAATATTACTCAAAACTTGGGCTTTGAGCCCCAAAACATGTTGTGGGGGGATTCCATGTCCAAGAGGACCCCAACACAAACATCGTGACTCGCCCTTGAGTCACTCTGTCGGCACGGCAATCTTGGCGTGGCGGCAATCTTGGGAGCGTTTCTTATAGCACCATTTACCACCCTTGGTAGATTTGATGCTCTATGATATGGCCTAGGGCAACCCTTCCCTACTAGACTTGGTCCATTTTCTAAAAAACAATGTTTTAAATCCCATACGCAATTATGCCCTATATAAAGCACATGTACACGCGGGTCAGCCCATACCCAACCCGTGTATATGTGTTAAAACATTAAAAAATATATAATCTCCCTTAATTCAGGCGTGGTTTACGGGTTTGATCGGATACCCACTTACTACAGCCTGTGGCCCAACTATTTCCCAAATGTAAAAACTAATTTGGATAAGTATAAATACATCTCCAAGGGAAGGCCTAAGGGAGGAGGAAGGATTAGATGTTGATATTATAGTCGATTACATCCTTGATCAAGTCTGAAGATATCCATGTGTCTTCTGCACTCCCAGTCATAGGAAACCCATGTTTCCTTCTTGAGATCTTCATCATCCCTTCATGACATCCTTGTGTATACTTATGGAGGAGTATTGTTGAGGCCTGGGTAGGACAGATTTAGAGGATGGTTTCTCTTGGAGACGGCAGATGAAGCAGGTTGTAGTTCTTCTGTATTTTCTTTAGCTTATGTTAATAAAGAGGCGTTGTCTTGTTCCTGATAATTATGGTCTTTATGCATTAATTTATGTCATGATTTGCTTATAAAATCTCACGTTAATGCTTATTTTCTTACATTCTTATATGGTCTAACCTTGATATCATGAACATGCTTTCAGTTATTTTTGGTGTATATGCTTTGTCTTGAATGAATTGCAGGTCTTAAAGCGCAACGAAGAAGCAGAGGGTTTGAACCCTACGGGTAAGACCTTTTGTACCAAGTTTAACTGTTTAAGTATTAGGATTGCTTGTTTGTGTGTCTCTTTATGTTGTATGTTGTCCACTCTGTTGGGGTTCCCAACCCAAGACCCTAGGGTGATTCTACCCAAAACACCCTTCAAGTTATAAATGGAAATTCATGCCTCTAAATTGGATGAATAATCATGTAGTTGAAGGTAATTTCTCATTCCTAGAGGCCAAGCTTTAGCCTCCTCTTCTTTCTTGTGCTCACCATTATATTTGGGTGGTTGATCTTTCTGAGTTCCCCTTGCAAGTTATCCAGGTTTGGTCTCCTTCTTGGTTTCCTTACCAGTGACATTCTTGAACTACTTTCTAATCCTAAGGGAACATGGCATCTCTTAGGAGATTTCCTTGATGCATAATGATGATGCCCAGTAGCACTCCTAGAGCTCCTTGAACCCCTAACATCTTTCTCCCTAACTCGTGAGTTGTGTTCCTTTGCTTACCCAAAATCAAACCCCTGGTCCACTCTCCTCTTAAATTTATTGAGGCTCTGTAAAAATTGAGTATTGATTTGTTATTGTTCTCTTATCAACCTCTCATTATTAGCTTTGTAGTTTAGCACCTCCATTTTGAGGCTCCTCGAGGTTTCCACCAGGTCTTTGTCCCCTGGCCTATCCCTTCCATGCTTATTGGAATTTATTCCAGCATTACCCATGCTAATATTCATGGATCTAACCTCTTCTTAATGACTATAGGACCCCTAAGTATCCCCCATACTCCTAATCTTCATGTTGGTCCTTCCTTATAGGCTACCTGTTACATTCCTTTGAAATTTTTAGGAAATTTTGTACCTAAATACAAAATTATGAATAGATAGGTGTATCCTCCTTCTCAATATATTTCTATCGACTATTTTTTTACCCAAATCCAAGCCCTAAGCTAGAAGTTATGGTGTATGATAGTTTTGGCTTATTTACCCCAATCTCCCTTGTTTTGTCACAACACACTATTTCCACATTCTGAATAATTATACATTTAAATTTTTAAATCTAACTCCATGGATGGGTCCTATAGTCCCTTAGCTTTCCATTAACTATTTCAACACCCCAATCGAAGATTTGGTTGCTAAGTTCCACCTTTCTGAAGTGATTGTATTCCCTATCCTTCATTCGTACTATTTCATTCAATCATAATCCCTTCATATTAAATCACCCTAGACCAGTCAAATTTTCTTGTAATTGTCTTTAGACATAGGACTCGGACTATATGCCCCTTGTTCTCTTGAAGAAATAACTTCTTATGTTTTTGGGTTTTTAGTTCTCATTAGGCTAGAACTAGCCCATATAACTTCCCTTGACACTTGGCATGCATGCAGCCTTCTCACTTTTCCTTCATCAAGGCCCTATGTTTATTTTCGGAGTAAAGTTCAAGAAATTTCCCTCTGAGTCCTTTTGTTTTTGACGTCATTGATTTGGATCTTGACATCTCGGCATCTCGACATCGAGTTCCCTTAGCTTCCCTTCTACTCCAACCTTAATTTAAAACACTTAAGATCCGAAGGACCAAGATCTTGTGATGTCCTCTCCAAGCCACATCATACCAACTCCCATCCTCTATGGTTATCTACCAGTAATCCATTGGTCTAATACTCATATGGATCCACTCCCATGCCACATCATCTTGACTTTGGGTCTAGCATCCCTCTCATTAACTGACTCACTCGAATTTTCTAAGAGCCCGAACACCCAAGAACCCAATAAGGCCCACCTACTTACGTCACTCCAGCCCAGCGTATGTCATCTTGACTTCAAGTTTATCGGCTCAGTCATCGCTCTACTTACTTGAATGTTCCAAGAGGCCAATAGGGCCCACCTACTTGCGTCCCTCCAACCTAACATAAGTCATATCAGCATCTTGACTTTAGGTCTATCGGCCCACTTATCGCTCAACTTACTCAAATGTTCCGAGAGCTTGAAGACTCAAGAGCTCAATGGGGCCTACCTACTTACGTCACTCCATCCCAACATACATCATCTCGACATCTCGAGGTCAAGTCTATCGACTTTCTCATCACTCAACTTACTTGAATTTTTCAAGCCCAATAGGGCCTACCTAATTGCTTCATCTCAACAATATGACATTATATCGCAATGTCATGCTAGCACGGAATGCCACATCAATTGTCCATGCAAGATACCATGTTAGCGTCATATATTCCCTAAGTATATGTGGCTTCATTTAGGTCACTTACGACTTGTCCACCAAGTCACCCTCCCTATTGTGTGTCACACAGTCATATGAAACTGCCATGATAAACCTGTTAGTAATGTGGACACCCTAGCGGTGGTTTTGAATTTGAGGAAGAGGGCATACAATTAAACTTTGTCGTTCATCATGGATGTACGGTTTGGCGCTAATCCCAATCACACCTCCCCCTCCCGTTAAACATCGACCACGAGAGGGGGGGGAGCGCCTTAATCAATCTCGACTATCAATAGAAGGTGGTGGACCATCGATCGAAGATGGTTGGTTTGACGCTAATTCCAATCATACCCTCATCCCCCCCACCTACCAGTTAAACATCGACCATGGGGGGGGGGCTTTAATTGATCTTGATCGTTAGTATAGAATCATTGTGGATTGAATACTATCCGCCAATCTGACAACTTTGCAATCATTGCATTCCATGAAACCATATCTCCATCAAGAATTTCGTCAAACATTTTGTGTACTTCCTCCATAAATCTAAACTTAACATACCCTAATTGCCTTTTTCCAAGGATTTAATACTAATGCAACCTTGTAACATACTTGCACATATATTTGAATCTATGGGAATACCTTGTTGGTTCATTATATATGACACATTTACATCTTCCTTCAACTCATTATGCATACAAAAACCATCCAGTTCCTTCTTCAACAATACAGTCTTTTGTCTTTATCCCCTGTAGTCCCAGTGCTGCATTCTAGCTCTACAATTCATAAATCTGACCAATTCCAAGCTTGAAGTCATTCAAACAAAGGATAAAATTTCAATTTTGTAA
The DNA here is from genome assembly GCA_031772625.1 of Pinus tabuliformis. Lineage (NCBI taxonomy): Eukaryota > Viridiplantae > Streptophyta > Pinopsida > Pinales > Pinaceae > Pinus > Pinus tabuliformis. Next base: position 142,370,577 of record CM062807.1, read on the forward strand.
CCCTAGGGCATCAATTTCCTCGAATTTCTAAGAAATTTCCCCAATTCCACATGGCAAATTTTGATAAATACTTGGTAGGCATCCTCATACTACATTTTTCCAAACACTTCGTAAGCATACTCAGCAAATTTTTATTTTGCACCTGTATCTTTCCCCCATATAGGCCAGATGTTTCAATTGTGTCTTTGATACCATTTGCAATGTCCCTCAGCCCACTATCGGCTTATTATAGCCACCAACTAAGGCCCAATTTTATGCCAGTTACCCTTTGGTAACCTATCTTCTAAAAAATTCCACTTTTTTGGTAAATCACGATATAATGCAATGCATGTCTAGATGCATGCTAAAATGTAATACATATGCACAGGAATATTCTTACATGAAAATCCTTCTTAATTATGATTCAAAATACAATTCACTAAAATATATAAAACATTACAGTGGAAAATAAAGATAGGAGATAATATTGCCTGATCGGAGTGTGAATCGGCATTAATGGGGTGTACGGGCCGAAGACTTCATGCAGTTAATTAGGATTGTCCTCGCCACCCTCCGCATGCAGCCAACACTTGGATCGGTGGCAGCAAGCATGCGGGAGTTATTAGATGGGAGCAGTAGAGTGATAAGGCCATCTGGAGAGGGAAAAAACTTGTTTCGAAGGTTAATGAGAGCAGTGTGAGTGATAATGGTCATGTGGAGGTGGACAGCAAGGGAAACTCACAGTCGGAGGTAGTCGACGTATGCAAAACTCGGTAGTAAATCTTGGTATGTAATCAATCTTCACCCTGCAAATTCAATTAAAATGGCGATGAGTATGCAGCCTTGTGACGAGGATTTACCTATGTTTGGGCTGGGAGGTTACAGGTTTTGGAGTGGCTAGAGGCATTGATCCAGGTGGATATTGGTGGCCACCCGCCTATTCCACTTGCTCCCCCACCATTGTTTCTTTCATTTTTTTGGGCCCTGAACTTCCGGAGTCGTTTTGAGGCCCTAAACGATGTTTTTTTGGGGAAAACACGGACCAACATGGACCATGGACCAATGTTAATCATTCAAAAGTTGTAGTCCTCATATAGATCTTTCTAACAAGGTATTGTGCGCATCAAACGGAGATCATATGCAAAGTTACGACCCCGGGAAGTTGATGTACCAATTTACCCAAACGAGGCCCATAATTTGGCGCTTCATCTCTTAGGGTTAGGTTTTTGGATGTTTATGGTTTTCCATTTTTCTCAATAATAAATAGGCCTTTGAGCCTCCTTGTAACATAGTTCAGAGGCATGTAGCCGCCACATATCTTCTCAGAGATAAGCTACCATCGCCCGAGCTAGTCTTATTTCCATTCTGTTTGTAAGCATATTTCAGTATTTGATATTAATGAAATGAAGTGATATTTGTATTGCGTCTTTGTATCTATATTTATATCTGTATTTTTTTGTGTTCCTATTTAAATTCGGATCAGTGGTATCACAGCGTTCTGCTATTTCTCTGTTTTTCTTTGCATGTCCCCAACGAGGTCAGGATATAAGGAGTTATAGCATGATCTAGTTGAACCTTTGCAAGATCAGCCTCGCAAACCCTGACGGTCGTCCATGGGGGAAGAAAAGAAAGATAAGGGGGCAGAGATCCTATCAAAATATTGCTTGAGGAGGCCCTTGAGAAACAAAGCAACGCGATGATGGATAACTTTGCCCAGATCCTTCAACGGTTGCCCACCGGTGGCGCATCCACATCCAGCAACCACTCTGGAGGCTCCACTCCTTTTAAGGTACAAGTAAACTTTGACATTCCCATATTTTAGGTCCAAATAGATGCAAACATCGTAGATAAATGGTTAAATCTACTAGAAGGATATTTTTCTATTCATGATTTTTCTAACCGAGAAAATATTACTTTTTCTCTTCTCAAAGCCCCCCCCCCCCCCACGTCAAGAACTGGTGGGAAACCTACTTTGAGTAGAAGGATGAAAGTACGACCTCACTGTTTTCAGTCGCACCCACTTGGAATTCATTCCGGGATGCCATCAAGGAGCATTAGTAACCTGTGAGGAGCTATGAGGATAAATACATAAAGTGGACAACGCTGCGACAGGGAAGGGACCAAGACGTGTCAGAGTTTACCAATGATTTTCATACCCTTCACACGAAGTTGGGTATTAAGGATTCTGAGAAACATTTGGTACTCAAGTACAACGGCTGCCTACAAAGGTACATCCAGGATGACAAGGAGTTCCTGGACATCTCCTCACTCAGAATGGCGTATCGATACTTCATCAAGATCGAGCAGAAGTTTAAACAGAAGAAGCGAGACTTTGGATCTGCGAATCCGAAGCAAGGGAAAGGTGCCCCCAAACCGCATAAAAAAGGACAAAACTAAGGCGGGGTGGCCCAAGACAACCTGCCAAAGCTGAAAGGAAAGAAAAACACCATGAAGCCAAAGAAGGACATGGGAAAGTGGTGTGAGTTCCATAAGAGCTCCACTCATAACACAAGTGAGTGTCGGGACAAGCAGTCACTGGTGGTCGAGCTGAAGGCTTCGGAATCAGATGCATGTTCTGACTCTGAGTCAGAAATAGAAAAGGGGAATGACAAAGGGAAGCAAATTATCGATGCGGAGTCCAACACCACCATTTCCACCACAAAGATCTAGAAGGAGGAACCCGAAGATCTAAAGGAGGAGGAGCACCTCTTCCACTCTCAAATGTGAGTAAAGGGTTCCTCGCTACAGTTCATTATCAATAGCAGGAGCCAAAAGAACCTCATTTCGACAGAGGTTGTGAAGTGGTTGGGCTTACCGACCACAGCACACCCACAACCGTACACCATTAAGTGGCTTCACCAAGGATGGGATCTTCACGTGAGCCAGCAGTGTCACCTTCCATACAGCATCAATCCCTTCACGGATGAGGTACTGTGTGACATTTCTCCCCTTGATGTTTGTGATGTATTATTAGGCCAACCATACTTGTGGAAGTGACATGTTGTGTATGAGTCAAGGTCTTGCGTTGTTATGTTTACTTTGGGAAATAAGTTGTACAGGATACCGGAGGTAGCACCGCCTACCACCATCTCTTTGGTTACTGCAAAAAAATGCAATAAGCTCATTTCAAAAACTGGGAAAAAAATTCCTGGTGATACGCCCTCAGGGAAAGAAGAAGACGGTGGCCATGACCTCTAGATAGGGCCCCTCTACACGTCAACAACAGATGGACAAGGTCGTGGAGGAGTACAAGGACATCTTCACCTCCCCTACAAGGGTGCCTTTGCACTGTCAGGTCAAGCACTCCATCGATCTAACCCCAGGTACGTCGTTGCCCAATGGACATGAAATCAAGAGGAAGATTCAGGATTTGTTGCATAAAGGTCACATATGGCCGAGTTCATCGCCCTGTGGGAGCCTGATCGTGTTGGTACAGAAGAAGGATGGGACTTGGAGACTCTATATTTACTATCGAGCGCTGAACAATATCACTATCCAGAATAGGTACCCGATCCCACGGATTGATGACTTTTTGGACCAACTCAAGGGGACAAAATATTTCACCAAGATCGACTTGAAGTCTGGATATCACCAAGTACCAATCGAACCATCTGATGTGTGGGAGACTGTCTTCAAAGCAAGGAGGGTGTTTTCTAAAGGTTGGTTATGCCTTTCGGGTTGACGAATTCTCCTGCAACCTTCATGAGGCTGATGGATGACATATTTCCACCATTCACCATCTCATTTGTAGTGGTATACTTGGATGACATCCTGATCTTCATCTAGAGTTGGGAATAGCACCTCCACCACATCCGTCAGGTTCTCCAAACACTGCGACAACACAAGTTGTGTGCCAATTTGGAGAAATGAACTTTTGGCATGACCCAGGTTCAGTATATGGGATACATTATTGATGAGTGGGGGGTGCATGTGGATCTAGTCAAGATCCAATTCATTCGGGATTGGCCAACCCCAACCACTCTGACAGAGCTCCACAAATTTCTGGGTCTTGCCAATTTCTACCGCATGTTTGTGTTGGGATTCTCTCATATCACTTAGCCCTTGAGTCAAGTCACTAAGGGAGGAGCGAAAGAAAAAAATATTTTGGTCTGAATCTCAACAAAAGGCATTCGCAGAGTTGAAACATCGCCTCTGCTCTGCACCAGTGCTCACATTACCAGACTTGCAACAGCCATTTTATATCAAGACGAATGCCTCTGACTATGCTATGGGGGCAGTACTTACTCAACAGGGGCATCCAGTGGCATATCAAAATGGGACACTTTCAGACACAGTCTGAAAGTATCCCACTTATGACAAATAGATGTATTCCATTATGCAGGTCTGCCGAAAATGGAAGCATTAGATTTTGGGGAAGGAAACAGTCATCCACACAGACCACCGACCCCTGCAGTTCATACAAATGCAAGGGAAGTTGCAGAATGATCACCATCATAAGTGGTTCAAATACCTATGAAAATTCCATTTGAATATCAAGTATAAGAAGGGCAGCACCAATAATGTTGCAGACTAACTCAGGTGACCACCGATTATTGCGTTAACCACCATGCTCAACTCTTGTGGGAACAAGACTTCTGATTAACCACTTCTCTACAAACGCAACCCAGAGTTTGGCCACACATACCAGACGCTCTTAGAGGGTTGGCAAGTTCCATATTTTCACCTCCACGATGTCCTATTATGCCACCTAGGACACCTTTGTGTTCCTTCAATCGAGCGTGCCAAGATGATTTGGGAAGGACACTACAATTAAGCCGCTGGGCATTTCGGGGTCGAGAAACCGGTGGCAGTACTGCAAAAGCATTTTTATTGGCCGAATCTTCGACAGGATGTCAAGAAGTACATAAAATCATGCACTACCTGCGCCATTTCCAAACCAACCATCAAGAAGCAAGGCCTCTATACTCGGTTGCCTACCCATAGTCGACCTTGGGAATCAATCTCCACCAATCACATGTAGGGCCTTCCTTCTACTAAGCATGGCAAGGACTTCGTTTTTGTGGTGGTCAACAGATTCTCGAAGATGGCCATTATGGTGGCTTGCAAGAAGAATAAGACAACAAAAGCCACTGCTAAACTCTTCTTTGAACAAGTGTGGGTAGACTTTGGGATCCCACAGTATATCATCTCAGATTGGGATAGCAGGTTTCCTAGTACATTTTGGTCTAGTCTCTACTTGATGCTGGACACCAAGCTCACAAAGTTCACAGTTTTCCATCCCCAAACCAATGGCCAGACAGAGGTCATCAACAGGATGACCATATACATTTTGGACATGTACAACTCAAAGCATCCATACACATGGGATGAGAGCCTCCCCTATGTCCAGCATAGCTATAACCGGTCTCTCCACAGCTCAACTGGCCACAGCCCTTTTTAGGTGGGCTTGGGACTCCAACCACTATGTCCCATTGATGTGGCCATACCATTTGCAGCTACTCAGGCAGATTCGGCTCATGTCCAATCCGAAGTCGATAAGGCAATAAGCTTCATTGAGCACATCCAACATATCCACCAACAGATCCATGACATTCTAGAGAGATCAAATGCCAAGTACAAGCAGTGACATGATCAAAATAAGGTGCCACACAAGTTTCAAGTCGGTGACAAAGTCTGGTTGCATTTTCAGAAGGAACGCCTTACCGGAGCCTATCAGAAACCTAGACCACTCTGATATGGTCCTTACACCATTACCAAGGCTATGGGAGACAATACATTTGAACTTAGCATTCCCCCATTCCTTGGCCTGCACCCAGTATTCAATGTGGACCGCCTTCGACCATACTTCCCACCATTACTAGACACATCGGACATTGCAGAACAGCTCACACCTACATAGTTAAATCCAGATTGCATGGAACAAGCTACAACTGATCAGATCATGAACATGCATATCAATAACACCCGACAACAAAGGATCCAAATATATCAATTTGTCAAAGTAGGACAACTCCTTCACTAGGGCAAGTGGCTCACTAGGGACCAAGTTCAGCAGAAGTTTCCTCATCTCATGGAGGAACTCAACACAATGGGGACCATTGTTTCCTAAGGGGGATGAATGATCCGGGTGGATATTGGCGGCCACCCGCCTATTCCACTTGTTCCCCCACCATTGTTTCTTTCAATTTTTAGTTTCCTTATTTGTAGCACAATTTACTATTTTTGGCAGTTTTCGGGTCCTGAACTTCCGGAGCCGTTTTGAGGCCCTAAATGACATTTTTTTGGGAAAACCGGCACCAACATGGAACATGGCCCAATGTTGGTCTTTCAAAAGTTGTATTCCTCGGATAGAGACTTCTGATGAGGTATTGTGCACGTCAAATGGAGATCATATGCCAAAGTTACAAACCCGAGAAGTTGATGTACCAATTTATCAAAACGAGGCCCATAGTTTGACACTTCATCTCCTAGGGTTAGGTTTTTGGATGTTTATGGTTTTCCGTTGTTTCTAAATAATAAATAGGCCTTTAATCCTCATTGTAAAATAGTTCAAAGGCATGTAGCCACCACATCTCTTCTCATAGATAAGCTACCATCGCCCAAGCTAGTCTTATTTCCATTCTGTTTGTAATCATATTTCATTATTTATGAAATTAAGTGTTATTTATACTGCATCTTTGTATTGATGGTTATATATGTAATTTGTTGCGTTCGCGTTTAAATTCGGATCAGGCATAGCCTCGCCGACCTCCAGGTTGGTTCGGTGTTAATTGCCTTGCTTGTCCCTGTGTCTATATAATTTCGGATCTATTTGTCTCTGATGGGCACATGCATGGTAGAGGGATTCGAGTGTGAGGATGGTGTAAGTCCCCCTCCCAAGGGGCTGGAAAAGTGGACAGGGGGTTGGCTCTGCAGAGCTTGGGGGGTTTTTCATCCAGCATCGGTAAAAAGAGAGTCATGGGCTCAATAAACCCCAAACATACCATCTGGTGGTTGGGAGGGGAAGGCACCAAAGGTAGGTCGGCCAAGATTTGGGTCATTCTAGTCCTCTGGTCTCAAATTTCTTGGGTTGGGAATCTTGGTGAGGGTGGTACTCATTTTAGAGATTGGGGGAGTGTATGGAATTATGTCTAGAAATTGAAGTCGGATTTGGTCAATATGGGTCTGAATTCCAGTGTCCGAGCATCCTTTAAGGGGTCGTTGTGCAGAGGGTTTGGTGGGTGAGGGGCTCAGCCTCGTGGTAGGCTTGCAACCTATATTATGGACGGCATGGTGATAGTTGGTATGGCTCTATACTACTCGTTTAAGCACTGCAATGGGTAGAGGAAGGCTTGTGATCATGAGGATATTAGAATCCTATGTTGGTATTCAATCCATAGCAAACAGTGGAAGAGGATCCTTACTCAGCTAGTGTCCTATGACTTTGTAGCAGGTCTGCGGTAGGGGCAAGACCGCTGGCTATGTCGAGCACCCAACCTGCAGCCCTGGGTATTAGAAAAGGTGAAAGAATAGGGAAGAGAAGATAAATTGACAGACATAGGTAGCAAAATGGCTCGAGCGAAGGGAATAAGGAACAATGGAGGAGGGAACCATGGTCAAGGGAGGCAGAGAAAGGTGGCCCCGTCTCCGAGTAGTCTGCCTAGCTCCTCCAATGGGGCGACATGAATGGGACGTGGGCATAAGTCAACCTCGTGTATCATTGATGAAGCATCCCAATCTTACCACGCCAGTAAATCGAACCCGATCAAGCAATTAATAGTAGAATGTGAAGAAGAAATCCCACAGGCAGTGGAAGATTTCGAGCTAGACCTGGATGAGTGGCAAGCAGTGGCCCCGAATTTATGCCATACTAGAGGAAGAGTAACCCAGTATATAAAAAATATGCGCCTCCTCTGAATGATGAAGAGTATCTTGGCGAAGGCTATGGAACGATTTCCTCCGGACCTACATGCAGCCCCTCGGGGGCATTTGAAGAAGTTGGATTTTACCAAGGAATTGCAAAAAAATCTAGTTTTAGTTGCAGCCGCAGAGTGGAAGGTTGAGCCGGATCGAGCAACACATCCCATGCATTCCTTACTCGAAGTTGCTTGGCTCTACAGTGAAGGACCCCTCTCTGGTAGATTTTGTTGATGATGAACAGTGACAGTGCACCCATGATCTTTTTCTAAATGCTTTTGTTATATAGTTATAGACTTATTATCAGTTACGTTTACAATTATCTAGAGAATAGGAAGTACAAAGACTATTAGGTGTATATTGCATGGCTAGACAGACTTATGTTTTTTCATTTATGGATGGCTTATTCTGCAGCTAGGTAGCCAATAGACCTGGTTCCCCACTAGGCAGGTTGAGGCCACCTAACTCATGGATATATGGATGTAACCTGCCTTATTTATGAAAATTAATAGAAATGTATTACCAAGCTTAGAAAAAAAAAGATAGGAGATAAGATAATATCTTTATGTTTTTTCCCAATTGGTTGTAGACCTTCAACGTTCCTCCTATCCATAAACCACATTATTCATTTCTCTCTGTTAGTTTCAGTCTTGTTAGTCTGTCACCAGTGATCAAATATGCTCTTACAAGGTGTTGTTAGGGTGTCAAGTCAAATTTTTGTCATTTCAGTGAATCTTCAAATAAAAATTTGGTCATTGGTTGTTGTGTCTAGGTCATTGCTGCTCCCTTCATTTACTCATGGTTTTCATCACTCATCATGGTCATTGTCTTCTTCGAGGTATTATATCTTCATTTAAGTGTCTTAGTTCATGAAATGGTTAAATTCCTCATTTTAGGTCATGGTCTAGGGTTTCACTCCATGTTCATCATGATACCATATGTTGCCAAAAACATGTCCATCATGTGATTAAGTGGGTAAAGGGAGTTAGCAGCTTAGGGAAGGCAAAATAAAGGTAAAGGTAATGCTTTATTTGACCAAATGGAGAAGAATTTTACAAAAGTGAAAGAGGATTTTTTCCACTATAGACCAAGGAACAAAAACCTCCTTCTGTCTATGCACAGGTATTATGATTTGAAACAAATGCCCAAACTACACTTGCTACGGGAGAGTTGTTTAACTTCTGGACATCTTGACTTCAAGACAGTTATTCAGGGGTGTGGAGCAGGTCTTGGCAGTGCTTAAGGACTCTATTCTATAGCAGACATCCTAAGATTTCCAATGTTACCTTCATATTTTGATTTGGATTAGTGGAAGATATCAAAAAGTGCTTTGCAAGTTGGTGTTGCACTTTTGTCAGAGAAACCCTGAGTTTTTGGAGTGGCCTTCGGAAAATCGATTTTTCTCCCTGATGGAATATCCAAATTACATTCTTGAGGAGTCCATTTTATAGCCGACTTCAATCTCTTTCCAATGAGCAATCAAGTTCTCAATTTGGAACATTTTGAGGCCTCCAAAAGTGGTTTTGAAGATGGCATTGCGCACAAAGACACTGTGTTGCGCACAGAGTAGAGTGTCCAGAAAACGCCCAAATTTCTCCCAAATTTGATTTGTAAGCCTGTAAAATTGATTTCATTTCTTCCTAATCCAAGAAACAAGTAATTACACCATTATTCTTCCTTCTTTTCTCTTCAAAATCATCTCATGCCAATGCTTTTTCCAATTAGGGTTTGTAGTGAAATTGTCATGGAGAATGATAGGTTGATGATGGCTATTTTTATTTCTTGGTTTTTAAACATGTAAAATATTTCCCTACACCTATATACATGTTTGATAAACTATTTTAACCACTCAGTCAACCTCAAAACAGAATTCTACCTCTCCAAAAGTGAAACCCTAGTTCATTCCTAGGGGTTTTTGGGCACTTTCACTACAAACTCCTTTTTCCTTCTCACAAGCAAATCATTCCTCCATTTCTTTTCCACTATTTTTCATCAGCTCTCCATAGTTCATTTCCACCTCTTTCAAACCTCATTTACCATTTTTTCCACTCCACCTACACATCATTTCATTTTTCACTCATCCCTCACTGTTTTTTCCCTTTTCCTATCATCTAGGCTTTCAAAAATGAAATGAGATTGCTTCACCAAGCCATCACCAAGACACATCAGCACAACCTATGGAAGTAGGGTTATAAAACAATCAGAGGAGGTTCCCAAGGCACCTAGACCTGAGGTGACCAAAACATGCCAGAGATGAAAGGACTTGTGTTTGCTTCTCATGGTGAGAAAGGGGCTAAGCCTTCTACATCAGCAATACAGGGACCGGCAGCGCGGGATAAAGACACAGTTGTGCATGAGTTTGAGCTAGTTGATTTAGAGGCAGAGGATCATACTTCAAGCATGCAGCAGACAATTAGAGATAAATACTATCAAATCAAGGAGCTTATAGTCAACATGGCAAGAACTAGATACATCATTTCATTCCTTGAACAAGAGAATAGTCAGATCAAAGCAAAGAAATTGATCATGGAAAAAGAGGAAACCAAGTTATTACAACAGGTTGGCAAGAGCAAAGAAATCATAGAGTCAAGTGAGCCTGAAGGAGCAAAATGGAAAGGTAAGAGGAAAATCCAAGAATAAAGGGCCTGAAGAAGGCATTGCAAGAAGAGGAAGAACACATCCTGTTGAATGAAGACATAGACCTAGAGGATAGAATTGCTCTTGAGGTCAATCAAGACAAGGAGTATTGGCTCAACAAGGTGAATTAACACTTGGAGAAGCTCCTTGAAAAGGAAAACACAGATAATCAGTTGCTTAGACATATGGCGCACCACTACCAAGGTCAAAACACGATCGCTAATGTCAAGGTAAATCAGCTTGAAAACAAGCTCAAAGAAGCCAAAAAGGACCAAAATGATGAGGGAAACTTGGAGATGATTGTTGAAGCATCTATGAAGGTTTAACATACATAATTTTACAGCTTCTAGCCAATTCTGAGCACTTTTAGTTTTTTGTGAATTTTGGAGCAAATTCAGAAAATCAGCAGCTCCAGAAGCACAGCGCCTTGGCGCTACGCTTTTTCCTTAGGAATCTATTTCAAGAAATGTATACATTTTTGGAAAGCTATTTCCATCCTATAAAAACCCATTTTCTCAGATTTTATAGAGGTGGCTCAGTTTTGGAGAAAAGTGCAAAAAAGTGGCAAAAAACTAGCATTCTAGACCCTTTTTTGACAGGCGTTGCGCACCTGGAGTGACCTTGGGAGAATGGATTTTTCAAGGTCTTCCCATGGTCCAAATTCAAAAATCAAACCGTTTTGGAAACTAGACTTGAAGGGCTAGTTGACCATTCTCTCAGTTTTTCATTTTGACCTCTGGAAGGCACCTAAAAATCAGCTCAAAGTCGGCATTGCGCTTCTGCATTTTTCTGTGTTTTCATTTGTAAATTTCATTGTGTAAAATCTCTAGTTTCCAGTTTGACTTAGTCAATGTCAAACCTATTTATGTAATGGCATGATCCAGATTTAAACATGAACGCAACAAATTATAGAGATAACCATAAACACAGAGATGCAGCGGAAATAATACTTCATTTCATTAATGTAAAATACTGAAATATGCTTACAAACATAAATGGAAATAAACCAGCTAGGGCAATGGTATCTTATCTCTGAGAAGAGATATGGCGGCTTCATGACTCTGAACTGCCTTACAATGAAGCTCAAGGGCCTCTTTATTATTGAACAATAAGAGTAAACCCTAAACAACCAAAACCCTAACCCGAGGAGATGTAACACCAAGAGTTTTTAGGCCCCATTGGGGTGAGTTGGACAGCCAACTTCCCAGGGTCGCGACTTGGTCATATTCTCTCAGTTTGATGTGCATGATAACCCGTTGGAAAGATATCTCTGAGGACTATGACGAAAAAGGTGATTTTAGATAGCAAATTGCTGGCGTTAGATTTCCAAAAAAACGTCATTTAGGGCCTCAAAACGGCCCGGAAGTTTAGGACCCAAAAAACTGCTAAAAATAGTAAACTGTGCTACAATTAAGGAAACTGGAAAACTGAAAGAAGAAATGGTGGAGGTCCAAGTGGAATTGGCAGGTGGCCACCAATATCCACCTGGATCATGGCACTATTTTTTAGGCTAGGTGATGTAGGCATGAATAAATGTACATCATAGGTTGTTTTTTATGTTTATTAGGCCTCATAAAGGAAGCAAACTCCTAAACAAAATCTCCAAGAATTGTTTGAGTTTCACCTTCTCACTCTCACCTGTTGGTTGAGAGAATCTTGGAGTCAGTTTCTCCACCAAGGAATTCGACTCCTGAAGGTGGGCAAGTGGTCTAAGAGAGACTATATGCATCATTTCTCTTTGAGAGAGAAGGGTTGGACTTTCTGTGGAGGAGGCTTTCATGTAATCATCTTTTCAGCTAATACAGAGACAATTGCAGCTATTTTCAAGGAACTCTAGCCCAGTGAGTTCATGGTGTTTGTTCTTCATTCTATATGTTTTCTAAAGGTTAAAACATATTTATCTAAATGATATCTCTTCTTTTTATGGATGCCTTATAGTAAAATACACAGAATTCTTGTTTCTCAAGCTCTGTTTATCTGGTTTTCATAGTTATGTTTATGTCTTCCTAAGCTAATGAAATCATGTTTACTTATGCTCATTAGTTTCTTCTACACTTTCTCATCTATACTAGACTGACAATATTCTAAATACACCACGGCTTCTGATATCTAGCTCCTTCTCATATTTTCTCCTGCACTCCTACAGCCTAGACCTATTTGTGGCTCCAAACCCTAAGTTCAACAAACCCTAAAACCCAAATTTTCACAAACAAACAAACAAATATATATATCTAGCCTAAAACTCATTTGCTTTAAATTCATATCACTGATAAGAGACTTAGATAGATCCCTCTCATGCTCAGTAGGGCTAGATACTGAGCTGAAGTAGTTTGAGGTTACCCTTCTCGATTTCCTTTCCAGCCTAGGAAATTGTAAGGACTAACATTTTTGGCGTCGTTTCCAGGGAACAAAAGATCATACCTTCCCTGGGAAAGAACGACAAGGATCAGATCTTATTGTTGATGGTGAAAAGTGATTAGACACAAGAAAGTTTATGCATCTTTCACCTGGTGACTCTAGTGTTGAAGAATTCAAAGAATTAGAATTCTCATGGCGACTCCACTGTTCAAAACCAGTAGTTTGAAGAACTTCTTGGTGAATTAACTGTTTTCAAAATGGATTCAACTGCTCGAAGGTGTGCTCCTATGAATCGAGCTCATATTCTTGGTTTTCCGAATCATATTCCTTGTATAGATTGATAAACAGGGTTGCCAAAGTTTAAAGGTCAGGATGGCCAAGATGAGGCTATTCTACATTTAATCAGCTTTCAATGGCATATACTAAGCTCGAGATCAGGTTTCATGAGGATTGTTTGATGAAAATGTTTATGGCTACCCTAGAAGGAAAAGCAAGATCTTGGTATGAAGGATTGAAGCCAGGTAGCTTATACTCTCTTAAATATTTCCACACAACATTCTTTGATTTTTATGGAAAATCTCATCATTCATTTTTGTTGTTCAAATATTGTTGTAAATCCTGTGAAAAAATCATTCAATACCTTGAAGAGGATTTTGGTGATGAATAATGTCTAGATTATGAAATCATAGAGGCCCTTTATGATTTTTCTTCCCAACAGCAATTTGAAGAAGCTAATCACTTTGATACACGAGATGAAACTCGCCACGCAGTAGCCTCCTCTTTGATTGATGAAGAATCAGATGATGAATATTGTCAAGATGCTCATAAATATTCCCCACAAGAAACAATTCTGGAAGAAATGATCAGCTAGAGGTAAAGGAATAAATTCAACAGTCTAAAACTAATCAAGAAAAGGATAATAATTAAAAATAACATGTTATTTTAGATCCTGTGGGTGTATACCTTCGCACTGTGGTTGTCGAACAAAGTTCTCTTGCCAATCATCAGGAAAAAGTAATTGAGCATATCATTGAAGAATCATTTGTTGATTTGCAGCAATCTTATGATCCACAAGAACATCTCCAAGAGACAACAATTTCTGCAGCTGAAAATGAAACTGATCAGATTGTCAAGGATCAAGAAAAGAGTAGTGAAAGAGAAGAGTTTGTTCTAAAGCATATTGCAGAAGAGAATTGTTTTCAGGAAAACTTCCAGAAACCAATGTCTTCTTTGACTGAAGATAATATTGATCAGCAATCACTTGATGAAGGTCAAATTCATTCCCTCGAATTATATGAAGGTATTCAGCAGTGTTCAAAAGACCATGACATTGATGAGGAGTGTCAATTAGATTTTGTTAGGTCCCTATAATACTAGTGATTACCCCATTACTATTGTAGTTGCATCCCTTATTAATATTTTTGTGCCCCTATTGTCCCCATATTGTTATTACTGTGCCCCATAGAATCCCTCTATTGTTATTTTTGTGCCTTTATATTATTATTGTTAGGTCGGCTTGGTTATATTATGACTCCTTAGACTCCTATATATAGAAAGGAGGTTTTGTCATTTGAATCATCCAAGAATTGTTCATTTATGCAATGTAAAGGAGGTTTCCCCCTCGAAGAGGCTGAATTCTAAGGCGTTAATCTATCTTTTCTATATTTTTGTGAGCTGGTTTCATAACATTTGGTATCAGAGCTTTGAATTCTAGGGTTTCGCTGCTCCAAACAGGTCATCGTGGCATTTGTGCTATAAATTTGTTTCTGCAACGTTTCAGAAGCTACCAAAAAAACCCATTTGGGAAGAAATCGTGCTGAACCACGGGTCCGAATTTCAGAGTTTTTTGCACACAACATTTGTGGAAATATGATCTGAGGAAGTCGGTATTTTTGCAGACTCCTGAATTACATTCCAAACAGGTGACCTGGGGAAAATAGTCATAACTTTTGTTTTGAGCATCAGATTGAAATTTCGTAAGAAGTTGCAGAAAGAGGACGGACTATAGTTTCCTGTGTACATTTTTCAGATCCTAAGGTCGAAACAGGGACACGTGGCACTTCATACAAGTTCGCTCTTCTGAAAAGGTATATAATCAGGTCATCTTGGGAGATTGTACATAACTCTTTCTTGGAGAATCTACATTTAATCAGACTGGTGGCATTGGAAATAGGACGTAGAGGGTTACCACAAGTCACAATTTTAGAACTGGAAGATCTGAAATTACAGAGATACATCAGAGGCAATATCGAGCTCCTACAAAGTGAAAAAAGGTGTGTAGATTTTTTTAAATTTTTGCTTAAGCTTGGTTTGAAAAATTATTTTGAAGGAATTCAAAGGGCATAGTATATCATTATTATTGGCAACTAATGCCCCGAGGAAAGAAAATTCAAACACCTAGTAAGCAACCCGAAAGCTCTAGCATGACTTATGAAGAAGAGGAAGAAATGCAACATGATATTTCAAAATTACAAGACCAAGTGCAACAAATGTCACTCGCACAAAAAGTAACAGAATCTAAGATGGATGGTTTAAAGAAAGATGTTGAAGCTAAGATGAATGACGTGGAAGCTAAAATGGACGATTTTAAGAAATATTTGAAGACAAATTTGAAGACAGGCATGGCAGATTTGAAGATAGATTTGACAAATTTTCTACAAGAAATACTTACTAATGGTGAAAGGGTAGTAAAGGAAACTCTTGATGAGAAAAAAATAAATGTTAATCATGATTTCATAAACTTTAACGTTGGATCTAAGAACGATCATATTCCAAAAATCAATATGAGGAAGTTTGATGGCAAGGATCCCGCAACATGGATACTACAGATGGAGCAATTTTTCGATCTCAATAATGTGAAAAACACACAAAAGTTATGTATTGCCACTTTATATTTGGAACCAAATCAGTTTGTATGGTATCAATGGCTTTGCTCTCATAAACAAATTGTCACTTGGGCAATTTTTACGCAAGAATTGACAGCACGTTATGAGGATACAAAAAGCAACACTTTTTTTAGCCAACTGATAAGTCTCAAACAAAAGGGTTCAATGATGGATCACATTGAGGACTTCAAAAATTGAACATAAGGGTAAAAGATATTCCAAAAGAGCATAGGATTTATGTGTTCATAGGGACTTTAAAGGATAATATCGAACATGAGGTTCGCCTTTGGGAACCTGATTCATTGGAGAAGGCATTCAGGTTAGCAAGAAAAATGGAAAGCAAAATTATGGCAACCAGGGAGCCTACCACTCACAACTATAAAGATGGAAGTGTTGTTGCCCCTAGCCTTCCACAACCTATAAGGTTGACACCACAACAATTGGAAGAAAAAAGAGCAAAAGGGCTTTGTTACAGTTGTGATAGCAAATACACTAAAGGTCATAAGTGTGCTGAGAAGAAATTGTTCTACATAGATTATGAAGAGGAGGAAGAAAAGGAACAAGAAATGTCAAAAGAAGAGGACATACCCCAGTAACAAACCCTAGATAAAGAAGTAATGAATCCAACCATATCTTGTAATGCATTGGCTGGAATTACCACTCCTCAAACTATCAAGATAGAAGGACATATCAAGAAGAAAAAGGTAATAGTGTTGATTGATTCAGGAAGTACCCACAATTTTATTCATTGTAAGATATCAAAAGAATTGAATTGCTTCCTATATCCAGCACCAAAGAGTCAAGTAATGGTTGCAAGTGGAGTAATGATAAATTTCTCTAGAAAGTGCCATAATATCAAGCTATCCATCGGAGAATATGTATTGAGTAGCCCAATGCTTTCCATTCCAATGGGAGTCGTTGATGTTGTACTAGGAGTTCAATGGCTACAATCCTTGGGTACAATAGCTTTTAATTTTCAAGAACTTTTCATGAAATTTTTTGCAGAAGGAAAGGAATTTGAATTAAGGGGTATTGCAGGGAAACTGGGAAAGATAATCAACTCTAACGGTATAACAAAGCTTCTAAAAAAGGAACAAAGAGGTGTAATTTCACAATTATATTCGCTAGATGTTTCCACATCGAAATCATCTATTTCTCTAGATCTCCAAAAAGTCCTGGGCAATCATTCCGAGGTATTTGAGACTCCCAAAGGTCTCCCACCTATTCGTGATCATGATCATGCTATTCATCTGATTCCAGGAAGTGTTCCTCCAAACATCAGGTCATACAGATATCTCTATGCCCAAAAGAGTGAAATTGAACATATGGTTGCAGAAATGCTAGAGGCTGGTATAATTCAACCTAGTCAAAGTTCTTTCTCTGCTCCGTTAGTATTGGTGTATAAGAAGGATGGATCATGGCGCATGTGTCCGGATTATAGGGAGCTCAACAAGCTCACTATTAAAGATAAGTTTCCCATTCCTGTCATTGATGAATTACTGGATGAATTGCATGGATCAATTTACTTCACCAAGTTGGATCTTCGTTTAGGATATCATCAAATCAGAATGAAGATTGAAGACATTCCGAAAACAACATTTATAACTCATGAGGGTCATTATGAATTTTTGGTCATGCCTTTTGGCCTTACCAATGCACCTTCTACATTTCAAGGTTTGATGAATCACATTTTCAAACCCTTCCTTAGAAAATTTGTGTTAGTATTTTTTGATGATATACTAATCTACAGCAAGTCTTGGAAGGATCATGTTGAACATGTTGACAGGGTGCTACAACTATTGGAGGAGAAACAACTATATTCAAAAAGATCCAAATGTTTCTTTGGAGTACAAGAGGTGGAATATCTGGGTCATATTGTATCTCATGAAGGAGTTAAGGTAGACCCTAGAAAAATTAAAGCCATTAAAGAATGGAAAAACCCCACATCCATAAAGCATCTGCGAGGATTTCTTGGGTTGACAGAGTATTATCGCAAGTTTGTTAAGAATTATGGGAGAATAACAGCACCTCTAACAACATTATTGAAGAAAGATGCATTTTCATGGACTCCAGAAGCAACAAAGGCCTTCGAACATCTTAAAGAGGCAATGTGCCAAGCACCGGTCTTAGCTACATCGGACTTCACAAAAACCTTTATTGTGGAATGTGATGCTTCAGGAAATGGAATTGGTGTTGTTTTAATGCAAGATGAAATACCCATTACTTTTGAAAGTTGTCCAATCAAGGGAAAGTTTTTACCCAAAGCTATTTATGAGAAGGAAATTTTGGCAATACTACATGCACTTAAGAAATGGCGACCCTACCTAATGGGAAGACACTTCAAGGTAAAAACAGATCATGATAGCCTTAAATACTTTTTAGAACAAAGATTATCCTCTGAAGAGCAACAAAAGTGGGTCACAAAGATGTTGGGTTATGACTTTGAAATCATCTACAAAAAAGGGAAGCAAAATGTGGTGGTAGATGCACTATCAAGAAAGGATGAGGATGTGGAAGCATTGTTGTGCACCATTTCTATTATCCAACCAGATTGGATAAACGAAGCAAGGATAGAATGGAAGAATGATGAAGACGTGTGGGCACTTATTCGAAAGTTACAACAAGATTTCAGTACATCTGATACATTTAGCTGGCAAAATGATTCGTTATGGTACAAAGATCGCTTATACCTCTGTAAGAATTCCCAAATCAAACAAAATATTCTTATGGAATTGCACACTTCTCCTTTAGAAGGGCACTCAGGATTTTTAAAAACTTACCGCAGGGTTAAGATTGAATTTTTTTGGGATGGCCTTAAATCGGATATTCAAAAGTTTGTGGCGAAATGTTTGGTTTGCCAACAAAATAAAGTTGAAACAATTAAGACCCCGGGTCTATTACAACCTTTATCCATTCCAAGCCAACGTTGGGAGGAGGTTTCAATGGATTTTATCACAGGTTTACCCAAGTCTGAGGGAAGGAGTGTCATCATGGTGGTAGTTGATAGACTTACCAAGTATGCACACGTTTGTGCATTATCACATCCATTTAAAGCAAGTACAGTTTCTACTGCATTTATGGAAACAATTCAAATGATACATGGAAACCCAAAGATTATTGTAAGTGACAGAGATCCCATTTTCACTGGAAATTTTTGGACAAAATTATTTTCTTGTCTTGGTACTCAGTTAGCTCATAGCTCATCTTATCATCCTCAATCTGATGGGAAAACTGAGATAGTAGACAAATGTTTGGAAGGATATCTTCGTTGCTTTGTATCTGATAAACAGACACAATGGGTCAAATGGTTGCCTCTGGCCAAATGGTGGTATAACACTTCCTTCCATACATCAACAAAAATGACCCCATTTATGGCACTTTATGGATATCAGCCACCATCCATCACATCATATTTAAGAGAAAATTCTAAGTTTCAAGCAGTGGAACATCACATCGAGCATCAACAACAAGTCCTCCAACTCTTAAAGGATAACCTCGTGTTGGCACAGAATAGAATGAAACAACAGGCAAATCAACATCGCAGTGAAATAAGTTTTGATGTAGGTGATGGGGTATTCCTACGGCTACAACCATATAAACAAATGTCCCTCAAGCAAGCTAAGAAGGATAATAAATTATCACCAAAGTATTATGGTCCGTACAAGGTGTTGCAAAAGATTGGTATTATGGCATACAAATTGGAGCTTCCTGTGGCATACAAAAAACTCCTTCATTTTATGCATAAGTATTATTATTTGAAACAAATTCCCAAACTACACTTGCTACGGAAGAGTTGTTGCACTTCTTGACAGCTTGACTTCAAGATAGCTTTTTAGGGGTGTGGATCAGATGTTATTGTGTAGCAGACATCCTAATATTTCAAAAGGTACATTCATATTGTTATTTGGATTAGTGGGAGTCATCCAAAAGTGCTCTGCAAGTTGGTGTTGCGCTTTTGTCAAAGAAACCCTGAGTTTTTGGAGTGACCTTGGGAAAATCGATTTTTCTCCCTAATGGAGTCTCCAAATTACATGCTTAAGGAGTCCATCTTATCGCTGACTTAAATCTATTTCAAATGAGCTATCAAATTCTCAATTTGGAGCAGTTTGAGGCCTCCAAAAGTGGTTTTGAAAATGGAGTTGTGCACAGAGACACTGCGTTGCGCACAGCCTAACTGCACTGCGCACAGGACAGAGTGTCCAGAAAACGCCCAAATTTCTCCCAAATTTGATCTGTAAGCCTGCAAAACTTGATTTCATTGCTTACTAAGCCAAGAAACAAGTAAGTACACCATTATTCTTCGTTCTTTTCTCTTCAAAATCATCTCATCCCAATGATTTTTCCAATTAGGGTTTGTAGTGAAATTTTCATGGAGAATGATAGGTTGATGATGTCCATTTTTATTTCTTGGTTTCTAAACATGTAAAATGTTTCCCTACACCTATATACATGTTTGATAAACTATTTTAACCACTCAATCAACCTCAAAACAAAATTTTACCTCTCCAAAAGTGAAACCCAAGTTCATTCCTAGGGGTTTTTGGGCACTTTCACTACAAACTCTATTTTTCGTTCTCACAAGAAAATCATTCCTCCATTGCTTTTCCACTCATTTTCATCAGCTCTCCATAGTTCATTTCCACCTGTTTCAAACCTCTGTTTCCCTTTTTTCCACTCCACCTACACATCATTTCATTTTTCACTCATCCCTCACTGTTTTTTTCCCTTTTCCTATCATCTAGGCTTTCAAAAATGAAATGAGATTGCTTCACCAAGCCATCACCAAGATACATCAGCACAACCTATGGAAGTAGGGCTATCAAAAAAATCAGAGGAGATTCCCAAGGCACCTAGACCTGAGGTGACCAAAACATACCAGAGATGAAAAGGACTTGTGTTTGCTTCTCATGGTGAGAAAGGGGCCAAGCCTTCTACATCAGCAAAACAAGGACTGGCAGTGCGGGGTAAAGACACAGTTGAGCATGAGTTTGATTTAGAGGCAAAGGATTAGACTTCAAGCATGCAGCGGAAAATCAGAGATAAATACTCTCAGATCAAGGAGCTTACAGTCAACATGGCGAGAGCTAGATACTCATTCCTTGAACAAGAGAATAGTCAGCTCAAAGCAAAGCAATTGATCATGGAAAAAGAGTAAATCAAGTTATTACAGCAGGTTGGCAAGGGCAAAGAAATCATAGAGTCAAGTGAGCCTGAAGGAGAAAAAGGGAAAGGTAAGAGGAAAAGGCCAAGAACAAAGGGCTTGAAGAAGGCATTGCAAGAAGAGGAAGAACACTTCCTGTTGAATGAAGACATAGACCTAGAGGACATAATTGCTCTTGAGGTCAATCAAGACAAGGAGTATTGGCTCAACAGGGTGAATGAAAACTTGGAAAAGCTCCTTGAGAAGGCAAATAGATATAATCAGTTTCTTAGACATATGGCGCACCACTACCAGGCTCAAAACATGATCGTCAATGTCAAGGTAAAGCAGCTTGAAAACAAGCTCAAAGAAGCCGAAAAGGACCAAAAGGATGAGGGAAACTTGGAGATTCTTGCTGAAGCATCTATGAAGGTTTAACATACATAATTTTACAGCTTCTAGCCAATTCTGAGCACTTTTAGTTTTTTGTGAATTTTGGAGCTAAATTCAGAAAATCAGCAGCTCCAGAAGCGTAGTGCCTTGGCGCTGCGCTTTTTCCTCAGGCATCTATTTCAGGAAAGGTCTACATTTTTGGAAATCTCTTGCCATCCTCTAAAAACCCATTTTCTCATATTTTATAGAGGTGGCACAGTTTTGGAGAAAAGTGCAAAAAAATGGCAAAAAACTAGCATTCTGGACCCTTTTTTGACAGGCATTGCGCACCTAGAGCGATCTTGGGAAAATGGATTTTTGAAGGCCTTCCCATGGTCCAAATTCAAAAATTCAAACTGTTCTAGAAACTAGACTTGAAGGGCTAGTTGATCATTCTCTCAGATTTGCATTTTGACCTCTGGAAGGCACCTCAAAATCAGCTCAACGTCGGCGCTATGCTTTTGCACTTTTCTGTGTTTTAATTTGTAAATTTCACTGTGTAAAATCTCTAGTTTCCAGTTTGACTTAGTCAAAGTCAAACCTCTGTATGTAATGGCACTAGTTTTGAGTCTAGGTGATGTAGGCATGAATAAATGTGTTATAGATCTGATATGAAATTACATGAGAATACAAATATACCCAAGAAATAACAAGATCTGAATATAGATAGACATGCTTCTTTATTGATCAAACCCTTAAGGTAAGGCAACACCATACATTCACTCCTTAAGGAAGGAGAACACTCCACAAGCCATATGCATGTTCATACAATATTCCTTGACATCTCTTAATGGGGAGTCTCTAGCCTCTATATAGGCCTCATACATACAATACCATGGGTCATTACCATGGTTCCCTCAATACCATCTATCTAATACAATGGGATTATTACATTATTGCTAACTACTTGTGGTCCCTTACATGATACGGGTTAACCACTTTATTTATTACTATGGCCCATCCCATTATTACATTATTCCCTTGGTTACCTCCCTCTGTACCCCATACTATCCCTGCTAGGTATACTACAAAATGTACATCATAGGTTGTTTTTTATGTTTATTAGGCCTCATAAAAGAATCAAACTCCTAAAAAAACTCTCCAATAAGTGTTTGAGTTTCACCTTCTCACTCTCACTTGTTGGTTGAGAGAATCTTGGAGTCAGTTGATCCACCAAGGAATTCGACTCCTGAAGGTGGGCAAGTGGTCTAAGAGAGTCTATATGTATCATTTCTCTTTCAGAGAGAAGGGTTGGACTTTTTGTGGAGAAGGCTTGCATGTAATCATCTTTTCAGCTAATACAGAGATAGTTGCAGCTATTTTCAAGGAACTCTAGCCCAATGAGTTCATGGTGTTTGTTCTTCATTCTATCTGTTTTCTAAAGGTTAAAACATCTTTATCTACATGATATCTCTTCTTTTTATGGATGCCTTACAGTGAAATATACAGAATTCTTGTTTCTCAAGCTCTATTTATTTGGTTTTCATAGTTATGTTTATGTATTCCTAAGCTAATGAGATCATGTTTACTTATGCTCATTAGTTTCTTCTACACTTTCTCTTCTATACTACACTGACAATATTCCAAATACACCACGGAGTGAAATATACAAAATTCTTGTTTCTCAAGCTCTGTTTATTTGGTTTTCATAGTTACGTTTATGTCTTCCTAAGCTAATGAAATCATGTTTACTTATGCTCATTAGTTTCTTCTATACTTTCTCTTCTATACTACACTGACAATATTCTAAATACACCACGGCTTCTAATATCTAGCTCCTTCTCAGATTTGCTCCTGCACTCCTACAACCTAGACCTATTTGTGGCTCCAAACCCTAAGTTCAGGAAACCCTAAAGCCCAAATTTTCACAAACAAATATATATATCTAGCCTAAAACTCATTTGCTTTAAATTCATATCACTGATAAGAGACTTAGATAGATCCCTCTCATGCTCAGTAGGGCTAGCTACTGAGTTGAAGTGGTTTGAGGTTACCCTTCTCAATTTCCTTTCCAGCCTAGGAAATTGTAAGGACTAACACTCTCAACAATGGGTCACCCGAAGCCATGGCTTTGAATCCATGGGGAAACAGTTCGCCCAAATCCTGGTACATGTCATGTACCATCCACCAACCAAGGTACCAAACCTGGCAACCTCCAACCAGCAAGCTCACATCCCCCATCAACCCCTATCTCGGTTGGCCAGGGATGTCCAGAGTCATGTGACTCCATGAGTTCCACTTCCCTAAGCATTATCCAGGTACCCTTTAGGCCCTCAGACAGCCAAGGTACCAAACCTAACAGCCTCCAACCTCCAGGCTCACATCCTCCATCAACTGGCACCCAAGTGGTGCACACCCTTCTCTGTACTTGCGATCCCTCGAGTTATGCCACCACCTCCATGGTGTGCAACTCGTCCTGACATGGATGTTTTTAGCACGGGGGCTCTAGGAATTCTTATTTCCATCCTATATCTCCATGTACCCTCTAGGCCCTCATATCAACCCTAACATCCTCCATCCCCCGGGCTCACATCCCCCATCAACTTTCACTTAAGTGGTGCACACCCTTCTCTGCGGTTGCAGTCCCTCAGGTTGTGCCACCACCTTTAGGGCATCTGACTTGATCGAACAAGGATTTTCTCAGCATTGAGGCTCCAAGAGTTCTTGTTTCCATCTTGGGTCTCCAAGTACCCTCCAAGGCCTCATATCAACCCTAGTAGCCTCCAACCTCCTGGGTCACATCCCCATCAACCCGCACCCAAGTGGTGAACACCCTTTTTTTCACCTACAATCGCTCGGGCTATGCCACCACCTCCAGAGCATCAAACTCGGTCAAACAGGGATGTTCTCAACACTGAGGCTCCAAGAGTTCTTGTTGCCATCCTCGGTGTTCATTCTCACATATTAACTTTGTGACTAACTAGCTAACTCCCTCATAGTGCCAACATCTTTCCTTTTATATGCATGTCTCTTACCTGACACTTAGCACACCCCAATGTCACTTCCTAGACTTTGGTTATAAACATGTGCACTTTATATATCTAATATTTGATCATATGAGCCCATTGTATTCATCCATGGAGCCTTAGCCCCCCATACTCATTTTGTCTTCCAGTCTACAATCATAATGTGTTTATTACATGCATGTGTTGTCATATTTACAATTTCATTATTTCTGGCCACAAGACATATATAATTAGAATCATGCACACTTGGGCATACCAAACCCCAAAACACAAATGTACACAGGCGCAACAACCCCTCAAAATAGAAACACACATACACATAGGCATAACAGCCCTCAAAAGAAATCTTAGGCTCACTAGCCTAAGTTTCACATGTACATGTTATTTACAATCCAAGGGTTGAGTAGTGGTGTTACAGCACACATGTTATTTTCAATAGTTCGGTCAATCCCTAGTGGAATGTGTTGTTCCATATATATTATGCTCACATGGTAGGCAACTTGTGGTGGTGAGAATTATGAGTGATGACCCCATCGGGGAAAACTTGATTGGACAAGCAAGGGTGCATGTTGTGGAGATCCTCCAAGGTCAAATCGCCAATCACTAGATTTGATTCTACAACACAAGATAGCCCACTCTTACAACACATCCTTCAATTGTTGGATAACAAATGACACCCTCTAGTATGAAATTTGAGGTCTACTCATAATTAGGACATGGATGATTAGATAGTTGACATGCTAATGATGACTCAATGGTAGAGGAGATATTGAAGTTTATAATTGAAAGCACGCTGTAAAATCCCATTTCCTTAGTAGATGAGGAGGCATAGCTAGGATATCATGAATCCCTCTCGAGTTTTTTTATTCTTTGTATTATAATGTTAGTCTTCATATGTCTAGCTTTGACCTTTATGTTTTACCATTTTAATTCATGTTACATTAGGTCAATCTATGTAACATGCTTATCAATGACTCTATATGCTACTTTATACCCTAATGCGCATATACTAGTAACTTTATAACTATTTGGTTTGTATGTTTATAAGGGTCGTTTGAATGCTCATTGGAATGTTTATTTGAAGATTATTTCAAGCTTATTGATGACTATATATGTTGATTTATCTCTTGATGCTCATATACTAGTATCTTTAATTTGATTTGTATGTCTATAAGGGCTACTTGAAGATTATCTCAAGATATGTTTTCAAGATTATGGAAATAAGTAGGGTTCTAAGGCTTGCAATGAAATATCTTGAAGGTATGGACCTTAGTAACTTCTCCACAAGTTTGTAACCTCTTTTTCATATACAAGCATATAGTGTTTCTCTTACTTTCAAAAAAAAATCAATGATTGTATATACTACATTTAACAAACAATTAAATCTTTATTAAAAAATTAAAATTTAAATATAAATTTATAATAATAATAATTATACACATAATATGCTCACCGAGGTTAGACCAAGTGCTTATAAATTGTCTTGTTAACATCACACACCTTAATTTGAATCCCTAAATAGCCTCTGACATGTGATCGTGAACTTTGTGTGAAAAAATTAAGGGTTATAGTGGAAAATTGAGAGTTCAACCCTATGTTAAGCAAGTAATATTTTGCTTGGTTATAAATTCCCCAACAGATTCATTAAAAATAAAAAAAATAAAAAACTTAAACATAATAGATTAATAATTAAAAACATAAAAATGATTACATAGATTTTTATGATAAAACAAATTGTAATAACTAAAAAAATTATGAAAACAATAGAATGTCATTTTATAATAATGATAATTGTGTGCTAATGATGATGACTTATTCAAATAGATAACTAGATTTATGTAAAATTGATATATATATATATATATATAATATAAATCATGTATATTATATATACCATTTAAAATTGTAAAATATTTAATATTTAATTTAATAACCTCTAACCTAATTGATTTAACAATTTCAAATCTCTTTGACATATAGTATGAAATTATCTATTTTCCAATATCACAGTCATATGTAATCAAAGTATATGTATTTACATTTCCAATAAACATATTATTTAAAATTGTAAACATTGGATATTTACTTTTTATTTCTCTGGTTTTTAGTTAATTGAATCTACAAACCAGCTCTGGTTTGACACTGATTTGACAATGCTAAATATATTTGCATATATCAACACTAAAATGTAAAATTAACTATTTTCAAATTAATGAAAAGTATTACTTATTCGTGATTCAAATACAAGTATTGAATTTTCCAATAAAGATTCAAGTGAAATATAAGTTTTTTAAAGTCTAAGGGGCAGCTTAATAGGTGATTGGCTTGAGTGAGGAGTTTGGTTTTTAGAGGTTTTAGGTTCAAATCTCATAAGTTATCCAACAGATAAAAAAAAAACAAAAACAAAAAATCATAATTTTTAAAAATAATATGAAAAAATTTGTAATAAATAATAAAGTTGTTTAAAATTAATTATTTAAAGAGTTACTTGAATAATGCTTAAAAAATTTAAAGGTTAACAGATTAAATATTAGTGAAGTTAAAGTTAATTATGAATAACTATGTTTTATCATACTTTGCTATATTTGATTATAATTAACCAAGTAATCTACTTTCTTTTTTTAAACAAGTTTTCCTCTATTAAACTAATACCAAATCACATAATATCAAAATTCTTTTGTCGTACTCTGCATATTTGAAACCAAAATAATGGCAGAAGTTAATGTCTTTGATCCCATAGGTCCATATACTAACCAGATACATACAAAAAAAATATAGTAAGACTTCATTATGCAATACATTATGCCACAGTGCTAATAAATTCCAAATGAAATAGAAAAACTGTAAGTTAATTGGGACCATCAGGAGGATGTGGAAATATCAATAGTGCTTAGAATGGTTAAATTCACTAGAGGTGTGGGATTTAGTTTGTTGCAAAGTTGCTCCTCAATGATAGCTAGTTCTTCATGTTCTTTCGCCTCCAACTGGGTTTCTCAATCCTTTTTATCATACGATAAGTCTCAATCTCCAGTCCTCCCATAAGTGATGATTCCAATTTGTTAAAAGATGAAGGTGAATGTCATTGCATCCCAAGTTGGCTAGAAGGTATGCTACCTTATTGCTTGTCCCTCTGAGGTGAGAGGGAGGTGAGAGGGAATAAGGATTGGAATCATATAGATACAATGGTTAATATGTGTGATATTTTTGTCCAATCTCCAGTGGTTGCAATTTTTTCCTGGAGAAACCATTGATCAATTTCTTTACTCTTGAAATGACCAATTGAGAATCACCCTCCACAATCAACCTGGAGAAACCTTTTGATGATGCAATAATAAGGCCAGTCTCTAGCACTACAAATTTGGTCGTGTTGTTACTTGAATGTCCCATATTATCTGTGAATAGAAACATTAGTTGCCCATAGTGGTCACATAAGATTCCTCCAAGACCAACAAATCTTGGATTCCCTTCAAGTACCTCATTAAAATTAAGTTTAAGGAATCCAAGGGGAGGAGGACTCCAAGAGGCCAGCGGACTAGAAGATGGGCTTCTTGGAGGCAAAGGATCAACATAAGGAGATGAAAACAATTGGAAATTACACAAAATTGTGGCATCCAAACCTTTAGCTTCTTAGTCTGACAATGACCATGGATGGAGTAGTATTGTTTCACGGACACTTAATGTTTTTGCCCAGATTGCCTCCCCTTTGTTAGCTTTCGGAACCCAACACCCAGTGTTTAATTCCTAGCAGAAGACTTATTAAATAAACACATAGCTAGGTTCCTCACAAAATATTCAATGGAAGCAAATTTAAATAACAATCTCAATCAAAATAATACACATAGATTTATGCACAAGTTTTTCATTAACAAATCCAAACTTATGTTAGTTCTCGTCATGGGATAATGGCCCACCTAAGAAAATACCTAAATCTGATCCAACAAATCTACCCTATATTGGTGTTCGATCTCTCTTGCAAATCTGGATCTCAAACCTCTCTACACTCCCTCAAACCCAACACACGCTCACTTAGATGCCCCTCTCAATCTTGTGTTATCTTTGTGTGTTTTTCTCCCTCTCCCTAGCCTTGCTTTTATAACTTTATGTTGAGTCAAAACCATAATCTTAACCCTAATCTCAAAGCCATTAACAGTCGAGATTAAATCTCACCTCACTTGGGATCAATGGCTAAGATTAAAACTTACTAAAGTAAATTAATTTACTTTTTCTAAATTTCTATTAACTCAATAATCCAACATATTAATATGTGATTTTGCTAAGTTAGACTTAATCTAAGTTACATCAATAACTTGGTCAACCTAGAGCAAGTGTTCGAAGGAGAACGTGGGCGACATATGATTGTTCTAGACACAAACCCTATGTAGTAGTACCTATCTGAGCTACAAAAATCAACGCCCTTCTAATGATCGATTATTGAAGATGCAATTGTTTCTCTCCCTCCATATGTTCCATAGCAAAAAGCCTGGAATGAAGGCACAAGCTCGATTTGCAATAGGATCCTTTGTCATAAAGGATCTCAAACCTTCAATAGTTTCTATGATACCATTCCTATTCTTGTTAGGCTATCCAAATAAGTTGCAAAGTTGATACCATAAAGTTTCAAAAAAAACGAATGTATTGAGCAAGTACCCCATGTCCTTTGCATCTAATCTACACAAACAACAGAGGGAAGGTCCTTCAAATCCTATGTGGATGATTTTATTCCATGAAATGGCTCTATTATGTACTTACAACCAAAGAAAATGAGCAACTTTGGGCCATAGGTTCTGAGCCCAAACCTATTTCCATATCCACTCATAGAAAAGATTGGTGTAACCTGCAGCGAGTTGATATGGCTCTTTGATTCTGAACATACCCTTCTGGTAATAATCCCATTAGAGTTAACAAGATAAGATACTTTAATCACTAAACTATTATAAATTTTATTGTAATCCTAAATAAAATAAAATAAATTCAATGACATTTTCACTTTTAAAATCATGTACTATGTTTGTAAAAGCTTTAGTTTTTGCATACATTTATGGCAAACATTAACAATAATTATAAATCTAATGTAAAAGCTTTAGTTTTTGCATACATTTATTGCGGACATTAACAATAATTATAAATCTAATTTTAAGTTTTTGGTAGGGAATTTTTTCATTTTGTTTGCTTTTACTTTTTTCATTATTATTTTCTAAATATTGTGATCATTTTCAATACCCATTGGTAGAGGGCATGAGATTGTTGGAAATACGCTCTAGTTGGGAAACAATTCGAGTTCATATTTTACATAATTTAAAATTATCATCCTTCAAAAAGTATTCTTCAACATGAAAAATAACAATAATGAACATTTTTGCATACTTCAATGAATAATTCTAACTTTTAAAGTTATATGATTATGATTAATTCATTTTTAATATTGTTTTCCGAATGGTGTTGTCTTGTGTCATCCGGAAGTATGGCTTCTAGAAACAGATGCAATTAAAAATAGTAAGTGTTGAAAATGTATCGAGCAAGTTTTTATGGCTTGTGCCTTAGCCAGTGAAGGCCTCAGGTTGTTTTCATGAGTTAGACTTCAGTTAGGATGAGTTATTTCCAGTTTACCAAAATAATCATTAAGTTAGCATGCGAAAGTTGGAGCTTCTGTTAAGAGTAAGTCTTCTTCAATTAACTACAGGATAGATTACAGTGCTAAGTTTAGAATAGGACAAGTGGAGCTTCAGTCCTTGATTAAAGGAAACATAGGTTGTAACTCCAAGCTATAATTGGAGAGAGAAGAACCAGTTTTACTCAGTTAACTTGTTAACCACGAGTTATAAATTTGTGACCTGTGCCAATTTGGGCATGGATAGAATTAATAAAAGTAGGGCGAAGGCGCGTGTATTCATAATTGTTTTGTGCACAAAAGTTTGTGACAAAACAAAGCTCATAGGTTGTGAGAAAGCCTTGTTTATAGAGCGCACAAAGGGCTTGTGTCCTAAGTAATAGGAGATCACAAGTGTGTTAGGATTTAGGAGTAGGGATCAAGGGTTGGCAGGGCAAGTCCAAGCTAGATCAACAGGAGAACAAGTATGTTCACAGAGGGACAGATTGCTTTGTAATATATTCAATTGCTCCAAGGAGAGTAAATAAAATAACCACATCAAGTAAGCAGGGTTTCCCTGTTGGGTTCCCTGAGAAAAGTTTGTTCATTTGTGTGATGTGTTTTTATCTCTATGTTTTTATTCTGCAGCATATGAATTGTTAAGTAACTTTGTATCTTGGTGAAATTAAGCTAATTTCAATTTTCAGTTATTCGTTCAAGTAGTTGCAAAGTTTCATGGAAATTTAATATGGTATCAAGGCAGAGATTTGCATGAAGACCAGCACACAGAGATCAGTTTGTGAAGAACAAAGATCGAGTTGTGAAGAACAACGATCGGGTTGTGAAGAACAGAGATCAATTTGTGAGTTTCTGAAGAGCAGAGCATAGAAGCTCCTTGGATAGCAGTGTGTCGTTCCTAGGGCTAAGATCATATCACAGTTTAGAGTGAGTCTAGAATTTATGTCCAGACCAGTTGGTATGAGTTAACATTGATGGATACTCAAGATTAGGATCCTAGGAGCATGGTTAGAAGATACAAGTCTTCAAATCAGATTTGACAGTGGAAAGCATGGAAGTATTCTAGTTCAGAGGAAGCTGCTACAACAGCGAAAAACGTGGTAGTGTTGAAGACAAATCCAGGTGGACAAGATTCTTCCAAAATTACCTTCCTCGCTAAGGAGTGTTGAAAATGTAGCGAACAAGGTCTTCTGGCTTGTAACGTGGTAGTGTTGAAGACAAATCCAGGTGGACAAGATTCTTCCAAAATTACTTTACTCGCTAAGGAGTGTTGAAAATGTAGCGAACAAGGTCTTCTAGCTTGTGCCCTAGCCAGTGAAGACCTCGAGTTGTCCTCATGAGTTAGACTTCAATTACGACGAGTTATTTCCAATTTACTGGAATAATCATCAAGTTAGCACGCGTAGAGTTCGAGCTTCGGTTAAGAGGAGGTCTTCTTCAATTAACCACAAGATAGATGGTAGTTATAAGTTTAGAATAAGATGAGTGGAGGTTCAATCCTTGATTGATGGAAACATGAGTTGTAACTCCAAGTTATGATTGGAGAGAGAACCAGTTCGACTCATCTATCTTGTTAACCATGAGTTTTAATTTGTGACTTGCTAATTTTAGCGTGAATCAAATTAATAAAAGAAGGACAAAGGCACATGTATTCACAATTGTTTTGTGCACAAAGGTTTGTGACAAGGCAAAGCTCACAAGTTGTGAGAGAGAGCCTTGTTTGTGGAAAGCCCGGAGAGCTTGTGTCTTAAGTATTAGGAGATCACAAGTGCGCTAGGATTTAGGAGTTGGGATCAAAGGTTGGCAGGGCAAGTTCAAGCTAGATCAGCAGGGGAAGAAGTATGTTCTCAGAGGGACAGATTGCTTTGTAATAGATTCAATTGTTCCAAGGAGAGTCAATTAAATAGCCACATCAAGCGACCGTGTTTTTCCAGTTGGGTTTCTTGACAGAAGTGTCAATTTGTGTGACGTGTTTTTATCTCTGTATTTTTATTCCGCTGCATATGAATTGTCAAGAAACCTTGTATCTTGGTGAAAGTAAGCTAGTTTCAGTTTTCAGTTATTTATCTAAGTAGTTGCAGAGTTTCATGGAAATTTAACATTAAAAAGATGAATTTGTTGGTAATATTGAATTGGATTTCAATTTAAGACATCTACTGTGAATACGATGACAACGGTTTAGGAAAACCAAACTTTTGTAGAAGCAAACTTATGGAGTGAACGGCATTAAATAGAGCTTACTTTTGTCCTATTAGTATTTTATTAGTACACTCAGTTTTTGGGCAATTCCATTTTTTGCTCTTATCTTTTTTTGTTGTTTTGTTCTATTTGTCTTACTTTGCACAATTTCACATATAAACCCTAATTTTCCATAAAGCAATTATTATCAACAAGCATGTATCATTTTATTTTAAATAACTCCCAGTATTAGTGGATAAACAAAAAGCTTTCGAATAATTTTGATCCCAATCTTAGTTTTTAAATACTTGTAAAATTAATGCAATACAGGTTCATCAAATAACTGGTCTACTTTAAACCAAAGACAATGCAGTGTGCTGGAATTTCGGAAAGGCATATACCACCAATCCCGTGAGTATCCTGGTACTTTGATCATGAGGATAACTTCAAAGGTTTCTTTGGAATTTTTAAATAAAATTACTATCAAGTGCTTATTCCTTTTGAATAGGAAAGCCAACCTTCAAAGGGAAAGTTCGACGATCAAACATAGCTGACCTACATTGTTGATGTCAACTGTGAGAAAATAATATCTAGGTCACTTAATAGTTCAAATGTGTGGAGATGTTCCAAAAGTCGATTCACAAGTTTTGGATATGTTCGTAATACCTTTAGCAAATACACCATGGAGTTAAATGCACTGCTACAGGTCAACAATAATATGGAACAATACTTAACATACACAGAAGTTACCTCCTAACTGATAATTCAACAGAAACGCAAGGTAAAAATTCACATTGATCTCCTACAACCAGGGGTTTGATGAAACCTTAGAACTTTAACCGCCTTTTAAGCATCCAAATTTCAATGTTCCAAAAACTGTTACATATGGTACATTCCAGAATTCTAGACATCTGACAAATGGAGGCTGATAGAATTACAATCTAAACTTAAGTGATAGATGGCATCCACATTAACTGCAGGCCCAGAGATTGAAATGATACTTTGAACAACTCCTAGACTGTAAAACAGCCAGCTCAACAAACCCTTCATACTAAATCATTAGGATAAAGCACTTTATTGCCTAAGCAAACTTCTGCTTCACAAGGCCACAACCAAAAGTTGAAACCAAATCATGGAACTAGCACAGCGGCACCCTCCAATCGACCCTCTCTAAGAGATGCAAGTGCTTCATTTGCTTTGTCCAAAGGGAAAACAACAGTTTCAGTCTTGACACAAGCCTTGGGTGCAAGCTCAAGAAACTCAAGTGCATCCTGTCTGGTCAAATTTGCAACTGAAACAACTTGCCTTTCACCCCATAAAATAGAGTATGGGAATGCAGGAATCTGAGACATATGAATTCCACCAGCTACAACAATGCCTCCTTTCCTAACAGCCTTTAGAGCAGCTGGTACAAGAAGTCCTACTGGTGCAAACAAAATAGCTGCATCGAGTTCATGTGGTGGCAAGGACATAGAATCTCCTGCCCATATAGCCCCTAATCTTAGGGCAAAAGCTTGTGCTTCCTTATCCCCTGCTCTTGTGAATGCATAAATTTGATGCCCTTCATGGATTGCAACCTGAGCATGTCCGAGAGTATGGCATTGCCTTATTATTGTATTCCATCAAGCAATGCCTAAAATATCTGCTTGAAAATGTATCTGCAATGTTATGTTGATTTTATCATTTAATTTCTTAGAAGTTTTTTGCAATAGTGGGAAGTGTGTTTTACCTGTGCAATAATGTGTGCTGCTGCACCAAAACCATAAATGCCAATTCTCTTTTTCTTGTCA
The DNA here is from genome assembly GCA_031772625.1 of Pinus tabuliformis. NCBI lineage: Eukaryota > Viridiplantae > Streptophyta > Pinopsida > Pinales > Pinaceae > Pinus > Pinus tabuliformis. The sequence goes on from CM062807.1 coordinate 142,404,404, forward strand.
AGACCTGGTTTGAAGCCCGTTTTTCTCAAGGAACGATAACCAATCAGGCCAGCACATAATAGTGGAGCAACCTCAATGTCAGAATAGATTTCAGGTAAAGGGAAACAGTATGCTGCATGTGCAACAGCATATTCGGCATAGCCTCCATCAATTTGATACCCTGCAAATAAGACCAGGAATCAGAACATCCTATTAATTTGGCAATCACAGCTTTTAGTAAAGTTAGCTTCCATTGTTAACGTGTCAGCAGTCAGTTTTAGTGACCTTTCAAGGGAAAATTGAATGCTTTATAACAGGTTCAAAGTCATATCTGATAATGATAAAACATCTTCAATGCCATCTTTCAAGGGACATGGTCAATCAATCAAAAAAGTAAAAAATTGTATACCTGTAAATGCAGGATCATCACAGAGATTTTCTGCTCCCTCTAAGCAATATGTGCATTTGCCACAAGTTCGACCAAGCCAAGGAATGCCCACTCTTTTTCCAATGCTAAAGAGATTTGAATCCACACCTTTCCCAACCTTGTCAACAACCCCAACTATTTCATGACCTGGAATAATTGGCAACTTGGGCTTATCAAGATCCCCATCTACCTGCCCAATTTAAAGTTTGACGAGATCATCAATTCCTTAATGCACACCAACCTCCAGGATAGCTATTTGACAATATCATAAATGAAGTGTTGGTTTTTATGGTGTCTTCTATACAGATAATTACTTCTAATGATTTTGACTTTTCCACATTCTTATTTATTACTTGGTATTCCATCATTAAGCAATTATACAGAAGACCACAACAATATATGACATTAGGATCATGAAGAGACAGCCACACAAAGAACACAAGAGTTTACCCTGGAAAAACCCACATGGAGGAAAAACCCAGCAATCCTTCCTTATAGAATCAATTCAACAAGAGACATCAAAGTCATAGACAAACTGACCAGCATAGAAGCAAGATGACCATCCACCAAGAGCCAAGCCAACCCTCCACAAATTCCAAGACAAGTGTCCTCAAATCTGTCCACAAGATCTCTGCAACAAGGTCTGCTTCAGGTCTACAAGAGGGCCGAAATTCGGCCTGCAACTTGGCCTCAGACTTCGCACTATACCACATAAAGTATGCCACAGAAACTCGTCCAGAACTCAACCTCCTTTGTCTACTAGAGCAAGGGCAGATAAAGTGAATTTCTTCCTTCTGTTTTCGGCCTTTATCCTCCTTGTCTTCTTCACTTAGAACAGAGATATGATCATAAATTATAATCCAAAGTGCTCCTGGAAGGATATTGAATAGACTACTCATAGTCTTCAAGTGATGTGAATGTGTGTCTCTTTGGACAGGCGAGTGTGATGGCTTGGAGGGCCGACTTGGTCACTTGTGAGGCAAAACTACAAATTGAAAATTCAATTTCTTCTTTTACAAAGGTCACGAAGAACATGCCTTTCATAATTTTTCTTTTGACAATAATGAGCATGAAAAACATGCCTTTCATAATTTTTCTTTTGACAATAATGAGCATGAATAACATGCTTGACAAATAATAATTTTATCAAATACATAAATGATAAAAATATGCATTATGAAGACCAACCATAGTTACAAAATTCAACACTCCCTCTTAACTGAGGTATTCATAATGACTATCAAGATGTTCTCAAGTTGGAAATTCTATAAGGATCATCAAGATTAAGATAAGCATCATCGTCAATATTATAGTCACCAACATCAACCATACTACCATAACTCAGTCAGTACCCCTGACGCATGGCACATACGCATCATTTGGTATCCACCAAGAGGCCTCATCAAACAAGCTCGCTCTAGAGTCTAGACAAAGATCATAGCATGATACCAAAAAAAGCTCACTCTAGAAAGAGATCAAAGCACGATGCCAAAACAAGCTCACTCTAGAAAGAGATCAGAGCACGATGCTAGGAGGCTACAGCCTCTAGGACCATACTCCATCCAAGGTGAACAGACACGGGTAATATGTCCTCTATCGAACCATTCTCCCTAATTCAGGTCAAATTACTTGGCACACGAAGAAAGACAGTTTGCAGACCATTCTTCCTAATTCAGGTCAATGTACTTGATATAGGTATAACATCCCTAATTCCTGTTGAAAATTGTTACGAGGTTCAGTCTTCATTGTAATCATGACATTGTATATTCTTTATAAAGAAAGAAAGAGAAAGACAAAGAAATTATATTTTATTTTTGGGGTATGGGTTTCATACTCAAGTTTAAGTCAAAAGCATGTTCTTCGTGCTTTTAGGTCTTCTAGGTCTTTCTAGGATAAAGAATAATATTGGTCATGTGTCATAGTCCCATTTGGACTCATTGTAATGAAGAGAAATATTTATTTTATCAAGAAAAAACCATGGATAAGCCCAAGACCAAGTTGGCTCAAGATCAAGACCAAGTCAGCCCAAGATCAAAACCAAGTCGGCCTAAAGGAGGGGTATTCAACCCTCAAGAAAGGCTATAAATACAAGGGAGCTCAACCTCATTTAGACACTCATCTCAAGCAAGTTCGATCTGCAATAGTGAATGAAAAGAAGGGTAGCTGGGAGGACAAAGAAGAAGAGCAGAAGACTAAATCTTGCCAAAGAAGTTTTTCTCATCTCGCTAGGGTTTTTGAACCTGCCAATTGCAGAAGGACGAAATTATGTAGCAGTTGCAGGGGCCGAAATTCTGTTGCAGGGGTCGAAGTTGCAGTAGTAGTATAGCGATATCGAAGTACTAGAAGTTGTCTCAAGGAAGATCTTGCTAGGGGTTGGCTTAGGGCTTGGAGGGTTTATTGTCTTAGGTCTTTGGGTCTTGGAAGTCTCTTTTGTAAGCATATTCTAAAGAAGAGAAGCATTTTTTGGGTTTTCCCCTTGGAGGGGTTTTTCCCTGGCTTGGAGCCTATATCTTGTGTACTCTGTCTCTCTATGATCTTCATTGTTTTGGTAATTGCTTGATAAACATATCTAAAGAAGTTATATAGAACCAGATAATATCACAAGTAATTATCATGATAAGGAAAATAAATTCTAATCTACAAGTCTCCATATTTTCCAACATGGTTTCAGAGCTAAGGTGCAAGAAGAAGATTGAATATCACATCTTCACTGGCACTATGGCATGTTGAAATTTCTAAGCCTAACCCGTTAGAAACCCTTCATGTACTTTTCTGATTTATTTTTGTCTACTTGTTTTGATTAATTAACAAGTTATTTACCGTGTAAATACTGAAAATAAATACAATTACATGCTCAACACATTACAGACCATCAACTGAAGGAAACAAAACAAGCACACAAGTGACACCGTTGTTTTTGGACCAATGTCCCCGGAAAAACCCAAAGTGGGAAAATCGGTGCAGCTATCTGAGGGTTTGTATTATTAAGCAGTTTCAGAATACAATTTGGGTGCCAAAACCGGCTCACCCAACAAAGAATAATCTCGGCAATAGTGCCTCTCCTTCGGAGACAGATATTTCAGCTGAAACCCCAGATAAACACTCCGACAACTCCAGCTCCAATCTGTCCCACGAAAATCTCCAGCGTCAGCCTCTAGGGACTATGTCAGCCCTTTCTAGCCCAACGTCACCCTAGCTCGCCCTGCGTCAGCCCTTAGAGCCTTTGCATCACCCACGCTGACTCTCTGAGGCACTGCGCAGCTCCTGGTTGCCTCTGCGTGAGCCCTGGCTAGCTATGCGTGAACCTCTAGCTGGCTCTGCGTCCCTCTCTCCCGGCTTCTACGTTGATCCTCCTAGTACTATCTCTGCCTCTCTGCTTTTGTATTCACTGCCCCTTAGTTGCAACTCTAATCACTCTTTCGACTTCCTCAGCAAACCCTGCCCTAGAAAATTGAAATCTTGATCAACTAGGTGTGTGCTCCAACCGACCCTCAAGCCTCCTCTTATACTTTTCTCGTTGACAATTCAAGGACCGAGATTAAGTCCCTAATCAATGGCTAAGATTAACTCTGGCTTGATCCATGACTATTGGACCCTTCTAACACAATTTTATATTAATTCACATTAATATTTTATTTTCCCCAAGTTTAGACTTAGGGATTCCATTAAAAATATTAATTATTTTAATATCTCCCAAACTGTTTAGAATCTGCCCAAACCATTTCTGGGTATTGGAGATCTCATGTGCTTTAGCCTCTCCACCAATTTTCGTGGCTAGAGCACATCCGATGCTACCCCAAATCAAGACTCCCTCTTAGCGACGATTGTGCTCTAGTAATACTCCTCACTGAGCATCACCCTGATCATCCAAAATCGGTCCCTGTACTGATGCTAGGCCTACTGCCCAACATCCTCTCCACTGCTGCATCATGTACTGCTAACTAAGTTGCAGGAAACATGGGCAGAGGATCCGCTTCTGTACGGAAACGAAACGGAAATGGGGAAACCTATACGGTGCGGCCCAGAAACGCGTTTCCGTCCGTACTGGCCCTTTCCTCAAGGAGGAAACGTGGCCAGTACGGCTAGAAACGCGTTTCCGAGCCATACGTCAGAGTTTCCTCTTGTAACTTGACTTTTCCTTGTATTTTTTTTCGCTTCTAATTTTTTATTGGGCGACTCAAATATCCTCTAGATGCTTCTAGATGTCTCTCAAGTTATAAAAAAAGGAGTTTTTTGAGTGGGGGATGTTTGAGAGAGGGTTTCACCCTCATTGGATTTCATATGGAGAAAGTAGAATTTTAGATCTCACTCAAAATCCAGCAGACTTATCTGTTTTTCAGGATTTCAGGATTTGGGGATTGCAATGTTTCCTTTGGATTTTATCATGTACTAGGGTATAGAACTTGTATTTAATCAAGAGAACCAAGCCCTCTATGCAGGGGAGAGTCCCAATAATCAAGAACATGTAGGGTACTAGGGTATGAAACTTGTATTTAATCAAGAGCACTAAGGTCGTTCGACTATGTAGGAGGAGACTCCCAATCAAGCACGAGTCTTGTGGCTGATTTTGGATATTTCTATTTTTATTATGTGACCATTCATGAGTAAATGTGATGTAAATTTAGAGACTTATAGTTTATGCATTGACAATTGACAATTTTATCATAATGTAATAAATTAGAATGTATCATATATGCTTTATGATTGCACATATTTCTTATATATATATATATATATATATATATATATATATATATATATATTTGTGTTTCCTCGTTTCCAAAATTTGGGGGGGTCATGTTTCATACCCGTGCCCGTTTCGGAAACTCGTACCTGTTTCGCCGTTTCGTGCAACTTAGACTGCTAACAATGGCCCTGCCACTGCCACTGTTGCATCTGCACTGCAACCCCTCTCATCATGTTGCATCGTGTTGCCCATAGCACTGCCACTGCTAACTACTACACTGCAACTCAGTTACTGAGAAGTAAGTAACTGATCTCCCAACTCTGACATCTTCGTCAAGCTAGAAACACTCCCGATGTTGAAGCTCCCTCTGTCACTAAGTGCTCCCTCTCTCACCTCTGCGCTACTGCAATAACTCTATGCATCTCGCACTGCTGCCTCACGCTATCCTAGGACTCTTTCACTGTAGCTCCTTCTGTCACTCCATCTGCATCTGTCTCTGCCGACATCTGCCAGTCATGCTACTCCTCTTCGAGGCTCCCGTAGCAAGGTATAATCCAAGAGGTTGGGTACCTCGAGGATCCTGTCCCTCATCACCTGTAGTTTGTCTGACTACAGCTCGATGGCTCCCCACTTTCACTCAAGTGGCATGTGAGCACTCATGGCACAGTCATCATCTGTCTCCACTTCCTTCTCTGTCCTTGCTGGCGCAGCCTTGGTCTTGAAGCCTCTCCCTTGCTCTTCTTCCTTGGACACTGGGTCGCATAATGACCCAGTTCCCCATAGTGGAAGCATTTGACCTTGGAGAGGTCCTTCTTCTTCCATTTCTCTTGCTTTCCCTCAGATGCTAGGGCAGCATCCACCTCCTCCTCCTTCTTGATTCTGACCCCCTTGTCGCTGCTCCCTGCCTTGGTCAGCCTTCTGATCTCTTCTTGGCAAAGAGTTGCCCACAGTTCCTCCCAATATGGAAGGGTCGCCCTGCCCAGTATGCTCTGGACAAACACCTCCCAGTCTTCTGAGACTGCGTTCAGGGTTGTTCTCACCATCAATTCTTGATCCGGCGTGGCCCCTATGGAAGTCAACTGATCTCGGATCTCCTTCAATCGACCAAGGAAGGTGTCGATATGTTCTCCCTTCTGCATCTGTTATGACCGTAGCTAATCTTCTAGTAGCATCTTCCTCTGCACGGAAGTATGTTGATACAACTTGTTAGGGCCTCCCACATTTCATTTGTCGTATCCTTCTCAGCGATATGTGGTACTACATGGTCCTTGACCCCGTCAAGGATGATGCTCTTGGCCCTCGCCATTGCATCCTCGTACCTATTGTTATCAGCCGGGTCAACTGGGATCGCTATTGTCCTCAGGGTGAATTGCTTGAGACAGTTCCTATCTAGAACGGATAAGATTTTGGCCTTCTAGACTACAAAGTTTGAGGCTTCATCCAGTCTGTCCTGGTCTCTTACCCCGTTCACTGCCATTTAGTTGCTCCTCTACTTCCCTCCCGGAATTTCTTGGTGTGACTCCCTCTGAGCCTCGATTTCCCTCCTGGAAACCCTTCTACCAATGTCGAGATGCCCCCACTCTGATCGCTAGTGTAGCTGAACTACTGATCTGGATTTCTTAGCTAGAAATCCTCGGCAGCAACTCCCTCCTCCTTGGTCTTGCCCTGTTAGGTACTGTTCTGACTACAATACCCCACCAGCTTCACTCTGCAACTTACCCACAGCCTCCTAAGCCCCAGCAAACTAAAGGTTAGAGCTTCTAGGCTCGGTGCAATCCGGCACCAGCAAAATCCGCACCTCCTGGCCACGGGCGTCAATCCTTCCTGACTGAGAAAGATGACCGGGCACTGCGTAGGTCGAGTCTACTCTCTGCCACTGCATTGATCCTCTTCCTGGCTCAAACGTGCCTGCATCACCCCTTCCTTGTTGCTCCTCTACTAGGAACAGCTTTTGTCACTCGAGACAGTGGTTTTCTGTTGCTGCTGCTCTGCTCGGCTGGTGCCCTCAGTTCTCCTGTGATCTGCAACCACGCTCTGGTACCATGTTGAAATTTCTAAGCCTAACCCGTTAGAAACCCTTCATGTACTTTTATGATTTATTTATGCCTACTTGTTCTGATTAATTAACAAGTTATTTACCATGTAAATACTGAAAATAAATACAAGTACAGGCCCAACACATTACAAATCATCAACTAAAGGAAACTAAACAAGCACACAAGTGACATCATTGTTTTTGGACCAATGTCCCCAGAAAAAACCCAATGCGGGAAAACCGGTGCAGCTATCTGAGGGTTTTTATTATTAAGCAGTTTCAGAATACAATCTAGGTGCCAAAACCGACTCACCCAACAGAGAATAATCTCAGCAGTAGTACCAATGTTTTAAAAGTCTGACTCCGACCCCAACTCAGTATCGACTCGGTCGGCTCGATTTCAATGACTCGGTCATTGGAAAAAATACATTAAATATTTATTTTTTGTAAAAAAACATAACTTTCAAGATTTTCATTCATGTTTCCAAACACACAGCATTAGAATATAGATAGAAGACAACATATGATCAAAGTAGGCTCATGAATATATCCATTATATCAAAATGGCACCTAGTGCACTGTCCAATACATACATGATGATGATATAGAGATCAAAACAAAAACACATAACCAAGGAGGCTAGAAATGGCGTTATCCTCCAAAATAGATTGTAAGTCATCAAGGAACTAATACAAGGGTCCAAGAGTGTTCCTCAATCCAAGAAAGTCCCAAAGTGCATGTGTACATCTTCAAAAGGTGCATCCTCCACCATGATGTCATCTAGGAGAGACCCTATGTCACCCTTTTCAAGCATGTGAGTGACATGGCACCCCTAAGGGTAAGCATTGGCATCAAAGAGGGATGTGCTAGCCCTCCTAAGTCATCTCAATGATAACCATCCTCATCTGTGCTTTGGAAGAAGGCACCATCCACCAAAATAGGGTCAAGACCAGCGAGGGGGCATCTTCAGTCCATTTGGGCATATCATCAAATAGTCCAACGTCCAAGCTTTTAAGTTTAGTGTTTTAGCATCTGGAGGCTCATCAAGGGGTGTAGCATCACATGGAATCAACTCAAGGCTCGATGTTCATCTTTGGAGGGCCAAGGTTGGGGCCACAAAGTTAGGTTTGCTTTAAGAAAGGGGCAAAGAACCTATTGGAAGGTTTTGATGAAGAATGAAGTTGTCCCTTAAGGAATCTCTACTACATATGTGATACCAACTAAACAAACCTCTCAAGATCAATCGAGATAAACTTATTTAGGGACAAAAAACCATTAAAGTATCATCGTGAAAACTTTGGAGTCCCCCAAAAGCAAAAAAATTAAAAAAAAAATCGTTGTTTTTTAATTCACAGACCGTTGTCATCCAACCCAGCTGAGTAGGCTCGGACTCAGCCGAGCCAGCCAGGTTATTACCGAGTCGGCTCAGTAATAACCCAGCCAGCCGAACCGGTTCACTGGTCGAGTCGACCCGATGAGGACTTGACTCGGACCAACTCAGCTGAATCGGTTCCAAGCCAGCCGAATCTTAAAACACTAAGTAGTACCTCTCCTTCAGAGACAGATATTCCAGCTAAAACCCCAGATAAACACTCCGACAACTCCCAACTCCAATCTACCCCATGAAAATCTCCAGCGTCAGCCTCTAGCGACTGCGTCAGCCCTTTCTGGCCCAGCGTCTGCCCAGCGTCACCCTAGCTCACCCTACGTCAGCCCTTAAAGCCTCTGCATCACCCACGCTGGCTCTTTGAGGCACTGCGCAGCTCCTGGCTGCCTCTGCGTGAGCCCTGGTTGGCTCTGCGTGCACCTCTGGTTGGCTCTACGTCCCTCTCTCCCGACTTCTGCGTTGATCCTCCTGGTACTATCTTTGCCTCTCTACTTCTGTATTCACTGCCCCTCAGCTGCAACTCTGATCACTCTTTCGACTTCCTCAACAAACCCTGCCCCAAAAAATCGAAATCTTCATCAACTCGGTGTGTCCTCCAACTGACCCTCAAGCCCCCTCTTATACTTTTCTCGTTGACAATTCAACGACCGATATTAAGTCCCTAATCAATGGCTAAGATTAACTCTGGCTTGATCCATGACTTTTGGACCCTTCTAACACAGTTTTATACTAATTCACATTAATATTTTATTTTCCCTAAGTTTAAACTTAGGGACCCCATTAAAAATATTAATTATTTTAATATCTCCCAAACTATTTAGAATTTGCCCAAAACATTTCTGGGTTTTGAAGATCTCATGTGCTTTAGCCTCTCCACCAATTTTCGTGGCTAGAGCACATCTGATGCTATCCCAAATAAACATGGCAAGGGTTATAAGGCTCTTGGAAATCTCGCTACATCTATCAAGAATTGTCTATTGAAGATCATCTCCAAGCTCGCAAAGGAAGTAATAGATGGAAGCTTGTTCTTCACTTTATCTTGCACATTCAAGTACGAGAATGTATGGGTTATTGACAGTGGCGCCTCCGGACATATGACGAGAGAATGCAGTCAACTCCAAACCCTATCTAAGGGAAACTCATCTCACTCTCTCGAACTTGCAGACAACAAGAGCTATCCAATGAAAGGCATTGGATCTACATCCTTGGAGCTTGAGTCAGGTTTAAGCGTTCACCTCAACAACATTTTATATGTTCCAAGTTTGAAGAAAAACTTACTTTCTATTTCTTGTCTAAAGGATAAGGGTGATAGAGTTTCTTTTTTGATGGCAAGGTTTTGGTTTAGGGTAAGGGCTCTAGTATTACTAAAGCAAGGGTGATTGGGATTCGTGAAAGGGCATTGTATAGACTCTATACCCCCCTAGCTCAAGCCCTAGTTCACCTAGAAGTGAGTCCTTCTGAACTATGGCATAGAAGGTATGGACACCTTCATTATAAGATATCGCCATCTTTGAGTCAAATGGTCAATGGCATCCCCGAAATAAAAGAAGATCATGAAGGGATTTGTAAGGGATGTGCTCTAGGAAAGAATGTCAAGAAACCATTTGCAAGTAGTGACACCAGATCTAAGGAAATTTTAGATCTCATACACTCATATGTATGTGGACCTATGGCAGTAAATTATCTTGGTAGGCATCAGTATTATGTAACCTTCATTGATGATTACTCAAGGAAGACTTGGTTATACCTTCTCAAGAACAAGGATGAGGTATTTGAAAAGTTTCAGGAGTTCAAGAATGAAGTGGAAAACCTAACCAAGAGAAAGATCAAAATTCTAAGGTCGGACAATGGTGGAGAATACACCTCCAAAGAGTTAATAGCTTTCTGCAAAGAAGCAGTAATCAAAAGGGAACTCATTGTTCCCTATAATCCTGAACTGAATGGTGTGGCAGAAAAGAAGAATTGCACTATTGAATAAAGTATCAGGGCTATGCTACATGATCAAGATCTCCCTCAATTCCTATGGGCATGCATGATAGCTATCTACTTACAAAATTGAAGTCTTCACAGGATTCTTAACAACATGACTCCTGAAGAAGCATTTATAGGAAAGAAGCCAAGTGTGGATCATCTTTGGATATTTGGGTGTCCTGTGTATATTCATATACCCAAGGACAAGAGGAAAAAGTTAGATCCAACTAGTTCGAAGGGCATCTTTGTGGGATATAGTGCTTCATCAAAAGCATAAAGAATCTATAGCGAGGATCGTCGAATTGAAGTAAGCATGGATGTCATCTTTGATGAAAGAATAGCTTACAAGAAATCAAGGGATGTTCTAGTTGACTCTGGTGAAGAAGAGATACTTATCTTTAAGGATATCTCTAGGGAGAATGATGGTCAAGAACCAGGACCTGCTCAAGATGTTGAAGGTCCATGTGAGCCTATGCAACAAGTAATTGTTCCAGAAAATCGGAAGAGACCTGTTTGGCTAAAAACTACTCTTCAAGAGGCAGAAGGACATAAAGCATCAGGGACATCCAGGGAAAGTAAGAGACCGAAGAAGTATTCTGGGTATGTTGCATACATGACAAATCTTATTGAAACGAAACCTTCCTCCTATGAAGATGCAGCGAAACATCAAGAATGGAGGAATGCTATGCAGAAATAATACCAATCCATAATGAAGAATGATGTCTAGGAAATTGTCCCTAGGCCAAGTGACAAGTCTACAGTCACTTCAAAATGGATTTACAAGATAAAGCACGTTGCAGATGGGAGCATAGACAAATACAAAGCAAGGTTTGTAGCAAGAGGCTTCTCACAAAAGGAAGGAATTGATTATGAGGAAACCTTTGCTCCCATAGCTAGGTATACAACAATAAGATCGCTTGTTTCGTTGGCTGCTACTATGGGATGGAACATCCATCAAATGGATGTCAAGACAGCTTTCCTGAATGGGACCATTGATGAGGAGGTTTACATTGAGCAGCCTCAAGGATTTGAAATAAATCAGAGGGAGACTCATGTCTGCAGATTGAAGAAAGCTCTATATGGCTTAAAGCAAGCACCTAGGGCTTGGTATGCAAGGATGGATGCATATCTATTGAGACTTGGTTTTACCAAGAGTACTGCAAATCCTAACCTATATATCAGGGTGGTCTAGGATGAGCCAGTTATCATACTCTTGTATGTGGATGATCTACTAGTTACAGGTGTAGAGCATCAAATTCAGGAATGCAAGAAGCAGTTAGTAGTAGAATTCGATATGAAGGATCTTGGGATTATGCACTATTATTTGGAACTGGAGTTATGGCAGAAGCCAAAAGAGATATATCTTTTTCAAGGTAAGTATGTGATCAAGATACTTTAGAAGTATGGCATGATGGATTGCAAGCCTATGATGACTCCTATGATTACTAATTTAAAGAAGTTGAGGAGTTCAGAATCTAGTTTGCTACAGACAATTGATTGGGTCCTCGATGTATCTAGTAAATACTAGACCGGGCATTTGTTTTGCAGTAAATATCCTAAGTCAGTGTCAGATGGAGCCAAGACATGATCATTGGATTACAGCCAAGCATATCCTAAGGTATTTACGTGGAACTATATATCACTACCTCTGGTACACTAGTAATAAAGTCCAACTCGTGGAATATACAGATTCAGATTGGGGTGGCAGTGAGACAAACGGAAAAAGCACAACAGGTGGATGCTTCGGCCTAGGATCTTCCATGGTCTCGTGGATGAGTAGAAAGTAGGATACGATTGCTTTGAGTAATGCTGAAGTTGAATATGTTGTTGCGAGCGAGGTCTATCGGGAAGCAATTTGGCTCAAAAAGTTACTATCAGACTTATTTGAAGGACCGATTAGCCCTACATGGATACATTGTGATAATAAGAGTTGCATAAGATTGACGTAAGACCCTGTGTTTCATGTGAAGACAAAGCATATAAACAACAAGTACCACTACATCAAAAGCTAGGTACGAGATGGGGTCGTGGAGCTGCACTATCTACCCACAGATGAATAGGTAGCAGACATACTAACTAAAGCATTACCAAACAAGAAGCTTGAGTACCTGAGAGGTAAGCCTTGTTTGGTGGATATCTCTTCCCTGATTGAGAAGGAGTGAAATCAGATAGTTTGTTGTCTTTATGGATCAAGGACTAGACTATGACTAACAATCATAAGTCTTAGTGAAGGCCATAAAGAAAGAATGGAGTTTGGAGTATTGGATAAGCATCTAAATTAGAACTTCTTAAGGATGGTAGAATTCAGGGAAGAAGTTGTTGACCGATGCATTTTGAGGATGAGGTAGGGCATCCAAGATAAGAGTAGTCGAAGAGTACCGATATTCTTTGAGGATCCAAGATAAGAATAGTCCTAAAAGGACATGCCTTGTAGACATCCAAATGGGGTATGTGCCTTGAGAGGTGGTGTGGCTGCTCACGTAAAGCTTCCCAGCATAATGCTTATAATTAAAGATTAGCTTGTCCAATTAAGGCCTTCAAGGACAGTGTTGGTTATGATAAAGATGCTTGACAAAAAGATGGCTTATAAATCTGACTCTTCTTATGAGAATGCTTCAAGATTAAGATTCCTTGTACCATGAATACTTCCCTCATTAAGAGGGAGCGTTGAAAATTGTAACTAGGTTCGGTCTTCACTGTAATCATGACATTGTATATTCTTTATAAAGAAAGAAAGAGAAAGAAAAAGAAATTACATTTTATTTTTAGAGTATGGATTTCATACTCAAGTTTGAGTCAAAAGCATGTTCTTCGTGCTTTTAGGTCTTCTAGGTCTTTCTAGGATAAAGAATGGTATTTCTCATGTATCATAGTCCCATTTGGATTCATTGTAACGAAGAGAAATATTTATTTTATCAAGAAAAAACCACGGATAAGCCCAAGACCAAGTCGGCCCAAGAGCAAGATGAAGTTGGCCTAAAGGAGGGGTATTCGACCCTTAAGAAAGTTTATAAATACAAGGGAGCTCGACCTCATTTGGACACTCATTCAAGCAAATTCGATCTGCAATAGCGAAGGAGAAGAAGAGTAGCTAGGAGGACGAAGGAGCAAAAGACGAAATCTTGTCAAGGAAGTTTTTCTCTTGTCTCACTAGGGCTTGTGATGCTGCCAGTTGCAGGACAAAATTTTGTCGTAGTTGCAATGGGCTGAAATTGCAAGGTCGAAATTATGTTGTAGGGGTCGAAGTTGCAATAGCATTATTGAAGTACTAGAAGTTGTCTCAAGGAAGATCTTGCTAGGGGTTGGCTTGGGGCTTGGAGGGTTTATTGTCTTGGGTCTTTGGGTCTTGGAAGTCTCTTTTGTCTGTAGACTCTAAAGAATAAGAGAAGAATTTGTTGGGTTTTCCACTTGGAGCGGTTTTGCCCTGGCTTGGAGCCTATATCTTGTGTACTTTGTCTCTCTGTGATCTTTGTTATTTTGGTAATTGCTTGATGAACATATCTAAAGGAGTAATAAAGAACCAAATAACATCACAAGTAATTATCATGAAGGAAAATGAGTTTTGATCTACAAGTCTCCATATTTTCCAACAATTCTGATCAGAGTACATGACACAAGAAGAATGTTTGTCCATGATGCTATCTAATCTATCAAACCATTCTCCCTAATTCTAGTCAATGTACTTGACACAAGGATAACATCCCTAATTTTGGTCAAAATACATGACACAGAGAAACCATATCCATGATGTAATCATCACTCCCTCTCAATCAGAGAGGCATTCTCCACAAGCCCAAGATTGTCCCGGAAGTACACAAACTTCCTTCTAGAAAGAGTCTTCATCAGCATATCGACTATTTGCTCATCAGTGGAGATATACTCGAGCTTCATTGCTCCCTTTTGCACCATGTTTGTCATCATCGTCATCACCTACACTTGATCAAAACCTGCAATTAGCCTCTGAAGCTATAATGCTTCTCAACTTGTCAATTCAGTTGTAATATACTCAACCTTTGCTATACTCCACACTCATTCAAGAAATTATAACGAAGCCCAAACAGAAGGAGTATCTTGATGAACTCTTTCTGTCTTCAGCACTCTCTCAAGTTGAAACTGGAAATCTTTGCAGCTTCACATGATCCATTCTCACAAATGCTTTTAGGTCACCCTAATTGGGTGCTCCCTCTCACACTAACTGTTCATTATCAAGGAATTTGTCATGAAATCTGAGGTCAAAGCAGGGCTTGCTAATTGTTCCCTCTCGAAGAAAATCCTTCTCCATAGTTGTTCCCTCTGACATGAGTCCTTCTTCTTTCATTAGAGACAAATCATATAAGGTCATCCTTGAGCCATTCAACCAAGCCCAAAATATGAAGTCTTTTTCAATTATGAGACTTTTATTCATGTTCTTCATAAACCTAAGGTATTTCTTACAACTGAGACAAACATCTTGTCATGATCCTCTCCCTCTTTTTGGGAGAACCTTCTCAAATCTTGCTTCCATGTTGCCATTTGTTGCATGCTAGAGCTTGACTTTTCTTAGGCACAATCAAGGCATACATCACACTGCCTACTCCCTTTGAACTTGGGTCTGATCTACTACAATACCCTTCGAGTAGCAATTTTGGAAAGTCCTCTTTCTTTGCTTTGTTCTTTCACTTCTTCCATTTGTTGTCAACGCCTTGGCAGCTTCTACTATGTACCTGCAATCCTCACAAGAGGCCATGGAAAATAATTACAAACAAGCAAAGAACTCAAAGACAAGAGACTAACTAATAGTAAAAATAACAACAATAGCAATAATCAAACAAGAGAGATATAAAATACTTATCTTTCTAGAAGAATGTCAACTCCCTCTTGATCTTAGCCTTCTTGAATTCATCTGCAAATTTATCAGCTACATCCTCATCATCATCATGATGTCATCCTTTGCAAATGCTAGGGTTTTTACTTTCAGCGGAAACGTCTAATCCTAAGGGTTTGTCCATAAACCCTAGGGTTTCTTCTCCATGCCCTTTTGGCTTGCTAGGGCTTACTTACCCTAGATATCCAATTGCCTAAAACCATAGTCAAAACCTTTAATCTTCCAAACCCTAGATTTTCACTTTTACATCTTGCAAGTTCAACAACATTTGATGTCTGCGAGATTTTCTTTTCATATAAAAATGATCATATACCATAGAGTCTCAATCTCTCAGTAAAATAATCAGACAGTGTCAAGACTAGAGATCTTCCAATGAGATATCTTCATCAGGGGGAACATATCTGTTGGTATTATCGCTAGTTTGTTGGCCTTGATGTCAACCTGGATCATGGTCTTATCACACTATTGCTGATTGGCAGCAAAATTGATGTGCCTAGCTAGGTGATGACTTATGATGTCATATTGATGGTTGCAGAGGAGTTGCGGGAGGTTGGACAGGCTTTGGAGATGTTTGGTGAAGTGATGAAGCAGTATGGCAGAGGTCTGGGCAGAGTTTCTTCAAGTTTTTCTATTGTCGCTGGGAAGAGAACATACACAGTGCAGAAATGTTGCATTTTCACTAGGAGCGCATATCGTCTATGCAACGATCATCTCTAGGAAGTTGTGTCGTCCTAGCAACAATGCCTATAGGTGAAAATGTGAATTACCTCAGGCTTTAAGCACTGAAATTGCTCATGGTAATGTGTAGATCGCTCAATCTGGTCCTCCACAGTGAAAATACATTTAATTGTTAAGGTATAATTGAATTGGTCATTAAAATACCATCAAATTAACCACCGTAATGGCCCATGGTAGATCTTGTCTCTAACACTATAAATATCTCACCAAGAGTGCATTTGTGACATGGATCTGGGATGGAAATATCTGAATTGTGCCATCGAAATATGTGGAGGATGATTAGAGGAGAATTGCTTAACAATTGTTTTGTTTTTATTTTTTTTATGTTTTGGCCCAAAGTGATGCTTGTTGATGGATCTACTATGATTGGTAAAAGTAAAGTGACTTGTGTGTGTCTATTATGTTAGAAATCGACTCCAATACAATCTGAAACGAGATCTAGTTGTAGATCGAAGCATAGGTTTGAGAGCTTGAGATTTTATATTATGAACTGAAGGTGCCACTGGCCAGTGCACAGAGACGCTGAAGAATGCGATTGGCAGAACATTGTGTATCTTCATGTGATTGTACGCATGAATAGAGGGCCCACACGCAATTAGGTCGGGCCTTGCGTTGTGCTCTGCAAATGAGACAAAAGGAGAAATGTGATGGTATTCATACCAAATTGGAGTGTGATTGATGTTGAGAAATCTAGGGCATAGTAATTATGTGATTTCTCTTCTATTATTAACTACTTGTGAGTGCTTTTTACTTCTTTAGATTAGGATCTTCTTTTACTTAGGTTATTAGTGTTCTTCATCATACAGATACCAATGCATAAACCATAAAGAGACAAAAGACACAAAATATAGGTTATCATCCAGGGCCAAAACCTCTCACTCTTTGGGAGGAAAACTACAAATTCTTCTTCTTATAGAAATTCCAATTGACGAATACCAAGACCAAGACCCTTGACCTATTTGCCTCCCCAAGACCAAGACACAAAGCTCCTTTGTCAACGATAATCCACCTTCTGCTCCTTCCTCCTTCTCGACTTCTTCTTCAACCTTGGCTTGCTTTAGACTTTCAGCCTTCGTCCACTTCAGCTCCCTAGGAGGACTGCACCACTGCTGCAATAGATTTTTCCTCTTCTCGGCCTTTACTGCTTCAATGGACTTTCACATTTCCTCGGCCTTCACTGCTACAATATACAGGTCTGCAATTTCATGTGTGTGGAGGTAAGATGGCCCACAAAACAATCCCAAATCAAGACAAAATACCTTGCTGCTCTTTCTTCCTTCCACGCCGGTAACTTGGCTCCCTTGATGGCCCTCACACTTCAGACTATGATCACCGAAAATCTGCCCCTGAAATGATGCCAAGCACTCCTATTTATATTTGTTGCCCAAGGTAATTAGCTGACCTGTCATGTAGGTGAGCTGACGTGACTGTTGGAGGAGACAATTAATTCCACTTTGAAGCCGACTTGAGGTTGATGATTGTGCTTGGTCTTGGAGGGCTACTTGACATATTCATTGACTCATACAAATATAATACGCCCAAGAAGGGTCCTTCATACATGACATTGACTCAATTTGAATTTATGACCAATCCTAAGGACTCACAATGGAAGTCAAACTAAAAATAAAATTCCTTGCTCATGAAACCCATGAGACAAGCATTACAATAATAAATTTATTTTTCTTCTTTTCATCAATTACATAAAATCACAATTACACATGTCATTATGAAGACCGAACCTAGTTACATTTTTCAACAATTGACAGAGTTAGATTTGAAGGACTAGCAAAGGAAGAATATAAGTTTCAGTGATGCAAAGATCGACGTTTGGAAAAAAAATTGGTATGACTAATTATTGTGGTTGCAAGGGCAGAATGATGGTGTAATTCCTGCATATTTTATCTAGAATTGTTGTAGAATTATGTTGCTTACATGCTGCTACTATTGATTGAATCTTGAGTTTATGGCTGCATGAGCATAGTATTGTCATATTCAGAATTTTTGATGGTGTTGTTGTTCAGTGCATTCTACAGAGAATTAGGCAGGATCTTGATACAAGTTTGGGCTATGAGTCTTATCAAATGCGCATGCAGGTCTTGGGCAAAATATAGAGAGTGATGAGTATTGTATTATATATACAGTGCTCATTATAAGAGTTGTGATGACTGTAGCATTGCATATCAGAATGTTGTGCGCATGACAGAGTGTGAGATAGAGCTTGAAGTGCCCAGATCAAGGGTGCATTGCAAAGATCAATGCCTATATAGAGTACTAGGCTGCTGACATTGTTTTGCAGGGGTTTGTGATGCAGCTTATGAAGATCAAATCTTAGGATGTTGACATATTTGCACTGCAGGGTAATATTGCAGAGTTTAATTTTATTACTTATTGCCTGGTATTGATATAGATGGGATTTGATGTCTGAGAGCGCAGAGATATATTAAGTATGTTGTTATAATTGTATTGGGCAAGATTTGAAGGAGAGTGATTGATTTGTTATCATTGATGTATGTGAGAAATGCCATGTGTTAAGTATGTTGAGGGTTGTGTCCGATTTTTTTTTTGCTGAGAAGTTTTGAGGGTTTGAATGTTGTTATATGCTGCTATTGTGTCATATTGATCAGAGATTGATTGCATGGAAGAGAGGTTGTTATTGTACATTGCTGCTAGGGTTTATAAATGGAAGAAGTTGCTGCTAGGTCTTGACAACTTCATAATATGTATGATGAGTAAGACTGTAATAGCATTGTTGATGAGTTTGAATATATGATGCTGCTATTAGTATGATGAGCTAGGATTCTGTGAATATGCTGCTAGGGTTTTGGCAATGTGTGAAGCAAAGTTGTTACTGTTAGGGTTTGGAGTACAGAGAGAGGACTGATGAATTGTTGTATACTAAGAAGTGATACATGCTAGGGTTTGTCACTATAAGGTTTTATGATGCATGTGTGATATGCCGCTAATCAGGGTTTGTGAGTGCAGTGAATAGATTGGTTGGTGCTGTATTCAGTCTGATGAGTTAATGTTGTTGTGCCTCACTTGATAGTGTTTGTATTCAGCTTGATAAGCATTGAATGGGATTGATGAGCGAAATGTTATATGTGGGTCTAGTTTCAAAATTGGATGAAACATGGTCTACAGGATTTGGGTTGTATTTGAGTCAGGTGGATCTAGTGTGAATGATTTTGAAACGAGGTCCACAAAGGGTCTAAGGGTTGAAGCCTTCAGTGAGGCAGTGGTAGCTTCCTTCCGACGGTGGCCGGAGAACTTGCTCAGGGAGTAGTAGCTTCCTTCCAGTGGTAGCTTCCTTCCAGTGGTGGCCGGAGAACTTGCTCAGGGAGTAGTAGCTTCCTTGTAGTGGTAGCTGGAGAAACAATAGGAGGTGGTAACCTCTAGAAGGTAGGATTCTATGCACCGATAAATGTTTGCCCCGGTGCAAGAT
Organism: Pinus tabuliformis; assembly: GCA_031772625.1. Classification (NCBI taxonomy): domain Eukaryota; kingdom Viridiplantae; phylum Streptophyta; class Pinopsida; order Pinales; family Pinaceae; genus Pinus; species Pinus tabuliformis. The sequence continues at coordinate 142,423,934 of CM062807.1, forward strand.
GTAATTGAAGATTTCTCTTTATAATAATAAGAAGACGGAGACAACTGCAACAGTGGTTTTTCCTCGTTGGGTTTTCCATATAATATTTGGTGTCCCTATGTGTTGATAATGTGTTACATGTCTTTATGATTAAATGTTTCTCATGGTTTATTGCTTATGCATAATATGTTGTGAATTAAATGATGTTTCCATTAACATTGCAAAAGAAAAGTAAAATTAATAATTGCATGAAATATTTATTCACCCCCCTCTCAGTGTTTCTAACAATATGACAGTCTCATTAGCAACACATTGATTTCGAATCTATCGTCTTAAGAGCCTATCAAGTTCTGAGAATGACTCATTCTTCTTAAGGTGACGTCAGTCTTTAATCTTAAAGACGAGCTCGGCTTCTTTTTCATTGTTAGACAGTAGCAATCATGCCTCCAAAACAAGTATCTTGTCATAAGGAATTTTCTTCAATGTTGTCAGCCAAACAATTATTGGAAAATTGTAGCTATGGTCGGTGTTTTCATTATCAAAAACAAAGGAGAAAGAAATTGATTTCTTACTAGCCAAGTCGGCCCCAGCTTGACAACCCTTGAAGGGGCTTGACCCTTGATCAAAACCCCTCCCATTGATCTACTAGATATTGGAGATTCGACTCTCTCATTCAATCATCACATCACTCACAAATTCGGTCCTGTTCTACAAAGATTATATTCATACGTGTGAAGGACGAAGATGACTGCTTTGACCAAGCAAAGTTGACTTTCTGTTCTCTGCGTTGACCAGCATGACTTGCTTTCATCTGCTATGGTTTGACTGAATTTCTATCTGTGGTTGAAGGCCGAATATTCCTTGAATCATTGACCAGCTGTTGACCAAATCTATGAAGATGTTTCTAGGTGCTGACTGTGCCTTGACCGCAGATGAAATTCAGATTTGACCGAATTTGTCTGACAAATTACAAGATCGAATTTTGGGCCTTTGACCACGTACTGCATGCTGAAATTCAGCCCCTTGACCAGTCTTGACCAGTGAGCTTAAAGTTGACTCTCTCTCATTTGACACAGTTTGACTTGGCATTTAATGTGGTCAATGGCTGACCTTTTTGACTGGAATTCTTTGATGTACAAATTGAATGAATTGAAAAATCTCTCATAAGGAAAGATTACCAGGTTTCCCCCTTGTGGGGTTTTGTCCCAAGAAATTTCGGTGTCTTTTGTTTCATTGTTTTACCATGATCTCTACTGCTCTACTGAAGTTAATGCTTGAAATTTTTGTGTAACTGCTTGATGATTTTGATTTGAATGCTCTAAGAAGTTAAAATGTATCATTGGAAGTAGTTATCGGAAAGAAAATTGTTCTAGTCATGTCTGCAACTAGAAAATCAACATGGTATCAGAGCTATGGTGAAGAAAAAAACATTGAGATCACTCTTGAGGAGACCCCATCTTACATTTGAGAAGATTGATCATCTACAATTGAGGCAGCCTGAAGTTAGAGTCATTTTTGTTTGCCCGAGAAGCCCTAATCTAAAGTACAAGAAGACCTAAAAGGACGACGAAATAATCTCAGATCCGAGTCCATCTGTTACATAAAAGAGATACTAATTCTGTGATCAAGTCTGTAAAATATGCCCGGATGTCCGTCAAGAAGAGCAAGGATCTGTCTAAGCTTAAAAAGGCTGAAACACTTCAGGACAAATCACAGAGAGGCTGAAGGAATCATGACAGAAGGCCAAATCAATGACTTGGTTTGATCGATGTTTCAAAAAAGCAGATTGTTTTCAATAAAAAGTCCCAAGCCTAAACTAAGCTTCTATGACTAAGGCCGAAGTGTCTCAGATGCTTGAAAATAATCCTGATAAAGGAAGGACTGACACCAGCAACCTTTGGAATAAAAAGGTTCAATCACAAAGCAAAGATGCATGACAAGAAGTGTGATTCTAGTCTGAGTTTCTGTGGTAGTCCAAAGCTATACAAATCTGAGCTAATTTTTCTGTCCAAGACCGAGACCTTCTATGGTTCTATCCAAGCTCCTGTAATATTGTTGGCATTATGTTTCTGATGTTGTACTTGATGGCAACACCCTCAAGTGGCAAAAACTCTAATCAGGCTCTCAAAATGATAAAAATTAAGAAGTACGCATGTGCTCCGTGAAAAGCGTGCGTACCCGCAGGTACGCCTTGCAGGGGCTGCGGCCAAACACGCAGGTCACCCGTTCATGAGGTGCGTACCCCCAGTTCACTCACTTCAAGGCAGAGAAGCGCGCAAACGTGGGGTTTCTAATGTTTGGCCCGTGGTATTTAGCCCGCCGTTCTTGATTCTATGGTTTTGGCCCGTGGTATTGTTTTATATTATTATTATTATTGAGCCCCATGTTTTTGGGCCCCTTGTATTGGTTATCTATGGTATTGATCCATGATTTTAGGAAGAGCTTGCCTATATAAAGCAAAGGAGATCACTTGGCCAAAGCATCTTTTGCAAATTGAATATCTTAAAATCTGAATATTGGGTTATCTGTTTAAAAGCTTGATCTATATAAAAGTGAAGTTGAAGGTGAATCTATGAAGGGTGATCTCTCGAGCGCATGATCAGATCTAGGCATCTGACTATCTGTGGCACACTGGTGGACTACCAATTCGGCCCTAATCAGAGGTACGCAGGTGACTAACGGTGCAAGTGCGTGGGTATGCAGAGCAGAAGAAGGAGAAGTGCGTGGGTACGCAGAGCAGAAGAAGGAGCAGTGCGTGGGTACGCAACGCGACAGAGGTTCAGGTGCGTAGGCACAGTAAAAGTACGCGGCGCTTCAGAAGCCGCAGGTGTGTGGGTACGCAGCGCGATAGCTTCTGTGGGTGCGTGGCTACAGTAACAATACGCGGCGTGATTGAAGAAACAGTGCGTGGGTACGCGGGGCAGCAGAAGGCTCTCTGCGGGTATACGCAGTGGAGCAGAAGGTGAAGTGCGTAGCAACGCAGACCAGAGAAAGAAAAACTGCGTATCTGTATTAAAGCATTTGTTTAACTGACTTTTCTCCGTTGATAAGGTGTTCTGGGTTCAGTTTACTGTTACTATTGATCTGGTTACTGCAGTTGATTAGGTGATTTACTTGTACTTGATGATGATTTGATATTCTTGGATCCAGTTTGAAAATTTATGAAAAGTGGTCATTGAAAGAAGTTGGGGGGTTGTAGCTCCCTTCCAGGAGAGACTGGAAAACGAGAGAGAGTTGTAGCTCTCTGCAGGTTGCAGCCTGCGTACTGGTAAAGGACTGCACCAGTACAAAACCATTGTAAAAGGAGTTTCTAATTTGAAAGAAGATAGAGACATATTGCAGCAGGTGGTTTTCACCCACATTGGGTTTCCACCTTACATCTGGTGTTCTTTGGTGTGACTATCTGTTTTCTTTGTTCATGCTCATTATTTTATGGTACTGACATGCAAAAATAATTCAAAGTATAAATAAGGAAGATTTATTAAAAGAACTTGATAATACTGATTCACCCCCCCCTCTCAGTATTATTTCCAACAATTGGTATCAGAGCAGGTCCTTCAGAGAAGCCTGATCGCTTGAAGGAAGATCATTCATCATGAGCAATTACGAGAGGGAAGCATCAATCAGGCCACCAATTTTTGATGGGACAAACTTCAATTATTGGAAGGTAAGAGTTACTGCCTATCTTCAATCTCTTGGTACAGAAGTTTGGGATATCATAGAAATAGGCTACACTTTTCCTTCAGCTACTCCTACAGATTCGGCCGAGAAGAAGAAATATGAAACAAATGCTAAAGCAGTCAATACTCTGCTGGGATGCTTATCTCAAACAAAATTCGTAAAGGTTATGCAATATAAATCCGCAAAGGAAATATGGGACAAGATTGTCTTGAGCTATGAAGGAGATGAACAGGTAAAGCGTGCTAAACTTCAAACCCTCAGGATTCAGTATGAGAATCTCAGAATGTATAATGATGAAAGTGTGGCTAACTATTTTCTTCGGGTAGACGAGATTGTTAATTGCATGAAAAATTTGGGTGAAGAAATAAAAGAGGCTATTGTGGTTGAAAAAGTTTTAAGATCATTGTCCCCCAAGTTTGAATCTAAAGTCTCTGCAATAGAAGAAAAGGAAAATCTACGAATTCTTACTATTTCTCAGCTACACGGAATTCTAGCTGCTTATGAAATGAGAAAAGGAGGTCCATCAGACAGGAGAGAAGCTGCTTTCAAGGCTTCAGGCAAAGGAGACTACTATGAAGCAAGTCACGCGCCAGAAGAAGAAGAAGAATCAAATTTTGTCAGAAATCTTCAACGGGGTACTGGAAGGTTCAGAGGTAAGTTACCTTTTAAATGTTTTGCTTGTGGAAGAGTAGGTCGTTATGCTGCGAAATGTCCTCATAAGGATAAGATTGACAAAGGAAAGGAACCTGCTAGATGGAGCAAGAAACAGAATGCAAATAAGAAAAGCTACTACACTCATGAAGATAGTGATGGTCTATCAAATAGTGATGAAGATGAACGAGGTAATGACTATAAACTTTTAATGGCATTTGAAGATGATGATTACATGGATGCTATAGATGTGGATAGCCTTCATGAAGAAATTTCTAGACTCAAGACATGTATAGAATAAAAGAATATGATCATTGATACTCTACAATTTCAGATTGATGAAAAAGAAAAATATCTTGAAAAGTTAGAAGGTGAAATTGTTGGTCTTAGAAAAGAGATTGAGAAAACAAAGGCTATTAATCTTAAGTTTGTCAAAGGATCTGAAACTCTGGATGAGATCATCAATGTACAGCGTTCTCCACTAAACAAGACAGGTCTGGGGTATAATGGAGAAACTTCTCAAGCATCCACCTCAAAGAGTTATCTTGATGCAGCAAGAAGGAATGAGCAAAAGTACAATGGAGATCACCAGGTAAAGCAGGACCAATTACAAACAAAAACTATCAGGTAAACCAGGGGCAATCTGTCTTAAGGATGAACAAAAGCTACAACCAGCCACAGGTAAAATCCTCTCAATTTGCTTCAAGAATGAATGACAATAGAAATTACAATCGTTTGGCCGGAAGATTTGATAACCGCAGAAGTTTCTTCAATGGACAATGCTTCTCTTGCCATAACTTTGGTCACAAAGCAGCTCAATGTGTTGCATATAAAACGATCATGACTAGAGAAGCTCAAAAACAAAGAAGTATGACCGGGATTACAAAAAGGACCTATAACAACTTTTCGGTTCTTGAAAATGAAGTTGAATGCTCTATTTGCAATAACTTTGGTCATGAAGATTCTGAATGCAGGAGCAGGTTTCAGCAGACAAAGGAACAAGCCTCAAGCACCAAAACATGGAGAATAAAGGAACCACAAACAGAAAGATGTGGGATAGCATTTTATGCAGAGGGGCAGGAAAATCTATGGTACATTGACAGTGGATGTTCGAAGCATATGACAGGTGATAAAGAAAAACTTGAATCATATTCTGCTTTGGAAAAGGGAAAGAAAGTTTCTTTTGGAAATGATACTCCTGCAGCTATTAAAGGAAAAGGCACTGCTCAGTTAAAAGAAAAAGTCAAAGCTGGAAATGTTTTGTATGTTGATGGATTGAAGCATAATCTTCTGAGTGTCAGCCAGATGTGTGATCAAGGAACCGAGGTGATATTTAGATCAAATGGATGTCTTGTTCGTGATCTTGATACAGGTAAAACGGTGATCAAAGGTAAAAGAACTCCAAATAATCTATACATATTTGAAGAAGGACAACAACAATGCTATCTAAGCAAGGATGATGAACACTGGTTATGGCACCGGAGGTTGGGGCATCTAAGCTTTTCACAAATAAGGAAAGCATGCAAATATCAAGCAGTTCGCGGTCTTCCAGATATCAAAATTCCAGACAACACCATATGTAAATCATGTCAGTTTTGAAAGCAAACCAGAACTAACTTTCCAGAGAAGGAAGGATCAGCTAGCATGCCTCTTGAGCTTGTTCATACAGATGTATGTGGACCATTCAGGAAAAGGACACCTCGAGGAGAAGAATACTTGATATTATTCATTGACGATTTCTCCAGGTTTGTCTGGTTAGGACTTATGAAGCACAAAGATGAAGCATTCGAAAAATTCAAATCCTTTAAAGCCTTGGTTGAAAATGAATCAGGATACAAAATTAAGTGCCTCAGATCCGACAGAGGTGGAGAGTTTACCTCAAATGAATTTTTCGATTTCTGTGAAGAACATGGGATAAGAAGAGAATTCTCTACAGCTAGAACTCCTCAGCAAAATGGAGTAGTAGAAAGAATGAACAGAACAGTCCAACAAATGGCTCGTGCTATGCTTGATGAGTCTGGAACTCCCGCAACTTTCTGGGGTGAAGTTGCTTATGCTGCGGTTGTTATTCTCAACAAAACAAATGTCCGAGTGAACAGCACTCAAACTCCTCACGAGCTCTGGTATGGTGAGACTCCTTCGGTAAAGCACTTCAAAATCTTTGGGAGCAAATGCTATATTAAGAATACTGATGAGCAACTTGGCAAACTTGAACCTAGAGCAGATGAAGGCATTCTTCTTGGTTATTCTCCACACAGCGAAGCATACAAGTGCTACAATAAAAGACTTGGAAGAATTGTTGACAGCATTGATGTAGTGGTTGATGAAAAGGGATACATTCCTAGGCAAGTAAATCATGAAGATATCGAAGAAAATGAAGACTACTCTCAAAGACAAAATGATGAAGAAGAAGAACCTCAAGAAGAACCAGAGGAGCAGATAAGGATAGAAGAGAAGACTCCATCCAGATATGTTCAGAAAAATCACCCAGAATCTCAGATTTTGGGGCAGAAAGAAGCAGGTGTACAAACAAGAAGAACAGTTGCAGAAGCTTCAAGCTATTTGGCATTACTCTCTTCCACTGAACCACAAAATGTGAAAGAGGCATGCAAAGATGAATGTTGGGTCAAAGCAATGGATGAAGAACTTGAGCAGATCGAAAAGAACAACACTTGGGAGCTGGTTCCTAGACCAAAGGATAAGAATGTTATAGGGACAAAATGGGTCTTCAAAAATAAATTGAATGAAAATGGAGAAGTAATTAGAAACAAGGCCAGACTTGTCTGTAAAGGGTATGCGCAGCAAGAAGGAATAGATTTTGAAGAAACTTTTTCTCCTGTTGCAAGACTTGAGGCCATCCGAATGTTCCTTGCTCTCTCAAGCTTTCAAAACTTCAAAGTTTTTCAAATGGACGTGAAATCAGCCTTTCTGAATGGAGACTTGGAAGAAGAAGTATATATTGAGCAGCCAGATGGTTTCATTCTTGGAAATGATCCAAATCTTGTATGCAGATTGAAAAAGGCTCTCTATGGTCTCAAACAAGCTCCAAGAGCTTGGTACTATCGTTTGGACAAATATCTTCATCAACAAGGTTTTTCAAAAGGATCAGCAGATAGCAATCTTTATATAAAAGTTGAAAATGATAAATTGCTAATACTTGTTGTGTATGTAGATGACATTATCTTTGGCAGCAATGAAGAAGCTATGAGTCAAAGCTTTGCCTTGGTAATGCAGAAAGAATTCAAAATGTCCTCGCTGGGAGAACTAACATATTTTCTTGGTTTGCAAATCCAACAAAAAGGAGGAGGGATCTTTTTGTCTCAAACCAAGTATCTCAAGCAGATTTTGAAGAAATATGGCATGGAAGATGCAAAACCAGTATGTACACCCATGGTCACAAGATGTAGCCTCAGTGCAAATGATGAATCAGCAGCAGTGCATCAACCAACTTACAGATCTATGATTGGAAGTCTACTTTATTTGACAGGTACCCGACCAGACATAATGCATGCAGTAGGAATAGTTGGAAGATTTCAGGCAAATCCAAAAGAAACTCATCTTCAGACAGTAAAAAGAATCTTCAAATATCTTCAAGGGACTCAAAACTATGGCTTATGGTATCCTAGAGATACAGATCTCACACTTCATGCTTATACAGATGCAGATTGGGCCGGAAGCGTGGATGACAGGAAGAGCACAAGTGGTGGTGCATTCTTTATGGGTTCCAGATTAGTATCTTGGTTCAGCAAGAAACAGAGTTCGATTGCCTTGTCTACAGCTGAAGCGGAATATGTTGCTGCTGCATCTTGCTGCACTCAACTCCTTTGGATGATGCAGACCTTGCAGGATTTTCAAATCACTTGTATACCACCCATCTCCATCTTATGTGATAATACAAGTGCAATCAGCATTTCAAAGAACCCAGTCATGCATTCAAAGACCAAGCACATACCGATCAAGTATCATTTTCTCCGGGAACAAGTTCTTGAACAAAAAGTCAAGTTGGAGTATGTTCCTTTTAAGGAACAAGTTGTTGATATACTCACCAAACCATTGCCCAGAGAGACGTTTGAATACCTCAGGCAAAAGCTGGGGGTTGTTGATGCATCATCTTGTTGTTGAATCTCTTATGATGGTTGGTTGTACGCAAGATTCATCTGGGGTATATGCGTACATGTGCTGGGTTGCGGATTGATCGAAGATCGAATGGCACAGGTTCAGGGGGAGCATATAATGCATTGTTGGCATTATGGAGAAAGTACAGAAGGAGATCATGGATGCTGGTCTAAATATTGCTGCAATATGTCTCTATCTCTTTCATGGTCACTTATGGTGTTTGGTGGATTATGGTTCTTCTTTGCAGATCTGGTTTATAGTCAGGGGGAGCATGTTCTTAGGGGGAGCATAACCCTTTGCCCTTGATGTAAAAGGGGGAGAATGACGTTGAGGGTCTTGAGGTTGCCATCAAGTCCAAAGGGGGAGATTGTTGGCATTATGTTTCTGATGTTGTACTTGATGGCAACACCCTCAAGTGGCAAAAACTCTAATCAGGCTCTCAAAATGATAAAAATTAAGAAGTACGCATGTGCTCCGTGAAAAGCGTGCGTACCCGCAGGTACGCCTTGCAGGGGTTGCGGCCAAACACACAGGTCACCCGTTCATGAGGTGCGTACCCCCAGTTCACTCACTTCAAGGCAGAGAAGCGCGCTCACGTGGGGTTTCTAATGATTGGCCCGTGGTATTTAGCCCGCCGTTCTTGATTCTATGGTTTTGGCCCGTGGTATTGTTTTATATTATTATTATTGTTGAGCCCCATGTTTTTGGGCCCCTTGTATTGGTTATCTATGGTATTGATCCATGATTTTAGGAAGAGCTTGCCTATATAAAGCAAAGGAGATCACTTGGCCAAAGCATCTTTTGCAAATTGAATATCTTAAGATCTGAATATTGGGTTATCTGTTTAAAAGCTTGATCTATATAAAAGTGAAGTTGAAGGTGAATCTATGAAGGGTGATCTCACGGGCGCATGATCAGATCTGGGCATCTGACTATCTGTGGCACACTGGTGGACTACCAATTCGACCCTAATCAGAGGTACGCAGCAATGTTGTTAAAAGCGCGAGCGGGATTTAATCAGCGCCAGGAAAAAAGCGGAAAAAATCGGCAAAAGCGGGAAAAAAGCGTTTGGCACAAAAATATTCATTTTTTTTCAATTTTTTTAATATCTAAACCATCTACAACATAAAATAAATACATTGACACATAAATATGATAAAAAAACTAATATATAAGATGTTTAATATCATTTCTAGCGCTAAAATCACACATAACATTGAATCATGTCCTGAATAGTAAGTCCTGAGTCCCAACTCAGCCTCAAAATATCAACAAAAAATATGATAATGTATCTCATCATGTCATAATGTCATATACAATAAAATGAAAGTCTAAGACTCTAATCCTATTGATTTCCTCTGCCCCTCTTGCGAGAAAATGTCACTGCTTTCCCTTTCCCCCTAGATGAAGATGCTAGTGCCTGTGCTGGTGGAAATGGCAGTGGAGTCTGACGTGCTCTAGAAGCTGAAGAAGTAGAAGTAGCAGCTATTGTAGGTAGACGGAGACCACGTCCTCTACTGGTGGTAGTGGTAGCCCGGGTAGGCGGTGTCACCTCCTCCTCCTGCTCCTCCAACTCCTCCTCCTCCTGCTCCTGCTCCTCCTCCTCCTCCTCCTCCTCCTCCTCCTCCCCCTCATCCTGCATTAACCAATCATCAGTGGGATCCATGAGAGGCCTCTCGGTCTCAACCCTCCATTCAGCAGTGGTGTCAATCCCATCCAATGAGATGGCATCCATATCAGGTGTCTTCTCTAGTTGCCTCACCCACAATCGAAGATTGTAGTAGACATAGACCATGTCATTAAGTCTATGGGACTCCAACCTGTACAAAGTTCATGAAATAATAATTAATAATTAATATTATAAAAAAAATATTGTTTAATGAATTCAAAAATTTATTTGGAAATTTGCAATATTTTAAATGTTTAAGTGTTAAGTTGTTAACCTATTGCGCTTCTTGTTGTGTATTTTTTCAAATACACTCCAATTGCGCTCACATCCTGAGGAGCTGCATGTTTGGCTGAGGATGCGTACGGCAAGCTTTTGCAAAAGGGGTACTCTGCCACCATACATCTTCCACCATGCGTCTACAACAAAATTACAAATAAAATTTTAAATAAACATAAGAAAAAAATGGAATTTGAAGAGACAATGAAATTTGAAACAAAGTTACAAAGTACAAACTAAAAAATACCTGGCATTTTAATCGTCCTATCAGTGACAGCCATCTCAAAGCCAAATGTGCCACCTGACATCTTATATGTCTCAATTTGTTTAGAGATCTCTATACGTTGTTCTGGAGATCTCACCATCTTCTGGACACAGGTTAATAATCCATCCACGATCTCAGCATCAAAATCAAACCCACATGCATAAGAAAATGCAGGGTTCAGGAAAAGCCCAGCAGCATGAATGGGACGATGGAGTGTGTTGTTCCATCGCTCATCAATCACTTCCCATAGAAGGAGTTGTCTCTGAAACCCATCATCTCCCTTATCATCATAGTAGGACCGAATGGCTTCTTTGGCCCTATCCATGGCTTCATACAAATAGCCCATTGCGGGCTTCTCACCATCAACCAACCGAAGAACCTTTACCAAAGGTTCAGTAACAGCGCACACCTCCTGCACTCCCACCCAAAAGTCTTCCTGGTATGAAACTAGTCTGCACACGGCCTCTCCTTCTGGTTTGCGGCTCATTGACGAAGCACGCCATTCCTCTGAAAGAAACATTCTCTTCAAATCCCACATAGAATTCAAGAGGGATTGAAGAGATATGAAACTCGTCGCAAACCGTGTAATGGCGGGGCGCACCAACTCTTTGTTGTTGGTGCATTTTCTCATCAAGCTAAGCACAGATGTGTGATTGTAAATAAATTTTGTGATGCTTTTTGATGAGTCAACAATATCTTTGACAAAGGGAATTTTCCCTATGTCCTCTAACATCAAATCAATACAATGGGCAGCACAAGGTGTCCAAAATAAAGTAGGATGCCTGTCCATAAGCATTCTACCAGCAGCAACATAATTTGCAGCATTGTCCGTTATGACTTGGACAACATTTTCTGCACCCACCTCCAAAATAAACACATCCAGCAAATCACATAAAGTTCTTGCATCTTTGATTTGATGAGTTGCATCAATAGATTTGATAAACATAGTCCCCTTGGGACAACTAACCAAGAAGTTTATAAGGGTTCTCCCCTTTTGGTCAGTCCAACCATCTGACATAACAGTGCATCCTGTTTGTGCCCATGATGCCCTAAAATCCTCCAATCTTTGGGTGCAGTCACGCTTTTCCTCTTGAAGAATCCGGCCTCTGAAATCATGAAGAGAAGGGATTTTGTACCCCGGGCCAACACTGGCAATAGCATCAACAGTAGGTTGGAAAAATGGATTATTCCTTACAATGCTGAAAGGAATATCACTCCAGAGGAGAAATTTTGCCATCAACCTATCAGCTTGTTCTTTTTCAGTTCTTTTTAGCATTGAACCGATAGTTGGTTGTGAACCAGGTGTGGTTCGAGGAACAAAAAATGATGATGCAGCTACCGGATTGACTGACGTTGCAGTAGAACCAGTGCCACTTGGCCCACTTCCTTCAGCTGACCTTTTTAGTTGCCTTTTGAGTTCTTCTTTGGCCTCTCTAGTGTGCTCTAATTCTCCCAATGCTCTCATGGCTCTTTGGATAATTTCAGGATTTGTATTTATACAGGGCCCCACATCACGTCCAGGGATTTGTGCAAGGTGGAACTTCAACCTGTACACCCCCCCACTTATCTCCTTTCCACACAACTTGCAATTCAAGTTTTGTCTATCATTCGGAGCTTTAGGTTCACCATATTCCCAGAAAGGATCCAATTTCCTTGGCATGTTTGTTTTTGAATTTTGAATTTGCAAACCTATGGAAAAATAAGGATTAGGAAATAAGAATTTAGGATTACATAATACAAATTACAATTTAGCATTTACAAAATTACAAGTTAATTATTTTCAAAATCCCAATTTCCAAACCCAAGTTACCCAACCAAATGCCAATGGCAAATGCCAAAAAACAATGAAAATTCAAAAAACATAAACAATGTTTAAAAAAAATGAAAAAATAAAAATAAAAAATTGGTTCTTATAGTCATAACAAATTACCCATCCCAAATCAATGAAAAATTACAAAAAATTCTTTAAAAACAATGAAAAACAAAGTTTTTAAAGAAGCAAAACAAAAAAAAATTAATCTACATACCGTTTTTATGGACAAATTGGTGATCTTGTCTTGGATTTCTCCTAAAAACACTTGGATTCGCTCCCAAAGTCGACCCAAACCCTTCAGCTCTTCTCCTCCTCCTCCGCGCGGCGACAGTCAAATGACATAAAAAAAATTCATTTTTCCCTATTAAAAGCCCGCGCCCTTGGCGATTTTTTCGGAAAAAATCGCTATAAAAAAAATCCGGCGATTTTTTGGGATAAAAATCGCGTTTTATGCGGAAAGGTGAAAAAATCGCGATTTTATCGCGATTTTAACAACACTGGTACGCAGGTGACTAACGGTGCAAGTGCGTGGGTACGCAGAGCAGAAGAAGGAGAAGTGCGTGGGTACGCAGAGCAGAAGAAGGAGCAGTGCGTGGGTACGCAGCGCGACAGAGGTTCAGGTGCGTAGGCACAGTAAAAGTACGCGGCGCTTCAGAAGCCGCAGGTGCGTGGGTACGCAGCGCGATAGCTTCTGTGGGTGCGTGGCTACAGTAACAGTACGCGGCGTGATTGAAGAAACAGTGCGTGGGTACGCAGGGCAGCAGAAGGCTCTCTGCGGGTATACGCAGTGGAGCAGAAGGTGAAGTGCGTAGCAACGCAGGCCAGAGAAAGAAAAATTGCGTATCTGTATTAAAGCATTTGTTTAACTGACTTTTCTCTGTTGATAAGGTGTTCTGGGTTCAGTTTACTGTTACTATTGATCTGGTTACTGCAGTTGATTAGGTGATTTACTTGTACTTGATGATCATTTGATATTCTTGGATCCAGTTTGAAAATTTATGAAAAGTGGTCCTTGAAAGAAGTTGGGGGGTTGTAGCTCCCTTCCAGGAGAGACTAGAAAACGAGAGAGAGTTGTAGCTCTCTGCAGGTTGCAGCCTGCGTACTGGTAAAGGACTGCACCAGTACAAAACCATTGTAAAAGGAGTTTCTAATTTGAAAGAAGATAGAGACATATTGCAACAGGTGGTTTCACCCACATTGGGTTTCCACCTTACATCTGGTGTTCTTTGGTGTGACTATCTGTTTTCTTTGTTCATGCTCATTATTTTATGGTACTGACATGCAAAAATAATTCAAAGTATAAATAAGGAAGATTTATTAAAAGAACTTGATAATACTGATTCACCCCCCCCCCCCCTCAGTATTATTTCCAACACATATTAGCAATCACATATACATTAAGTAAAGTGCAGATAGAACATTAAATGATCAACAGAAAACAAACCAAGACAAGAGACACAAGATATGGCGGCTAGCCAAGGACAAACCCCAATGTGGGGAAACCCTTTGATCAAATCTTCTTTTATCTTCAATAGTTCAGCAGAGAGAAATAGTACAAAATCTAAATTCTGCAATTTTATATCAGCAGCAGCAAACCCTAGATCAGCGAAGTCAAACTTGGTCAAACTAGCTGAAATTGACCTCTTAAATACTTGGTCAATTTCCGGTCAACTTGTCCTCAAATAGCCTAAAGGAACAGCCCTTGAACAGCCCCAAAAGTTCAGTCAATTTGCAGATTTCTTAAGTCAACTTGCAGCCCTAAACTAGGGCAGTCAACACCGGTCAAACCAGAGGTCAGATCACCTCGATTTTCGTGCCAAAAATTCCGCCTGCCTAGGAGAGGCAACCACACCTAATCCGCACTTTTGGAAGGTCAACGCTTGGTCAACGCTGGTCAAAGAGATGACCTGCTGTGCTAGCGTCCTTCTTTCTACGTCTTCCTTTCAACCACACGTGTGAGAGAGAAAGGCTCCTTTTATGCGTAGGAGAGAGAGAGAGAGAAGATGAGTGAATTGAATTGTCCAAATGAGGAGAATGCTCCTTGTATTTATATGCAAACGTTAAGGTTGAATAGACATGACTATTGGACTTCTGAGCCTACATAAGTTTGCTGGCCAACCTTGACAATTTGTCCATAATCAAAATAAATTCATATCTCCATAAATACTTATCGGAATCAGATGATCTTTAGATCAATCTTACACCTCTCGATGAGAGGAATCTAGGAAAAATATCAGAAGCCATAAATAAGGTGATCCACATGGAGTTTGGCCCTAGTTGCCAATTTTAACAGGCATCTAAGACAAGAGCGGGCAAGAGGACCGATATTCTTTGAGGGTTGGGAACCCAAGATAAAAATAGTCCTAGAAGGTCATACTCAGTGAACACACGGGTGCGTATGTACCTTAAGAGACAACGATGAAGATGTCTATAAATCATTGGTCTCACCAGCATTGTAGCTCATGGTCTCGTGGAGAGATGGACTTGTTAGTCAAGGCCTTGCACTGTGACAATGTTGGTTGATATGATGCTATATAGATGGGATTACCAATCCGATTCTTCTTATGAGAAATTCTTCAGATTGAGAATGACCAAGTACCATTGTAAATACCTCCCTAGTTAAGAGGGAGTGTTGAAGAAAATGTAACTAGGTTCGATATTTATACATGCAATTTTGATCTGTGTACTTGTAAAGAAAAGAAATATTATTTTTGTAAACCATATGAATGAGTTTCTTGCTCATTCCACAGGTCTAGGAAAGTCGAAGAGTCAAAAACATGAGCTCTTCTTGAGCATATTTATAATGTATATGAAGCTACCTAGTGTCTAAGAACAGCCCTCCAAGACCAACATAATCCTCCTGAAGAAAAGCAAGCAAAACGATGGAAAAATTGTCATGTCAGCTAGCAAAAGAGACACAACGAATCACTTGGTTATGTCGGCTCATTATGGAGACATGACCACTATATATATTCTCCTAGGGTCATCGCAAACGGGAGGAATAGTATCTCGCATTCTCTGAAGCAACTCGGATAAGAACGAGGTCTGCAACTTCGCATATATTGAAGAAGTATATTCTCGGATGGATAATTAGGAGCAGGATCTCAGTGATAAGTAGATCTCAGTTAAGTTCAAAATGTTGGAACTCGGATGGTATTGTAGCGGCTACAACCACCCTCCAAAATTTTGCCTTAGCTTCGTTTTGGAGCCTCCCTACCAACCATCCTCAGTAGCATGTCTTGCACTGTCAAGTACACAAGCTTCAGTGGTTTTCTAGCAGATTGCCAGCCTGTGCATGATAGCTTGTTGCATCCCCCTCACAGGTTGTTTCTTCAGACTTGGTCCAGCTGCAGGCTAAGCAGCTCCCTCAAGAAATTGCACAATTCTGGAGGGGAACCAGCCTTCCCTCTAGAAATTGCACAATCCTGTTTGGCAGCCTGCTGGGCTCCAGAATTGCACAATTCTACCTGTCAACCTTCATTGGAAAAATTGCGCAATCTCTCCCACCAGGACTGCTCAGCCCAGAAATAGCAGGCAGCAATCAGCTTCTCGGCCTAGAAATTGTGCAATCCTTCTGGGTAGCCAGCTCAGATCCCTCCCAAAAATGAGCAAATTTTCCCCTCAGTCAAGCAGGCTGTTGCATGTGCCATTGGGTTGACCGGTTCCAACAGGGACCCAGAAAACTTGACTTGCATGCATGGGCTACTTTTTCCTTAAATAGCAAAAAGCATCCCTAGATTTTAGGGAGCTATTTTTAGCAGCTAGATGTTACATGCAAAGATCGTTTTAGAATCTTTCCTCCATGTGTCGCTTTTTCCTAGATTTGCGGCACGCGCGTCATGAGCCTCAAACTTATTTATTCGACACTTCAGAGCTCACTTGTTCACATCGATCTTGGAGCTCTAACATCCCACAGCACATCCAGGAGTCTTCGACATATCCAACTCAGCTATTTACGGGTAAGTCCTCTTAACTTGTCTTTTGTAGCATTTCTGTCGCTTTTTGTGTTTTCGCTTGTGTGAGTGTTGTTTGCTTGATTTCTGTGAACGCTTACCTGTCGTTTGCATGCATATTAGCTTGTACTAGCACCGCTTCAGTTTTCGTTAGCATCTCATTATTGTCGCATGCATGGCACCGTTCTGCACGAACAGTCGTTGATTCAACAACTCGCTTCTCACGCATGCATGTTTTTCCGTTTTCTAAATCTTTCATTCATTGTTTGCATGCACGGTCATTCACTCCTGCTTACACTCAGTATCGCCATGCATTCACATTCACATTTGCTTTCAGTTGCTCGCCGGCGGGTCTGGGCAACGTTGGCCTGGACTTTGCCTCACCAAGACAGCATTGCGCAATCCTGAGAGGGAAGGCTATGCCTTCCTCTCATAAAATGCGCATTTCTACCTAGTGACTATCCTCCAGTCTTGCATTGCGCAATTCTGAGAGGCAGTGATTGTTGGCCCAGAAAATTGTGCAATGTAGTCACTAGGCCTGCAACTATTGCCAGCAGAAATTGTGCCTTGTGCAATTCCAGCAGCTAGCAGGCCAGTCTGGATTGCGCATTGCGCAATTCCAGCAGCCCAGACTGCCTTTTGCGCAGTTCCAACGGCCAATCTCCCGGCTTCCCAGGAAAAATTGTGCAATCCTTGCCAGTTAATCCCCAGGTATGTTGCATGTCGTTCCTCAAGTTTGCTTTGGTTTTAGCTGACAGATTTCTTGCCATGCATGTCACTATGTCTCCAGATCTAGCAGGTGTTCGTCTGCCTCTCAGCAGTTCAGGATCAATGGCCTCCAAGAGAGCAGGATCAAAGGACACTGAAGAAGTGCAACTGGAGCAGCAATTGAGCGAGTGTCTACAAGTCTGCCAATCTATGAAGACACCAAGCTGATTGTAGACAAGGACATCAAGCTGAAATGGCAAGAGGTCAATGATGCATTTGCAGGCACATTTGGGGAAGATCTCGAAGACCGCCAAGTCTATGTGAACATCCACAAGTCTGGCTTGTACCATATTGCATGCAGGTATCTCGTGCTCCCATGCGCGGACATGATATATTGGATCGTCTTGCACACTGACCCTGAGACGATGACATTGAGCAGTGTCAGCAGGACGAAGATTGCGACCTTCAAGGCACAGGATTATGAACAGATGTACCATATGTCGAAGCCATTGATCACCATAAAGACACCCTTCAGCATACCCAGCAACAATGCCAACTCCAGAGATATCTTGAAGAACTGGGTGAAGGAGCCGGCCAAATTCAGGATGACACCCAACCAGGTCTACAAGACGAAGATACTGCGGAAGGCGTATCAATACTTGGTCATCTTTGCATGTCGCTTGTATGGCCAAGAGAGCACGAAAACCTTCCCACAAAGTTGGGTGATCGCGTTGGACCAACTGGCCAGAGAAGGCAAAGCATGCAACTGGTCCGACATGTTGGCTCACCAGTTGAAGGAACAGGTAACAAGAGCTTGACAGCCGCCCAAAGGTCAGCAGGCAGAAATCTACATGTCCACTTACATCTTGGATGCAATCTGTGCCCGTCAGGAGTTCCCAGGCTTGAAGTGGGCATGGACATCAGCAGAGACCTCTGTGAACACTTATTGTAAGATGTAGTCCGGATGCAGCTTCAGAGGAGTTATCAAACAGTTTCCCGGTCATTTTGTCACCCCAGTGTACAAGATGATATTTGAACAGGATCAACCCTGCATGTCGAAGGCAGCAATGGAGGCATTGATTGATATAGCAAATTGGTATGCCTCACCGTCCGGCACCTTCATACGGATGTACAGCACGGAGAAGCGTCCGCATGTTCTGCCGGAGTTTGCCTTGGACAAACTCGTCATGCAAAAAGTATCATATCACATCTCTGTAGGATTGTCAGCTAGGCAACAACGGAAGAAGAAGGCACCTTGGCTAGCTCTTCTGTTTTGGATCAGGTTATACGAGATACAAAATTTCAAGCATGCGGATGTCGAAACAGAGGAGATCAAGAAATATCCATTTGACACCTAGAGCTTCAACCCGTATGACCTGCATTGCCTTGTGAAAGACCATTGCATGGGAGTACAGTTTACTTGGATCCATGGGGCATGTCATTGGATGGAGGAAGACCCATGGAGATATTGTCACAGCTTCTCCAGACCCAATGAACCGGTCGACATTGCTGTGGAATGGTTAGCGAAGCAGCGTCCCGGAGAGCACCAGCTGAAGCAGCAGCAGAGGTAAACATACCAGTGCGCGACAAGGGCAAGAGGAA
This sequence comes from Pinus tabuliformis, assembly GCA_031772625.1. Taxonomy (NCBI): domain Eukaryota; kingdom Viridiplantae; phylum Streptophyta; class Pinopsida; order Pinales; family Pinaceae; genus Pinus; species Pinus tabuliformis. Next base: position 142,442,647 of record CM062807.1, read on the forward strand.
GATTGTCGACAACATGGAGGAGGAACAAAGTTGCAAGTTCCGAGCAAACCCACTTGTGCAGAAAGCAGCTTTGGCAATAGAGGCGAAGAGGCAACAGCGCGATAAGAGGAACGCACAAAGGTAGAGAGAAAAACGAAGAATGGAGGAAACAGAGAAGGAGTTGCATGAGTTGAAGGAGCAACTCCAGAAGGAACAAGAGCTGCGCAGAAAAGAGAAGGAAGCGCAGCAGGAACAGGTACAACAGGGGGCGCAACATGTACAGACAGATGAAACTGCGCTCGTACAGGTAGTTGACTCATCCGAACAACTAGAATCATGTAGACAGGATGAGCCATCGTGGGAATAGGACTTTGCTCAAGAGATTGAACAAGTACTCGAGCAGATGGATACGGACATGGAGCAACAGGAGTTAGAGCAAGACATCAACCTCATGCCTCACCACCAAGAGGTCGATCCACTAGCTTCACCGCATCCAGAAGCAGAGCAAGCCTCGAGCGACCAAGGAGACACTGAGATCCTTGGAGACAATCCGAAGGAGGAGATGCACAACGTCTCGTTCGATAAGTCCCAACATAAAGTTGTGCAATCTTGCAGAGTGTCGACTCCGGATGATCACACATCTCCTGTGCATTTTGAGGAACGAGTGATCGTGTCTGACGCGCGCAAGCATCCAGCAGCAATGGCCGATGCTACCAGAGCATATGCCGAAGCCACTAGCTCAAATGTTCGTTTCTTGATAGCTCAAAACGAGCAAATAGCTAAGGAGTTACAGACGGCCAAGCAAGGAGGAGAATTGGTTACAGCATCCGCCCAAGCAGAGTTGAAAAAGGCAATATTGGATGAAGTATTGTCCCTTGACACAGTCATGCGGGCGTTGTATTCCAAGTTTGGTACCGTGCATAAGGTAGTTGTCCATCTCAACGGTTTGCAGCAGCGATGTGCAAGGAGAGCATGTATCTTATCAAATGTACACACTGTTGTTGATTACATGCAAACATGGACAATGAGATACAAGGGAGCCTCGCTACACTTGCCTAAGATGATGAAGCCCAGAGCAGTCGAGCTAAAAGCACGCATCCGGAGTCAGATCCGGAACTATGAAGATCTCCCACAGCTCATCACTAGTCTACAAGCTTCCCATGCACGGGTATTCAAGAGTATGGATGTTGTCGTGCGCACACATGCGATTCCATCTATTGAGACACTCACCCAGGCGAAGACAAAGGCATAGGTACGACTGGAACTTGACTTGTACTTTAACGAGTTGATGCGCATAGCCACCAGCCCAGACTTGGTGATCAGTGCAGACACCATGCACAAGTATGTTGTTGGTCCAGCCGCACTCAAGACAATGATGTGCATGCTATCAAACGAGTTGGACAGAGGAGCCCGAGCAGTGTACCCGGATGTTATGGAGGCAAGAGTTCGTTTCTAGAAAGATGTCACCTTAGAGTACATGGACACCATCGCAGACTACCGAGCTTGGCATCAGTTTGCTACTATCAACCACCATGAGGATGTCGAAGAGTTGGTCTTCTCACAGTTGTCCGAGTCATAGTGATGTCTTGCATGGCTTGCTCAAGCCTATTTTGTCTCACATGGGTACATGTGCAGATTGTATGTAATGTCTTGTCAAGTGTAAGTTCAAGTGTCGATAGTTGGATGTAACAGTCATAGAGTAGATGAAGAGTCATGAGGGTAGATGAACTGTCACAAAGGGGAATGTCAAGGGCCACCCCACCCTTTGCTATATATAGTCCCTCATAACTCATTATACAGGCTTTTAGTCAGCCAAGCTTTTGATAGGAGTATCTTAGAGAAAGCTTGGATAGTATTGTAACGAGCCTTAGCTTCTCCACTATGCAAAGCTAGTATATCTCTTTCGAGGAGCAAACGGTTGTTACTGTAACGTTCCGCTATCGGAACTAATGGTCGGACATGGATGTATTGTATGACTGGAACTTACACTTCTTAATATAAAAAAGCCAGCATGTTTCATGCATATGTCGTATTGTATTCCAACCATCTTGTTTACTCTAAATGATATATGTATCTGTTTGCTTACGCATGCATGTATGGACTATTTTGTATAAGTATGTATGAATTTTACTGAAATGTGTTGTTGGTTTAACCATCACTTTGGATTTCTCGCTAACTTGCTTTCCAGTTTGTGATGCATCTTCGCTCGTGTGTTCCCTTCCAAGCCGCGTGCTATCACAGGTTTCCAAGGGGCGCACTCACCCCACTTGTCGTGTGTTAGAACCGTTCATGCACCTTCCTTGACTCGCCGCGGTTGTCACACCTTTGCTACCAACAGGGACATCTTACTTGCCTCTGTGTGAAACCGCGGTCAAGGCGATACCGTACGACCCACTTCTGGAACTCCTACACCAAACGGTCTGAGGTCAAATTGGGACTTCTTACCAGGGAGATCCCCTAACATGTTGTGGATCTAGCACCGTCAACAAATGGGTACAAAACTATGCTTCTTCGCATAAGGATCAGTCTTCAGATAATATCACTGTGATTTCAGATAAGTACTATTATGATGATTACATTCTCGACATAAGTCTAAAGACAAGGGTCTCGGTGCTACTCTCTGCAGTCATAACCTTAAGCATAGTTATGATCTCAATGGTGACTCTGTCTCAAGGATATAATCTCATCGAAGGGGCAGCTATGGTGAAAACAGTGAAGATCTCGATGGTGCAGACACAGTGATGATCTCAGAAAAGGTGCAGTGATGATGATGATCTCAGCAGTATGAAGAAGAGGATTGATGTCTTGGTCTTGGAGTGGCTCAGTTAGTCAAGGGTCATGGTCTTGGTGTTCGTCAATTGGAATCTCTATAAGAAGAATTTCATGCGGGTTTTCCTCTCCAAGAGGGCGAGCTTTTGGCCCTGGAAAAATGCTAACCTCTTGTGTTCTTGTCTCTTTGTTTCGGTAGCTATTTGATGAAGTAAGAAACACACACTCTAATCATGTCAAAGAGAAGATTGTGCTAATAAGAAGATTAAAAATGCCTCACAAATAGTTATCAAGTCAAGAAGAATCTCATTAACTACATGTACCTCAGATTCATCAACATATACTACCCACTGTCTTGGTGCTATGCTATTGAGATCTCGGTGCCACAATAGGACTAAGTAATCTCAGTCAAAGAATGAAGTTTCGATCACAAGTACTCAGAACTCAGGTTCATGGCAGCAGTTTTGATGCCTCTCACAGTCTTAGTCTAGGTCATACCACAGGGATCGCAATATAGAATGAAGGTGTTCATTGATGGGTCTCAATACTATAAAATGATGGCAAGCAACATCAAGACTCCATGGTTCTACTCAATGTTGCATACTACAAGGTTCCATAATCCACTTATGTGATAGCAAGACAATGCTATCTCAAGTTCATCAACAGTTTGTTAATCATAAGAATCAGATGTATAAATCGAAGAAACTTGAAGGCAAGAAGGCAAGCTTCATACCATTACATCAAGGATCTCATCCGAAGGAAGCATCAATGCATCTGCTTCAACCATCATCAAAGCAATCAAGGTGAAGATTTCATCTTCACATGACAAGTAAGTATCTTTTCAATTTATAAATTTGGTTAAATGACTTCATGATTGCAAGGACATCTATAGGTTGGATGGGTCATCAAGATTCCTTGCATGAAGGAGGATAGACATAGTCCTCTAAGTAGTTGAAGTCATTAAACATATCAATAGGTCTCCTCTGAATTTATGAAAAGGGATGCTTATGAAAGATCCCCTCACATAGCAACATTGGAGACATCAAAGTGATGTAGATGATAAACTCATTCTCTAAAGATGCAATGAAGAAGGTCACATGAAATATGATCTACATGAAAGTAAAGGGCATCAAAGGATGTAGGATATCTTCCATCTACAAGATCTAGGAAGGAAGATAATCATCATCATTCTAACTGATAGGCAAGGTAACAAATGTCCATGAACAAGAAAGTTACCTCATTCAACAACTTGTGGTCTCTATGCTAGATAGAGAAAGACAAGTTAATGGCAAAAATATTGAAGGTTAAAAGAACTCAACCATGTGCAAAAGGAAAGGCAAGGTTGGTCCTCAAGCAAGACAAAATGAGTATAGTCAAGATTCAATGCCATAGAAAGATTTTGGAAACTCATATCACTGAAAGATGGAGGAAGCTTAAGAAGAGGGCCAAGGAAAGAGGGAGTAACAAATCTCTCCTATGAGTAAGATAGTATCCCTCACAAAAGGGTCCTATCATAAGCTCCTAAATCTTGTGTTATAAGATATGACTATGAGAATAAGATGCATCATGGCACCATGGATGCATTAGAAACAAGAGCTGGTGACATCAACATGGGAATCATAAAGGACAAAAATCCATGGCAGACAAACATGTAGGATATATAGCTCTTGGGAACCTCAGTGGACATGGAAGGAAAGAAAGGAGTCATCTAAGGCTCATCATACATCAAAGTCAAAAAGGAAACATCTGCCAGTTGGGTATATACAAGATCCTCAAAATTCTCTGATGGAATCCTCATCGTAGGGTAGAGGAAGCAAGTGTTTCAATAGGAACTCCAATTTATGGAATCCATGAGACAATGACGTGATGACATAAAGTAGATCAAGAGATTGAAGATCTCTTCAATCAAGGAAGCCGCTGGAAGAAGCCTCGATGACCTGAAGGTAAAAATAAGGTATGTATGCTTGCATTTAATATTATAATGACATGTCATATGGTTGCAGTTAACATAAATCATTATTTCTATCTTGAAAAGCATGATCAAGAGAAAAAGGATCTCCTCCTCTGAAAGGATGCAAGAATACATAAGACACACTAGATGAAATCAACATAATATGTCCTCACATGAAGTATGAGGTCGTTGATCACAACTAAGAAACTTTGATTAAAAGGCACCTAGGAATGGAATGTGTAATGAAGGAAGAGATTGTGAGATATGAAACCCTGATGAAAGTAATCAACATCCAAAAGATCAAGAAGACTTGACTAGAAAATCTCCCGAAAAGATATGAGGACTCTGATGGAAAAGATGTAGACCCTTAATAATGGATATCTTTGGGAGATGTGTCAATATGAATGCAGGATGTTGATACCTACAGAAAGATGTCATGATGAAAAGCCACCTAGTAAGGTACGGCTTGATTTAATGATATATTTGATTTCTTGAATAATATCTTGATAAGTTCATTCGGGGCTACTTATAAGTACAACTAGCATTCATGTGATGAATGGAAGAAGCATGATGAGAAAGAAGTAGTCATATGACGAAGGTTCCAAATATGAAGAAGGCCACTTTCCATGAAGAAAGGAATGACATGACGAACTAAGGAAGAAAGTGATCGATGATTGTTGCCCTACAAGAAAGAAGCTCAACTAATTTTCATGACATCAAGAAGAGAAGTTGATCAAGCAGCTGAAGGACCCACAAAGAAGAAGTTGTTGATGTAGAGAAGAGTCCCTAGCTAAGAGGAAGCTCTGACAAGTCCCTGATCAAGAGGGGGCTTGAATTAGATCACCCCTGATTACAAAGGAGTGACAATTGTGTTTTTCTATTTCATGTGTCATGCACTATACCGGGACTAACAGTCGTAAGTCTAGGTGAAGGCCATGAACGGAAATGTAGACACATGATAGACACAACATTCTTGTCTTCACCTAGGAAGAAAGAATGGAGGGTTGGGTAATCATCTGCATCTGATGCTCTTTGAGGATGTGTCGGGCATCCAAGATAAAAGTAGGCATGAGGAGCGATATTCTTTGAGGGTTGGGAACCCAAGATAAGAATAGTCCTAGAAGGTCATACTTAGTGAACACCCGGGTGGGTATGTCTATAAATCATTGGTCTCGCCAACATTGTGCTCTGATCTTATGAAAGATAGAGTTGTTAGTCAAGGCCTTGCTATAAACAAGTTGGTTACTATGATGCTAGAACAAATGGGTTACCAATCCGATTCTTCTTATGAGAAATTCTTCAAATTGAGAACGACCAAGTACCATTGTAAATACCTCCCTAGTTAAGAGGGAGTGTTGAAGAAAAGTGTAACTAGGTTCGGTATTTGTAAATGTAATTTTGATCTTTGTACTTGTTAAGAAAAAGAAATATTATTTTTGCAAAATTATTCAAATGAGTTTCTTGTTCATTCCATAGGTCTAGGAAAGTCAAAGAATCAAAGTCATTTTAAAGAGCTCTTCTTGAGCATGAATATGGGTCAACCTAGTGTCAAGTAGCCCTCCAAGACAAGCATCATCCTCCAAAGAAGAAGTTTGCAAGCAAAGCGAGGTAAAAGACAGTCATGTCAGCTCAAAGAAATATACACAACTCTTCATGGATACACATTGGCTTAATACGAAGGACTAACCACTATATATACCCAGTCAGGGTTAGCGTAACAGGACAGGAATAATTTGGATTCTCTCTATGATTTTCGATTGGTTTAGCAAGTGAAGGATCTCGGATATTGCGGATGGAGTACAGGGCACAGTATCTCGAACAAGGTACAGGATTACAGTATTTCGATTGAGCACATAAGTACAATATTTTGATGGGTACAATATCTCTGTGTTTTCGAACGATCATCATGATCACAGTCTCGGTATACTAGGACAGTCATGGCATATCTATCATGATAAAGATCCTAGTGCAAGAAACTCTCAGCTATACACACGAGACATCATTCTCCAGATAAAGTCAGAGTCTCGGCATGATTATGATCTCACTGTTATACACTCTCGGTATGCCAAAGCATAGTCATAATCTCGACACAGTGACAACAATGATGAAAGATCATAATGAAGACCTCGGAGAAGCGTTCACATATATATCTCAGTATGTAAGCCTTATCAACATGATGATGATCTCAGTGAGAAGTGTAGTAATGATCTAAGAGAAGATGGAGATATGGTGTAACAGTTATGTTCTCATTATTGTGATGAATATCTCAGTGAAGGTGCATGAATGATGACCTCGGTGAAGCAGCAGTGTTGATGATGATCTCAACAGTAAGAAGAGGATTGGTGACTTGGTCTTGGAGTGGCCTAGTAGGTCAAGGGTTATGGTCTTGGTGTTCGTCAATTGGAATCTCTATAAGAAGAATTATGTGCGGGTTTTCCTCTCCAAGAGGGAGAGGTTTTGGCCCTCGCAGAATGCCAACATCTTGTGTTCTTGTCTCTTTGTTTTTTGTAGCTATTTGATGAAATAAGAAACACACACTCTAATAACGTCAAGGAGAAGATTGTGTTAATAAGAAAATTAAAAATGCCTCACAAATAGTTATCAAGACAAGAAGAATCTAATCAACTCTAACTGCCCTAGATTGTTCAACATCTCAAACATCCTAAGTCATTTCATGGTAATGTTAAAAACTTAAGTAAAAGGATGAAAATTAAAGATAAAGGAGAATGTCCCTTTTACTTTAAGAATTTATTATTTTAACATTACCATGTTGCATATCAATATTAGGGCCATAGGCTTGATCATTAAGTTGCCCCACTCAAAAATTCTTGTTTCTTTGAAAAAAATTGTGTTTGGAACATGTTTGCAAAAAAAAAAATTGTGAAAAAAGCTGAGTGAAAAAAAAATTAGGAAGCGCACTCCCTGCGGGAGCAAATTTCGAGAGCGCACTTGAGGAGCAGATTCGAGGTGGGGGACCGCTCCCTCACAACCCTATTCTGCAGATTCGGCCTTCAGATGGCTCAATCCCTTGTGATCCTGTGGTTTATGTGCCCACGAAATCCACCTTCCTGTGCAACAAATGAGACTCACGACTCCATTTAAACCCCAACTATGGCATTTCGCCTCTGCCAGAGCTATGTACAAGGCCACCATTTCGCCTCTCGGCCCTAAAATCCACTTCAACCTCAGCATTCGTGTATTTGGCCATCAACAACTTCACGTGAATTCGTGGACTGAGCGTCGACGACTCACCAAACTCCCGCGAAGGCCAAACAAATATTCACGCCCCAGGCCCGAACTCACACTCCACCTTAGCATCACAAGTTGGGGGGGGGTCAGAGCATTCTATTGTTCCCCAGGTCAGGGTCGTGCATGACTACACCGACAGGGCACCACACAAGTCGAGGGTCAACACCCTTTTCATTCTCCCTGCAACTACTAACTGAGATTGCCCTGACTCCTTTGAGGCTTGATTGGGCCGACTGGGGACTGGTGGGTCCCACCACGAGGTAGAAGACTGGGATGGTCGGGGCTCTCTTCGCATCCTTTCTTTTTTTGTCCTTGGTTTCACGAGGTTCTGCCCTTCTCAGTTTCCACTGAGACTTGACGACATTCCAACGCTATTCCCTGGTTATATGTCGATATCTGTTAGGGTCCAACCTTAAGCCCCTTATTTATGTAATAGGGTCGAGTCATAGTTATAGTTAGTTAAAGAGTCAATAAAGCCCATATTAATAATTGTAAGTGGTTGACCCGCATTTAAAGAAAGGGACCACAGTTAGTTGCAAACGGGCCATGGTATAAGATATATGGTATTAAGAGAACCATGGTACTGACCCATGGTATTGCATGTATGAATCCTATATAAAGGATAGAGACTCCCCATTGAGGAGCGTTGTGTCTTATTTTGTAATCGAGCCCTGCTCTATTGTAGGTTGCCCCCTCGAAGAGGCAAGTGAACATTGCTTTCATCTCTGAATAATAAAATACACGCTGTTATTTCTCATTTTATTCTGTGTTCTGGGTTGTCTTTCTTCGTATATTCGATATTATGGCATCTTCTCGCAAGTCAAGAGCATAACAAGTGGTATCAGAGCGCTTTCCAAGGCCAGTGGTATCTCCATTTTTAGAAGAATTTTTTTTGGCTAGAGACATGTTCTGGTGTCTTTAAACCACTGGATCTGTCGTTGAGCGCATAAACCTGCGGATTTGGGGAGGCATGCACGCAGGAATACAAGAGGTGGTCACGCTTGTTGGACTCCCTTGTAACCCCTGTGGGTACCCCTTCGAGTAGTAGTGCATTAGACAAAACCGCGCACGGACTGTCTTCCACATACCCTCTGGGTATATCGGAAGCCCCCTAGGCTCACCTGAAACCTCGTCGTAGATAAACCGCCGGCCATCTTATTGCTACAGTACACTGAGAATAGAACTCGGGGAGATTACTCGCACGTACGATAGGGTAGTTGGGTACTACGGCTAAAGGTACGGTTGATCCTCCTTAGTTAGTGCCCTGAAAGATTGGTTCGAGTACTACTGTTAGACCCTTATGTATATTGCGATTTGTAGCACCTGACACTCCTTGAGACCATAGTTCCCTTGTCTCTCTGAAGATCGCCCATCATCTTCTTTGCCAGATCAGATCTAGCAGTTGGGGTTTTGTCGCTGCCGCAATAATCAGACCCACCAGTTAAAGGTCTAACGCCACAATACCATTCAGATCTAGCAGCTGGGGTTCGGTCGCTGCCACAGTCCAACTCACATTCAGTAGTTGAGGGTTTCACAGACAGATCTGACCATTTGGGCAGGGAGGCTTGTGGCTCCTATACCCTGGGGCGATTCTCACAGGACATTGGGCAGGATTAACTTTTCTGGAAATTGGCTACTGCAGTATTGATAAGCGAGGAGTAAAACTCTGTTCGGAGTATTACAACAATAAAAAAATAAAAATAAAAGTCTAAGGCCCGCCCAGGACGCTTATAAGAGACTTAGCCCATAAGAATCAGGACGAGGAGCTAAGCATGGTGGGGTACCATTCATTTATCAACTTCAATTTTCGGGTGGTCCCAAATTTTTTCACAGTGACGACAAGTGATCAGGATCTGTGTATGGTAGAAACCAGAGCTCAAGCTATGGCCAATGAGAAGATGGAGACCACTGAAAAAAGGTTGTCGGAGTTAACGATGCAGATCCAGACATTACAAGACACCATCACAGAGGGCAAGTCGGCATTACAATCGGAGGCATATGCTTTTAATGAAGACCATGAAGGAGAATCTAGCCATCATCTTCACTTCCATGGAAATCACCAACATTCCCACCCTCGACCTCCCAAGCTGGACATGTACAAATTTGATGGCTCTAATCCGTCAATATGGGTAGCACAAATGGAACAATATTTCACTCTAAATCACATCGTAGATGATGAAACTAAACTACGTGTGGGAGGCCTTTACTTGGACCAAGAAAGATGGCAATGGTGGCAGTGGCATTATAAATGCTATCCAAGGGCAGTTACTTGGCAGGTGTTCGCAAAAGCCATTTGTGACCGCTTTGACTGTGAATCTAATTTTTTGGGTCATCTTACTAAGCTCAGACAGACAAGCACAGTAAACGACTATATTACAGCCTTTGAGAAATTAGCCTTCCACACAGCAGGTCTGACAGATGAATTCTACTTGGAATGTTTTATAAGTGGTCTCAAAGACGCCATCCAAGCCCACGTCCGGATGCACCACCCAACCACATGGATGGAAGCTTGCACAAAGGCTATCGAAGTGGAACGTGCTTTAGCGACCCAGTCGCCTCGTCCAAATTTCATAGCCAAAGGACGCCCGACCCAGGCTCAGGGTGCTACCCAAACACTTAAGGTTCAAAAGGTGTCCCCCGCAAAAATGGCTGAAAGAAGAAAGCAAGGATTGTGTTACTACTGTGATGACAAATACACCCTGGGGCATAAATGCAGGGAACCCAAATTCTTTCAAATTGACGCTACTGATCACAGTTCATCTGAGGAAGCCCCACCCTTTAAGCGACCAGAGGAGGAAGATGAGAACAACTAGCAGGACAATGAGCTCCCAGATACTCCAGAAGAACTAGTTATCTCGCTCCATGCTTTGGCAGGCATTTCTTCTCCCCAAACTCTCAAAATCAGAGGTTTTATTAAACATCGCCTTGTAGTAGTATTGATTGATAGTGGCAGCATGCATAACTTTATCCATCAAAGAGTCACAAAAGCTGTGCATTGTTTTGTCAGAGCAGTCTCTAATTTCCAGGTCCAGATTGCTGATGGGGGGACAATGAAATGTGAAGGCCGTTGTGAAAATATCAAACTTCAGATGGGAGATTACCACCTAAAGACCCACATGTTTGCCATCAACATGGGTGGGTGTGACATTGTCTTGGGTGTTGAATGGCTCCGCACACTTGGCCCAATCACAATGGATTTCCAGGAGTTATATATGAGCTTTAAGCAGAAGGACCACACGCATACCCTCCACGGACTCCAGGCAGGTACTCCTTCTATCATCAACTCGCATCAGATGGAAAAGTTGTTAAAAAAGGGCCACCATGGAGTTATCGCCCAATTTAATGCCATCCAGGCCTTTGAGCCCATTACTCTTCATATTCATCCTGAGATGCAACAGGTCTTAAACAGCCACCCGCAGGTCTTTGACAAACCTCATGAGCTTCCACCCTCTAGAGGGGAACATGATCATAGCATCACTTTGGTCCCAGGGGCACAACCACTGAATGTGTGCCCATATAGATACCCTTTCGCCCAAAAGAATGAAATTGAAAAAATCATCAAGGAACTCCTGGAAGCCGGTGTCATTCGTCCTAGCATCAGTCCTTATTCATCACCTGTGGTCATGGTGCTCAAGAAAGATGGGGAATGGCGCATGTGTCCAGACTTCAGGGCCCTCAACAAGCTTACGGTCAAAGATAAATTCCCCATCCCAGTTGTTGATGATTTGCTGGATGAACTAAATGGGGCTCAATTCTTTACTAAGCTAGATCTTCGCTCGGGCTATCACCAAATACACATGAAATAAGTAGACATTCCAAAGACTGCTTTCCGAACTCATGAAGGCCATTATGAATTCTTGGTCATGCCATTTGGTCTCTGTAATGCCCCATCCACTTTTCAGAGCCTCATGAATCACCTGCTCAAACCATATCTCAGAAAATTTGTCCTTGTTTTCTTTGATGACATTCTCATCTACAGCCTCACCTGGGAAAAACATCTTCAACATGTAGACCTGCTCTTGCAACTACTCCGGAAGCATAAATTATTTGTCAAATTGTTCAAGTGCTCTTTTGGCATGAAAGAAGTCGAGTATTTGGGCCACATTGTGGGGCATGAAGGTGTTAGGGTGGATCCCAAAAAGATCCAGGCAATGCAGGATTGGACCCAACCAAAGACCTCGAAGAGTTTGAGAGGATTTTTGGGTCTCACCGACTACTATCGCAAATTTGTCCGCAATTATGGTCGCATTGCAGACCCCTCACTCACCTTGTCAAGAAAAAATTAATTCCTCTGGATTGATGAAGCACAATAGGCGTTTATAGCTCTCAAACAGGCCATGTGTTCCACTCTCGTATTGGCACTACCCGACTTCACCAAGTCTTTTGTGATTGAATGTGATGCTTCAGGTACGGGTATTGGGGCTGTCTTAATGCAGGAAGGCCGACCCTTGGCCTTCACCAGCCAACAACCAAGTGGGAAACATCTGGGACAATCTACTTATGAGAAGGGGATGATGGCCATCTTACATGCAGTGGATACCTGGCAACCATACTTACTGGGGCGGCATTTCCAAATCCACAAAGACCATCAAAGCCTTAAATATTTTTTGGAGCAACGGCTATCCTCGCCACAGCAAAACAAATGGCTAGCCAAAATGTTGGGATATGATTATGAGATAATTTACAAGAAAGGGCACGAAAATGTCGTAGCAAATGCTTTATCACACCAATTTGAGGAGGATAGCACCCTACTAGCAATCTCTCTTCCCATTCCAGATTGGATTGAAGAAGCTCACAAGGAATGGTTTTCACATCCTTCGCTCTTCCAAATCATTAATAACTTGCGAGCAGATCCTACTTCCACAGCGGGCTACTCTTGGAAGGATGCGATTCTTTGCTACAAGGGCAGAGTAGTGATATCACCGACATCCACCCTCAAAATGCACATTTTGGCAGAGTTGCACTCATCTCCCACTGCAGGCCATGCAGGCTTTTAGAAGACTTATGCTCGCACTCGTCGTTCCTTCTTTTGGACAGGCATGAAAACGGACATTCTTACTTTTGTAGCTGAATGTGATGTGTGTCAGCGCCACAAAGGAGAAACAGTCAAGTTCCCAGGCACTTTACAACCATTGGCCATCCCTACCTCAATCTAGATGGATGTTTCTATGGATTTCATTATTGGTCTTCCAAAGTCAGGCAACAAGTCAGTCATCACGGTGGTTGTGGACAGACTTTCTAAGTATGCTCATTTTTGCGCCCTACCCCACCCTTTTACACCCACTTTGGTGGCTCAATCTTTCATGGACCGGATCTTCAAATTGAATGACATGCCCACTTCCATTGTGTCTGATCGTGACCCGATCTTCACCAGTAACTTTTGGCAGAAACTTTTCAAGCTACAAGGCACCCAACTACAATTAAGTACTTCCTAGCATCCCCAAACTGATGGTCAAACTGAAGCTGTCAACAAATGTCTAGAAACCTACCTCAGGTGCTACACTTCAGAAAAGCAACATCAATGGGTACAGTGGTTACCTTTAGTTGAATGGTGATATAATACTAACTATCATGTCGCCACCAAGATGACTCCCTATGAAGCAGTTTATGGTCAACTCCCCCCTTCACCTACTTCTTATATCCCGGGATGCTCTAAGGTGCAAGCAGTGGATCAACTCCTACAGAACCGTGCAACCATGCTAGCCCGTCTCAAAGATAATCTCCATCAAGCTCAGAATCACATGAAGCAACAGGCAAACCAACATCATTCGGAGCGCACATTTCAAGAAGGGGATCAGGTATTCTTGAGGCTGCAACCATACAAGCAAACATCACTCAAAGACAAGGGTCGTCAGAAATTATCTCCAAAATTCTACGGACCTTATCAAATACTTCAGCGCATTGGCGAAGTAGCCTACAAGCTAGCCTTGCCACCCACTGCAAAAATCCATCCCGTCTTCCATGTATCATGCCTCAAGAAAGTGGTGGGGAACAATTGCAGAATTCAAACCAGTCTACCTGAATTGGATGAAGAAGGTTCAATTTGGCTCCAACCTGAACAGGTCCTTGACAAGCGAGAACGACATCTGCGCGGTCGCACGATCAAGGAAGTCCTCGTCAAGTGGAAAGACACCTCTCCGGAAGATGCAACCTGGGAACCAGCCACTATTCTTCAACAGTTTCCGCAGCTTTAGCCTTGAGGACAAGGTTGTTTTTATGGGGGAGGGCATGTTAGGGTCCAACCTAACCCCCTTATTTATGTAATAGGGTCGAGTCATAGTTATAGTTAGTTAAAGAGTCAATAAAACCCATATTAATAATTGTAAGTGGTTGAACGCATTTAAAGAAAGGGACCACAGTTAGTTGCAAACGAGCCATGGTATTAGATAGATGGTATTAAGAGAACCATGGTAATGACCCATGGTATTGCATGCATGAATCCTATATAAAGGATAGAGACTCCCCATTGAGGAGTGTCGTGTCTTATTTTGTAATCGAGCCCTGCTCTATTAAAGGTTGCCCCCTCGAAGAGGCAAGTGAACATTGCTTTCATCTCTGAATAATAAAATACATGTTGTTATTTCTCATTTTGTTCTGTGTTATGGGTTGTCTTTCTTCATATATTTGGTATTCTGGCATCTTCTCGCAGGTCAAGAGCATAACAACATCCTTGTCTCCCTTGCATTGGTTCTTAGCAACTTATGATGACACTTTGGCTCGGACCTAGACCTTGTTTGGATGATCCCTCTACCATGACTACTATTGAAAATGCAACAAGAAATTACTAATTTAATTTTGCCTTGATTAAATTAGGAGAAATTCGAATTTCAATTTCAGCAGAATACTTGGAGGTAGTTAACTAAGGTGACATGGCTCTTATCACTCAATTAACTCAGTAAATTCGAGTTGGAAACACTTGAGTTCAGTTCTACATGATTGATTGTTAATTTGTAGCAATCTATTTCAGTAAATTTGAGTTATTGTCAGTTTAACTAGTTCTCACTGTCAGTAGAACTAGTGGAGGTCAAGTTGAGGGTGTGTAACTTTTTCACACTAATTGATCATTCAGTTAACTAATACACCCAAAATAATTGTTGCATGCAGAAAATTCGAGTTACCCAGTAGAGATTGGAGTTCAAGGGCTAGGTACTATCAGTTGTAGAATTTTCCAAGTTGTACAGGTGGTGCATGCAGTCAAAGAAAGGCCTAAAGGAATTGTGCAATTCTCAATGAGAAATTTCCCTAATTAAGGGGGGGCTAATTCCTCATCAAACAAGGCAAGGAAATAAGAGCTTTGCAGGCTAAGAATTATTGGCCAGAGTCAGCCAGTGAAGCGGTGAATAGACTATACTAGTGCTGGGTGTGCTCAGGCTTGAGAAAACATTGTATTTCTTCTCTATTCTTTAATTAATGCAATATAGATAGTAAGGAGTTTTGAGCAGTTGCTTTCCCCTGGATAAATCTCTATGTATGTGTGTTGAATTTTGATGAATGTTAATGATTTGTGTTCTCGATCGTGAATTGCTTTCCGCAGATGAGTAGAGTAGCTTCAAATCTTGTGATCTAGTCAATTTCATGAGCAACTTTTGAATCGACACATTAATTTCTACATGGTATAAAAGCTAGATCACAATAGAGAAGAGATTTCGAAGTTTTCATTGCATGAGGTTCAAATTTGAAGATCAGTGTTACAGGTTTTCTCCAAGACTGAGAAGATAGCTTTCAATGGACTCAAGCTCCAATATGCTTTGGAAGGAACCACAAATTTTGTGGCATGGAAGATCCGTATGGAGGCAATATTGGATGATAATGGGTTGCTAGAATACATCAACACAGAGTTCAAGGGCAATGTACTATCAGTTGTAGAATTTTCCAAGTTGTACAGGTTGTGCATGCAGTCAAAGAAGGGCCTAAAGGAATTGCGCAATTCTCAATGAACAATTTCCCTGATTAATAAGGGGTTAATTCCTCATCAAACAGGGCAGGGAAATAGGAGCTTGGCAGGCTAAGTATTGGCCAGAGTCAGTCAGTGAAGCAGTGAGATAAACTATACTAGTGCAAGGTGTGCTCAGGCTTGAGCAAGCATTGTATTTCTTCTCTATTCTTTGATTAATACAATATAGATGGTAAGGGGTTTTGAGCAGTTTCTTTCCCCTAGATAAATCTTTGTGTATGTGTGTTGAATCTTTATGCATGTTACTGATTTGTGTTCTCTATCGTGAATTGCTTTTCGCAAATGAATAGAGTAGCTTCAAGTCTTGTGATCTAGTAAATTTCATGAGCAGTTTTGAATCTACACATTAATTTCTACATGGTATCAGAGCTAGATTCATAGTAGAGAAGAGATTTCGAAGTTGTCATTGTAGGAGGTTCGAATTTGAAGATCAGTGTTACAGGTTTTCTCCAGGACTGAGAAGATGGCTTTCAATGGACTCAGGCTCGAGTATGCTTTGGAAGGAACCACAAATTTTGTGGCATGGAAGATCCAAATGGAGGCAGTATTGGATGATAATGGGCTGCTAGAATACATCAAGACAGATGTAGCAAAACCCCCAGCATCTGATGCCCAGGATCTTGCTTAGTGGAAGAAGGATGTGGCTAAAGCGAGGAGGATCATATTGGAGGGAGTTTGGGATCATATTGTCTCGAATCTCCATGGGAAAGAGACTTTGTTCGCGATGTGGAAAACATTGACAGAGTTGTTTGAGAACAATAGTGACCACAGGAAGTTGGCACTCAAGGACAAGCTTCGAAGTATTAAGATGCAAAAGAATGAAACAATTCTGCAGTACCTGAGCAGGTTTACACAGTGTCGTGATGAACTTGGCAGGGTCGGTGTTACTGTCCCTGAAGAAGATCTGGTAGCTCTAGCCCTCTTGGGCCTTCCCAAGAGTTAACATAGTTATCAAGATTCGATAAATGGTAGAGAGAAACTACCAAGCTGGGAGCGGTTATGGTTTGATCTAGTGCAGGAAGAAATAAGGCGGAGCAACAGAGATGGGACCTCATCTAAAGAAGAGGAAGAGGACTTTGCATTAGTTAGCAAGGGAAAGAAGGCCAAGGGGAAGAAGTCCCAAGGTGAGGCTAATTCCAGCCAAGCGGGAAAGCAGAAAGACTTGTCCAAAATCAAGTGTTTTCATTGTCAAGAATTCAGACACTATGCCAAGAAGTGTCCACACAAAAAGGCAAGCAAGAAGGAACCTACAGCAGGTGAAGCTCTGGCTTCACAATTCGAGCTTGATTTCACTCTCATCGCATGCATGGTCAGCAGTATGATGGGGAGTGTGTGGTATCTAGATACTAATGTCTCGTTCCACATGACGGGGAATAGAGAATTCTTCAATGACTTGGAGGAGAAAGATCTCCAAAGGAACATTGAGTTTGGAGACAATGGAAGGTACAGTGCAACCGGTATTGGTACAGTTACTTTTCAGAGGGAGTCGAGCTCCCCTCTCAAACTCAAGGATGTGATGTTTGTTCCGGGTCTAAAGAAGAATCTTGTCTTCGTAGTTGTTTTGGAAGACCGTCACTACAATGTGATATTCAGCAAAGGGAAGGCTTTCTTGAGACATATCACCACGGGACAAGTAAAGCAGATTAGTGATAGAGTCAAGAACCTGTATGCACTTGAGGTAGAAGATGCATGTAAAGCCTTGAGGAGCAGGCAAAGGTTAGATACTTGGTGGTTGAGAGGGAGCATAATTTACCTCTCAAAATGGAACCCCAGAAGCAGCCTCAAGAAGTTGTGGAGCATCCGCAAATGGAGAAGCAAAGAGGAGAGAGAGTGGAGTCATCCACTCAAGCAAAGACCTCCATTAGGAGGAAGTTCAAGCCAAGTGGGCAAAGGGAGCACATGCAGCCATACCTCCCGCTGTGAGGTGGGGCAATGTGAAGTCATAATCCAAAAGTTGCAAAGATTTGGGCAGGGTCCATTGAGGTGACTCCTCATGGATCATTACCTTGCTATAGGGGCCCACAGTATTCAGTAGCAGGAGGATCAATGTCAGTCAGATATTGAGGAGTGCAGAGCAGTGTTGACAGTAGAGCAGGAGGCTCAGTAGTAGAGTCAGCAGCAGCACAGTTTTCCTAGTAGACAATTGTAGACACAATTGATTCAATTTGTTCTTTTAGATGCTTCACAGTTGCAAATGTCCCAGTAGCAATAGCAACAGAGAGAAGTGTTGCATGCAGTACATTCCAAAGGTGTTGGATTGGGGTAGATGTGAATCCCTTTCTTGTTGAGAGGAAGTGTTGAAAATGCAGTAAGAAATTCCTAATTTAATTTTGCCTTGATTAAATTAGGAGAAATTCGAATTTCAATTTCATCAGAATACTTGGAGGTAGTTAACTGAGGTGACATGGTTCTTGTCACTTAGCTAACTCAGTGAATTCGAGTTCGAGACACTTGAGTTCAGTTCTACATGATTGATTGCTAATTTGTAGCAATCTATTTCAGTTAATTTGAGTTATTGTCAGTTTAACTAGTTCTCACTGTCAGTAGAACTAGTGGAGGTGAAGTTAAGGGTATGTAACTTTTTTCGCATTGAGTGATCATCCAGTTAACTGATGAATCAATGCAAAATAATTGTTGCATGCATAGAATTTGAGCTACCCAGTCGAGATTGGAGTTCAAGGGTAGTGTACTATCAGTTGTAAAATTTTCCAATTTGTACAAGTGGTGCATGCAATCAAAGAAGGGCCTAAAGGAATTGCGCAATTCTCAATGAGCAATTTCCCTAATAAATAGGGGGCTAATTCCTCATCAAACATGGCAAGGAAATTGGAGCTTGACAGGCTGAGAAATTGGCTAAGTATTGGCCAGAGTTAGTCAGTCAAGCAGTGAGATAGACTATACTAGTGCAGGGCGTGCTCAGGCTTGAGCAAGCATTGTATTTCTTCTCTATTCTGCATGAGAATTGTGGAAGGTGGAAACTTCATTCTTTCCAATAGCAACATCCAAGTTCCAGTTATGGAAGTGGGGTCTACTAATCGGAAACATATTGACACCTCCTAGGAGCATCACATCACCCAGATACCAGACAACATCTGTTGATGAGGTTACCCTGGGCTGGAAATTTCTTTTTCCCAAACTTTGCACCCCAGCCGCACGCATGCCAAGTTGTGCATGCTGTTGGAAGGCTCCAGTCGCACGCACAAGGATAGTATGCATTCCATGTAATGTGGAAACAATACTGATAAAGGCATGAAGGAATGCAATGGATCACTTTAGGAAAAATAGCTAGATGATTGGAGGGAAGCATAAGAATGCATGTTGAAGGTAAACTTTGGATAAGATTCATATGTATTGAAACTTGAAGAAAGTTGGTCAAAAAAATAAGCTTAATCATATGGATATATGATGCTAGAAAAGAATAGGATTTGACTTACTTTAAGATGTATAAAGAATTACAACGTTCTCTAGAATTTATAATAATAATTAACATCAAGTATAGTCTTTGAAAAAAAAGTTGTAACTTGGTAATCTTGGAAGGTATGGCTAGGCTTGCCACAACTCATTGAGATCATGTACACACACTTGCAGACTCTTGAATGATGAGTGGCACTGCCTCCTCCTCATGTGGTTCGTATCCTTGCAATCATGACTCTCCACCCCTCTCTCTCTCCATGACCACCTTTTGTGTCTAGTGAAAGAAAACTACAATGTATTTCGGTCATACGTGTTGGAAACAATGTTAACGCAGAGAGGGGGGTGAATCAATATTAAGGTTAATTTAAACATTTATGCCAACTTATCTTTACTCATTCAAACTTGGCATCCAATATATGAGAGCAACCATTAACAAACCATAACAACAGTCATATCAACCAATACAAGCATACACATCATGAGTAGCAAGCACATGAGACACGAAGGTTTAACGTGGAAACCCTTTAGGGAGAAAAACCACCAAAGCTTGTTTTTATTATTGATGTAAAATAAGAGCCTTCAATTTGACCTCCACTAGTTCTACTAACAGTGAGAACTAGTTAAACTGATCAATCAGCCCAAAATAATTGTTGCATGTAGAGAATTCGAATTACCCAGTTGAGATTGGAGTTCAAGGGCAATGTACTATCAGTTGTAGAATTTTCCAAGTTGTACAAGTGGTGCATGCAGTCAAAGAAGGGCCTAAAGGAATTGCACAATTATCAATGAGCAATTTCCCTAATAAATTGGGGGCTAATTCCTCATCAACCAAGGCAAGGAAACAGGAGCTTGGCAGGCTAAGAAATTGGCTAAGTATTAGTCAGAGTCAGTTAATGAAGCAATGAGATAGACTATACTAGTGCAGGGTTTGCTCAGCCTTGAGCAAGCATTGTATTTTTTTTCTATTCTTTGATTAATGCAAAACAGATAGTAAAGGGTTTTGAGTAGTTGCTTTCCCCTAGATAAATTTATGTGTATGTGTGTTGAATCTTGATGCATGTTAATGATTTGTGTTCTCGATCGTGAATTGCTTTCCGCAGATGAGTAGAGTATCTTCAAGTCTTGTGATCTAGTAAATTTCATGAGTAGTTTTGAATCTACACATTAATTTCTACAACTATGGTCTATGCAAACAATATTGGTCCTCGTGCTCTTACTCCTTAAACAAAATGTAACAACCATAAACACGCCAAAATGACACAAACATTCAAATGAACATAGAGGCTATATGTATTAAAAGAAAATTGATTACATGTATGGCCTCTTTGGGCCTGGCGCCATTCAGCCTGGGTTTACATTGAAACTGGCTACCTCTTCTGATTGTTGAAAAGTGTAACTAGGTTCGGTCTTCATAATGACATGTAATTATGTAATGAGATGCAAATAAGAAAATAAAATTATTTTATTGACTTGCTTCATGTGTTTCATGAGCAAGGAATTTTGTTTTTGAGTAAAGACTCCCATTAAGAGTCTTTAGGATTTATTTGTCATCTAATCATAAAATGTTAAAGTCATTGTCATGTAAATGAAGTCATGTTACACTTTGTAAAAGGTCTATCTTGTCTATGTAAAGTATCCTCCAAGAAATTGTCATCTATCCTCTTCAACGGCCTACAAAGATGGAAGAACTCTCTAGATGACGTCAGCCTAACTCCAGCAATCATGTCGGCCTAAAGGTCATATAAAGAAGTGTATAAATAGCCCAACTCGGCCTCATTTGAAGACACGCCTTGGACAAGTAACTCGATTTGTACGAAGAAAGGGAGGAAGCAAAAGTGCGAAGGAGGAAAACAGAAGTGCGAAGACGAGAAAGAAGATTCTTCTGGGTAATGCGAAGTTAGGGTTTCTTCTGGATCAGGGAAAAGGACTTTCTTTTGGGACAGCGAAGTTTCTTCTTGGCAGTGCAAAGTTAGGGCAGCGAAGTTTCTTCCGGGACAGCGAAGTTTCTTCTGGGCAGTGCGAAGTTAAGGCAGTGAAGTTTCTTCTGGGCAAGCAAAGAAGAGGTCTCTTCTGGGGAAGCACGAGAAGGATTCTTCTAGGAAGCCAAGCATAGAACTAGAGACCGATATTCTCTAGGGGAAGACGTGGAGGAGCAGTGAGAAGGATAGAGACTGAGTTTCTCTAGTAGAAGTCAAGGAGAGCAGTTCAAGATCAAGAAGAAAGGCGAGGAAAGGAAGAGGCAAGAGCATCAAGGTTAGTGACAAGGTTCTTGAGAGGATACTAGAGTCAAGGGTTTGTGTCATGGTCTTGGTACTTATCAATTGAAGATCTAGAAGAAGAATTTTGATTGGGTTTTCCTCTCAAGAGGTGAGAGGTTTTGGCCCTAGCTGAGAAGCCTACATACTGTCACTTGTCTTTTATTGTGCATATTGGTAATTGTCTTGATGAAGAGAACACATTAATAAGCTAACGAAGAAAAGATCATAAGCTAAGAAGTAAAAGCACATCACAAGCAATTATCAAGCAGAGAAATTGTTAACTTTGAATGCCCTAGATTTCTCAACATGGTATCAGAGCTTAGGTGTTGAAGACAAGAAGGGGCAGTCAAAAGCAAGTAGACACAAGAGAATCAATCTTCAAAGAAAGGCATCAAAGCAAGAAGATTGAGATCTACATCATAGAAACCCTAGATCAAAGAAGGAAGCAGGAAAGAAAGACCGAAACCCTAGAAGCACTTCAGAAGATCATCACTCATACTTCACCAAGGAAGTGGAAGCTCTTCAAATCTAAGGAAGATTAGATCAAAAGGCAATCTTCTCTCTATTGAAGCAAAGAACTCATAGAAGGGAGTCTTCCCTCACCGAAAAAAGAATCTTCTTAAAGATTCAAAGTAAGAAGCAGCCAGTTCGTCATCAAGTTGAAGATTCGATCTTCACAAGTAAGTACCTTTTATTATAATCTAATCTAGTAAAAATGACTTCATGTTTCAAGGAGAACCAAAATTTGGTTGGGATATCAAACTTCCTTGTATGGAAAAGAAGGATAGACATTGTCCTCGAAGTAAATGAAGTCATTGATCATGTCCATGGAAAGGTCTCCAAGCCATCCGAAGAACAAGCATTATCTAAATACATGGAAAGGGATCTCAAGGCTCAAAAGATTCTTAAGGAGTCTATCAAAGATCCACTCATTTCCTATGTAGCCAAGCTAGAGACATCTAAAGAAATATATGATAAGCTGGGAGAACTTTTCTCTAAAAGCACGATAGAAAAGATCATATCACTTAGATCTGATATTCATAAATTGAAGGTGTCAAAGGATGAAGGGATATCGTCATGTCTCTCAAAGGCATCTCAAATAAAAGGTCAATTGCAGGATCAAGGAGAGACGGTATCTGAGAACGAAATGATCTCAGATATTCTACATGCATTTACTGATGAACAAGGTAACCTCATATCTACTAGGGAAGAGGAAGCTATCCCATTCATCAAATTATGGTCTCTCTGCAAGGCAGAGGAAGACAGGATGAAGAAAGAAAGTGACAAAAGATCAGATAGAAGGGAACAATTAGTGACAAGACGAAAAGGGAAATTTGGAAAGTTTAGTACTCCAAAGAAGAAAAAGAAGAACATGGCTAAGGAAAGATGTTATGGTTGTCAAAATCTTGGGCACTATAGAAAAGACTGTCCTAAACGTAAGAGGGACAGGGAAGAAGACTATTCTACTAAGGAAGTGAAAGAACCTGAGACAAAGAAGCTTAAGAAGGAAGAAGCAAGAAGATCTCTACCATGACTAAGATGATCTTCTTCATTAGAAGGTTCCTTTCACTTGTAATTTATAGATAAGGAGCAGTGTAAATAAGATAGGATGCATCAAATTAGAAAGAAGCATCGTGATAGAAACATTCGAAGTAAGAGCTCGTGACATGGAAAGCAGAAAGTATGTCTAATTACAAAGAATAAGAAGCTCTTAGGAAACCTCGTTGATACTTATAGAAAGAAGCAGAGGTCATCATCGATTGAGATCATCATAGTCAATAAAGAAAACATCTACTGGGTAAGGATATGAAACATCCTTAAGTTTCTCTGATGGAATTCTCATCAAAGGATTCACCGATCTAGAAAGGAAGCAAAGGTTTTCATCAGGAATTCCAACTCGTGGGATTCAAGGAAATGATGGTATGATGACATAACAGGAAAGCAAGTTTGAAGGATAAAGTCCTTTCGAATGAAGTTGCTACAGGAAGTCTGGATGACCGAAAGAAAGATGAGGTATGTATGCTTGCATAGATTATTATGAAAGTCATGTCATATGGTTGCAAATAATATGGATCACTATTTCCATCCTGGGAAATATGATCAAGAAAAGAAAGGATCTCCTCCTCCGAAAGATTGCAGTAAAAGCATAAGTCACACTAAATGAAATCAACATAATGTATTCTCATATGAATCATGAGGAAGTTGACTGCAATCAAGGAACTCTGATTGGAAGCTCCTGGGAATGAAATGTGTGATAAAAGAAAGGAAGAGATCGGGATAATATGTAATGAAAGTGGAAGGCATTCAAACATCCGAAGTCCAGGAAGATGTGACTGGAATATCTCCCAGAAAGATGTGAAGACACTAATGGAAGTCAAAAAAAGATAGAGACCCTTGACACTAAATATCTATGGGAGATGTGTCAATCTGCATGCAGGATGCTGATACTTACAGGAAGATGTCATGGTGAAAGATCATCGCAAAGGTAATTTTGATTTGAAGTGTTCATTGATTATTTTTGAACTAACATTTGGTTGGGCTGATGTAGCACTGTCGAAGGGAAGATTTATGAATGACTTCCAAATAGACCATATAGAAGGATGTAATGTCCTTCCGAAAATATGGCATGAAAGCAGAATGACATGAAGCAAAGCCAGATGGAAAATCTGATGGATCACTTTCTAATGAGTTGAGGACATGACTAACTCATGGACAAAAATGATGGATGATCTATGCCCTATATAGAAGTTCACAAAGATAAAGATTCTTTGACGAAGTAGAAATTCATGACATCGAAGGAAGGAGCTCTTCAAGCAGCTAGTTGTTTTAGGATCTCCCTATAAGGAGCTGCGAGAAGAACCTGGTTAAGAGGGAGCCTGAAAAGAAGTTTCTTACTTGGAAGAAACTTGGGAAATTCCTAAGCAGGAAGCTTAGGTACATTCCTTTGTGATAGGAATGAGTACATTCCTCTAATGGAATATAACCTCCTGGTTTGAAAATGAGAGATAGACATGTCGTTTTGGTCTTCACTTGGGAAGACAGAATGGAGGATTGTGTAATCATTTGGCATCCAATACTCTTAGAGGATGAGATAGGGCATCCCATGAAAGAGTAGTCGTGGAGGACCGATATTCTTTATGGGACTGGGGAGTCCAAGAAAAGAATAGTCCTTATGGAGCATATCCTTAGTGAACTCAGGTGGGGTATGTTCCGAGAGAGAATGATGAGTATGTCTATAAATCATTGGTCTCACCAGCATTGTCCTCTGATCTTGTGGAGAGATAGAGTTGTTAGTCAAGGCCTTGCTATATAACAATGTTGGTTGATATGATGCTATACAAATGAGTTACAAATCTGAATTCTTCTTATGAGAGATTCTTTAGATTGAGAAAGTCCAAGTACCATTATGAATACCTCCCTAATCAAGAGGGAGTGTTGAAAAGTGTAACTAGGTTTGGTCTTCATAATGACATGTAATTATGTAATGAGATGTGAATAAGAAAAATAAAATTATTTTATTGACTTGCTTCATGGGTTTCGTGAGCAAGGGATTTTGTTTTTGAGTCGAGACTCCCATTCAGAGTCTTTGGGATTTATGTCATCTAGTCATAAAATGTGAGTCATTGTCATGCAAATGAAGTCATGTTACACTTTGTAAAAGATCTATCTTGTCTATGTAAAGTATCCTCCAAGAACTTGTCATCTATCCTCTTCAAGTCGTCCTACAAAGATGGAAGAACTCTCTAGATGAAGTCGGCCTAAATCCATCATGTCAGCCTAAAGGTCATATGAAGAAGTGTATAAATAGCCCAACTCGGCCTCATTTGAAGACACACCTTGGACAAGTAACTCGACTTGTAAGAAGTACGAAGAAAGGGAGGAAGCAGAAGTGCGAAGAAGGAGGAAAACAGAGGTGCGGAGAGGAGAAAGAAGATTCTTCTAGGTAATGTGAAGTTAGGGTTTCTTCTGGATCGGGGAAAAGGACTTTCTTCTGGGACAGCGAAGTTTCTTCTGGGCAGTGCAAAGTTATGGCAGCGAAGTTTCTTCTGGGGCAGCAAATTTTCTTCTGGGCAAGCAAAGAAGAGGTCTCTTCTGGGGCAGCAAGAGAAGGATTCTTTTGGGAAGCCGAAGCATAGACCTAGAGACCGAGATTCTCTAGGGGAAGACGTGAAGGAGCAGTGAGAAGGATAGAGACCGAGTTTCTCTAGTAGAAGCCGAGGAGAGAAGTTCAAGATCAAGAAGAAAGGCGAGGAAAGAAAGAGGCAAGAGCATCAAGATTAGTGACAAGGTTCTTGAGAGGATACTAGAGTCAAGGGTTTGTGTCATGGTCTTGGTACTTATCAATTGAAGATCTAGAAAAAGAATTTTGATCGGGTTTTCCTCTCAAGAGGTGAGAGGTTTTGGCCTTGGCTGAAAAGCCTACATACTGTGTCACTTGTCTTTTATTGTGCTTATTGGTAATTGTCTGGATGAAGAGAACACATTAATAAGCTAACAAAAAAAAGATCATAAGCTAAGAAGTAAAAGCACATCACAAGCAATTATCAAGCAAAGAAATTGTTAAATTATCAAGCAAAGAAATTGTTAACTTTGAAAGCCCTAGATTTGTCAACACTAACAACTTGCAGGCTGGCTATATATAATAAAACAAATCCTAAACATCCTAACAGAACACCAATCTCGTTCCTGCCAGCTCACGCCTTCTAGAGGCTTCTGAATATTTTAAAAAATTACATGAAATCAGAGGAAATCATGTCCTCTGTCTCTGGCTGCCACTAGGCCCTTTCTGGAAGTGTCCAGAATCAAATTTGGTTGGGGTTGGTGGGTCGATGCTCCTGCATCAGTTGGTGCACTAGTTCCTTGGCTGTTCATTTCTCTCACCAATGCACGTGTCATTTTACTCCAGCATAATGAGTAGAGCTGACATCTTTCTCTCTTTGTACAAGATTTTGGGTTGGTTTTTGGTTCTGTTCAATCCTCTTTTTGGTTTTTTTATCTCAACATCCACCAAAAACATCCAAAAAACTGTTAAGATGGAAAAGAAACGTCAATAACATTAACCACATAGATGGATATAAACTAGGCCAGACCTAACACCCCATCATATATAACCATAAAAAAAACCCCTCATAATGTCAATTTTGTTTTTCTGCTTTTATCTCCCCCTGTCTCCCCCACACTCTTTTTTTACGCCCTTGCACTCCCTTCCCCCTATTTCCCCCTCTCTCCCCACACTCCTTTTTTTACTCCCTTCCCACCCATCCTCCTATTTCCTTTCCCTGGCATGTCCTCTCTCTGAAATGGCGCCCAACTGGAAAGGCTTACATTCTTAAAACCACAATGATAATCCGAAGACAAAACCATAAGAGTTTTGCAAGTTTTGGTTCAGGTTATTTCGAGGCAGCAGTGCTGATAAGCAGAGGCACAGTAAACACGGTTTTGCTTCAAGAATGATCCAAGGAGGAGATGCATTCCAGATACACTAAAAAGCCTGACACTTTTTCATGAAATATGGAAAACTTCCCTTCATTTTAATCGAGACGCCCGACTTTGTTATTCTACGTTTTGCTGATTTTGCGACATTGAAATCCATTTCAGAAATGGGAAAACTACATACAGGCCAAAATGGAAAGATACAAATTCAATTTGCGAGTGAAAAGCACACACCACATGTAGATCAGTGCGACAAACTGCACAAGCTGATACGCGTACTCGAACATGTCCCTCCGCAGGCTCTGGGATATTCAACATCACACTCTTCAACAGTGTTTTGGGAGATTCCAGCACCATTGCACGCATTGTTCTCCCCGATTCTTCGCAATCTGCTTTCGTTGCCATTGCCAGTGGAATTGGATTTCCGCAGCGCCTCGAAACTTTCAGGCGGGGAGGTGTTTGTAAAGCAGCAGAAATCGAATCGTGGATAATAAAAGAAGGGCTTTGCTGGATGAATGAGTAGTAATGAAGACAGCAGGTTCGAATGGTATGCCGTCGGAGGAAATGAGAGGGAATAAGTCGAAAATCGACCGGTAGAATCAATGCACTTCTGCACATTGCCATGTTAAATTTGGTATCGGCATAATTGTTGGTTCTGGGTTGACTCCTGTAGTCCCTTGGTGCGTGGCATGTGCGTTCTAGATAAATATGAATAATTCTAGCTTCTGTCACTTCCAGTGGTAAAAGTTTTATTTAAATAACCGCTGAAATATTAAGATGAGGTGTGGGGGAAAGCTCGCACGCTGGGATCCAAAGACACCCATGGAAACGGAGGGGAGATCTATCTTATAGATCTAACGGCACACCTATCAAGGGGAAGCGTGAAATTTAATTGAGTTTAATTGAGATTATATAAAATTTAATTGAGTTTGAATGTTTTTTAAATGATTTAATTTTATGGGATTTAGGTGTCAATCTCTTTGCTTAAAATTTAATAAAAGTTTAGTAAAATTAAATCTTATTAAAACCAATTAATGTAAATTTCGTTCTTGTTTAAAATAAATATATTTGAAGAAAAATGCATTGAATTTTTATAGTTAATATAAAAGAGTTACTTACACTTTAAAGGGTTGAGATGCAAATATCTATATGCTCTTCAAAAATTGAATTGTGAATTTAATATTTATATAAATTTAACTTGGATTATTTTTTTATCATATTTTTTAATAATAAAAAACGATAGTTTATAAAAAAATTGTATTTTTATGGTGGAAAATGATATAGTTTACTATTCATATAAATGGATTTTTTTTGTTATATATATATATATATTAAATAGGTAGGAATTTAGTATTAAAATGAAAATACGGTTTCTAGGCTAGAATTTTTACATAATTTTTCGTGTTTCATAATAATACTACATCCGTAGTCTAAAATATTGATAATCTATATTTATGACAATTTTTACTATTGCTATATTATTTACAAAAAACTCCTAATAACAACATATGCCTACATAACATCAAAATATTTCAAAGTGTGATAATTTATCTCACAAATGATTGTCGTGTAATTCTTCATGTTGCACAATTATACTACATTCAGTAGTCCAAAATATTGATAATCTATGCATATGACAATTTTTACCAACTATTCTAAATAAATGTTTGCTATATCTTTATAAAAACTCTTAATAACAACATATACCTACATAACATCAAAAGGTTTCGACATTGGAGGACTTGCAATGAGAATTAGAGAAAATATGGAGCAAATTGGAGCTAGGTTTTTTTTGTGCAAAGATGAGTTTTTGGGAGCAGTCGCCTGGTTCTGTTCGTTGCTCGAATGGTGGACAAGGTTCACTAGGGCTTTGGAGGGGTTTGAACCGGGAGGCTTTAACGACCTTGTCCTGTCTCCCTGGGCTTTTTTTGCTCCAAGCACCTTTGGAGGTCTATACGCATAGTTCGGTTGGGTCGCTGTGAGAGCTATGTTTTATGTTGAATCGACCGGAGCTGGCATCCCTACGACTGGAGCAGGCTTCCTTTCACATGCTACTCCGAGCGTTGGATGTATACAAAGCTTGGGTTGCATACCGTGGCAGCCCATGTTCTGCTTTGGGGTCTTTTTCGCACAAGGAAAGTTGCAGGGGGTCTTGCTGGGGGTTCTTGGCGATCTTTTTAGCTCAGAGGTGGGCGCAGGTCAAACGCTCTGTCTTCTCCGGCTTCCTGTCATCTCGGGAGTTGGTCTATCCCTTATCCTGGCGGCTCCGATTTCTAGGAAAACAGAGGCGGCAGACAGACTGTTTCCAAGATATATTTTGTTGTTGTTTCATTTTAGCACAAGGCTCCCAAAGTTGCAATCGGCCCATTCGTTGGTTTTGACCGTTGATGCGAAAGCCCTGGCTTATTTGTTCACCATCAATCACTTAGTCCGGCCCTCTATGGCACTTGGGCTTCCTCTTGTCGCAAGGCTTTTGGGAAATATGCGAGAGAATGGCTCCCAGTTCCTGGTAACCCCTTTCCGATTTCAAATTTTTATAAAAAAAAACTCCATTGGGGCTTTCCTTATCGATCTAGGTTAGACAAGTAGATAATGTGAATTTCCTAAAGCATTCCATTATGCAGGAGGTTGGATATCCTTTACACATGCAAAATCTGATTTATGGAGGCAAAACTTTATAGGATAACAAGTCTCTGCAGGATTCTAGCTTTGGGAGCACTACTTCGAAAAACTCAGAAGTCAATAAGAACCAAATGAACGGAGGCCCCTCTTTTAAGAATATACTGCAAGGAAAAAGAACAATGATAGAACAAAAAAACAGGAGGGTTCATCTTCTAGCCCATACATAGTGGAGCTAATGAACTCAATCCCAGAACTGAATATAGATGATACAGAAGCAGATGTGCATTGTGCCACTTTCGAATCACAAGCTATTATTTGTCGTTTTAATTGTTTTTGGCCAAAACCTGTGGAACTTTTTCATTGGATTTTGACCAACTGGTCACTAGATTGTGAAATACACCTTTGCTCTAAAGGATTTTTCATAGTAAAATTCCCTTCATTAGAGGCCAGAGACAGTATTTTGTAGGAGGGACCATGGTTCTGGGGAACGATGGTACTTTTCATCACTCCTTGGTTCCCAGCTTTTGATGCAAACACCATGGTCATCTCCAAAATGTCGGTGTGGATTCGTTTGCACAATCTCCCTCTACATTTATGGGATGAGGGCATACTTTCAGGTATCATGAACAACATTGGGAGATATATCAAGACGGATTCCCAAGATTGGACGAAAGGATCTATACCCTTGCCCATATTTGTGTAGATGTAGACCTCGGCAAAGGTTTGTCAGACCGCATACAACTGATCCATAAGCAGATGAACTGGACTCAGACTCTAGACTATGAAAACACAACCTTCAGATTTAGAATCTACAAAGAAACAGGGCATCTTCAAAATATATGCCCGGAAGCCAAAAAAGACACCATTAGAAGGAAGAAGAATGGGAAGCAACTAAAAGGATGGAATTTCCCTCCACCCCAACAAGAAGAGGAGGAAGATGAAGCTGAGGAGGAATCCCCACAGCCCGGGATCAGCCAAACATCACAAGTACCAGAAAAATAGGGGGATTACTCTCAGGAACCCAATGGAATACAGGACAATCAGGTACAAACAACATACATGCCAAAAGCTATGGAAACTAGTGGGTATAAATGTACCCATACATCAGACAATTCAGATTCAGACAAGGACAATGCAGGTCTTAGTCCTGGCAACCAGCTTGCACTTGTCTCTTCTTCACCATCCCAAGGGGAATGGCGGAAGGTGGAAAAAAAGAAAGGGAGAAAAGCCTAACTTTCTTCCCAATTGTATATTAGTTTGCCTTTTATTTCTATATGTTTCAACCTATCATCAGTCATGGACTTGATGTTGTTATGAATCTTTTGAAAATGTCACATGTGATTTTGTTTTAACTAATAAAATTACGCTTTCTTCTTGGGAAAAAAACATCAAAATATTTCAAAGCATGATAATTTATCTGGCAGATGATTGTCCTGCTTCATCAACTTCTCCTTGCAACTTAGGTTCATCATCCTTGTCCTATTATTCCCACCCTCAAACTTTTTTGACCTTTTTCTTTACTAGTCCCTTGTTGGTCTCAGCCTTTTCCAAAATAAACTTTGCTTTGATGTTGGATTCTTCCTCAACCTCTATCAATCTAATGTCCATGGTTGCCAATTATGTTCGAACTTTGACTTGGAATTTTTCCATCTTGCTCTGTATCAATTCATGCTTGGTATCCATTGACAAATGATATGTTTCCCTATCCTTTTCCTTTCAAGCACTCCTTTGTTTTGGGGTGTTTAGTAACCCTTCCACTAACTCCAATAGTCTTTCTAAGAGCTAATTCATTTTGCTTGCTCGTTCCCGTAGGATGGTGTCCTTGAATCCGCCGCGAGAGTTCTATGTTGCACCATGCTTCGATTTCCAAGAGTTGACAGCCACGACCACTCACAGTTGTAAACACCCGCAATAATGTAGAGTGAGTTCGATAGTGAATAGTGTTAAGCCATATATATCCTCCTCTACCTCTGTTCCACCACCATGGAGCATTCATTTGCAAAGTGTCAAATCCATGCCTGGATCGCAACTAATTCCCTGAGATGATTGTCAAATGATATGGAGGGAGAATAGTATTAACTTCGTTTTGAAGTGAATTGAATGCATTAACAAGGTTGAAGCACCCCTCACATGCGTATACCAATTCCCACCTTGAAATATTAAAACATGTGGCCACCTATGTGTGCATGAAGTTTCATCCCTTCACTAGATGTTACAGTGATATGGATATGATTACTCCTTCGTTGATCTTTGTGGCTGAAGATTTAATGGGAGTCATTGTTCCTTTCTTGCAAGCGCTAGTTTGCGGGCCAAAATCTGTTTGCTTGAAGATTGAACTGATTGGATGTATGCTTGAACATTTATTTGGCTATGAGAGCCTTTATATGTATTATTTTGATCATAGAGTTTGTTCATTAGAATCATGGTAAAGGTGAATTTATTATCAACCTCTAATCCAATTCTAAGGACCCATGTTCCAATATAGTTCCTTTATTTGTCAATGAATCAACTATTGCATTCAGTTGTTTATACACATGGAAAAAAACGATTTGTTCAAATTGCAGTGTTTGTAAAACAATCCTTTGCATTATAGGAGGAAGAGCAGAATTTTGTGAACCCCTCATTTTCCTCACCTGTCGAATTACAATCATTGAATCTTTGAACATTAAGATCTTGGAGATTTTCCTTGCTATTGCTAATTCCAATCCTTGCCAAAGTGCTAGATATCCAGCTTGGTTATTATATGCGACACCCAAACCCCAAACGTATTGTGTCTCTATTTGTTCATTGGGGTGAAAGATAACCCCTCCTGCTCCTGCCAACTCTATTTATTTATTACATTTTTATTAATAAATGAGAAAGAAAATCTTTATAAACGCGGTTATGATTTATGAATAAGGTAAAAGTATTATAAGTTTTGAAAAATAAATAAATTAGAAAGAGTTGAAGATTTTATGTCAAATCGTTGTAAGGAATGGCAAAAGAGATAATGACTACTTACATATGGGTCATAATTGATCTTAACAAAACTTAGAAAAATCATCTATCGAGTTCAAATGAAAGATCACAAATAATATTGGGATCATATCGCTCCAATTATTAAGACTAGGGTAAACATGGCAATTTAAAAGCGAGTCTTTACGAAGACCTTCTAATCCATGAACTAAACTAATTTGGATATTCAAAAGACATATAGTTGGTTACTATATATCTTAATTGCTACTACCAACATGAAGATTCTTTGATATGTATTTATTTTTTAATTGTATTTAAAGTAAATATATTATTTATAGAATTGTCGTAAATAACATGTTATGAAAAATAGATATTATTAGGTGGATGGTAGAATTTAACTTCCATGAAATATCTATGAAATATTTTTAATAGTGGTCTATGATAAAGGGTTGAGATTTATCTTAAAAGTAGATATGTCCTTTTTTTATTTTAGTTTAATTAAAAAAATGTCATATACACACATGTCAAATTTGGTTTTCATTCACTAATTTAGAGTGTGAATCTCGGGATGACATGGCTCATTAAATTAGTTATAGTATTTATGGTAGTAAACTCTTCTTGTTTATTGTTTCTTAATTATGTTTTTCTTGTTACATGATTTTTTAAATGTATATATGTCTAACACACATATTAATTCTTTTTATAGTTAATAATAATAATAATAATAAAGTTATACTTTAGTTACTTTTTATGACTTTTTTAGCTTAGCAATGTGAGATGTATCATGAGGTAAGTGTCTTGATGCATACCATGAATTGATGCTTATTCACATTTACCGGTCATTTAATTGGTTATACTAGTTTATAACACAAATACAAAGAAAGATGGATTCAATATGGAGTTAACTATCTCTATGGTTGGTTATGACTATTATAGGGTCATCTTATATCTTTGTTTTGCTCTCTATTTTCTCTTACTTTTATTGCTCATTGCTATATTATGGAATATGAAAACCCTAATAAGAGTTGAACCCCTTCTTCCTCTTTTAGTTATGGTTATATCATCTTTTTTGTTGTTGTAAGGTTTGGGATTTTATTTTCTTAATTTTGCTAGAAGCCTCTAAGGAATTCCATACATTACTAGCTCCACATGGATGAATCATGGGGATAGGGAAAAAGTGACGGTCATCTTGTTGGAGTCTTACCATATGCATATGAGTTAAGTTTAGGGTGCTCTTTTTTTTGTTTGAAAGCTTTCAGTGAGTACTACAAGGGTTTAAAAGGGTTGTAATGCCTTGATCTCATGTTAACCCCCCAAAATCCCTTTTAAGGATTTAAATAAACGAATATCCAATTTTGGTTTGTTCGTGTAACTTATATCCATTAACATAATTTTCAAGAGTTGACACATTGTGACCCATGCAAGCCCATAATTCTCATTTCTTAATTCTTGAACACCAATAAAATAATATATAAAGCAGCCATATAAATCCATTTTTAGATCATCCCTCTCCATTTAAAAGCATTTTGATCTCCAATGTCTTTAATTCATGTGAAGGAGACAGGGATAAAGTTCCTTGACTTTCTCTTAGAGTACCATTTGGCCTTGGCTACTAGTCTCCATTTCAATCTAACCCACTAGAGTTATTGTTGATCCTTTTTGGTCATTATGATCTCTTTTGCAAAACCATGTCTTTTGTTAATTCTTTGTATTCATCTAATTCTAAGTCTTCTATGTAATCCAAGACACGGCCCTCTTATTCATCTTCAAGCATGGATGTTTCATTAAGTCTCGTATTCTTTATATTTATAATTGAGTAAATGTGTATATATGAAGTAAGTCAAGTCTATAAGCAATATTGTCTACCTTTTATAGTACTTCAAAAATTAACTCCATATTATAAGGATTTAATATTTTTTCTTGGTCCTGCAAACATTCTTTATTTAGACTCAACTAGACTCGACTGCCTACATGTTTGGTTTGTGGGTGAACGGTTCCACATGCATAATTGCACCAAATTTATGATATTTGATGCTACTATTCTGAATGACACATCTTCCAACTTCTTAGTGACACCTTTCTTGTATTTGATGACCAAGTGTAATTGTTGTAAAAATCCCCATTTGAAATTTCTTGCTCATATAAGCTTAATCTATGACTTCAAGTATC
This sequence comes from Pinus tabuliformis, assembly GCA_031772625.1. Lineage (NCBI taxonomy): Eukaryota > Viridiplantae > Streptophyta > Pinopsida > Pinales > Pinaceae > Pinus > Pinus tabuliformis. The sequence goes on from CM062807.1 coordinate 142,477,400, forward strand.
ATAGTGGGTTGTAATTAGTATGGATGATGGTTTTCTTTCCCAATAGAGAATTATTCCACTTAATTGTTGCTTGCACCAAAGCATAGACATCCTTGTCATATGTGGGGTAGTTCAAGCCTAGTCCATGGAGCAACTCTAGATGGAAATAAATTGCTTTCCCTCTCGTCATTAACAATGCTCTCATAGCATACCCATTAGCATATATATGTCTCCACTCCAAAGTATTGTTGCAATTGACTAATTCTGGGACCAAAACTTGAATAGTCTTATGTTTCACAAATGCCTTTGTAGTTCTCCATTGGAAACTCTTGTCATTGCCTATTACTACATGAAGTGACATTAATATGACTAAAATGATGTGAATTTTCATAGGTATTAGGTTTCCCCCCATACAACTCCTACCCATTGTCACACTTATAGGTGTGGTATAGTTTGTTATGGCCTCCTTCTTTGTAGGATTAATCCAAAGCTGATGTGGGCCTTCGAGTCACATTCCATGAGTACTCTAGGGATTACTTGGAAAACTCATATTTTTTATATTTATTGATAATTTTGTTGTGCTTAGTGTCTCTAATACTTGTGTCAAATGTGATGTGTTCTTCCATAATGTAGTTAAAAACTAATATGGAATCAAGGTAGATTATAGAAAATGAATAAATAAATGGACACAAAACATCCCTCATCTTATACATGAAAATAGTAAGTGCATTAGATAATCTAAAGGTCATTATACACTCGTTGTACCTTTTCTTGTCTTGAAAACAATCTTCCATGTATCTTAGATTATAAATGGATCATTAATAAATAAATAAAAATATTTTCTTACCCACTTCACCATTTTGTTTTTAGTTTTTGTTTAGGTTTTATTCTTCATATATTATTAGGATTAGGGTCTCCCTCTAGTCGGCTTATGTCCTTTTATTTACTTTCTTTATATATATACCTCTTCCACTCTCCTCCTTCTCTCAACCATTATATCCTGATGATGGTTCCTTATCTAGACTTGAAACATTGACTATAAATGATTATTGTGGGTCAAGTTTTGGAATCAAACTCTTCAAATTCTGACCACCACAAGAGCAAAATATTTTGTTCTTTGAAATAGAAGAAATTATATTTCGTGCTTATCCCTTCATCTATGCTCAATGTGAAATTCAAAACAAGTGAAAACTAACAAATAAAATCCACCTTAGTATGTCTTACATTATGCTACTTATTTTATTTTTAGTTGTTTGAAATTGCCACAAAAGTAATAAAAAAATTCACCTGAGCATGTCTTACATTATGGTACTTATTTTAATTTTTATTGGCCTGAAGAGTAGAAATTTTCACCACAAAATACTTAACTTAGTTTTCATGAAAATTTTGCAATACTAGAAATGGTTACATATTTAGCACTTTGGCTATGCATGATGGAAAATTCAAAAGTAAATTTTCATTGTGTTTCAAACAACCCAGAGGAGTACTAGATTTTAGTAAAATATATTTGAGTTAGTCTTCGCGAACTTAATATATTTTGGAACTTTTTTAGATTTTCACACCCTTTTTTTATTAACCTTCAAACTTGGTATTCGAAATGAAGTTTATTTACAGTTCTATGGATAGAGAAGGAAAAAGGTATCTCTTACCTTTCTGAATTTCTTTACTGCAAATATTGTTTGACTATATCATACCAATTTTTATTTATTTTGTTGAGGTTAGGTTTTTATGTATCATTAGTTGCTAATGAGTAGATATTTGTGAAGCCATTTTCTAGAAAGTGTTAGGGAATTAATTAATTCACTAGAAATATTATAACTCTAAATATTGAGAGTGATAACATTATTTGAATTTGTATATATATGTTTGTGATTTTGCAAATGTTTTATGTATTTATGTTTGATATTTTGAATTCAAATTGTCTAAGCTTGTGTTTACTTGAATTGCATGTAACATTATTTGAATTTGTATATATATGTTTGTGATTTTGAAAATGTTTTATGTATTTATGTTTGATATTTTGAATTCAAATTGTGTAAGCTTGTGTTTACTTGAATTATATGTATATGTCACTTGTTTTGACAGTGTGTTTAGTTGATGTGTGTGTTTGCTAGTTTGAAATTGCTTATATATGAGTGGTTTTGACAATGATTATTTTCTTTTGTATTTGGACACGAAATTGTATATTGTGTGTTTGCTTATTTGAACTTGTATTTTGTATGTTTATTTTATTGAAACTGCATATATACGTGAATGGTTGTATGAATGTTTATTTACAAATATCTGTATGTAATTTGAAATTGTAATAATGTGTTTGTTGTATTGAATTATGAATTTGAATGTGCATGTATAATGTAGATTTTAATTTGTATATTACGAAATTACTTTTATTTAAAGTTGCATAAGAATATTTTAGTGTTTTCTTTTATTGACATGAAATTGTATGTTGTGTGTTTAGTTGAATTTGTGTATTGTATGTTTATTTATTTTAACTTGTACTTTGTATGTTTCTTGATTTGAAATTGGATATATGTGTGTGTGTGTTTATTTATTTTAACCAAATACAATTAAAAAATAAAAGGAAAAAATACAAATCTAATTATAATTAAAACTCATTATAATAAATAAACATTAAAATATTATACACTAAAAATATAAGACTTAATTAAATCTATATAAAATACACATGTTCAAGTTTATAATAAAATTCATGCCTAATACAAATCAACATAACAAACAAAAGCATTCATTAACAAAACACTTGGTAAACAAACTTAATCAATTTGAAATAAACAAAGATAAAATATACAATTTCAAATGCAACGGAATATAAAATTTAAACATATACATTCACAAACATTGACAAAGCCACCTACACATACAAACATTTGACAAAACATATTCTCGCATGTTTATGCAATTTTAGAAAACACCTAGAATACAAATTTAAATAAGCAAATATACAATTTTAAAATTTTAAATATCAAACACAAAATACAATTTGAAATACAAAAACACATAATATACAATTCCAAATAAGGAAACACATATCATACAATTTCAAGTCAATACAAAGACAAACACTCAAACATGCCATTGCAGCATTAAATAAGCAAACGCACAATATACAAAGTAAAAACCTACACACTATTTACAACTACAAAATTAATTACAATCACAATTCAATACAACAAACAAACACAATATTACAATTGTATGTTGTGTGATTATTTGAATTTGTATATTGTATTTTTGTTTATTTTGACTAGTACATTGTATGTTTCTTTATTTGAAATTTGATATCTATGTCTGTGTGTGCGCGCTTTTATTTATTTTAACCAAATACAATTAAAAAAGAAAAAGAAAAAATACAAATTTCATTATAATTGAAACTCAATATAATAAATAAACATTAAAGTATTATGCAATAAAAATATAAGACTTAATTAAATCTATATAAAATACACAGGTTCAAGTTTACAATAAAACTCATGTCTAATATAAATGAGCATAACAAACACAATCATTCATTGACAAAACACTTAGTCAACATACTTAATCAATTTCAAATAAACAAAAATACAATATACAATTTCAAATGAAATGGAATATAAAATTTAAAGACATACATTTACAAACATTCACATTTACATATCTTTACTATCTCGTAAAATGCAAGTTGAATGCTAATCATGCCAGAGTCCAGTGATTCTTTGGAAACTCATGTAGCAAATGGGTGATTGGTGTGCCCTGCATGAAAATGCTACCCTGCGTTTATTAATAAGCTTTATCGTTGTATTGAACTCTTATATTTTGGTGAGTGGTTTGACTCTATTTATCAAGTATCTTTATTCTTTGTTCCACCTTATTGTAGAGAATTTCTTAACGTAGTTGCTGTTCAGCTTTTTGAATGCATGTGAAACTAAAGTTGCCATCTTGTTCCCTTCTATCCATTGTATAAGACTTGTGTAACTGGTTCTGTTTCCTTGGTTGAGTGCAGGTTTTGTGATTTTGCAAATGTTTTATGTATTTATGTTTGATATTTTGAATTCAAATTGTGTAAGCTTGTGTTTACTTGAATTATATGTATATGTCACTTGTTTTGACAGTGTGTTTAGTTGATGTGTGTGTTTGCTCGTTTGAAATTGCTTATATATGAGTGGTTTTGACAATGATTATTTTCTTTTGTATTTGGACACGAAATTGTATATTCTGTGTTTGCTTATTTAAACTTGTATTTTGTATGTTTATTTTATTGAAACTTCATATATACGTGAATCGTTGTATGAATGTTTATTTACAAATATCTGTATGTAATTTGAAATTGTAATCATGTGTTTGTTGTATTGAATTATGAATTTGAATGTGCATGTATAATGTAGATTTTAATTTGTATATTACGAAATTACTTTTATTTAAAGTTGCATAAGAATATTTTATTGTTTTCTTTTATTGACATGAAATTGTATGTTGTGTGTTTAGTTGAATTTGTATATTGTATGTTTATTTATTTTAACTTGTACTTTGTATGTTTCTTGATTTGAAATTGGATATATGTGTGTGTGTGTGTTTATTTATTTTAACCAAATACAATTAAAAAATAAAAAGAAAAAATAGAAATCTAATTACAATTAAAACTCATTATAATAAATAAACATTAAAATATTATACACTAAAAATATAAGACTTAATTAAATCTATATAAAATACACATGTTCAAGTTTATAATAAAATCCATGCCTAATACAAATCAACATAACAAACAAAAGCATTCATTAACAAAACACTTGGTAAACAAACTTAATCAATTTGAAATAAACAAGATAAAATATACAATTTCAAATGCAACGGAATATAAAATTTAAACATATACATTCACAAACATTGACAAAGCCACCTACACATACAAACATTTGACAAAACATATTCTCGCATGTTTATGCAATTTTAGAAAACACCTAGAATACAAATTTAAATAAGCAAATATACAATTTTAAAATTTTAAATATCAAACACAAAATACAATTTGAAATACAAAAACACATAATATACAATTCCAAATAAGGAAACACATATCATACAATTTCAAGTCAATACAAAGACAAACACTCAAACATGCCATTGCAGCATTAAATAAGCAAACGCACAGTATACAAAGTAAAAACCTACACACTATTTACAACTACAAAATTAATTACAATCACAATTCAATACAACAAACAAACACAATATTACAATTGTATGTTGTGTGATTATTTGAATTTGTATATTGTATTTTTGTTTATTTTGACTAGTACATTGTATGTTTCTTTATTTGAAATTTGATATCTATGTCTGTGTGTGCCCGCTTTTATTTATTTTAACCAAATACAATTAAAAAAGAAAAAGAAAAAATACAAATTTCATTATAATTGAAACTCAATATAATAAATAAACATTAAAGTATTATGCAATAAAAATATAAGACTTAATTAAATCTATATAAAATACACAGGTTCAAGTTTACAATAAAACTCATGTCTAATATAAATGAGCATAACAAACACAATCATTCATTGACAAAACACTTAGTCAACATACTTAATCAATTTCAAATAAACAAAAATACAATATACAATTTCAAATGAAATGGAATATAAAATTTAAAGACATACATTTACAAACATTCACATTTACATATCTTTACTATCTCGTAAAATGCAAGTTGAATGCTAATCATGCCAGAGTCCAGTGATTCTTTGGAAACTCATGTAGCAAATGGGTGATTGGTGTGCCCTGCATGACAATGCTACCCTGCGTTTATTAATAAGCTTTATCGTTGTATTGAACTCTTATATTTTGGTGAGTGGTTTGACTCTATTTATCAAGTATCTTTATTCTTTGTTCCACCTTATTGTAGAGCATTTCTTAACGTAGTTGCTGTTCAGCTTTTTGAATGCATGTGAAACTAAAGTTGCCATCTTGTTCCCTTCTATCCATTGTATAAGACTTGTGTAACTGGTTCTGTTTCCTTGGTTGAGTGCAGGTTTCAGTTGATCAAATAAAATCTGCAAATAAGTACACTGATGACACCATCTATGCTGGAGAAAAACTTATAATTCCTTGAGAGGGATATGGGAGCTCAGATTATATTTGAAAGTTTGAGATTATATTTGAAAGTTTGTAGTATAGGTTGTCATGGAATGTGTATGCAGTAATTTGCACAACAGCCTCAAGTCCCCAGTCTTGTTTAGATATAAGAGATCGGCCAGTCCAGTTTGAGTTTTGGATTGTTTATGGTAGGTTATCTATCACAAATTTTAAGGAAATATGTGATAAGCCAGTTGGAAATGTATTTGTTTTGTTTATACAGATTTCGTTTAGATTTGTTACTCAGGGGCATGATGTCATGTTCTAGAGATACCCTGTCCATGTATCTTTACTATCTCGTAAAATGCAAGTTGAATGCTAATCATGCCAGAGTCCAGTGATGCTCTGGAAACTCATGTAGCAAATGGGTGATTGGTGTGCCCTGCATGACAATGCTACCTTGCGTTTATCAATAAGCTTTATCGTTGTATTGAACTCTTGTATTTGGTGCCTCCACAATTATTAATTTCCAACCCTTATTGCGATGTGAATGATTACTATTTGTCATTTTGTATGCATAACAAGCTTTAACTTCTTTTCATAATAAAAAATGGTTATTTTCCACAAGTAAATAAACAGTGTTCATTTCAGATGGCATTTTCTCTTTGAAACTGTGCCTCTGGACAACAGCCTGCTAACTTAACTGAACATTCATAAAGCTCTGCCAAATCTTAGTAGTTCATGGCCTATTTTAAATTCTATCAAACTTATTCGAACTAACACAATATTTACTTAAGCGGGGTCATTTCACACTGCTTAGTACAATAGAATGATCTTTCTTGAAATAGAATAAGTACTTCAAAAAAGTACCTATGAATTTTACTCATAGTTATTTGACTTTAACCTTAACAGAATCCTATGCCAAATCCCTATATGTCTTCTGGTACAATGTGTCCCTTGTTTGACCCAAAAAAAAAAAAAAAGCAGCAAAAAGGGCATTGGCCTTACACAGCCCGACATTAGAAGCTCTGCTAGATTGTTTGAGAAAGAGAAGCCCTCGTAGCCCTTGTACACGTACCCTGCAATTCTCGAATAATAAAACCCTGGGACAAACAGGATTGTTCCCAACAATGCAAACAACATACCTGAACAACAATAAATAGAAATCCCACAAAAATAAAATCAGATATAACCCTCAATCTTCAGCAGTAAGGCAACACCGATATAAGAGGCCAAAAAATCCAAAAACAGATTTGAGAAATAGAAGAAAAATGAAATGCTTTATTTCCGGATAAAAATCATAGACAAACCATGGGTTCTGTCACCACCGATTTGCTGAGAGAACATGAAGAGGCCAATGGCAATGACGATGGTGCCGAGGATTAACAGTGCAACTGCCAATGATATTTCCTTTCTGGGGGGCTTGCTGGGTACTATAAACGTACCGCTGAAATCATTGTTATTTACATAAGACATGGACATGGATGGAACAAATCAAACCTCTTCTATTCGGCCTTATTATGGCAAAAACGCCTCTCCAAATTGCTCTCCATCATATCTGTTCGTCCCAGAGATATTCAATATCTATATATAGCCACTATGATTGAACTTAGCTCCAAAAGTCGCTTTCTCTACAAACATCTGCTTGTGACAAGGAGAGTAACGTGCATTAAAGCTTCTCCCAAATGCCTTGTCGGAAGCCTTACCTTGGAAGTTGATCGTTCATGCTTCAAACCTCATTAACTTAAAGCTACCGATGAAAATATCAGCGTAATTTTGGCGGGGTAATAATGTTGTTTAATTACGCCGTAAGGCGTTTCTCCTCTTTGAAATGGGTAGGTTAAATTGACAGATCATTGAGTTGGAAGGTTTGTAATAGTCCTCGTAGAGAGATATTTCAAATAATTTTTCAGTATTGTGCTTGAATATAATGAAAATGGATAGAGAAACACCTAGAGAAATCTTGGGGTAGAGTTGCTGCCTTTGCTTGTGACCTTCTGAATCTCAAAAAAATAATTTGTGATGAGTCATATTATGATTTACACTCAATATTAAATATAAGATAAATATATAAGAGTAGCATGTGAGTGTTAGATTTATAAAGAATATTCTTTTTATTATTAATAAAAATATAGATAGTTAGTTTCATTTTAAAGGGTTATAAATGAGTTATAAATACAAGACTTAATAGGTTGTAAATATTTAAAGTGTTGTAAATATGAGTTATTAATTGTTTTTACTCAAAATCTGATAAATAACAATTTAGTAATTTCTTTATAATGGAGTGACTTAAATTCATGTTTCTTTAGGTTGAAGGTAAAGCCACTAAAGTGCAAAAATTGTGATGCCAATAATTAGAGGGATTGTCATCATGGGGTGATAAGAAATTTAATATTCCAAGAAGAGGAGGTAGTAGTAGATTCTAAATAAATTAGCAATGCAACAACATAAATGTTTGCAACAAATTTAGAGAGATCCACCTTGTAGAATAATGCACACACTACATGGATAATGGATTTCTGCACTTTATGCCTTACGGCGTTTTCTTTGCAACATCTGGTGCAAATGCTAGTTTACTTTCTTTATATATATACCTCTTCCACTCTCCTCCTTCTCTCAACCATTATATCCTGATGATGGTTCCTTATCTAGACTTGAAACATTGACTATAAATGATTATTGTGGGTCAAGTTTTGGAATCAAACTCTTCAAATTCTGACCACCACAAGAGTTTGCATACAAGTAAATAAATGGTTTATCAAATTTGTCTCAAATTCAAAATTGGAAGTTTAATGGTGTAGCCATATAATGTTGGCTCCAAAACATGTATTCCAAGTCTTATTGTAGGTGAGAATACTAGAGGGAAAATAGCAAGTTGATTCTAAGGCAACTCCTTAAAGGGCCTAGTGGCATCAAGTGAGGGTAACTCTTAAAAGGCCCAACAACACTAAGGTCACTCCTTGAAAGGCTTGATACAAAGGTTTAGGGTCAAAGGCCATGTAACGAAGATTGTGGTAAATTAACCCAAGGACTATAAACACTAGCACAAAGGGATGTGAATAGGAAGGCAAATGACATATATCCTTATGTATCGAGGGTGCACCGGAGTTACTCCACTCCTCTCTCAAATCATGGTGAAAAAGGCTTAGAGGAACTCCACCTAAAACCTAATGCTAAGGCATCCTTTGTTTCAAGGATTTTGAGGGGATTACCCCAACTAACAGTGTAGGACATCGCCACTAGGAGCTCAACTACAAAGGGAAAGTTAGGCCCCGTGTGGTTTGAAGGGAGCACTTAATACATATGACCACATAAGACACAAAATTGATGAAAGGGCCTCAAAAAGAGAAAAAGAGGGGTCCTTGAATGATTCTAGAACCAATGAGAGGTGATCATTTGGCACAATAGGAAAGATACATTAAAGGTCACTTTGTATAGGAAAGAGATGGTAATCATTTTCACAGGATGCTTAGGATTGAAGTTGGTAAAACATGTGGCAAGATCTCTAAGCGGATGCTAGGGTAACTACTATAATAGGTCCAGGACCTCTTGACCTTCCAAAAGGAAGAGGAATCAAGGAATGGAGGTAGCGAATAGGTCAATTGAGGACAAAGAAGAAGTTTTGATGCTTAGTGAAAAGTCAAAGTTGAAAATTGTAATTTGGGGGTTTTGTTGGTGGAAGAAATTGGAAAAAAAAAATCAATATTTGAAGAGAAATAGGATTATTCAAATACCAAGGGGAAGAAGAGGTGGAAGATTAGCATCTTTGAGAAGGGAAACAAAGATTATTCCAAATCTTGAATTGTGTAACCTAGGACAACTCTCGAACTTGTAGTAGAACAGAAAAATACACAAATTGTCAAATGAATAATATTAATATCAATTGTAATAATTTCCTTGAGAAACATAAGAGGCCAAAGACACCATTTCTTGTTGGTTTCCCCATTTGGGTTTTCAAGGTATATCTATGTGTTATTATTGTGTATCTATGATTATTATTTATAACATTGTTTACAATTAAAATACACACTCATGATTTATGCACAATAAATTATATGAAATAGAGATGTTTCATTTTCTACATACTTAATTAAGGTATATGTTGTTGAATCGACTTAGAAATAGATTGGGTGATTACGAATCATATATGTATTAGAGCCTAAGCCTGAGAAAACTTGGTGAGCATCATATATGGAAAACCCCTATATTTTACACTAAAATAGTGGAGAGTCATTGCCATAAGGTCTTAGAGAAAGCGGACAATAAAACATTAAATGAACTTTTAAAGGAGAAAAACCTAAGGAAGCCTAATGTCAACTTCACTTAACTAGAATGAAACATTGTTGTATTAACTGAGATGGCATCAAAATTATTGGCAAGGATATGTAATAAGGACATAGTACATAAAAGAATGTGTTTAATAACCCAAGGTGGAACATCATAATTATTCAAATAATATTAACTCTTTTCCTTCATCTCTAAATACTTCATTCAAGGTTGGAGAAAAAATTCAAGTACCAGTGTATGATGTTAAGTTAATATTGAGAAACTCAATAGTCGGTTGGAGCTACTAGAGGTTTATTAATTAAAAGAAACCCAAAGGATTTCATTTTATTGATTGAAAATGTCTAGATATGTTCTATTATGGTGGGAGAGCCATGTAGATGACTTGAGGCTAAGCAAGAACCCCACTGTTACAAAATCAAAGAATTTCAAAGAACTATTGAAATCACAACTCTATCCCATTGGCTATAAGAATGAACAATTCATGAAATGATAATACCTTCATCAAGAACGAGGAAAAAAATGTCCATGAATACATGTCTAAATTCTATAAGCAAACCATCATCTTGGGCATCTTTTTCGAAGAACCTAAGGTGGTAGTGAAGTACCTTGGAGGAATATATATCCCCATCTAAAGGAAATCGTAGCTTTTAAATGTGAAGAGAATTAATGGAGCAAGCAAGAGAAATATTTACATTAAGTTGGACTAAAAAAAAAACCAAGAGGAAACTAGTAGAATGGAGGCAACAAAATTATAACCACAACCAAGAGAGGGAAAGAACCCCAAAAACATTGCAAGCATTATAATGTAGATGGGTACATGAATGAGATCTGTCATAAAATCCATCTAGAATTGTGTCCAAAATGGTACAAGTCCAAGAAGGGGCAATGTTAACTACCAAGATGAAAGAAATAATGGTACAAATTACCTTTGATGTGGATGAAACCATACTCTTCCCCACACGACAACAATCAAGGGAAAGTGGAGACAAAAGCATATTATTGCAAATCAAAGTTCAATGGAAGAATTGAAAGGTAAATCTCTATTAGATAATGGTTCTCAATGCAGCTTGATTCATGGGATTTTATTTAATGAGCTTGGTATAAAGAATTACCATTTAGTACAACCATATTTGGTGAGATGGTTATAAGAGGAATGTGTCATGAGAATCACTAAAAGATGTCAAATTAGGTTTGTTATTGATGTTGATTATGTCGATGAAGCAAAATGTAATGTAGCACCTCTTGATGCATGTGAAGTGATGTTTAGTAGACCCTATTAATGGGATTAGGATGCAACCTTTTACAAGAAAGAAAACAAACAAATATTTTTTTGTTCAAAGGTGATAATGCATACCTCATTAAAGAACATAATGGTCAAAACTTAATATCCCTTACAATAAATAAAACAAGGGAAGGCAAAAACATTGATTAAGGCATGCCAAAAGCAAATAACCTTCATATATGATGGAGTAGTGGCTTTTGGGAAACAATTGGAGGATATGTGCTTCCATCTTCCCTATCGAGAAGCTCATGGAAACACAAATCTTCTTATTGGGGAAGTATGATCCGAAATTGAACATCAACAAATGAATGGTTTTGTCAAATTTGGCTTAATTTCACAATAATAGGTTTATTATGTAACTCATGAAATTTTGGATTTCCTTTATTCCAAGTCCTATTGCATGCGGGAAAATTAGAGTGAGATCTCCAAGTTATATATTTGGGTAACTCCTTGAAAGACCTAGTGGCATTATGCTAGGGTAACTCCTTAAAAGGTCCATAGCACTGGGACAAGATCACTCCTTGAAATTACCTATGCATTATCGTAGGTTATATATTTAATAAGATTGACAACAAAGGTTGGGGTAACTCCATCCAAGGTGTGATGGATCTAGTACAAATCGAATCAAGAAGGACGATTGATTGCATAGAGCCCTGTGTACCATGAGTACCCAATAATTATACAATTCCTCCCTTGAGATGGTTCGACTTGAACATCGATGGTAAAGGCTTAGGAGAACTCTATTTAAGGGCTAGCATTAGGGCCTCCTTTAGACTAAAGGTTTTGTGGGGGCTATCTTGACCCCACTAGAAGCTAATTTCAAATGAATGTGGGGAGGGTGCATGGTTTCAAAGGAACACCTAACATCTATGCCATATAACATTTGACAAAGATGAAAGAATCCCAAAAAGAGACAAATACGGTCTTTGAGTGAGTTATAGTGAATGAGATGCTACATTTGGCACAAGAAGAATATTATAAAAGATACTTTCATTCACAAAGATAGATTAAGGTGTAGGAAATAGATGGTAATGATTCTCAGGTTCCATTTAGCATTCAAAATTGGGATAGCAAGTGGAAAACGTTCTATAGGGTTGCTAGGAGAACTGTCATAATGGATTTGAAGCCTCTTGGCCTTCTGTAGGGATGAGGAACCAAGGAAATGAATCCAAGAAAGAGGTTGATTGAGGACAAAGAATATGTTTTCATGTTTGGAAAAAAGGTCAAAGTTTGAAAGCTTTAGTTTGGGGGTTTTGTTGGTGGAAATGACTAGAAAAAATAATCAACACACACAAAAAGAAGACTATTCCTAGACCAAGAGAATGAAGAGGAAAAATATTGACTTGTCCAAGAAGGTGGATGAAGGTTTTCGTAGAGAACTTATTATGTAACCTAGCGCAAAAACTTTAGAAAATGTAGCAAAAGAGTCACATACACAAAATCTCAAAAACAAGAATCTATTAATCTTGACCATAATAATTTCCTTGAGAAATAATAAGAGGTCAAATACACCATTTCTTCTTGGTTTTCCCATCTAAGTTTACAAGGTAAATTAACGTGTCATTGTTGTGTGTATGTGATTGTTATTACTAGAATTGTTTGCAATTAAAATGCACAGTCACAATTCATGCTCAGTAAAATAACATAATAGAGATTTTTTTATCTTCCACACAAGTAATCGAGGTTAATATTGGTGAATTGACTCAACCATAGGTTCAGATATTACAAATCAAACTTCTTCTTTAATCCATACTTGGTGGTATCTAGATTTCAAAGAGAGTTTGGTGAAATATCTTGCATTTTTCAGTTGCTCCAACAAGTCATCAATCTTGGGAAAAGGGCATCAGTTCTCAAGAGTGATCTGTTGAAAATAACAATAAGAAATGCTAAAAATAGAAATGTTATAAATAGCATTGCTATAGATAGCATTTTCAAGTACCAGTGTTGAGTCAACAAGGAATGCAAAAAATAAAAATGCTAAAAATAGCATTGTTATAGATAACATTTCAGGATATATTCCAATTTTAATTTGTCCTTGAATTAAAATTCGAATTTAGTCTCACTAGCTGTTTGAAAAATAATTAATTAATTCATCTTGAGTTAATTAGTTGGTGAAAATCAAACATGAAGTCTTTGTGAAGACATGCAACAGTTATCCCTTTGATTGAAGAAGTTATCCCTTGATTAAGGAGATAAGGATGAGTTGTATTTGAGTTGTAATTAATTAGCTTAGTTAACTGAGTTAAGTCCAGTTAAATTAGTTCCAAATAGTTTGAGGAACTAATTGTGAGTTCAGTCAGTTAATGCATGCATGCATGCAACTAGTGTTCTCCAGATAACTGAATATTCTCTCATAAATAAATCATGCATGTCAGTTCAGACAGAGACCCAGTTGAGATTAGATGCAGGGACAATGTACTATCAGTTGGAGGATTTTTCCTATAAAGGAAACTCATCCATGCAAAAGGAATTCACTCCTTCAGAATTGCGCAGTTATTTTAAAGGTCAGTGTTGTGTGTGAGGTGAGAATCACACAGGTTGCAGCTGGAGGACCCAGGAGAAACTACACAAGGAAATAGGAGGCTTGGTGGACTGAAGGAAGGCATATGTGTTGTCTATTCTGTCTATGAGCAGCAGTGAGGAATTGTACTGAGAGCAGGATAGCTTGAGAGCTAAAGCTTCGTGTAATCCTGAGATATTTCCACTTGTATGATAATACAGATAGTGGGGTCTTTAGCTGAGGCTTTCCCCAGAGTATTCTTCTATGTTTCATGTGTGATTGAAACTTCTTCTCTGTTATATGTGTTTTGGTTGATCTTGCTCAAAATCGATTAAGCTTCCGCAAGTTTGATAGTAGAAGTAGATCAAGTATTTTGCTTTAGTTACATTTCATTATCAGGTGATCTATAGTGATAATTTATACATGGTATCGGAGCTAGCTGATCCATAGAGAAATTTCTACATGGTATCAGAGCAAAGGTGATCAAAGTGGAGAACAATATACAAAGAAGGGAGAAGTTCGAAGTTCTTGATTGTAGGTACAAAATCGATTTCTTATCACATCTCAAAGTTCACCAATGGCGTTCAATGGCTTGAGACTCGAGTATGCCGTGGATGGCATCTAGAATTACATAGCATTGAAGGATCGCATTGAAGCGGTATTAGAGGACAAACCGGACTTCATTGATCAAGAAGTCCCCAAGCCAACAGCAGCTAATGCCCAAGAATTGGTGGAATGAAAGAAATGTGTGGAGAGAGCGAGGAGGATTCTTCTGGAGGGAGTTCGAGACCATATTGTCTCGAGTCTCCATGGGAAGGAGACTCCGTTTTCAATGTGGAAGACATTGAAGGATCTATATCAGAACAACAACGACCAAAGGAAGCTAGCGGTGAAGGACAAGCTTCGGAAAATCAAGTGTGAAAAGGGCGACACGATACCTACATATTTGAACAAGCTCACCACCCATAGAGATGAGATTGGAAGTGTAGGAATCATGACAGTCGATGATGACATGGTGAGTCTTTCTCTCCTCGGTCTTCCTAAGAGCTGGCATAACTACCAGGACTCAGTGAATGGAAGAGAGAAACTGCCAGATTGGGAACGACTGTGGTCAGATCTGATGCAGGAGGAGATCAGGAGGAGCATCAGAGATGGTTCTTCATCCAAGGAGAATGAAGAAAATCTAGCCCTAGCCAGTAAGGCAATGAAAGGGAAGGAGAAGGATTCTCATTCCAAATCGAGTTCTTCCCATGGTGGGAAGAAGATTGACAAATCTAAAGTGAGATGCTTTAATCCTCATGAGGTGGGCCATTATGCGACTAATTGTCCATTGAAGAAATCCAAGAAGGGATCCTCAAAAGGATCTGAAGGTGAGGTATTAGCCTCTCAGTTCGAATTTGATTTTACCCTCATCGCATGCATGGTTTCATCGATGATGGGTTGTGGTTGGTTTCTTGACAGTGGAGCCTCATTCCACATGATCAACGATAAGAGTTTGTTTAGTACCTTGGAGGAGAAACACCTCCAGATGCACATAGAGATGGGTAATTATGAAAAGTATAGTGTTTCAGGAGTGGGCACGATTGATTTTCAGAGGGAGCATGGAGCTTGCATCACCTTGACAGATGTGAAGTATGTGCTTGGAGAGAAGAAGAACTTGGTATCGATCGTGAAGTTGGAGGACGAAGGCTACGATGTTGTCTTCAGTAAGGGAAAGGTTTTCCTTAGACACATCACCATGAGACAGGTGAAGCAGATCGGTTCACGAGTCAAGACCATGTATGCTCTTGAGGTTCAAGATGCATGCAAAGCCTTGAGGAGCAAGGAAAATGTTGGAGACTTGGTGGTTGAGAGGGAGAGTACATTACCTCTCAACATGCAGCGCCAGAATAAGTCTCAGACAATTGTGGAGGAGCCACAATTGGTGAAGCATCTTCAGGAGGTTGTGGAGCAGCCACAATTGGAGAAGCCGAGAGGAGATTGAGTGGAGGCATCCACTCATGCATCGACCTCCAGTAGGGGGAAATTTCGAGCCAAGTGGGCAGAGGGATCACATGCAGCCATACCTCCAAGTGTGAGGTGGGGCGATGTGAAGAGATAGTCCCAAGAAGGCCGAAATAAGGGCAGATCTTTGAGGTACCTAGCCTCTTTGATTAGACCTTGCTACGGGAGCCCCGACGAGGAGTAGCGGGACTAGCTGAGTGGGTAGAGACAGATGCGGATGGAGCGACAAAGGGAGCTTCAGTATCAGAGGGTGTTTCTAGCCCAACGGGAAGGTCAGTTGGGAGATCAGTAACTGAGTTGCAGTGCAGCGTTGGGCAGCACGATGCAACATGATGAGAGGAGGTGTAGTGCGGATGCAGTGCTAGGAGATAGAACCAGCAGCAACACGGATGCAGCGGGAGAAATCAATGGGATTGATGCAGTCAGAGATCAAAGTGACAGAGGCTAGAGCAGTCAGATAGTGAAGAGCATAGAGGTGCAGAGTTTTCAATCGACATAGGCAATAACAGTCAGAGACTTTGATGACAGAGGCATCATTCTAATTCAGGTTGTATATTTTTTTTTGTTTCTGGAGTTGTTGGAGCAACAACACTTGAGGGAAGTGTTGCATGCAGAACATTCCAAAGGTTCAAGATCGGGTTCAAGTTAAATGCCTTTCTTGTTGAGAGGGAGTGTTGAAAATAGCAAAAAGAAATGCTAAAAATAGAAATGCTATAAATAGCATTGCTATAGATAACATTTCAGGATATATTCCAATTTTAATTTGTCCCTGAATTAAAATTCAAATTTAGTCTCACTAGTTGTTTGAAAAATAATTAATTAATTCATCTTGAGTTAATTAGTTGGTGAAAATCAAACATGAAGTCTTTGTGAAGACATGCAACAGTTATCCCTTTGATTGAGGAAGTTATCCCTTAATTAAGGAGATAAGGATGAGTTCTATTTGAGTTGTAATTAGTTAGCTCAGTTAACTAAGTTAAGTCCAGTTAAATTAGTTCCAAACAGTTTGAGGAACTAATTGTCAGTTCAGTCAGTTAATGCATGCATGCATGCAACTAGTGTTCTCTAGATAACTGAATATTCTCTCATAAATAACTCATGCATGTCAGTTCAGACAGAGACCCAGTTGAGATTAGATGCGAGGAAAATGTACTATCAGTTGGAGGAATTTTCCTATAAAGGAAACTCATCCATGTAGAAGGAATTCACTCCTTCAGGATTGTGCAGTTATTTCAGAGCTCAGTGTTGTGTGTGAGGTGAGAATCACACAGGTTGCAGTTGGAGGACCTAGGAGAAACTGCACAAGGAAATAGGAGGCTTCGAGGACTAAAGGAAGGCATATGTGTTGTCTATTATGTCTATGAGCAGCAGTGAAGGATTGTGCTGAGAGCTGGATAGCTTGAGAGCTAAATATTTGTGTAATCGTGAGATATTTCCACTTGTATGATAATACAGATAACGAAGTTTTTAGCTTAGGCTTTCCCCAGAGTTTTCTTTTGTGTTTCATGTGTGATTGAATCTTCTTCTCTGTTATATGTGTTTTGGTTGATCTTGCTGAAAATCGGTTAATCTTCCGCAAGTTTGATAGTAGAAGTAGATCAAGTATTTTGCTTTAGTTACATTGCATTATCAGGTGATCTACAGTGAGAATTTCTACATGGTATCAGAGCTAGCTGATCCATAGAGAAATTTATACATGATCTTGTTAAGAGATTTTCCATCAATACACATTCTCTAAACCCCATCCTTCTTAGGTATTAAAATAGCATACGACTTATCGAGGCAAGTACTATTCTTTATACTTCCCCACTCCAACATGCCCTATAATCATTTCTTCACTTCTTTTGATTCCAGAGTAGATTGTTTATAGTTCACTATTTGGTAAAGGAGAATTAGGTAACAACTAAATCTCATGTTCCACTACCATCTTGGTTGGTGGTGCTTTAAGCTTTTGGAACACTTCCTTATAATCCTTTAATGGCTCCAACAATTGATAACTCTTCTCTTTTGTACATCACTCTATGGATGTTTGCACTTCCACCATCCTTTTTCCTTACTGGTTTTGCCTCAATAAGAGCGATTGAAACTCGTTACTTGAGCTCATCAATGTTTTATCTTGGTGGTAACTCACAATAGAAATCTTGGACTTTTTCTTATGTGAATTGATGATAAAATGTTTACCACCCTTGATCATGAAGAATTGGTTGGTCCTTCTCATTAAGATGGTATCCCTGATATACATTTTGGGTATAAAGACTTGTAAGCACTAAATTGCATAAATCAAAGGATATTACATCTATCTCTACTTCATTGATAAAATTTGCAATAATATCATATTTAAGTTTGCTTTTATGTAATTTTTAACATTGCATCCTTATCTACACTTCCCAATAAACATGGATGAGAATGGTCATGCACCTATAAACCAAGCTTAGTTACCAAGTACCCATTAGAAGGTTGGCTTATAAACAATAATCAAATTGAACACCCACCTTGGTCTTTTTAATCTATATATTAATATGGAAAAGCTTCTTTATCTCCTTCTCCTCATCGTTATGGAGGTTTCTCATGTTCATGTCATTTTTCAATACCACATAGACAATCTTCTTATCTACATTAGTGTTCCTCTTTGTCTCCTTCCCTGTGTCCAAGAATGATTCTTCTTCTTGCACTAATCATGCTTGTGGTTCCTAGAATCAACTTTTCATGTAGCTTCCAACACATTATTTTAGTGTGGTCATTTGTTTTTCAAATACCATCATGGTTATTAGGGTTATTCCACTAGTGAATAATGATGGAAATGTTCTTATTTTTCCATTTTTTTTTCATTTCTTGGAAGAGTCATGTTGTCATGTTACATCCCCTTGCCACCACATTTCAATGTTTTATAATTGCGCATAGACCTCATTGATGGTATTAGGATTGAAAAGCATCACTTGCCTCCTTATATGACTATGTAGGCCACTGAAGAAACTGATGACTACATCCCTATTCTTGGGAGACATTACCAATTGAATAGATTGTTTATTGATCTTGTAGTGTATCATCATACACTCTACCCTTATCTCCATCAATAATAGTGTCACTTGTCAACTTCTAGATATACCTTCTTCAAAATGAGAACTTCTTATGAAAAGACATCCGAGAGGCATTGCACTATCACTAGCAAAACATATCTCACTTCAAGATTAGTACTCTTCCATTCCAATGGCCCTGGTGTGCTTGAACTTCTTAGGATATTAAATAAAAATAAAAGAGAATAATAACAATAAATACTTGAAAATAGTTTAAAAGAAATTATATTGCTCTAGACTAGTTCCAATGTCTATTGGGATTTGGATTCAATATTATTTGTGAAACCAAATCCACTAATAATATAGTACAGAGGGGATTTGATAGGGAAATGTACAACAAAGAATCATGTTAAGCATTTTTCTCAGGTCAAACACCATATTAGTTAATGAGAATAATTAATATTGAAAGAATTACCATAACAACCATGAGATTCCAAAGAGACAAGTAACCAAATAACCATTTGTTTCACTAATCAAAGTAGCTCGTGACACAATTTTCTAATTGCACTTCCATAATTACTTAGTTATAATGAACAAAAATGGACAAACATAGCCACAACATGAACTCACATGTACCTACTATCTATAGGAGACAACATCTATAGTCAAGGTTGTAGGCATATTGACTATTTAGAATATTTAACAACATTATACATGGGTTAGAAAAATTGAAATCCCATCTTGCTATGGACCTAAATGAATTACCATATGATTTACCAAATAGAACCAAAGAAATCCATCATTGTCAAAAGGATGTTTTGCTAGTCTTTGTCGCCATTTAAATAAGTGGAGGAAGCATGTCACATAATTGTTCATCGTGTGAAGTAAAAAGGATGTTTTGTCATACCTTGTCACCATTTAAATAAGTGAAGGATGCATGCCACATAATTTTCCATCATATGAAGTGTGGTAATTATGTCTCATAGTCATGAGGGAAGTAGTTGTGTTAATCATCATACATCTTATACATGTACTACTCAAATATTCCTACGACAATTTGGATAACTATAATAACAATGCCAATATTTTTCTTTATCTGCCAAGGGAACAAAAGGTTGTTGTATTAATGTTTAACAACAATATGAGAGAAATTATTTCACTATTCAATACCCATTATCCATTTTTACTTCTCCAAAATGCAGGTAATTTCTGTACAGGGTTAAAACCTACATTTGGTATCAGAGTTGTTTTGGCTTCAAGGGGACGCCTTTGTTGCTGAGGGGTTTCGCTCAAGCCTGTGGTAGACCCTGTTCAGTGGGAGATCTGCGGGATCAATTTTGGTGGTGAAAGAAGATGGCAAGCAGTGGAAAGAGAGAGATAGAGAAATTTAATGGTCAGAGTTTTGAGTTATGGAAACTCAAGATGGAGGATCTGTTGGTAGATAAAGATCAGTGGTGTTGAAAAATGTGCAACAAGAAATGTTAAATTTAGAATGTGCTAAAAATAGACCTGCTAAAAATAGCATGTCTAAAAATAGTAGTTTGGCCAGTGAGGTCATTGGCCACATTGGGTGAGAGGTGAAACTGCTAAAAATAGAATGTTCTAAAATAACATTTCTGGGTCCCTTCCTATTTATAGTAGTCCCTAGTCTATCTATAGGAAGTAAAATTAATTTTGGTCTTAACAGCAGTTGGAAATATTAATTAATTAATTCAGTTGAGTTAATTAGTTAAGGAAATTCGAATTTGAAGTCTTTGTGAGCATGCACATGAGTTGTCCCACTGATTGAGGAATTTATCCTTAATTTCCTCCACTGATTGAGGAAATAAGTATGAGTTCAATAATGAGAGAATCAATTGACTTAGTTCTAACTAGTCAAGTCCAGTTAGATTATTTTAACAAGTTGTTTAATAAAATATAGTTTGTTAATGCTTGCATGCATGTGACAACTATTATTTTAGATAACTAAGGATTCACTCATGGATAACTGTTGCATGTCAGTTCAGACAGAGACCCAGTTGAGATCAGAGAAGGGACAATGTACTATCAGTTGGATGAATATTTTTCCTATAAAGGAAGCTCATCCATGATGAGGATTTATCTCCTTCAGGTTTGTGCAGTTATTTCAGAGGTCAGTGTTGTGTGTGAGGTGAGAATCACACAGGTTGCAGCTGGAGGACCTAGGAAAAACTGTGCATAGAAATAGGAGGCTTGGAGGGTAGAGGAGAAGGTTTCTCAGAAGCCTTTGACTGTTTATGAGCAACAGAGGGATTGTATTGAGGGTTGGATAGCTTCCGAGCTAAGGCTTTGTGTAATCCGGACATATTTCCACTTGTATGATAATACAGAGATGGGGTTTTAGGCTAGTGCTTTCCCCTAGTTATATCTTTTGTGTTATGTGTGTTTGATTTCTCCATATCAGTTATATGTGTTCTTATTGATGTTGCTCATGGTTGATTAATCTTCCGCTAAATTGTTTGTAGAAGTAGATCAAGTGTTTTGCTTTAGTACATTGCATTACTAGGTGATCTACAGGTGGGAAATTTCTACATGGTATCAGAGCTAGCTGATTTGTAGAAAAAGTTCTACATGGTATCAAAGCTAGCTGATTTGTAGGAAAAATTCTACAAGTGGATTGTCATAGATCCGGGTACTAAACCAACGAGAGTGTCCAATGAAGAATGGAAGAAGTTGGATCGGAAGGCAAAGAGCACAATACGATTGTGTGTCCCAGATTCAATATTGCTAAATGTATCAGGGGAAGCTACGGCTAAGGCTTTGTGGGTCAATTTAAGGAATTTGTACCAATCTAAGTCTCTGGTGAATAAACTGTTCCTACGAAAAAAGCTGTATAACCTGAGGATGAAAGATGGAGACTCGGTGACAGAGCATATGAATGCATTTAATATTGTGGTAAGTTAGTTATTGTCTATTGATATTAAAATTTCAGATGAAGATAAGTGCATCAGTTTGTTGTGTTCTCTACCAGATTCGTGGGATAGTATGGTTATTGCAATAGGTAGCAACGCAACTGCCTTGCAATTTGATGAAATAGTCTCATCCTTGCTGACGGAGGAGATGAGACGGAAAAATATGGAGAGCTAGAGTGGTGATGCCTTGTTTGTACGAGGATGGTCCTGTTAGACTCCGTCTGGTCAGCTCGCGCAGTCGAATTCACCAAGTTGCAGAGGCTGGTTCTCCTTGCCAAAGTTCAATATTAATTATCCCTGCAAGAAAAAGCCCTCATTCAAAATCAACAAATTTAAAAAGGGAATTAGAAAACAGAGTTTGTAATAATGTGTTGGAGTATAATTGGCAAGGAATATTGCAAAGAGGATTTCATCAGATGGTGGCGGTGCACTCATCATTGATTATGGACAAATATGGAAGGCGTCCACTTCTAATGATTGCTGCAGGAGGAATGTGCATAAGCTGCTTTATTATTGGATCATTTTACATACAGGGACATTTTGATGGGTCTTCTCTTCTACCACTTGCAAGAAAATTATCATTAATTGGTCTTTTGAATTATATTGCAACATTTTCAATGGGCACGGGTGGAATTCCATGGGTCATGATGTCTGAGATATTTCCTTTGAATATGAAGCGTATTGCTGGCAGTCTGGTGTCTCTCACAGCTTGGTTTGGTTCATGGATTGTCACCCTCACTTTTAATTCTCTCTTTTCTTGGAGTTCTACAGCTTCCTTCTTTATATTTTGCATATGGCTTTTCTGAGGTTCATATCATCGTACTCTGTGGCATCCAAGGATCGTATATAATCTCTGTACCTGTGGCTTGCATTTATGATTATAATGGTTCGATTTGTTTTGAAGTTCATATGGTTTGAGGCTTGTATGATTCGTATGGTTCAACCCTGAGCCCCTCTGTGATAGGTATATATATATATATATATATATATATATATATATATATATATATATATATATATATATATATATATATATATATGCGTCGTATTAATGCAAAGGCTTGCTTGCATCAGTTACTTGTTGATTCTGAAGTCGAGCTAGAAACATCTCATCTCTGCTCTTAGTGAAAGATCTTTTGAAGGCCGGCCAGAGAAGCAAACGGTGTCACACTCTCCACAGTGTCTCGGCATCTCAGGTTACTCACATCTCTGTGGAAAGATTACTTGCTCTCTGTGGGTGGTCTCATTATATATGGGTCTCAGTGCTTCGCATTTAGCTCAATGAAACATCATCTATGGCTCTCGCATCTTACTATATCATGGCATCTATGGCACTCTCATTACTCTGTATCATGGCTCTCGCTTTCCATTGTCTCTTGGCATTTCAATGGTTTGGCTCAAAGTCTCAACTATGGTATTCATATGGTCTTGATGGGCAGTCTCTCGATTGGGCGTATACTCTCTGCAATTTGATACACAATATGTTGTCTCTGCGTTATGGTCACAGTGATATGTATGGAGGTCTCAACGTTGTTCTGCGATGGGTGTATTGTTTCTACAGATCTATGCTAGCAGCTATATTCATATATACATATAGAATAATGTCTATGGTCAGCGGTACTTATATGGTTGGCACAAGCACTCCCCCTACATCCCTATAGTCTCAGCGTCACTATTATATTGACCTGTTTCAGCACTAGATGAGTCTCGGCTCTGTCATATAAACTGTATGTATGACAGAGTCTCAGCTCTGTCATATATACAATACTGCTATCAAATCTTTGCAAAATACATTAGATTATGAAGATCCAGAATTGATGGCTGTTATGGCAGCTAGTTTGAAGGACTCTTCTACCTCAGGTGGTGGAAGTTTCATAATCCATTTATAGCTCAATCAATGCAATTGTTGGGACAAGGGTCCGAATTGTTGCCTCCTATTGCAGCTAATATGGAAGATTCTCTGCCAACCACAGTCACCTCTGGGAAAATGGTCGATGCTCGTTCTGGTCAGACAAAATGCATAAATGCATGCGAATCATAGCTGTAAATTTCATAAGCATTGGCAACATTATGAGCCAATTGTTGGGTGATATTGAGAAACACTCACTTCTGACACTCGAGTCATGGGAGAAGATGGAGCAGCGCCCCTTCTCTGCACAGCTCGAAGCCAAGAAGTTCACTTTCAATGTGATGGCAAAACAGATGATGAGCTTCAATCATGGGGAGCCTGAGACAGATGATCTCATGAAGGATTATTTCACATTCATGAAGGGTGCCACCTCTGTGCCTATAAATCCTCCCGGGACTAGTTACAGGAAAGCGTTGAAGTCTAAGAGCAAAGATACTGGACTTTGTGAAAAAGACCATGGACGAGAGAAAAAGACATCCAGACATACACTACGACGACCTCCTCAGCATTGTCATGGATGACGGAAGGCTTTCAACTGAACAAATACTATATCTCATTCTCAACATCCTCTTTGTTGGCCATGAAACTTCTGCAGTGGGCAGTTATCCGAGCACCATCGGCGGAATTCTGGAACAGTACTACCAGAATATGGCCAATTGATATGATAACAATTTGCAGCAACATCTCGGCTCCATAGAAATCGTGCGCTTCAACTAGCGACTGGCCTCATTACCCCGTACAGGATTTTGTTCCATGATTTCCGCCAGCGATTGTTGGGATCCTTTGGAGATTTTGTGGGATTACGGGCGATGTGGCTCTTAGAAGGCGGATTGTGAGCTATTGTTGATGCTACCATATTGCATGTGATTGGACGTGTTGGAGTTCGATGAGTGGCATATTATAACTCTGGCTTGGTCATCTTTGGTGTCGTTTTTCTAATTTTGGATATGGTTATTCATCGGACGTGTAAAAATCTGTAAATACCCTTTTGATCCATGGACCAAGTGCGTCCATAGGGGAGAGAATAAAAGTCAAAAGCCAAATTTAAATACAGATAACTATCCCAGCACAGAAACCGAATTGGTTGGTCTATTTTGGGTCTTCAGTTGCAGTTCAGAAAATTCAGCTACAGGTTCTGCCAATTCATTTTTTATCAACGAACAAATTGTAACGCTGTTCCTTTAGAGCAGACTTTTTCCTATTTTTAAGATTTTAAGTGAAACTGCCCCCTATTTTCATCGATTTGTTTTCCCCATCTCTGAGTTATATTTAATATATTGTAAATCAAAAGTGGGGAGGGAGAGTTCTGAGCGCTGGTGGAGAAAAACAGAGCTTCTATTGTACAGTTTTGACAAAGATTTTAATAAAAAATGCAGCTCTGACCCCTGAGATTCCTGTGGTATGAAATTTAACATTTGTGCCATCCTTTGTTTCATATGTAGCCTGTTATGTGTTCATTTCATTTCATGATCGTTTCTAATTGAACAAATGAAGTGTTAAGGTAGAATTCATAATTTGTATGCTCTGCCTTTAAGTTTGTTCATATTTAATGTTTTCTTCTGTTTGACAAGGATTCATCTTCTATGCCCTTGTCAACTCCTCAGCAGTCTTGCCGTTCCATTTAATCTCAATTTGATGTTAAAATTTCTTGCCTACCTTGCCCCAGGAGATAATCTGTGTTTTTGATTATATTTCTCTGTTTCAAGCTGTTTTTTGCCCATGCAGCCCAGAAAACCCCACCATCCATTAAAAATCCCTTTCTATAAATTTACTAGCCTAAAATCAGTATTCTTTATCGGTCATCTCACCCCCTTTGAAGACTTTTTGCCGAGATAGACCCGGAGAGAGCCCTCTCCTGTCCTCGTAGGGCTAGCTACGAGGCTGAGCTTGGTTTGATGTTGCCTTGAGTTTCGCCTTCCTCAGCCTGAGGCAAATTCGAGCGCTAACAAGTCCCATAACAGAAACAAAATAAGTCATCGAGTGGGAGATCTAAATCTAGAGGGGGATCTAAATCTCTAGGAAAACCTGTAAAGATGTGCTAGAAATGCGGAAAGGAAGGGCACTACAAAAGAGACTGTAAATCTAAAGCTCCTGACAAAGGAAAGGGATCTGATGATGCTCCTTCTGCAGAGGCGAAAACCACCTCAGATGAAGGTGGGGATGTGTACTTGGCTTCTTCAAGTACACATGTAGATCATGAGGCACGGTTGATTAACTCAAGTGCATCCTTTCACTTTACTCCCCATAGAGAGTGGTTCTGTGAGTATGAGAAATATGATGGTGGTGATGTCTTCTTAGGGGATCATAGGAAGGCTAGAATCGTTGGTCATGGAAAATTAAAGTTGAAGTCGTAAGGTGGAAGGGTTAGAACACTTCCGGGTGTTCTGCATATTCCTTCATTAGCCATAAATCTGATTTTTGTAAGCAAGCTGGATGATGCAGGTGTAAAAAAAAAAATCGAGAGAGATACCTGCAAGATGGTTCGGGGAGCACTGGTATTGATGCAGGGAGTTTGGATTGGAACTATGTACAAGTTGCAATGTAGCACTGTTATTGATGGGTGTAACAGTTCTGTGGTTCCTAAAAGTGGAGCAAAAAATCTTTGGAGAAAATACCATGCTATGGCATCAAAGGCTTGGACATATTGGAGAGAAGGGCCTTCGAATACTTCATGGTAAAGGTATGGTAGAAGGTATGACTAATAGCTCTCTAGATTTTGATTTCTGTGAAAATTGTGTATATGGGAAGCAGAATCGGGTGAGTTTCCCCTCTGGTGGTAAGAGGGCGAAACAGATATTAGAGCTTGTGCATAGTGATGTGTTTGGACCTGTGAAGGTTCCATCACTGGGTAAGTCTGTGTATTATGTATCATTTATAGATGAATTCTCAAGGAATACATGGATATATTTCCTCGAGAAGAAATCTGAAGTCTTTAACAGGTTTAAAGAGTTTAAGGCTCTGGTGGAAAACCAGGCAGAGAAGAAGATAAAGGTGTTGAGGACAGATAACAGTGGAGAGTTTTGCAGCAAGGAATTTGAAGAATTCTATAAGAAGTGTGGTATAGCATGACAAAAGACTACTCCATACACACCTGAGCAAAATGGATTTGCAGAAAGAATGAATAAGATGTTGATGTAAAGGGCAAGGAGCATGCTCATTGGTGTCAGGTTAGGACATGAATTTTGGGCAGAGGCGGTGGAGACAACATGTTACCTGGTCAACATATCATCTTCATCAACGTTGGAGTATAAGACTCCACAAGCGGTATGGACTGGTAAGAAAACCTCTCTTTCACATCTGAGGGTATTTTGTTGTGATGCATATGTACATGTTCCAAAGGAGAAAATAACAAAGTTGGATAGTAAATTTAAAAAGTGCGTCTTTATTGGGTATAAGTATGGTTTAAAGGGTTATAAGATTTGGAACCCAGTAACAAGGAAGGTTGTGTACAACCGATATGTGGTGTTCAAAGAGGTGAAAGATGTTATTAAACATGAAGTGCCATCAAAGGAACCTGAAAAGAAAGAGTTTGAGCTAAAGGAGGAAGAATCAGACTCTACAACCGAAGAGGAATCGGAAGATGAAGAGCCACAAACTTTGGTTGAGAGAAGATCAGTTCGAGAAAGAAGGCAACCAGAAAGGTATAGTCCATCTGCTTTCTGTTCAAATTTTTCTCTATCTATTACTAATGATGATCCCAAAACTGTGAAGGAAGCAGTAGATTCAGAGGATGGAAAACTCTAGAAAGAGGCCATGGTTGATGAAATGACATCTTTGCACAAAAATGAAGCTTGGGATCTGGTGGAGTTGCTGGCTAGAAGTAAACCCATTGGCAGCAAATGGGTGTTCAAGAAGAAGACAAATGCAAAAGGAAAGGTGGAGAAATACAAAGCTTGGTTGGTAGAAAAAGGTTATTCCCAAGTGCCGGGAATTGATTTTGGTGATATTTTTTCTCCTGTTTCCAAGGTAGCTTCTATTAGATTACTTTTATCTGTTGTTGTTGCTTTTGATTCTTAGGTAGAACAGATGGATGTGAAGACACCATTTCTCCACGAGGATCTGGAAGAGGAGATCTACATGAAGCAACCTGAAGGCTTTGCGGTGAAGGGTAAGAAAGAACTCGTATGCAGGTAATTTCTGTACAGGGTTAAAACCTACACCAAAAACTTTGGAAAACATATCCATTATATATCAATCACAAACCTTGTTTGTCTCTTTTAGAGCCCTACCCTAACCTCCCATTTTTTCTTACATAGGATTTAGTAACTAATGTATGAGGCCATCTTATTTAAATAAGGATCACCAGGTAGTTTGTTTGGAGTTACTCATTGTAAAAGGGTCTTATTTATTAGATAACACACGATAGATGATTTTGTGATGGGACCACAAGCAGTTAGGGTTTTGCTAAAGAAAATCATATAGAGCTTGCATGCCTTGTAATGTTTTGTCAAGTGTTGTTGTTGTATTAGAGCTCTAGTAAAAGGAGGTTCCCCCCTTGAACAATCCCATGAGAATAACTCTTTATTTTCTAGATTATCAAAACAAGGTTTATATACTATGGGTTTTATATCATTCTCTCTCTTGTTTATTTTTTGTAGTTTATACTTCTTAAATAATTGCTCAATAATCATTGTTTCTACTAGTTAAGCACAATACAAGTGATATTTTATCCTAGCATATGCCCAAACTTTAATAAATACCATTTTAGGCTCGAGACATGTTTTGACATCTTAGAGCACATATATGTGTTGTTCAATTAGTAAAAATGTTGCTGGGGAAGCATAGATGTGAGGACTACAATTGGAATTACCTTGTTGGACACCATCTACACCTTTGTTGGTACCCCTTCATGTAGTAACACGTCAAACATTATCTACCTATAGATTCAATCTTCCACATATCTTTAGGTATATCAAAAGCCCCCAAGGAAAACTTGAAACTAACCTTACCTAAGTCTCTAGTTGTCTCGTTGCTATAGTACACCAAAAATAACACTTAGAGAGATTACTCTCATGTAGTAGGGAATTAAGCAATATAACTAAGGGTATGATCTATCATCTTAGTTGGTGTCATGAAATATTTTGTGTAGTATTATTCGAAAAACCCTCAAGTATATCAAAAAACTATAGCACTAGATACTCCATTGCACTTAGGACCCTGCAAACACTAGCCTCTATAGAACAAACATCTGAAAAATAATTTTTATTGGATATCAAGCATTTGTGACTTTTGTTGGTCTAGTAATACTGCTATTGGAGTTTAAAAAAAGTAGAGTTTAGGGCCTACCTACACCATTGTGGGAGACCTATCTCAAAATATTCCTTGTAGGATACTAAACATATTGAGATAGCTTTGAAGTAGACCTTATCATTTGGATTGGATCATATTGTGGGTGACCCATCTCAACAATCTCCTTGTAAGGCATTGACCACATAGTAATAATTCTTAAATAACTATTTTGATGCACCCTAAGCACAATGGCATCCTTAGGAACTCTAACATGGATAACAAGATCAATAGTATGTAAACCACCATAAGGTAGTTGTCCATGACTCTGCACAAACTCAACAACTTGGCCACCAAGGTTGCCTCCATTGAAGATAAGCTTAAATCTCAGTTTAACAACTTCATAAATGAGTTTCACAACCTGAAAACCTACATTATTGATGTTCTCAAAGCCAAAGAAATTTATTAGAATATCGAGGTGCAACCTGAAGGGGTTGACTCTTCTAATGCGAATTGGTATTGCACAGAGTCACACTTTTAGGATACTCAACACAATACAAATTTCCCAAAGTACACGTCAAGAAGTTTGATGGATTAGACCCAACTAGTTGGATCACCCAAATGGAACACTATTTTTCTCTCTAGGAAGTACTAATGACCTAAAACAGAAATTAGAGTGGGCATTGTTGTACTTGAATAGGATCATTAACAATGATGGAAGTGAAACAAAGAATTCCTACGGGGGGTACATTTCATAAACCTAGTTTATGAAGGCCATCTATGCTCGGTTCCAAAAAAATATTCATTATTTGGGAAGGTTGACCAAGTTATGCCAACTAGATATAATCAAATAATTTATAGTAACCTTTAAGCAATTGGTAATCCACATAAAGGCATTGATGATTTTTGTTTCACATAATGTTTTATTAGCGATTTAAAAGAGGCTATTTAAACACATGTCTTGGTCAGTCACCTAACCACATGGTTGGAGGCCTTCTATAAAGCTAGAGAAGTACAAATAATGGTTAATGCACATACCAAAACAAACCCTTTTATTCCTCAATCATGCCTTCCTCTAACACTTAACACCACCCCTTGCCCCTATTAGCCCTCGAGGATCAAAGAGTTGGGCCAAGAAGAAGAAATTGATCAATATTGTCTCAAACTTTGATATAATTGTGATGATATTTATTTCAAACAACATAAGTGCAAGGAATAAAAATTATTTCAAATTGATGTGTCCTAGTTTGACCACCTTGCAGATTTTTTTGAGGATGAAACTCCTAAGCTAGAATTAGTGTACCACATACCTCCTCCTCAAGTAGAACCCATTTTGGATCCTCCTTGAGAGGAACCCATATTTCACTTCATGTTTTATAAAGAATTTCAACTTTATGGACCTTGAAATTTATGATCTACATCCAACACTAGTAAAGTGATTGGCTTAATTGATAGTGGAAACACCCACAATTTTATTGATTAATGAGTGGTAGAAGAAGCCCATTGTTATATGCATGCAATGCACAAATTTGAAATTATGATAAATAATGATAGTATATTAATGATAGGTGGTGGAAAATGTGAGAATGTGAAACTTCGAATAAGGGATGTTGGAGGGGCTAGTCAACTTAGTTGACTAGACCTAACAAGTTAAGATAGTTGATTAGACTCTACAGTCTATATGCAAGTTGGGTCAACCTTCCAATCGATTCAACCTTCCAGTCTTGTTAACCTCCTTATCGGATTAACCAATTGAGTTAAATATATAGATAATTTATTATGATAAATAATGATAGTATATTAATGATAGGTGGTGGAAAATGTGAAAATGTGAAACTTCAAATAGGGGATGTTGGAGGGGCTAGTCGACTTATTCAACTAGACCTAACAAGTTAAGATAGTTGATTAGACTCTATAGTAAATATGCAAGTTGGGTCGTCCTTCCAATCGATTCAACCTTCCAGTCATGTTGACCTCCTTATTGGATCAACCAATTGAGTTAGATATATATTTAATTCATTATAACTGTGAGAGTTTAGTATAAGCATGCATATATCAGACGAAGAGTGAAATGACTATTATGGATTATGTTATGAAACCAACTCACACAAAGATGGAAAAGATAGATGAATGCCTTAGAAATAAGCCTCTTCGAGGGGGAAACCTCCTTTACATTACACAAATGAAAAATTCTTAGATGATACAAATGACAAGACCTCCTTTCTATATATAGGAGTCTAAGGGGTCATAATATAATCACAGTCGACATAACAATAATAATGTAAGGGCACAATAATAATAATAGTGGGCTTCTATGGGGCACAATAGTAACAATATGGGGACTACATGGGTACAACAATATAATAAGGGGGTTGTACTAATAACAATAAGGGGTTACACTAGTAGTATAGGGGCCTAACATGCCCCTCTCCTTCAAAAAGTGTTGTCCTCAACGCTTGAGTAGTTCTTGATGCTTCTGTATAAAATTCTTGTCCTCCCATGTGGAATCTTTAGCGGGTATGTTCTTCCACTTGATGAGATACTCTAAAATTGATCGATTTTGTAGCTGTCGGGTTCTTGTTTCTGTGACTGCTCCAGGTTCCAATATGATTTTTCCTTCCTCTTCAAGTTCTGGCAATATTGTTTGAATTGGGATCTTCTGCAACTTTTGAATGAGTGGCCACACTTCTTCGTCCTTCTTCCATTCATCCCTTGCTTCGTTTATCCAATCTAGTTGGATAATAGAAATAGCACAAAACAATGCTTCCACATCCTCATCCTTTCTTGAGAGTGCATCTGCAACAAAATTTTGCTTCCCTTTTCTATAGATGATGTCAAAGTCATAACCCAACATATTTGTGACCCATTTTTTCTGTTCTTCTAAAGATAATATTTGTTCTAAAAAGTATTTAAGACTATCATGATCCATTTTTACCTTGAAGTGTCTTCCCATTGGGTAAGGTCACCATTTCTTAAGTGCACGTAGTATTTCCAACATTTTCTTCTCATAAATAGCTTGCTTGAGATGTAGCTGTAAAAATACCCAATCACCTACATCAAAACATTTTTCACTGCAATGTTGATCTACCTGTCGTTTCATTCGATTTTGCACCAAAGTGGCGTTGTCCTTTAAAAGTTGGAGAACTTGTTGTTGATGCTCGATGTGATCTTTCACTGCTTGAACCTTTTTCTTCTTGATATGTCCTTCTATATTTAGAGTTTGAGGAATGGTAATTTCTTCCAATGCTTTACAAGATATGGTCGGATTCATTTCTTGATGCTCGATGTGATCTTTCACTTCTTGAACATTTTTCTTCTTGATATGTCCTTCTATCTTGATAGTTTGAGGACTGGTAATTCCGGCCAATGCATTACAAGATATGGTTGGATTAATTTCTTCTTTCTCGATGTGATCTTTCACTTCTTGAGGATTTTTCTTCTTGATATCTCCTTTATCTTGAGAGTTTGAGGAGTGGTAATTCTTGCCAATGCTTTACAAGATATGGTCGGATTCATTTCTTCTTTCTCTAGGGTTGGTTCATGGTGTATATCCTATTCTTTTGATGTTTCTTGATCCTTTTCTTCCTCCTCTTCATAATATATGTAAAATAATTTCTTCTCAGCACACTTATGACCTTTAGTGCATTTGCTATCACAATTGTAACAAAGCGCTCTTTCTCTTTTTTCTTCCAATTGTTGTGGTGTCACCTGTTAGCGCTTGAAATTTCACCTCAGGCTGAGAAAGGTAAACCTCAAGGCAACATCAAACCATTTAGCCTCGTAGCTAGCCCTACGGGGCAGGAGAAGGCTCTCTCCGGTCTATCTCGTAAAATCTTCAATAGATGAGATGACCATTAAGGTAACACTGATATTAGGCTAGTAAACTGATCAAAAAGGTTGATTTAGAGTTTTTGGTGGCAAATTGAGGAGAGGGCAATTTTGGGTGCGGGGATTGGACACAGTTTCTGCAGGGAGTTCCTTGGGGCGAGGTAGGAGACAGCGTTGATGCCTTTAACTAAGGTGAATGGTCAGGAATGAAAGATGAGGAGCTAAAGAGAGCAAACAATCACTTTGAATTCTCTTTAGACAGAAGAAAACATTGAAATTAAACAAACTTAAAAGCAGAGCATGGCAAGCATGAATTCATACTTTAACACTTCATTTGTTTAATGTGCAGAAGTAAAAGAAAGGAAATGAATCACATAACAAGCTTACAAGAACACTGAGAAACACACCATCAACACATGAGTCCACAAGAATCCCAAAGAGGACTGCAAAACCCTGGTCTTCCTTAGCCAAAAATTGCAGAGATACAGTGAAATAATACAATGATAGCTTCTCCCTCAAGAGTCCAACCATGAAAATGAGTAAGAAAGTACATAATATAGATGATCTAACCTCTTTCCCTACCTCCATGGGTCGAGCTCACTATCCTAGGAGCTGTTTCAACCACTTCTAAACTAAGCACTACAAACTAGGCAGTCAAAACAACTTGCCTCTATAAGCTAGGAAACCAATTCATTCATTTAATATTTACCCTTTTCATGAATGAATCTTCTAGAAATGTTACATAAGAGTAAAAAAGTCTAAAAAGTACAATAATTACATCAAAGAGGATCATAATTCACCCCAAAAAGTCAAACTGGGTCAAACTGCGTTTTTCTGAGCTGTACAATGCATTTTGGAAAAATCTGCCTGACGGGTCGCGCGCCTTTGGGACCATATTTGGGGCACTTCCCGGTGTCCAAATTGGGCAAGAGTAGGCTTGTTGGAAAGGTCTGTGAGTCTACTTTCCAACCCAACTGGAATTTTTGAATTTGGAGTTCATTTGCCCTGTCAAAAATCAAATCTCCCAAGACTGCTTTTTGCAATTCAAAAAAGTGGCAGAAAGTCAATTTTTACTAGTTTTTTGACTTTCTGGAGGCCCAAAACTTCACCAAATCTCAAGTCCATCCATGAGCATGTGTAACTTTGCATGAAAAATATGGAAATGCTGAGTTTTTTTCAAATGGAGTTGCCATGATGAAGGGTCGCGCGCGCTTGACGGGTCGCGCCCGTTACAAAACTACACTGCTGGATGCTTGCTGACGGGTCGCGCGCACCTGACGGGTCGCGCGCCTGGCCTGACGGGTCGCGCGCCTGTCTTGAGCCCGAATTCGACCAGATTTCGCCCAAAGCTCTTGGATACTTGCTCAATCGCACTTGTTAATGCCTTGGATGCATAATGATAGTAAAAGGAGGGAGATTGGGTTTTAATAAACTCCATTTGAAAAAAAAAATTCATGCTCAAACCCACTTTCTAAAGTTTCTCATTGACACTTTACAAAAGTGACTTTTTGGCTTCCTTTGTCCTGAAATTGACTCATTTAGTGCTTTGACTTGATTCTTTTTGCAGGTAGATCATCTGAGGGATCTAGGCAAGGGGACCAGGGTTGCATTTTGTCCGCTGAACACTTTTGAAATTTCATCACTTTTTTACAAAAATTTAAAATGACCTTGGCTTTAAAAACAGAGTTTTTAAATCCAAGGTGAAAATTAACTATACAGGATAAAAAATCTCGAATAAACATCTTTACCATCATCCCTCTGGCTTGCTGAACACTTATTGACCTTCAAAACATGACCTTGTAGACATTTTTGACCAAAACCCTAGACCTAGGAATTTGACCTTATGACAAAACAAGACAAACTTTGAGAGAGCTTAATGACTGAAATGACCTAAGCCAGCAATGCCAAGAGGGGAAAAATATACCAGCTCCTCCATCAAGGTTATGGCATGCCTAATGGGATGCAAAAATTGACACTGATGAGACACCTATTTATGCAAATGCAAAGAGCTTTAATCGCTGATGGAGGGCGACAAGACCGACTCTAACATCACCCTTGTAGGTTGTGGAAGGCTAGGAGAAACAACACTTCCATGTTTATAGTTGTGAGGGGTAGAATTCCTTGTTTCCATAATTTTGCTTTCCACTTTTCTTGCCAACCTGAATTCCTTCTCCAATGAATCAGGTTCCCAAAGACAAACCTCATGTTGAATGTTATCCTTTAAAGTCCATATAGAGACATCAATCCTCTGCTTCTCTGGAATATCATTTTCCCTTATATTCAATTTTTGAAAGTCCTTAATGTGCTCTGCGATTGAACACTTTTGTTTGAGATTTATCAATTGGCTAAAGAAGGTGTTTCTTTTTGTATCATCATAATGTGCTATCATTTCCTCCGTGAAAGTTGACCACGTGACAAGTGGTTTACGAGAACAAAGCCCTTTATACCATAAAAATTGATTCGGTTCTAAATAATTAGATGCAATACATACCTTTTGTAATAGTGGTACACCATGTAGATCAAAATATTTCTCCATCTATAGTATCCAATTTACCGAATCCTTGCCATCAAACTTCCTCATCTCTCTTTTTCTTGATTTTAGGAGCTCTATCTTGAAACGACTGTAACTCTGTAATTTTGGATCTTCCAGTTTTGAAAGCGCAACCTGCAGTATTCCTCTGTGTCCTCTTTCCAATGCCACCAGTCTGATCGAAATTGGATTCTCCAAGAAAGAGTTATGCACAATCTCCTAAGATGACCTGATTATACACCTTTTTAGAATAGCGAACTTGTATGACGTGCCACGTGTCACTGTTTTGACCTTCGGATCTAAAAAGTACACACAAAAACTACCGTCTGTCCTCTTTTTGTAACTTCTTACGAAAT
This sequence comes from Pinus tabuliformis, assembly GCA_031772625.1. Taxonomy (NCBI): domain Eukaryota; kingdom Viridiplantae; phylum Streptophyta; class Pinopsida; order Pinales; family Pinaceae; genus Pinus; species Pinus tabuliformis. The sequence continues at coordinate 142,513,314 of CM062807.1, forward strand.
TTCAGTCTGATGCTCAGAGAGAAAGTTATGACTATTTTCCCAAGGTGACCTGTTTGGAATGTAATTCGGGGGTATGCAAAAACCCTAACTTCCTCAGATTATATCTCCAAAAATATAGCGAGACAGGATCTTAAATTTGGAGCCGAGGTTTAGACCGATTTCATATCAAATGGGTTCTTTTTTTAGCTTCTGAAAATTCATAGGAAAAGAGTTATAGCAAAAATTCCACGATGACCTGTTTTAGAGGAAATTATGGAGCTTGCAAAAACCCTAACTTCCTCAGATCATATCTCTGAAAATATAGCGCGAAAATATTTGAAATTTGGACACGAGGTTCAGACTGATTTTTTCTCAAATGGATTTTTTTGTAGCTTCTGAAACTTTGTAGCGAAAATGCCATGATGACCTGTTTGGAGCAGAGAAACCCCTAGAATCCAAAGCTCTGATACCAAATGTTATGAAACCAACTCACAAAAAGATAGAAAAGATAGATGAACGCCTTAGAAATAAGCCTCTTTGAGGGGGCAACCTCCTTTACATTACACAAATGAACAATTATTAGATGATACAAATGGCAAGACCTCCTTTCTATATAAAGGAGTCTAAGGGGTCATAATATAATCAGAGCCGACATAACAATAATAATGTAAGGGCACAATAATAACAATAGTGGGCTTCTATGGGGCATAATAGTAACAATATGGGAACTACATGGGTACAACAATATAATAAGGGGGTTGTACTAATAACAATAAGGGGTTACACTAGTATTATAGGGGCCTAACAGATTAATATAAATGTGCTTTCATTAGTTTATCACTTCTTATTATTCTCTTCTCTTATCTCTTCCATATGTGTTGCTTATATATCTTTATATAACATCTGCTTGGTGTATGGATTTGCTGGTAACCTGCATATACAATTCACTAGATTGCAACGTTGGTTCCATTGTCGACAGTTCTTGAACCTAAGTCAATCTATCAATGCACATATAAATGTTGAGTTTGGAAGAGATACAAGAGTGGTGAGAGAGAAAGATCAGCAACTAATTGAAGAATTATGCAGGAAGAAATTGACTATCATTAGCAAAAACAAGGCCACACTTTCAACTAAAATTTTAAGAAATCCACTTAATCAACTCCTGTAGAACTTAAGAAATACATTAACCAACCTTCTAATGCATTGATGCATCACTAATGAATGATTAATTTCAAATATTATTAATGAGGGAGAACAAACTTGCACGAGTGGGTCAAAAATATATTACAAGATTATTATGAGGAATAAGCAGTCGAAGATCACACATGTCAACAAAATTAAAGAGAAATTTTAGATCAAGTTCCCTGAATGGTTTTACTGTATAATACCCTCTTTATTGCAAAAACTCCTACTAGACAAGGGTATTGGAAATATAGTTGAATATTGAGCACCATGACATGAATCATCTAATTCCAATAATGAAGAGAGACAAGTTGTCCGGGAACAATATTTAGAACCTTTTTGCAAGAATACAAAAGAATTATGGGATCATTTTATAAGGAAATAATCATGCTCATGCCATGCCCTGCCATAAACCAAGAGTAAGTTGGGAATGACGATTGGGGGGGGGGGTAACTATCTGTGATATTGAAGAAAGGGTAACTAGGTTCGGTCTTCATAATGACATTGTAAATATGATTTTTGTAAACAAGAAAATGAAATTATTATTATGATTGCTTCATGGGTTTCATGAGCAAGAATTTGTATAGATGGCTCCCATTGAGTGTTATGTAACCAGCTCACAAAATAGAGGAAAAATAGATCAATGACTTCAGAATCAGCTTCTTCGAGGGGGCAACCTCCTTTACATTACACAAATGAACAATTATTGGATGATACGAATGACAAAACCTCCTTTCTATAGATAGGAGTCTAAGGGGTCACCATATAATCAAAGCCAACATAACAATCATAATATAAGGGCACAACAATAACAATAGTGGGCTTCTATGGGGCACAATAATAACAATATGGGGACAATAGGGGCACAATAATAACAATAAGGGCTACAATGACAATAGTAATGGGGGAATCACTAGTATTATAGGGACCTAACATGCCCCTCTCCTTCAAAAAGGTGTTGTCCTCAACACTTGAGTAGTTCTGGATGCTTCTGTATAAAATTCTCATCCTCCCATGTGGAATCTTCAGTGGGTAAGTTCTTCCACTTGATGAGATACTCCAAGATTGATCGATTTCATAGTTGTCAAGTTCTTGCTTCTGTGGCTGCTTCAGGTTCCAATATGATTTTTCCTTCCTTGTCAAGTTTTGGAAATATTGTTTGAGATGGGAGCTTGTCACCTATAACCTTATTTAAGCATGAAACATGGAAAACTGGGTGCACTTGGGAAGCCGCAGAAAGCTCCAATTTGTATGCCATAGTACCAATCTTTTGCAAAACCTTGTACAAACCATAATACTTTGGTGATAATTTATTATCTTTCTTAGCTTGCTTGAGGGACATTTTTTTATATGGTTGTAGCCGTAGGAATACCCAGTCACATGCATCAAAACTTCTTTCACTATGATGTTGATATGCCTGTTGTTTCATTCTATTTTGTGCCAAAGTGAGGTTATCCTTTAAGAGTTTGAGAACTTCTTGTTGATGCTCGATGTGATCTTCCACTGCTTGAACCTTAGAATTTTCTCTTAAATATGATGTGATGGACAGTAGATGATATCCATAAAGTGCCATAAATGGGGTCTTTTTTTCTTCAGTGTGGAAGGAAGTGTTATACCACCATTCAGCCAGAGACAACCATTTGACCCACTGTGTCTATTTATCAGATACAAAGCAACAAAGATATCCTTCCAAACATTTGTTTACTATCTCAGTTTGCCCATCAGATTGAGGATGATAAAATGAGCTATGAGCTAACTGATTACGAAGACAAGAAAATAATTTTGTCCAAAAATTTCCAATGAAAATGGGATCTTTGTCACTTACAATAATCTTTGGGTTTTCATGTAGCTTTTGAATTGTTTCCATAAATGTAGTAGAAAATGTACTAGCTTTAAATGGATGAGATAATGCACAAAAATGTGCATACTTGGTAAGTCTGTCAACTACCACCATGATGATACTCTTTCCTTCAGACTTGAGTAAACTTGTGATAAAATCCATTGAAACCTCCTCCCAACGTTGGCTTGGAATGGATAACGTTTGTAATAGACCCGTAGGTCTTAATTGTTTCAACTTTATTTTGTTGGCAAACCAAACATTCTGCCACAAACTTTTGAGTATCTGATTTAAGGCCATCCTAAAAAAATTCCTTCTTAACCTTGTGGTAAGTTTTTAAAAATCCCGAGTGCCCTCCTAAGGGAGAGGTGTGCAATTCCATAAGAATCTTTTGTTTGAGATGGGAATTCTTACATAGGTATAAGCGATCTTTGTACCATAACAAATCATTTTTCCAGCTAAATGTATCAGATGTACTAGGATTTTGTTGTAACTTTTGAATGACTCCCCACAATTCTTCATCATTATTCCATTCATCCCTTGCTTCGTTTATCCAATCTGGTTAGATAATAGAAATGGTGCAAAGCAATGCTTCCACATCCTCATCCTTTCTTGAGAGTGCATCTGCCACAACATTTTGCTTCCCTTTTTTGTACATAATTTCAAAGTCATAACCCAACATCTTTGTGACCCATTTTGTTTCTCTTCTAAAGATAATCTTTGTTCTAAAAGGTATTTAAGACTATCATGGTCCGTTTTTACCTTGAAGTGTCTTTCCATTAGGTAGGGTTGTCATTTCTTAAGTGCATGTAGTATTGCCAACATTTCCTTCTCATACAAAGCTTTGTGTAAATACTTTCCTTCGATTGGACGAATTTCGAAAGAAATGGGTCTTTCTTCTTACATTAAAACAACACCAATTCCATTTCCTGAGGGATCACATTCCACAATAAAGGTTTTTGTGAAGTCCGATGTAGCTAAGATCGATGCTTGGAATGGATAAAGGTTGTAATAGACCTGTAGGTCTTAATTGTTTCAACTTTATTTTGTTGGCAAACCAAACATTCTGCCACAAACTTTTGAGTATCCGATTTAAGTCCATCCCAAAAAAATTCTTTCTTAACCTTGTGGTAAGTTTTTAAAAATCTTGAGTGCCCTCCTAAGGGAGAGGTGTGCAATTCCATAAGAATCTTTTGTTTGAGATGAGAATTCTTACATAGGTATAAGTGATCTTTGTACCATAATGAATCATTTTTCTAGCTAAATGTATCAGATGTACTAGGATCTTGTTGTAACTTTTGAATGACTGCCCACACTTTTTCGTCGTTGTTCCATTCATCCCTTGCTTCATTTATCCAATCTGGTTTGATAATAGAAATGGCACAAAGCAATGCTTCCACATCCTCATCCTTTCTTGAGAGTGCATCTGCCACAACATTTTTCTTCCCTTTTTTGTACATAATTTCAAAGTCATAACCCAACATCTTTGTGACCCATTTTTGTTTCTCTTCTAAAGATAATATTTGTTCTAAAAGGTATTTAAGACTATCATGATCCGTTTTTACCTTGAAGTGTCTTCCCATTAGGTAGGGTCGCCATTTCTTAAGTGCATGTAGTATTGCCAACATTTCCTTCTCATACATAGCTTTGTGTAAATACTTTCCTTCGATTTGATGACTTTCAAAAGCAATGGGTATTTCTTCTTGCATTAAAACAATATCAATTCCATTTCCTGAGGCATCACATTCCACAATAAAGGTTTTTGTGAAGTCCGGTGAAGCTAAGACCGATGCTTGGCACATTGCCTCTTTAAGATGTTCAAAGGCCTTCGTTGCTTCTGGAGTCCATGAAAATGCATCTTTCTACAATAATGTTGTTAGAGGTGCTGCTATTCTCCCATAATTCCTAACAAACTTGTGATAATACCCTATCAACTTGAGAAATCCTCGCAGATGCTTTATGTATGTGGGGATTTTTCATTCCTTAATGGCTTTAATTTTTCTAGGGTCTACCTTAACACCTTCATGAGATACAATATGACCTAGATATTCCACCTCTTGTACTCCAAAGAAACATTTGGAGATTTTTGCATATAATTGTTTCTCCTCCAATAGTTTGAGCACCTAGTCAACATGTTGAACATGATCCTTCCAAGACTTGTTGTAGATTAGTATATCATCAAAAAATACTGACACAAATTTTCTAAGGAAGGGTTTGAAAATGGAATTCACCAAATCTTGAAATGTAGAAGGTGAATTGGTAAGGCCAAAAGGTATGACCAAAAATTCATAATGACCCTCATGAGTTCTAAATGTTGTTTTCGAAATGTCTTCAGTCTTCATTCTGATTTGATGATATCCTGAACGAAGATCCAACTTGGTGAAGTAAATTGATCCAAGCAATTCACCCGATAATTCATCAATGACAGGAATGGGAAATTTAACTTTAATAGTGAGCTTGTTGAGCTCCCTATAATCCAGACACATGTCGCATTATCCATCCTTCTTATGTACCAATACTACTAGAGCAAAGAACGAACTTTGACTAGGTTGAATTATATCAGCCTCTAACATTTTTGCAACCATATGTTCAATTTTACTCTTTTGGGCATAGGGATATCTATAAGGTCTGACGTTTGGAGGAACACTTCCTGGAATCAAATGAATAGCATGATCATGATCACGAATAGGTGGGAGGCCTTTGGGAGTCTCAAATACCTTGGAATGATTGTCCAATAATTTTTGGAGATATGGAGAAATAGATGATTTCGATGTGGGAACCTCTAGTGAACATAATTGTGCAATTGCGCCCGGTTGTTCTTTCTTTAGTAGCTTTTTCATTCCGTTAGAGTTGATTATCTTTCCCAGTTTCCCTACGATACCCCTTAATTCAACTTCCTTTCGTTCCAACAAAATCATGAAAAGTTCTTGAAAATTAAAAGTTATTGTACCTAAGGATTGTAGCCATTGGACTCCTAGTACAACATCAACACCACCCATTGGAATCAAAAGAATTGGGCTATTCAATACATATTCTCCCATGGTTAGCTTGATATTATGGCACTTTCCAGAGCAATTTATGGTTCCTCCACTTGCAACCATCACTTGACACTCTTGTGCTGGATATAGGAAGAAATTTAATTCCTTGGCTATCTTACAATGAATAAAATTATGGGTACTGCCCGAATCAATCAACACTAGTACCTTTTTCTTCTTGATATGTCCTTCTATCTTGATAGTTTGAGGAGTGGTAATTCCAACCAATGCATTACAAGATATGGTCGGATTCATTTCTTCTTTCTTTAGGGTTTGTTCCTGGTATATATCCTCTTCTTTTGACGTTTCTTGTTCCTTTTCTTCCTCCTCTTCACAATCTATGCAAAATAATTTCTTCTCAACACACTTATGAGTTTTAATGTATTTGTTATCACAACAATAGAAAATCCATTTTGCTCTTCTTCCAATTGTTGTGGTGTCAACCTTGTAGGTTGTGGAAGGCCAGGGGCAACGACACTTCCATCTTTATAGTTGTGAGTGGTAGGCTTCCTTGTTGCCATAATTTTGCTTTCCATTTTTCTTGCCAACCTGAATGCCTTCTCCAATGAATCAGGTTCCCAAAGGCAAACCTCATATTGGATGTTATCCTTTAAATTCCCTATGAACACATCAATCCTATGCTCCTATAGAATATCTTTTACCCTTATATTCAATATTTGGAAGTCCTTAATGTGCTCCATCATTGAACCCTTTTGTTTGAGATTTATTAATTGGCTAAAAAAAGTGTTGCTTTTTGTATCCTCATAATGTGCTATCATTTCTTTCGTAAAAATTGCCCAAGTGACAATCTGTTTACGAGAGCAAAGCCATCGATAGCATACAAACTGATTTTGTTCCAAATATAAAGTTGCAATGTGTACCTTTTGTATGTTTTTCTTATCTGAAATGGCGTAGATTAGTAATGTTGTGTTAATTCCCCATTCAGAATAAAACCCAAGATGCTTATCATTTGCTTATCAAGTTCTTAAGGATTCACCATTTTCGCTTAATTAACTGATTCCCATGAAAGTTTCTTATGTAAATGCTATAAACAATTTAACATAAAACATATGTTGAACAACAACAAAATAAAAACAAAGAACATCGAAATACAACACACAACACAAAGATTTGATGAGTTTTTCAACCCTCTCCTTGGTCTATCTTCCAATGCTTGAGCCTCTCAATTATGTTCAAAATTACAACAAAAGTGTGTTTACAATGCTCAAATGCCTCTGAAACCTATCTCAATGAGTTCAAAATAGCCAAAACTGCTAGAATTGACTCTTTTTTCACCTAATTTGGCTAAGAATTGAAGAATTTATGACATCTCCCAATTCTCCCACAATTTTCTCAACAAATTCCCCTTTTCTGGCCACTAACCATCAACTTCGGCCTAAAATCCGCCAAATTTGGCACTTTTTGACCAACGGAGCCATACTTCTCGGCGAGTTCGGAAATCGCAATCGGTAGGGACCAGCGGGCTTGAGATTTGTGAACGCGGTGGTGATTGTGCGACTGCGATGTGGTGGACCCGACAAAATTATAACCTAGAATCCGTAAACAAATCGCATCTGGAATATCGCAATTAGCGGAGTTTCGATGGTCTTAAGGTCTGCGAGACTCTTCCCTATTGCAATTTGCGATTACGATATCGCATCGCAACCTGGTACCTTCTGGGGGCCGATTCTCTGTAATGCCTTCCCTTCGATGATGTGCGATTGCGATCGTATTGTAACCCGATACCTGTCGGGGGCGGTTTTTGCAATACCTTCCCTGTTGCGAAGTGCGATTGCGATTTATGGCATCGTAACCTTGGCCTTTCTTGGAGTCGATTATTTAACAAGACCCACCCACAACATGCGATTTTTGATATGCGAGGGCCAATGGTAGCCTACCACTTGGCACCTCCTCATTCGCTGAACTACCTTGCCACATCATCCAATCATGCCATGTAAGCAAGTCAAATATGAACTTTACCTTGCTCTAACTTCGACATATGAACTCGGATTTGAGTGCCATTCACACTGTTGGAATTAGAATGATGGGCTCTTCGATCTGAAGCTGAGTTTAACAAAATTTTGACACTTTGATTTTTGAGAACAAACTTGAGCACCTGATCATTTTCACATTATGGAGATCAAAATATTGCTCCATCTGTAGTATCCATGTTACGGGATCCTTTCCATCAAACTTCCTCATATCGATCTTTGGAACATGGTGGGTCTTCAATCCAACATTAGAGTCTATGAAATCATGATTAAAATTTATTTTTTTCTCATAATGAGTTTCCTTTACTACCCTTTCACCATTAGTAAGCATTTCTTGTAGCAACTTTCTCAAATATATCTTCAAATCTTCCATGTTGCCTTTAAGTTTTTCTTCTATACCATCCATCTTAGCTTCCAAGTCATTCATCTTAGCTTCCATGCCTTTCTTTAAACCATCCATCTTAGCTTCCACGCCTTTCTTTAAACCATCCGTATTAGCTTCTGTTTGAATTTTGTTGCACTTGGTCTCATAATTTTGATATATCATGTTGCATTTCTTCCTCTTCTTCATGAGTCATGCTAGAGCTTTCAATTTGCTTACTAGGTGTTTCCATTTTCTTTCTTTGGGGCATCAATTAATGATAATTATGTTTCACTATTCCCTTTGAATTCCTTCAAACTAATTTTTCAAACCAAACTTATGCAAAATTTAAAAAAAACTACACACCTTTTTTCACTTTGTAGGAGCTCGATATTGAATCTATTGTATTTATGTAATTTCGAATCTCCAAAGTCTGAAATTTCATCATGTGGTAGCCCTCTGATTCCTCTTTCCAACCCCACAAGCCTGATCAAGATTGGATTCTCCAAGGAAGAGTTATGCCAAATCTCCCATGATGACCTGATTATAGACTGGTTCAGTAAAGCGAACTTATAGGAAGTTCCACGTGTCACTGTTTCGACCTTAGGACCTGAAACCAATACATTGAAAACTTCAGGTTGTCCTCTTTCTGTACCTTTTTATGAAATTTCAATTTGATTCTCAGAGAGAAAGTTATGATGATTTTCCCCAAGTCACTTGTTTGAGATATAATTCGAGAGCTTGCAAAAACTCCAACTTCTTTGGATCCTATCTTCGAAAATATAGAGAGAAAAGATCTAAAATTCAGACTCAAGGTTTATTGTGATTTCAGATCAAATGGGTTTTAATTTTAGCTTCTGAAACGTCATAGAAAAAAGTTATAGCGAAAATTCCACGATGATTTGTTTGGAGTAGTGAAACCCTAGAATCCAAACCTTTGATACCAAATGTTATGTAACTGGCTCACAAAATAGAAGAAAGATAGATCAACGACTTCATAATCAACCTCTTCGAGGGGAAACCTCCTTTACATTACACAAATGAACAATTATTGGATGATACAAATGACAAAACCTCCTTTCTATATATAAGAGTCTAAGGGGTCACCATATAATCGAAGCCAACATAACAATTATAATATAAGGGCACAACAATAACAATAGTGGGCTTCTATGGGGCACAATAATAACAATATGGGGACAATAAGGGCACAATAATAACAATATGGGGACAATAGGGGCACAATAATAACAGTAAGGGCTATAATGACAATAGTAATGGGGGAATCACTAGTATTATAGGGACCTAACATTGAGAGCCTTAGGATTTATCTTTAAAGGTTAAAGAGTCAATGTCATGAATAAGCCTTCTTGGGCATGTATCAAATGTATTTGAGTCATAAACATTGTCAAATATCCCTTCAACAACAAGCACACAGTCCTCTTCTTATGTCGGCCTCTAAATGCACAAAGGAACTCATGTTGACTCATAAAATGAAGACACAATAGTTCACTATCTCATGTCGACTTATTATGGAGACAAAACTACTATATATACCCTGGTGATCTTTGCATAAGAACATGAATAGAACTCTAATTCTATGAATTTTTCAGATGGGTACAGGGGTCTGAAATCCACATTATAGGAGGACACAATCTTGGATGCCTCTGCAATTTCATGGGTAATTGCAGTGAGTAATTACAGTCTCAATCTCCTTGGTGGTGAAAGTCTTGACATATCTATGGTGATGATCTCGATGCAAGGAAATAACACAATCATTTTCTTGGTATAGTTGTGATGAGGAAGATATCAGTGTTGATCACTGTCTCGACATATTTATGATGAAGAAGATTGAGGTGATACACTCTCGACATACTCTCTAGACGCTAATCATTGTCTCGACATAATTGTGATCCCACAATAATACACTCTCGACATACTAGACACAATCATGATCTTGGCATAATGGTAGCCACGGTCTCAGTCATAATCTTAATGAAGACAAAGTCACGATGAAGATCTCGGTGCATTAATGAAGACATGGAATCAAGATCATGATTAAGATCTTCATGAATAAAAGGTCAGTATAGAGACCTCGTTGACATGGTGATGATCTCAGTGAGAGTGCAACAATGATCTAGGTGAAGGTAGAACAATGGTGCAACTGTAATGACCTCTATGGTGCAATAGTGATGACCTTCGTGAAGCAACAATGATGATGATGAACTCAACAATGACAAAGAGGAGGATTGGTGTCTTGGTCTTGGAGTGGCCTAATAGGTCAAGGTCATGGTCTTGGTATTCGTCAATTGGAAACTTTATAAGAAGAATTTTGTGTGGATTTTCCTCTCAAAGAGTGAAAGGTTTTGGCCTTGGCAGAAAGCCAACGCCTTGTGTTCTCCTCTCTTTTGTTTTGGTAGCTATTTGATGAACTAAGAAGACACACTACAATAATATCAAAAGAAGATTGTGCTAATAAGAAAAAGTTAAAATACCTCACAAATAGTTATCATGAAGAGAAGAATTTGATTAACCTTGATTGCCCTAGATTCTTCAACATGATATAAGAGCTAAGGCGATGAAGTCAAAGGAAGGGCATAAAAGAGACACTCAAGTTTCAAGAAGGGCAACAAAGTAAGTTGAAGGTTATCAAGAGAAAATGATCAATATCTACAAGAATCAGTCTATAACAATAGTCTACAACTACCACAGTAATCTCAACCTCGGATTAAATCCTTTCTATAAAAATTACAGTATTGACAACTCAGATTCCCTTAACACGATGGTAGCGGATCATCTATAACATAATACTCAGAAATAAGTCTCACTATACCACAGTCATAGTTTGTATGGACAATGCTCGATGTGGAATGAAGGTGTACATTGATGCAGTCTCACTAATACTAAGTGATATGTCTCGGTACTATAAGAAGATGATCATAGCAAGTGACCTCGATGCTCTATGGTTCTGCACGATGCTGCAACTTCAATAGAATGCTACAAAGGTTCAATTGTGTGATAGCAATAACAATGTCATCTCAAGTTTATCAACAACTTGTTAATCATAAGGATCATAAGTCAAAGTAACTTGAAGGCAAGAAGGCAAGCTTCCTATCATTACATCAAGGATCTCATCTGGAGGAAACATCAATGCATCTGCTTCAACCACTTTCAACATGATAAAGGTGAAGATTTTATCTTCACATGATAAGTAAGTATTTTCATTATTCAATTTGGTAAAATGACTTCATGATTGCAAGGAGATCTATAGGTTAGATGGGTCATCAAGGGTCCTTGCATGGAATAAGGAGGATTGTCATAATCCTCATAAGAAAAGAGAAGTCAGTGAACATATCAAGGAAAAAGGTCTCCTTTGAATTCATGGGAGGGATTTCTTAAGGTCCTGTCATCCCTATGTAGCAAGAAAGGAGGCATAAAAGAGATATATGAAATGCTAGAAGATATACTCTTTGAAATGCAGTGACTTAGACCTGATTGAAGGTATCAAAGAATGAAGGGATATCTTCATAAGATCTCAATTGGGAGATCTAGGAGAGATGATAAGAAGATAATCATCATTGTTATAACTGATAAGCAACCTGACAAATGTCCATGAACAAAAAGGTTACCTCATTCGAAAACTTGTGGTCTCTATGTTAGATAGAAAAAGACAAGTTGAGGGAAAAAGTGTTGAAGGTTAAAGGACTCAAACATGTGCAGAAAGGAAAGGGAAGTCTGGTCTTAAAACAAGACAAAATAGTATAACTAAGATTCAATGTTATGGAAAGAAGCTCATATTGTCGGAAATATGGAGGAAGATGAAGAAAAGGGCCAAGGAAAGAGGGAGTAATAGATCACTACTATGATTGAGATGGTATCTGTCACAAAAGGGTCTTATCATAAGCTCCTCAATTTTTTGATATGACCATGATAATAACATGCATCATGGCATCATGAAATCATTAGAAACAATAGGTCGTGACATCACCATGGGAATCACGAAGGACAAAATCCATGGCAGTCAAACATGAAAGGATATATCTCTTGAGAACCTCATTGGACATTGAAGGAAAGGAAGAAGTCATCCATGATAAAGCTCATCATACATCAAGACAAAAACGAAACATATGCCATATGATAATATGAAAGATTGTCAAGATCCTTTGATGGAATCTTCATTGTAGGGTTCACTAATCTAGAGAGGAAGCAAGTGTTTCATCAGGAACTGCAACTTATGGAATTCATGGGATGATGGTATGTTGATATGAGAAATAAAGCAGATCAAGGGATTGAAGATCTTTTCAATCAAGGAAGTTGCTGGAAGAAGCCTAGATGACCTAAGGGTAAAATGGGGTATGTATGCTTGTGTTTAATATTATAATATCATGGTGTATGGTTGTAGGAAACATGGATCATTACATATATCTTGAGAAGCATGATCAAACGAAAAAGGATCTCCTCCTCTAAAAGGATGCATGAAGGCATAAGTCACACTAGATGAAATCAACATAATATGTCCTCATATGAAGTATGAGGTGGTTGACTACAATTAAGAAACTTTGATTGAAATCTCTTGGGAATGGAATGTGTGAGGAATGAAGAGATCATGAGATATGCAACCATGATGAAAGCGATCAACATCCAAAAGAACAAGAAGATTTGACTAGGAAATATCCCAGAAAGATATGAAGGCTCTGATGAAAGTCTAAAAAAGATGAAGACCCTTGATAATGAATATCTTTGAGATGTGTCAAGATGTATGTAGGATGTTGATACATATAGGAATATGTCATGATGAAGAGCGATCTCGCAAGGTACTATTTGATTTAATGTTATATTTTGATTTCTTGAATAATATCTAGATGAGTTCATGAAGGGCTACTGACATAAGAGTTGTAAGTACAAGTACAACTAGCATTCATGTGGTGGATGGAAATTCCTAAAAGAAACACGATGAGGAAGAAGTAGCCATATGACGAAGGTTCCAGATATGTATCAAGAAGGCCACTTTCCATGAATAAAGGAATGACATGACAAACCAAGAAGGAAAGTGATGGGTGGTCAATGCCCTACAAGGAAGAAGCTCGACTGAATTTTATGACATCAAGGAAAGAATTTGATCAAGTAGCTGAAGTACCCAGGAAGAAGAAGTTGTTGATGAAAAGGAGAGTCCCTAGTTAAGAGGGAGCTCTGACAAGTCCCTAATTGAGAGGGAGATTGGGCAAGTTCATGGTTAGAGGAAACTTGGGTACATTCCTTTACATGAATGGGCATATCTTCCCTAGCTAAGAGGAACAGATAGACACAACGTTATTGTCTTCACCTGGGAAGAAAGAATGGAAGGATTGGGTAATCATCTGACATCTGATGCTCTATAAGGACGTGTAGGGTATCCAAGATAAGAGTAGGCAAGAGGACTGATATTCTTTGAGGGTTGGGAACCCAAGATAAGAATAGTCCTAGAAGGTCATACTCAGCGAACACCCGGGTGGGTATTTACATTGAGAGACAATGATGAAGGTGTCTATAGTCATTGGTCTCTCCAACATTGTGCTCTGATCTTATTAGAGATGGAGCTGTCAGTCAAGGCCTTGCTGTGGAAACAATGTTGGTTACTATGATGCTATACAGAATGGGTTACCAATCTAATTCTTCTTATGAGAATTTTTTCAGATTGAGAATGACCAAATACCATTATGAATACCTCCCTAGTTAAGAGGGGGTGTTGAAGAAAGGGTAACTAGTTTCAGTCTTCATAATGACATTGTAATTATGATTTTTGTAAACAAGAAAATGAATTTATTATTATGCTTGCTTCATCGGTTTCATGAGCAAGAATTTTTATAGATGGACCCCACTGAGAGCCTTAGGATTTATCTTTAGAGGTCAAAGAGTCAATGCCATGAAGAACCCTTCTTGGGCATATATCAAATGTATTTGAGTCATAAACATTGTCAAATAGCCCTCCAATTACAAGCACATAGTCCTTTTCTTATGTCGGCCTCTAAATGCACAAAGGAACTCATGTCGGCTCCTAAAATGAAGACACAACAATTCACTATCTCATGTCGGATTATTACGGAGACAAAACTACTATATATACCCTGCTGATCTTTGCATACGAACAAGAATAGGAACTCAGATTCTCTGAATTTTTCGGATGGGTACAAGGGTTTGAAATCCGCATTACAGGAGGACACAATCTCAGATGACTCTGCAATTTCATGGGTAATTACAGTGAGTATCTCCTCGGTGGTGACAATGTCAACATATCTATGATGATGATCTCGGTGAAAGAAAATAACACAGTCACTGTCTCGGTATAGTTGTGATGATGAAGATCTCAATGTCGATCAGTGTCTCAACATATTTGTGATGAAGAAGATTGAGGTGATACACTCTCGACATACTCTCTAGACACTGATCACTATCTCGATATAATTGTGATCCCACAGTAATACACTCTCGACATACAAGACACAGTCATGATCTCGGTATAATGGCAACCATGGTCTTAGTCATAATCTTAATGAAGACAAGGTCACAATTAAAATCTCAGTGCATTGATGAAGACATGGAATCAAGATCGTGATGAAGATATTGATGAAGAAAAGGTCAGTATAGAGACCTCATTGACATGGTGATGATCTTAGTGCAACAATGATCTAGGTGAAGGTACAACAATGGTGCAATTATAATGACCTCTGCGGTGCAATAGTGATGACCTCGGTGAAGCAACATTGATGATGATGAACTCAATAATGACAAAGAAGAGGATTGGTGTCTTGTTATTGGTGTGGCTTAATAGGTCAAGGGTCATGGTCTTGGTATTCGTCAATTAGAATCTCTATAAGAAGAATTTTGTGCAGGTTTTCCTCTCAAAGAGTGAGAGGTTTTGGCCCTGGCAGAAAGCCAACATATTGTGTTTTTGTCTCTTTTGTTCTGGTAGCTATTTGATGAACTAAGAAAACACACTCTAATAATATAAAAAAAAAGAGTGTGATAATAAGCAAAAGTTAAATACCTCACAAATAGTTATCAGGAAGAGAAGAATCTTTAACCTTGATTACCCTAGATTCTTCAACATATTAGATATTCATAATAAATTAAAAATGTCAACTAGGTTGATGAATCAGTAGGAGAGGAAGTGGTTTGACCAAAAATACATGAGAGCATATGCTCAACAAAGAGTATATTAAACGAACATGATCATGTATGTATTATTACAAACCACCACTTGACATACAAAAAATCGAAAGGAACAAATGACAAAAGAGAAGAAAAGAGATGTGTAATGTAAGGATGTTATGTCAATCAAGCCAAAAATAAAGTCCAGAGCAACAGATCACTAGAGCAGAATGACAAAAGAGAAGAAAAGAGATGTGTAATGTAAGGATGTTATGTCAATCAAGCCAAAAATAAAGTCCAGAGCAACAGATCACTAAGCAGGGGAATCATGTAAGGATGGCGAAGAATACCTAGATTAGAGAGGTGTAGCCTTGACAACTTTGGAAAGGAGAGAATATCTCCAAATAAGTATAAGACCGTGAAGGAAAATCAATAGCATAGAAATTAACAACTCTAGACTTGCAATGCGTTGATCTCATGTATTGACTACAAGAAGTCCCAAAATAAGAGAAATTATTAATCAACCACTACATATTGACTCTGAAGCCTCCTTGATCTAGTATAGAAAATATGACCAAGGAAATTTGAGTGATTAACTTCTCATTGAAATTCCATCGATTAATCAAACTTAGGTTGGTAATGAAGAAATCGGTGATATATTTCTCCATATCAGAGATCTCAAAACCACGCCCTCCTAACTAACCTTATTAACTATAAAAATATGCAAGTTTTGTGGATAGATTTAACAAAAAATCACATCCTCATATGAATCGGTTCATCAAACACATTGATAAAGCATGTTAAACCAATGATTTATTACTATTGAGCATGATTACTGAAGTTAAATGCAAGAAAAGTTCTTCCATAGTCAAATAATCCTAGAAGTCGAGAATTAATCCTTTGATCAATGTCAAAAATTAACCTATCGAGCTAGTACTCCAAATGATTAACTCTTTCGAAAAAATATTCAAGTCACCATTACTGACTAAATAAATTTAGGTTCTAGAATATTCTACAAAGAAAGCTACTAGATTGAGCACATTCCCCTCTATGAGGATGAGGAAGACCCAAAAAGGCATTGTGTCATATGCGAAAAAATTGGTACGCCAACAATCTTAAAGATGAAGATAAGCAGATGGGTTAACGTGCAAGAGAATTAAGAAAAAGACCTTAACATGGTTCATGAATTTTACAGACAATCAAATAAGAACCAAGAAAAAAATTCAAAACAACATTCTCTCATTTTCTAAGGCCTAAGATGTCAAGCATCTTACGACCCAAATGCTCAAAGAAATTAAACATAAGCGAAGGGAAATAGTTCAAGAATGTGAAAAAAGGTTAAAAGGATTTGTTAAGTTGGATCCTTTACACAATTGATGAAGCAATATTGGTGTAGTGGTACATGGCTATACTTTTACAAAGTATTAGAGGACCATTGCAAATGCATGAGATTGGCTCATGTGAAGAAACCTTAAAAAATTCTCAATACATTGAAACCAAATATGAATAGCTATTTACTTCCTCATTAACAAAAAACAAGTTGGAAGGAAATTTTGAGTAATTACAATAATATTTAAAGAAACTTACACTATGACGGAATGAACTATGGTATATAAATTACATGAACGAAGTGTATACAAATGATACCTACAAATTTGCAGATATCACAGAACAAGATGCTCGCAAGGTGCAACTTGAGTTATACTGCAAAATTGTTAAATGTTGACCAATCGCACCACAAAAAATTGTCAATACAATCTAAAGAATGCAAATCCAAAGTGGTATGCAATATGTGAAGAAGCTACACACTCAACATAGGAATGCCAACTAAATAGTCGAAAAAAACCAAACTATCATGTAATCTATCATACCTAAACAACCAACCCATTTATTGAGAAAAACATGCAAATAGGAGGGGGAAACACTTATCAAGGCAAAGAAAATGATTATCAAGTTTGTGCTGGCTTCCAAGGAGGAAGTGGTCATGGAGGATTCAATGGAAAATTTGGTAGAGGTTGTAGTCGTGGTTGAGGCAAAATCTACTACTTTAAATGTTGGAAAGATGGTCACATTGGACCTGAATACCTTTAAAAATAGAACATACCTTCATTTTTAAAATATATGTGGATTGGGAGATAATTCTCTAGAGATTCGTCCCAAAATATTGGAGAAAAGATGAACAAAAAAACGGTTGATCTTTTACAATCTATGCCAAAACATGAATTGCTAAATTCTAAAATTTTGCATGTCATCACTAGATCTAGGGCTGGACAATAAGAAACCACCCTACAGGGAATATGTAATCCAACTAGCAATGCCTAACATCCCTTATCCAAACACCAAATATCAAGAATAACTCGTGAGATAAGCAGTTGACTTCTTCATAAACAATGAATATTACAAGTCTACTAATTGAAAAAACCCAAATGAAATGTCAAGTAAAGACAACATCCTTGAAGAATTCTTAGAGTTACTAAAAGAAAAGAAATAACCCAGTTGACTAATTGAATTACTAGTTATATTAAGAGGAGCAAAGAGGATCAATGACCATTCAAGAATATTTTCTAGCTAGCTCAAGAAAAGTTCTACAAAGATCATGACCCACAAGTCGACCTAGAAATCAATGGCCATGTGATAAATCAAGTCATTGTTGACTTTGGATATCAAGTTAATATTATCCCATCAGATACTTGAGTAAACTTGGAATATTGACATTGCAAAGAACTACAAATTACTTGAAGTTAGTAAATCAAAGATTCTTAGTTCCCATTTATACTTTAAAGACTATCAAAACTACAATAATGGGTATACCATTTTTTTTCGACTTTGAAGTAATTGAGTTGGTTGAAGGAATACCTTCATATCCACCATTGGTCAAATGACCCTAGGATCAAAAAATTGAAGCACCTATTTCTTTGAAAAAAGACAAGATAAAACTCAAAGTCAATAAATAGAAAATTGTCATTCCCCTTGACCCATGAGAAGGGAAGCCCTAGATAGAAGTTTGGGATGATGCATAAGCTAAAAAAATTTAGCAAGTCATCTATGAAGATGGCGATAATGTTGAACATAATATTAAAGGTGAAAATTTAGTTGGTTGGCCTTTATCTATTAGACAAAACTCATCTTTTGAATTATATGAATGGAAATTGAAGAATTATGAGTCTAGGGGCAAAGAGTGCTAGATTATTGAAGCAATTCCAATTGGAATGATTCTACCTTATTTTTCCATAAAAGTAGTACCCGCCCTCTATAAAAATAAATTAAAGCAAACTCCATCATTGGTCCCAACATACCTAAAATTTAAGTTGGGCACCCCTTTATGATTCAATGAACATAACTCTTTGTCTAATCATATCAATGATGTATCTAAGATGGTCAAACATCAAGGAAGAATGTAGAGCCTTGTATACACTTTTATAGGATAAGCAATGTGATGGTGGGATGCTCATGCCCCTTGACTTCTAACTTGGATGACCACAAAAACATACTGTGTTGAGTGATTGGAGGGAAAAAACTATTTGTAGAGGTAAATATTCCAAAAATCAAGCCAAAATATGATCCTATACAACATACAAAACAATGTGAAAGTGAATAGAAAAGGATTGGTTGTAGGTATGAAAGAGCTTGGCCACACATGTTTCCAGCCACATTGGATGACTTGCCGAATAAATGGCATATAATCAAAGAGCCACGTGGAGCAACTTTCCAATGGAACATATTAAATAATAATTTCATAAAAGACTTTTAATTCCATCCCGATGAAGAAGAACTACACCAAGCAACACAAAATATATGCAACTTTGTCGAAAGTCCAAACCCCATCAAGTTAATAATTAAGGGGAAGAAGAAGGTTGAACCAAATTCAACTTCAAACTGTAGCATTTGTCACGCCAAGAACAAGTTGATCAATTAGCTAACGAATTTGATATGAAAAATATTATATCCCCAAGGAAAATTTTCCGAAGAAGATGAAATTTATTGAAGGATGTAAATGATGATGATATGGTTCCTAGTTCATCTAGAATGGTGTTGGAAGTACATGAAAGGGGGGATTTTTTACAAAAATATGAGGGATATATTGTAAAGAATGTATAGTTGTAATTTCCACTTATGATATGAAAATTAATCCAATGACTCCAAGAATCAAGCAATATGTAAACTACAAGAAGCTTTTCCAAAGCAATGGCCAATGAGACATGAGAGACTTGCAATTGCAACAACCTATAATAATAAAAATGAATCATTTAAAAATATAAATATTAAACATTTTTTTCTATACTATCCCAAAAATTACAAAAACATTTTTTTTTTAACTATATTTATTTTCTTGTTGATTTTAAAAAAAATATTGTGCTTTTCATTTTTCAACAAGATGATGCAAATTCGATAGGACAAACAATGGGAAAACCAATACATATCAGTAGGGATGTCCAAAAAAAGTACAGGGAGATGGTAAAATGAATCAACATAATTGCATTGTAGGGGAAGCCATCCCAAAAACAACATGCATAAGAGGAATGTGATCATTGATTTATTATGTTATGTACACCAAATTTAATTATTATTATTATGTTAATTTCATTTATCATTCAAAAATGGTAACATTTGCAATGGCTTGATGCAAGCTTTTGGTATGCCACTTGGGAAGCTAGAACATTGGTAATGTGTCAAGCCATTTGACTTTGGAAAGTTTTGAATAATAACAACACTAAAATAATTGGACCATATCATGAAAAGGCTTAGAGTTTGTAGATGCCTTTATTGTCTTGAGCTAGTAAGTGAACTAAAGCTAAAAATAAAAGTAACCATAAACATAAATAGCATGTATAAAAGCAAGAAGATTCTAAGGACTCCACTTTTATAGGTGTGGATTTGGTTTGGCCTATCATTCATGGGTTTATTCCTAGTGTCATGCTAGCTTCAATTCACTCCATGTGGTGGTGAAATTCCTTCGACTGCAATTGCATGTCATCTAGCATAAGAAGGATTTCATCCTATGCATTGTTCCTTTCGAGCAAGACCTTTCCCAACAAAGACTTCATATGCTAATATAGATTAATGATGCATAGGCATTGACTCTATTTATCATGACTGAGACTAGTGTCGAGAACCCAAGCTGTGATGTTAGCAATAATATTGGAGTCAAAATGACAATCATGTTCCTATGTAATATTTGCCTTGGCCTCCTGCAACTCTTGTTGAATATCCTCTGGAGTTTGCTCATAAAATTGAGGTGTTAAATATTCAACACAATAATTGTCCCTCGAACCACCCACAACTCCCCATCGACCATTTCTCTTGCGACAACAAGCCCATTGCCAATTCATTACCAAGACTAGAAGTAGAAAAGATGACAAGGAAGACAGAGAGGAAGGATAAGAGACATGCAAGCTGGGTTCAAAATATAATGAGAAATAGAAAACCAAGGATGGTTTTTGAGCTTGCCCCTTTGGAAGCCACACTTGGAACAAGGAAACCATGCCAAGAATTGAAAAGAAATAATTGTTGTCAACCATGTAGAATTTGGTCAAGGAATTAAAAAAAAAAGGAATGTTGATGTTGTAGGGAGAAGGTGGAAAGATGAGAGTTGCATCCATGATGGTAAAGAGTGGAGTAATAATTTGAAAGAATTTGGAACAAGTAGACATAAGTTGGGAGCAACAAGGCTAAGTTAATGGAGCATTCCATACTCTGCAACTTTTATAATTGTAATTATTGTGAAATACTAGGTGAGGTGTTGCGTATCTGTCTAATGAGAGTGGGGAGGCATGACACATCTCCTCCACGTATTGTTTGGAGAGATGATGGCCTTATCCCTCCTTCCAATGTTTAATCCCTTCTCACCCCATACGAGGAACACCATTTTTTTTGTTTTTATTTGCTAATTTATGTGAGTCCTGAACTAATGACACGCTCAAACTTTGGCTTGAGAAACTGTGACCTAGGGGCATCTAAGCCATCAAAACAACCCGGGGATTACACCCGGCCTGGGCCACATGAGACCTTAACATGGTTGGATTTTTTGCCCACAAAGTTTCAAACGGGTGACCTTCACAACACAAAGTGCCTTAACGGTACACCCCATCACCGTCTATTCTATGCCTCGTGGGCACGTGGAACAAAAATTTAATTATCAAATGGAATATTATTTTCCAATTGTTGTATTATAGAAAAAAATGGAACCCATTCAACACATAAGGCATGATGACAAGTAAGATAATGGTTGATCACAAACTTTGTGAGTACTTGCTTTTTTAACCTTACTTAAGATTTCATATTTGTTGTGATACTTATATTTAAATAATTAATTTACATTCATCCATGGAAGTTCTCTAATACATGCTAACATATAAAGAAGAACCAACGGAAGAATTGATCAATATTGGTTTAAGGGTTGTGAGTATATGTTAAAGTATTAAGGGTTAATTGAATAATTTGTAATTAGTTATGTTGTTTAAATTCCCTCATTTTATAATTAATGGAACAAGAAGAAACCTTTATATTAATTATATCAATGTGTTTTCATGGCATATTAACATGCAGGAACAAAGTATGGAGTGGAGCCAATGGAAAGCATTTTGATAGATGACATGGAGCATGGCTTTGAAAAAATGTGTATTATTTATGAAACACTAGCAATTATGGTACATTGTTTGATTTATACAATCATGTAGAGTCTACTTTATAAAAGTAGAGATATGTATTACAATTTATTTCCATGTTTGTAGATGGAACTTGAAGAGGTGGAATGGCAAAAGTAAGTTTATCAAGAAAATATTAGGTTAAATAACCCATGTACAATATAACCTATAAATGATGGAGAAATGAGGCATGCATGCAACTCGAGCAATGGAAAAAGTTCAAGTGATGGATGGCAATTAATGTAGTTGAATGTTATTATAAATTATGTGTTTTTGGATATTTGTCTGTGAAAATAAAATATTTTGCTTAATGTACTTGACATATTGTTCTAATTGCATGAGAACATCTTACAATATGTATAGTAGTTACATATTGACATTTTGTTTAATGTATTGGACATGTTAAAGGATCTTAGCTCGAGTGGTTTGGTGAATGACTTGTTTCCTGAACTATGTGAGGTTAAGTCTTCGAGGACATGTTGAATTGGCCCATTTGTGGCATTTATGAAATAGTTGTACCTAGTGTAATAGTGGTAGCTGATCTTTTGAAGTTGCCGATTCTCTAGAAATTCTCGTTTCAATTAAAAAAAATGTATTGGACATATTGTTCCAATTGCGTTCAACTAGATTACCAATAAGTGTTACAATTACACATTGGATACATTTTGATTATTGTGGACCTTTACATTGTCCCATTTTGCATGACGATGAGTCTATTATTCATGTACAACAAAATGAGTTTCTTATTTTATTCAGTTTTCCATTGTTATAAAATATTGTATTTTTTTATTAATTAATATATGATTGATTTACATTGTTACAAATAATGAAGGTGTAATTTGTTAGATAATGCATTAATGCAATCTTTATATTAAAACACAACAACTGATATATATTAAAAAACTATTTTATTATTAAGAAAAAAAACGATTTTGAGATGATTAATTGAAATTTTGAAAAAAAATAATATATATATATATATATATATATATATATAGGTGCATTGTATTCTTTTAAACTCACTAAATGATATGTGACATAAAAGTAGACATTAATGCATTTTTTTGAGTTATATGTACAAATTCCTATTCATTACATTAATGCACTAGTGCTAAAAATTGTGAAAAACACATCATTTAAATATATGCCTAAGATCACTCAGAGAAGTACAACTGGATTTTCACCATATGAATTGGTATATAGAAAGCAAGTTTTGCTTTATTTTGAGTTCCAAATACAGACTCATATAACAACAACAAATCTGGGTTGAAATCTCTCAGAGGCACAACGACAGAGAATAAAACAACTCATTGAATTGAATGAATTAAACAAATAATGAAATGGTGTGAAATTTTTTTAAAGAAAAAATAATTCCAAGTAGTTGACTCGTTTCTTCTTTTTTATTCCAAGTTCAAAAATTTTAAAGGAAAATTGACTACTCATTAGCTAGGACCTTATGAAATTATAATTTTTTTGATAAATGATAAGTGAAACTAAAAACTGTTGATGAAGAAGAAGTCACTTTTTTAATAAATGGTCATAGGTTAAGGTTATATCAAAAGCCTTTAACTAGAGTATGTTGGTAAAGTAATTAGGTTCGGTCTTCATATTTATTTTTGTACTTATAACAAAAGGAAAAAGAATAAAAATATTTATATTATTATTATTTCTTTAGTTAAGCATGTTCTTCATGCTTTTAGGTTTTGTTGAAGTCAAAGTATTAAATTTGAGTCAAAGTCCATTTGGACTCTTTGTAAGAATTTTTTTTTTGTTAAAATGAGTCAAAAAGACCTCCATAAGACCAACTCAGCCCTCCATATGGTCAAGTTGGCTTGATCAAAAGATGTGACCCTTCACAATGATGAACAACTTTATATTGACATGAATCCTCCACCAAAAGGTAGGTAGTTTCGTTGAACTTCTATGAAAAATTTCAGAGGCTTATGAAGCGAATTTTTTTTAAATTTCAGAGGCATGAAGTGAGGTTTTTGAAAATTTTAGAGGCTTATGAAGTGAGTTTTTTTGTGGGATAAAATATTGAAAAGATGAGAATATTTTGTGACCTAAAATCTAGAATATATGTGAATTATTTTGTGACACATAACTTGAAAGGATGTGAGTTTATGAAGGCTTGAATTTTGTAAAACTATGAGCCACTGAGACTATCTTTGTGATGTTTTTTGAGTTGATGAAGGACTATAATGTGTATAATATGTGAGTTGAGGATGATGAATGTGATATGTGAAGGAGGACTATAAAGTTTATAAAATTCAAGCTTGTGACAAATCCGTTTGAGGATAAAAACTTGATATAGAATGGAGGCCTAACTTGGGGATCTTATGGAGGAATTTGTGTTGGTCTTGGTCTTAGATATCTCACTTTATCCGATTCTATAAGAAGAGGGTTGTTTGGGTTTTCCTAATTGTGGGTTTTTTCCCTAGCATGGAGCCTACATGTTGTGTTCTATTGTTTCTTTATAATCTTCATGTACAATTTTGGTAATTGTTTGATGAAGAAAAACATAATAAGGCTAATAAGAAGCCAACTAAATTCACAAGCAATTATCATGAAAGAGAAATAAACCAAGCAACTTGATTTCACAACATGGTATTAGAGCTAAGGTGAAGGAAAGTAGGCAATTTGAAGATCATTGTTAGTTGGATTTTTAAAAACAATATTGTAAAAGAAGACACCCTCTTAGCAAATATTTATCTATCAAAAACATTGTTGGAAGCTCTCCTTTAACAAGCACTACTCAAAAGGTTCTATGGCATCATGATTATCTACAAGTTCTTAAGTTATATAACTAAAGGACAAGACATGAAGAATATGATTTCATTCAAGGCAAGACTGTAGAGGATAAGAGACATATGAGGTCTATTTGAGATAATTTGATGCAAATACAGGCTACAAAACAAGAATAAATCCATCTTTTCATACAACACTATAGTCTTATGAGGAAAGTCTACATGAAGCACATCCAAAATAGTGATAGTGATGGCACTCAAATCTTAAATCTTTGTAGCATCCGAAGTTAGGGAGAAGTTGTTTTCGTATCTCTCTTATCACATGATTAGGATGAATTGAGGAAAAAGGCCGAAGACAAGTTCTAGACAATTTTGTGCATGTTTAGGATTAAGTAATTCTCTATGAACAGTTCATTGAAATTTATTTGTTATTATAGGTGGAGTAGAGGCCTATTTGGAGTTGATTTCAGGGTTGGAATAATAGGACAAGGGGCCACATTCTCCTAGAATAATAACAGAAAAATGGGGATTGTTAAAGGAGGGTTAGCACAAGTCTAGAAGAGATATTTGGCCTTAGAAAGAACATGTATGTAGTATCACAAGGTGCCCTAACTAAAGGGTTGAGATTATCCTTCTAGGATAACCAAGAGAAGCTAAGGAGGAAGGACATTATCCTTAAGAGGTTCCGGGCTAGAAATCTGTGTTTTTCTCCTTGAAATGTAAGGTCAAGTTCGATGTGATACAACAAGGAGATCTGAGACCCTTTCATGGCTTGAAAAGAGGGTCAAAAGGTCTATGATGAACCTAGCATAAGGGACTAATATTCTCATGATGATGCATTGAAAGGATAAGGTCATACATGAAGGTAACACTGAAGTTTGTTGGCTAAGGTAACCCGAAGCAGTGGTTGATGTGCCCTAGTTTAGGGCTCCTTCAATGATAGATTGCCCTTAAAGGGTTGTCCTAAATTCTGTATTAAATCGCTCAAGAAAAATGCATAAAATGGGAGGTAGAGACCCTAAGTGAAGTGAGATATGGCCACATTATTTTGAGGGTATCCTAATCTTCAAGTGGGCCATATTCAGTCTAAGAGAATGTATAGTAGTGAGAGCATATGGGTAGCAGGAAAGGGAAGGAAGAAAGATATGGTTTTGGATGGTTAGAGAAGTAGCCTATTGATGAGCCTCATCATTGGGTAATTATATGGGCCTTAATTCACCTCCTAGCTTAGTCAAACCAACTTTTCTCACAACTTATTACATGTTTTTGATTATATTTTGTTTATGAGATGAGTTAGAATTAGATATTATGCCTAGTGGACTAATATGCATTGAATGTGGGATTGAAGGAGAAAATCAAGGATTTTTGGCAACTACTAAGGTTAAAACTCGAATGGGACAAGGGAGAGGGATTGTAGGAGGTAAATCCTCCTCATTTAATTCTCCCCCATTCAAATATTCCTCCATCCATCACACCAGCTCAGAGTGCAAGAAGCCAAGCCATGAGGATTAGAAGGCAGCCGAGCAAGTGAGAGACAAAGAGTTAGTTTATCTCGAGTTCGGGAGCCGAGCCTCCCTGATTTTAAGGAAGTCATTGGGGACTTCAGTTGTATAAGTAGAGAGGCCTAGAGCCTCATTAGGATTCGAATTTTTGTTGTAAAACTCTAAGCTATTTTCGAGCTCCAGACTTGTGAAAGTTTTATTGATGTAATTTTCTGTTTTGGTAATAAGAATGAGTTTTGTTTTGAGCCAACACTGAGTTAACTCAGAGAAAAAAGAAAAGAAAAAGAATAAGGACTTAGGTGAAAACCTCCATGAGGCGCCTGAGTCCCACTATCGGGTTGAAAACCTCTTGGGGCGGCCCAATGGTGTCAATATAAAAAAAGAGAGAAAAAATGAGAATAAAAAGATCCATGGGTGAAAACCTCTCTTGAGGCGCCTAGGGCAAATAGCTAGGATGAAAACCTCTCAGAGGCAGCCTAGTTTTTTTCAAAAAAAAAGAGAGAAAAATCATGAAAATTTCTATTTTGCAGGTCAGCGAGAAGGACGATCAAAGAACAAAGGAGGATCACCAAGAGATCAAAGTGCAAGAGGGAAATTCCCAACAGTTAGCTCACCATGGATTAATTAGAATCCTAATAGAAGATGCCCTCCAAAACCTCAGAATTCCTATACAATGATCCGTTTTTAGAGACATGTAGGCAAAGGAGGACATCAAAGCTCTCACATATGATGTTAGTCCTACTGTCAGTGAAGAGGAAGAGGAAGAGACTGAAGCAGAGGAAGAAGAAGTAGAGCAGGAAGAAGAAGAAACAAAAGGAGATGAAGATGAGATGGATGCAGAAGAAGGTGAAATAGAAGAAAATGAGGAAGATGAAGAAGAAGAGGAGACTGAGAAGGAGGATGATGAAGAAACAGAGGAGGATGTTAAGGAGGAAACTTATAAAGATGATGAGGATCTACAAGAGGAAGAAGAAAGGAAAGACATAGGTGAAGAAAGAAATGGGAAAGAGGGGGTAAAAAACAAGGAGGAGTCACCTAGGGTGTCTCCAGAACCCACTGAGAGAGAGGCAGTAGCTGCCCTCATCGCTCTTAGCATCCCCATCAAGCAAAAACGTAAAAGACAGAGGTAGACCCCCTTATATTTTAGAACAAGGAAAAGCACAAGAATAAGGCAGGGGAAACCCCAAACACCAACCAAAATTCCCATTGTGATTGAAGACTCACCTAAACAAAAAAAGAAAATGCCTTCCTCTAAGTCTCCTATCACCTATGTGAGAAGTCCTATGACTAGATAAACCTCCTCCAAGGGAAAAGCAATCCTACAGGATACACAACAGAATCTACAGGAAGCAGAAGCAGTCCTACAAGATACTCTGCTGAACCTATAGGAGACACAAAAATTGGAAAAGGAGGTAGGCCAACAACAAGGAACTAAAGAAGAGGACCTAGAGTCAAAATAACCTAGCCCCCAACCTAACCTTGACTCCTACTACAGGTTTATTGAAGGAGGCAGGGTCATACCTCAAAAATTTGCTATTCCACTATTCTTCGAGCTTGAGAAGGAGAGAGCCAGAACTCACCGATGGATGCAGATCACCAAATCCAAGGGGGTGGAAGACATTGGGCACATGGAGGAGAAGCTCAAGGAGATGGGCAGAGAGCTAAGTAGCTTGAGAGACAGAGAGGCCATAATGAAAAATCAACTAGAAACAAAAAATGCATGGTTGAGAGGACAACTGCAAGAAAGAGAGAATCAATTGGCATGTATGGCCAATCTCTCTTTAGAAGCAATCTAGTGTAGGATGCTAGCTAAATCTTATTCCCTATACCTCAAAGAATAGTGGATGCAATTCCAGATCAAGGCCCTAGCACAGAGAGGCACCATACCATTTTAGGGCTACGGGCAGTTCATTGATCTTTTCGATCATAACACCCTAGAAGATAGGGCCAAGATGTCTGAGTTTTATTTTCACAACATGGTCTTAACAAACATGAATGTATGGGAACCTAATGCCAAGCTAGGAGATTTACAGTTGATGGCTTTGACATCATGAATGAACCATGAGGAATCAAGGGCCCGAGAGATGAAGAAGATATTGGCAAGAGAGAAAATTGAATCTCTTATGATCAGAGCTGAACAGTCAAATTCCATGGCCCTCATCAGTACCCATAATTTGATTGCAAATGATCCTCAGATTGCACCTAGGTATCTTGCTGTCCAAGAGCATGCAATTTCACATTTTGAGGACATGTTCAGGCTGTTAGGCAATGATATCATACATGCTTGCCTGAGGAGATGGAACACATTGCCATACAACTTAAAGATAAGAGAGTACCACTCTCCTCAAATATTGAGAGAAGCACTAAACATGACACCCATGTACAAGCAATCTATGCAAAGGCTGAAAGTCAATTGGATTGGCCTAAAACTCAGTCCACCACTACTCTTAGGAATGCAAGAAGGAAGGAAGGAAGAAGAAGAAAAGAGGTAGTGGGAGGAGGTAGAAAGGAAAGAAGGTTTTTATGAACAAGAATAGGAAACCACAACAGAGGCATGGGATGCCAGGGAGGCCACTAGAGCTATGAAGGATCTTGATATTGATTAAGTTGCTCAGAGGATGAGCAACACTTTCAGTAGGGGGTGATGATGAGCCTCATCATTGGGTAATTATATGGGCCTTAATTCACCTCCTAACTTAGTCAAACCAACTTTTCTCACAACTTATTACATGTTTTTGATTATATTTTGTTTATGAGATGAGTTAGAGTTGGATATTATGCCTAGTGGACTAATATGCATTGAATGCAGGATTGAAGGAGAAAATCAAGGAATTTTGGCAAATACTAAGGTTAAAACTCGAATGGGACAAGGGAGAGGGATTGTAGGAGGTAAATCCTCCTCATTTACTTCTCCCCCATTCGAATATTCCTCCATCCATCACACCAGCTCAGAGTGCAAGCAGCCAAGCCATGAGGATTAGAAGGTAGCCGAGCAAGTGAGAGACAAAGAGCTAGTTTATCTCGAGTTCGGGAGCCGAGCCTCCCTGATTTTAAGGAAGTCGTTGGGGACTTCAGTTGTATAAGTAGAGAGGCCTAGAGCCTCATTAGGATTCAAATTTTTGTTGTAAAACTCTAAGCTATTTTTGAGCTCCAAACTTGTGAAAGTTTTATTGATGTAATTTTCTGTTTTGGTAATAAGAATGAGTTTTGTTTTGAGCCAGCACTGAGTTAACTTAAAGGGTTGAAGCTCTTGGGTTAGGGCCCAACCCTAGCAGCCAAGGCTCCTCTTTCTTGTATCTGTATGTTTAGATTAGTCTCATAGCTTCATTGTTAATTTTCTTTTAGATGTGTTTTCATTGCAAGTAGTGTAGATTGGATTGGTTGTTTATTAGTTTGCTTCCATTTGTGCCTTACTTCAGTAGCAGGTTAGCAGGGATAAAAGGAGTACCACAAGGTTTTCAGTGGGTGTCTTGGCCTCATTTCCTCCCTTTGGGATCATGATTTGAGGAAGGGACCCTTATGCAGCCCCAAAAACATAGATTTCTATTTCTTGCATAAGCTTTAGAGGTTACTGTATTTAAGTTAGCATTTGATCAGTTTTGAAAAGTAGGATTTCATTGCCATCTCTTTTATCTTCACTCTTGTAGTAGATTTCATCCATGCTTTCATTCCTTTCAGCAACTTTCCTCATGCATAATGTAGGCAATTAGTTCATTAATTCTTCTTTTATATCTTATGTGAATGCTTCTTGTTTGCATAGCTTGGTGGGAATTATACATGTTTTATATAGAGAATGTGCTTTAGGAGGAGACAAAGACTTCATAGACAACAACCACCTTCCACTCCATCCACCATAGTCATTCCTTGTTTTCACCATCACCTTCACTAGATTTCATTATTTTTCATAGAAATTCTTCCAAGCACATTGAGCGAATCCAACCATCCTCTATCTTTGTTGTTGATTTCTGAGTGATCCTAGACCTTTCCTCACTTCATTCCACCCATCTACCACCTTCCCTAAGCCTTCCATCACCTCCAACACCTTCGATTTTGCTCTTGGCAATATCCTTTAGGTTTACAGGGAATCGTGTAGGTTTCTAGTACATCCTGTAGGTTTTCCTGAAATGGCCTGTTTTGAGGTCGAATTGAGGGAAGTTATCTAGGAAGCCAAAAAAAGCCTCCCAAGGGTCTCCCACACCATCCAACCATCTCCTAACCATTCCATCCATCCTCCAACATCCTTAATTCACCTGCCACATCACCAAAAGAAATTAGTTTGCATACTTGATTTTGCATGAAAAGACAAAAGGACAAAAACAGATTTATCTGAGTCCCTTTACTTGCACATTAGTGATGTTTGGTGCTTCTTACTTCCATGCTTATATAGTAGCATTTGGTTCATGATAATTTAGCATTACTGAAAAGCATAATTTCTTGGCAGTTAATTAGGAAATGGTGTGATTTAGCATTGAATTTCGGTCTTTTCCATTACTGCAGTAGAGTAGCTCTCCCTTAGAGCAAATTTCCCTTTCTTCCATCAAGAAACCAAGCTTCTTCTGACTCCATAGAAGTTTGGCTTTAAAACCTCAGTGATCTCTCGCCAGCTGAACCGTGACAAAAGGCAGAACCATCACTGTTACTTGTGTATACAACACTGTCACCTCCAAGTTTGTACGAACCCCGGGTTGATAAAGTAAAGTTGGTAGCCCAGGAGTTGCAGCATTCTTGCTGCAATACTGGCGCTAATCACCTATATACAATGGTTAGAGGACTGTTAATGGTTTTTTGGGAAGCCCTAACTATTGTAGACAAGTGGCAGAGTTGTCACAACAAGTGGGTCGTACGTTGATACCCTAAGGATTGAATTTTGAAAGCAGCCAACGAGTCAAGTGGGCTAGTTATTGTTCCCTAGATCAATCAAGCTTTGACTATAGTTGGGCAGATATGAAATCCCTAAGAAGAAATCTTTAAGTGAAATTGGAACAATGTTTAGTGGGTTGATTGTGCAAGTCCTAGGTGTAGCATTTTGGAGCATCCAGATTGTTGAAAATATGGATAGATCTAAAAATTGATTTGTCACAAAGTTAGGTCAGTGGGCAGATCTGGAGGATGGGATGTAATGTAGGATGTAGTAAGTGAATACCTCAAGTGCAGGATCATGAAAGAAGGAATCATCGTCTATTAGGAGGAAGATTTGGAGCCTTAATTAAGAAGTTGTGGATTAACAAAATCAGTGATAAGAGGGTTGGATGAGGAAACTACAACATATCTCCATAGAATAACATGCATTTGATGTAAGGGAGGTATGAGTACTTCCGACACAAGTTGAGGCTTGTTGATGTACTATCCCTATTTGAGAGGGAGTGAGTATGTATTTATCCTCTCATGTTGAGAGAGAGTAAGTTTGGACACATGGTTCTCCTTGTGTCATATACTATGACAAATTCTGATTGGCATCTTAAGTTAAGTACATGGGAATGGATAAGGAGAATGATGAATTGGAATAACATCTTGGACAAACATTCTAGAGTCGTGTACTGTGACAGATTAGGATGGACATCCTAAGTCAAGTACATGAACTTGGATAAAGAATGGTATGGTGGACAAACATTTCTTTGAGGGAAATGGTCTAGTGGAGGACATACTCGAGGTATCCTAAGTAGAGTATGTGCCTCGAGGTATCCTTGTATATGAGTCAATAGAAGTGTCCTTGAATGTGAAAATCTCCTTGGCAAGTGTTCTTATGAGCCAAGGTATCCTTGTATATGGTCTAGTGGAGGACATACTCGAGGTATCGTAAGTAGAGTATGTGCCTCGAGGTATCCTTGTATATGAGTCAATAGAAGTGTCCTTGAATGTGAAAAGCTCCTTGGCAAGTGTTCATATACAAGGAGCTTTTCACATTTAAGGACACTTCTATTGACATCGTCCTGATTGACTTTAGTATCCGCATCACCATCATCGCACTCTGTATCAATAGAAGTGTCCTTGAATTTACCTTTATTTTGCAGAAATTCATCGATCTCATCATCATCTTGAAACACTTGCCAATACCTTTGATTTTTGGGGACAACTGGGCGATGCTTCACGTGGATCTCAAACTTGTTGTTTGAATTCATCGGAATTTTCAAATTACTTAATGTTGTTGCAAGTGAATCTGCAATGACATTCTAAGCACGGGGAACACAAGTTATAGTATGATCAGAAAATACTTTCAAGATATCCAACACCGCATTGCGGTAATGTCACACGGAATGAGTCGTTCTTGCAGACAAGACCGACCTCCCTAGTATCTAATGATATCTAGTGACAAGCAAGCCAATCAAAATCTATCTTTCTCTAAATATGCAATTTATAAACAAAGGCAAACAAGGGTTTTAGGCCTACCTTGGGTCCAATGCAAGTTTTTGGAAGCCCCGCTCCTTTGATCCAAATGAGCTCCCTTGTAGCGAATCTGCAAACACAAACAAGCACACAAATTAAATAGCACCTGAAAAGCCAATATAATAAAGCATACTTATCATGATGATCAAGGAATTCATGAAACAAATCACATAAGACAATTTGTTGAGAAAAATGAATCTGATTGTATTAATTCAAATCAAAGAAGAACTTTACAACCTGTGCCTTGATGCTGTACAAGCTCCTCCCAGGGTCCATCAAGAAGTCTCCTCTACTTTGACAAGTTTCACTCTCTTCCCAATGAATCCAAAAGGTATGTGATCTATCCTCTCAAGCTTAACTAGGAAGTCTCAATTCCACCAGCATTTACCCTAAAAAATGTTCAGCTTCTAACCTACCTAGCAACCAGCCCAATGCCTTAATTTATAGTGCAATGGAGGGAAGTTACTAGGTCCACCTTCAAAGGGATAAAGCCCTCCTTCAAAGGGATAAGCTCCTCTCATCAAGGGATTAGCTCCTTCTCTTTTGGGATGCATGAACCACCTAAGAGCGAACCATCCACACCAAAATTCCTTCTAGAATCATCTATAATTAACGCAAAGTGAGTTTTTTAGAATAAACTTGCGCCTTTTTGACTTTCACAGGGGTCCGCACCCACTCCTTTAGAGACAGAGCGGGCAGGTCCACAGGTAACATGAACAGGGGGTGTGGGACCGCAGGCAATAGTGAGAGAAAGTGCGGAACCAGAGGTTTAATGATTTTAAAGGTCTTTCTCTCATTTTCAAAGCTTGACATGAAGAGACGAGGTTTGAGACTTGCTTAGGAGGACAGTATGAATGATGATAGACCCATACTGACTGCAAATAGTCATGGTGACAATATTTTGTGTAACAGATTGCCCCCTAAAGTGCGAAGTCTGTAGTAGATGAGGATTTCATTTATCATCTAGGAAGAGTGAAGTACTTTATCATTTCGAGGATCATCTTGTGGAGAGCCCAGTTGGAATCTGTAAAAACATTCAATGCAAAATATATATATGAGATCATATCATCGCTGAGGTAGGCATTCCCATACTCAGATCAAAACTGACTAGAAAACAAACTATTGCTCTGATATAGGACTGATCTTGTAATACATCAAAAGTGTAGACACAGTATGGACGCATCAATCTGTTTATGAATAGTCCACTGTATAATGAATACAAAATTCCTCGCAGCCTGGATGGTGGAAACTAGATCCAGGGTCTTCATTTCTACTTCCCGAAATAGTACGATTTTATCCATGTGAATGAATGTGTCGAAGTCGAACATGGTAGAAACCACTTGATTACCAATCAATGATGTAAACTGTTAAGAAGTGTGAGAGAAACCACCAGTAATGTCAATGGATCTCAAAGTACTCAGTACAATCCATGAGATGTGAATAGATGTGTTGATGTCGAACATGTCACGGAATCCTTTGATCGAAGGTCAATGATGCAACCTATCGTCGAAAGCGAGAAACCTTCCATTGAGGCATGCAGATCCCAAGGTACTGACGATTTCTAGATCATCTTTCTAGATAATGAGTTGAAGTCAATAGAAAGCGATCCGTCGTAGGCAAGCCCACAACACGAAATCATAGATCAAGTTTGAAGAAATTTAGTTACAAGGATTGACTCAGGGATGGTCAAAATGGATGAAAGATATTTCATAGATGAATGGCTTATTTGCACTGACCTCTTGAACACATAACGACACAGCAGATGGTTTGGTGACAATTGACCCAAAGTTAATACCCAGAAACCGACTGAAGACTTTCAATATGGTTTGATCAATTTTTAGGCAAAGGATTTCCCAACCCAGGTGAATAAAAGTGTCGTGTTCAAGAGTGGTTACAAAGTATGACAAACAGGCTCATTTTTCTCTCTTTTCCCCCACCATTTCTGGCAAGTACCTCTTTATTTTTGACAAGATTGAGGAGGATAACATTTGCTTGATTATAAGCTCATCCTTCGGATGAGTCCAACTTAGTTTAAATTCGAACCCTAAGAAGGAGTGGTCCGTTCCTGTTTGTAATTGAACAGGTCCTTTACTGTTAAATTTTAACGAGTCCAGTAGAGGAGAAATTCGATGTTTTTCAATTTTAGAGAGTCTGAAAAAACTTAAGAAAACTCCATGGTTGTCCTTTTTCGTAAATTTGTGTCTCCCAAGCCCGAAAAAGTATAAAATAATACTTGAGAGAACCGCTTTATCATTACGACCAAGGAGTACTTTTCATAATTAGTGCCTCTGATCCGAAAAAGTAAAAAAGCGATCAATGACACGTCGTTTTATGACCAATATCGAATTTGAAACGACAAAAATCCGACAATCTTTTCATGTTTATACGGTCAGAAAAAGAGCTGTAAGTGGACCGTCTTTTTGATTCCGTTTTAACGAGTTTAAAAAGAGAAAGCTCGACAATCTTTTCATATTTTAGGAGTCAGAAAAGAGCTTAAAGAAGACTCTCTGGTTTCACTCTTTCGTAAGTTTTAATGAGTTCGAAAAAGGGATAAAAATGTACTCATATGGCCGACTTTCAATTTAATTTACGAGCAGGAAAAGACGGAAAGAACTCGACATTTTCATTTGTTTTACGAGAATGAAAGATAGCAAAATAATCTCGAGATTTTCATGAGTTTAACGAGTCTTGAAAATAATTGAAATTGACTCGAGATAGGTTTCATTTTTACAAAAGCTTGAAACGGAGAAAAACTATGCTTCAAAGTAGTTTCATTTTTACACAAGCTTGAAACAGAGAGAAAACTGTGCTTGATGCCCCCTAAGCGTAACTGCTAGAGCGCATGCCCCCCCCAGCTTCATTTCATTCAACTAATTACACTGCTGGTAATTAATATCTGGATGGAATGAAGGTTCATTTATGAGATCATTTGAAAGACTCGACCTAAAACTGTAAGAAAATTATGAAAAAAACTGAAATAACTAACTTAAATATACAACTTAACATTTATGAGATC
Source organism: Pinus tabuliformis (assembly GCA_031772625.1). NCBI lineage: Eukaryota > Viridiplantae > Streptophyta > Pinopsida > Pinales > Pinaceae > Pinus > Pinus tabuliformis. Next base: position 142,549,120 of record CM062807.1, read on the forward strand.
TAGTCAAACTCTCGACTCAATTAGAGGATGATTTGTTTCATTTTTTAACGAGCTTGACATAGGAAAAGAACTATGCTCGGATCCGGTTTCATCTTTACACAAGCTTGAAACGAAAAACTATGCTTGTTATAAGTTCGCATGCCCCTAGCATAATGACGCAAATCGAGGTACATGCCCCCCAAGCTTCATTGCATTCAACCAGGTGGATGAAATGAAGGTTTACTTTCAAGATCTCGGAAAGACTCGGGGGAGTTGTTTCATTTTTTAGTGAGGTTGACACAGGAAAAGAACTATCCTCAAAAACCTTGTTTAATTTTTTAAACGAGCTTGACACAAGATAAGGAACTATGCTCATAACTACTCTCTACAATATACCTAACAAGGAACTATACTCTAAAAATCCTTGATTCATTTTTTAACGAGCTTGACACAAGATAAGGAGCTATGCTCATGACTCCTTGTTTTATTTTTTAACGAGCTTGACACAAGACAAGGAACTATGCTCAAGTCTACTCTCTACAATCTACCTATATAACCTACAATCTACCTGATTCGTTTTTTAATGAGGTTGACTCAGTAACAAGAACTATCCTCTAAAATCCTTGATTCATTTTTTTAACGAGCTTGACACAAGACAAGGAACTATGCTCTAAAATCCTTGATTCATTTTTTAACGAGCTTGACACAAGACAAGGAACTATGCTCAAACTCACTGATTCATTTTTTAACGAGGTCGACACAGTAAAAGGAACTTTCGTCGAACAAATGATTCATTTTTTAACGAGGTTGACACAGGAAAAGAACTTTCCTCATACTTACTGATTCATTTTTTAACGAGGTCGACACAGTAAAAGGAACTTTCCTCGAAACCCTGTTTCATTTTTTAACGAGGTTGATACAGGAAGAAACTATCCTCACATAGCCTGTTTCATTTTTTAACGAGGTTGATACAGGAAAAAACTATCCTCGTGGACACCTGTTTCATTTTTTAACGAGGTTGGCACAGGAAAATAACTATCCTCGCAACCCTTGATTATGGCTTCCAACTGGAAGAAACACATGTCAATGGACACAACTTGATCATGGCTTCCAAGAGGTCTTCATCAGAAGGAAGAATAGTTCTCTGGAAGGAACACATGTCAAGGGACTCAAAAGGGATAAGAACATCATGTTCAAGTAATCCCATAGAGTTTTCCATGTCAATTACCGGATCTAAATCAAAGGAAGATGAGCAAATAGTGAGAGGATCACGTACATCGGTAACTGAAATCATGGGACCAGTTGTCACATAATTAACCCGTGGCGGGGTAGGTACGACTTAGAATTAGAACATTTAGGGGTGTCATATTATTGGTAGTTGAAACAAGACTAGGGAACGAAAGCTGGTCTACAGTCACAATATTTCCATTGTGAGGGAAAGACATCACGCGAAAGAGTGTAGATACGACAACGTTCATTGCATAAACACTCGCCCAAGGAGTAAATTGAAATCCAAGGGACCTCGAACTACCATAAGATCAATATAGACAGTTTTACCTTCCAAGGTAATAGAAAACTTAGGAAGGATCCCTAAAGGTTCACTAATGGTTCTGTTAAAAGCTTTCAGATTTTGTGTAATAGGTGCAAGCTGAGGGGAACCCAAAGCTTTCCAAGCAGTTGAGGATAAAATACTAACAGAAGCACCTTCATCTACCTGTGTGCGGTGAATTTCCCTACCACCAACCTTGACAATGATTTGGAAAGGGATGGAGGAAGGAAGATGAGGTTCTGTCAGTCTATTCCAATCAAAGGAAAAGACCTCAGTACTTGGAGGGGGTTCCGTAGAAATAGTTGAAATGCCCCTCGGCATAGAATAATCTGATGTAGCAAGAAGAACCTAAGCGGTATGAATTTCACTCTCTAAAGGGAGAGTGGGATCAACCGAATGTGAAATTGAATCGATCACTTGATCAACTAATGGACCATCAACCTGAGTGACATGAGTTTCACTCTGCAATGGAAGAGTGGGATCGACTGTACTTGAAATTAGTTCAATCACTCCGTCAGTTGACGGTAGGTTGGGAGAAAGTTTACGGTAACCAGTTGGAAATTCTCGCTGTGGAACAATAAGGTTTTCCAACAATTTCGAGGCTTCAATCATGTGAGGGAAAATGTGAGTTTGATGAATCCCTTTGCATAACTTACAAGGAAACCTAACTTTACCCTTTTTCCCAGGAACCTGACTATCACTGGTTGATGGATCAATGGAAAGTTGATGAGATTTTTCTGACCATACTTCCAAGACCTTTGGAATACCAGGACAATTGATAAGGAAGTGGTCACCCTTACAAAGCCTGCAAGGGTATTTGGGTTTACGATGAATGTCGGAGTTTTCCTCAACACAACTAACACTTACAGTCGTGGTTGGTTGGTTGACTTCTTTCTTATCTTGCTTCTTCTTCTTCTTCTTCTTCTTCCCTTTCTTCTTCTTCTTAGCCACCTGGTTACTAGCATCAAGGCTTTTACCAAGTGAAGAGGAAGAAATGGAGGAAGAAAAATTAGGTGAAGAAGGTAAAGGGTCAACAGAAGGTTGGTGATGTTGAGATGGTGAACTCTGTTGAGGTGAAGCATTCGGTTGAGGTGGAACAATTGGAGTATTTGGGGCCAACGAAGTTGAAAATAACCATATCGGTAAACCTATTGTAAATCCAGGTAATGACAAAGTGGCCATATAAGGAGGATCAACATTTCCAAAGTAAGGAAAAGTACTAGGATTCTCGTTAAGAGGGGTTCCTTGGTTGGTAAATTCCGGAACAGTTGCCATTATATTCAACTTCAGTGAATTTTATTAACAATTTAAGACTAAAATTAACAATTAACAATTAACAATTCACACCTATGGTCTCTAAAAGTAAGAACAAACAAATTAACACGCGCTATCAAATCTAGGAGTCAAACCACACACAAACAATAACTTTCCGTACTGAAAACACTAGTTGGTGATGAAATCCAACGTCGCAGAATTCAATACAGAAATGGCGGTTGGAACAGTTACCTCGACAACCTGCTTAATGAAACAGACTGGCACAAGTTTCTCCACTATAACCGTCTCGAGTGAAGATAACCCCCCAGAGAGTCCAAGTGAGTCTAGTCGACGTCTGCTCCAGGTACAGTGGGATCTTCCCTCCACCGTCACCTTAGGAAAGAATCCTATGGATTATGGCCATTAAGGTTACCAACAGAAACAAATATACCTGGGGGAACAGTCTACGATCCGATACACACGCAAAGGCAGAGTAACAAAGCTCAATCCCCTTGAAGGCTCCTTGACATAATCCAAGGTTTACCAACAAGTGACCCCAGGCTCCTCGACAATGGTTAATCCGAGGTTTACCGTTTTTAATACGTGTATATCTGCTATCGTTCCCAATGAGGAAGAATTGATTACCTCACTACTTCAGATATGATCTCGTGCTTCTCCTTTAAGAGGAGCTTTCCCAGAGCATAGATGTAACAATTGGAATTTCTCCCTACCGCAAGATCAACTACATGCTTGTTTTACTATCTTGGAGAGTTAATTACTCCCTACTCCAAGATACTAGCCTAAGCTAGATTGGTGGAAAGAGCCCTAAAAATGTAAAAATTACTAGATGAATTTAATTAAGCGTTGTGTGATTTAGGCTGTTATTACTCAAAAGGATAAATGGATATGAAACCAATGGTGTTATGACTTGACCCAAAACTGAATGCAATCGAATATGATAATGTAATCTTTTCAATTCGATGAATCCTAACTAAAGTAAGGAGAGAGTTTCCATTCACTTCCAACAATGCAAGAAATTGATCACTAAGAGAAAATATAACAAATTCTCTAATGCACTAATTTCATCAAGAAAAACTAATGCAAATCAATTCCAAAAGTTTTTGTTTGTTTTGTTTGTTTGTTTGTTTGTTTGTTTTTTTGTGTTAAAAACAAGAATAAAAATATGTAAATTCAAATCAAAGAAAGCTGATCTAAATCTACGATTGATTTTTCAGAATGTAAACTATGCAATTGTAATCTATGCACAATTCATTTGAAAAGTATGCAAATGTAATCTATGCACATTTTTCATTCATATTCTGAAAATGAAAATTCTAATTATGAAAATGTGATCTATGCAAGAGAATTCTCAAACACAAGATGATTCTAATGTAATCTAAGAACCAATCAAGTGCAAGTCAAGAAAATTGGGTGAGAGTTCCAAAGATAAAAAAATAAAAACACTCAAAGGCGATTAACACTCATACACAATTTAGCCCCCCCCGGCGAATGAGGGGGAAATTTTTTTGCAAAAACAAAAGAAAAAAGATGAAAAATTATGAAAAGACTGAGACAAACCTCCTAGTAATGACCAAAGGAAATCAAATTAAGAATTTCTCAAAAAAGAGACTCAAAACACCCAATTGATAAAATCTTAAAACAGGAATGCCAATGGAATTAACGTAAGAAAAGTTCCTGACAAGTCACGTGTAGATTTGGGCAGAGTCTAAAAACACATAAACAAATCCTAAGTTGATTGAAAGAGAAAATCTTAAGTTTTTCAAAATTTGACAAGGTCCGCAGGCCCCCAGTATACCCAGGTGTGGTACCGCTCTGTGTGTAAAGCAAAAGTGCGGACAGGTTTGCACTGTGTTACAAGCAGAGGGTGCGGTCCTCTCCCAAAAGTATGAAAAACAAAAAATCATCCAAGATCTACTACACCTACCCAATTCCACACACAACAAGCCAAAAACAGAAACAAAAACACAGTTTCTCAAGTCAAAGTAAAGCAAAGGAAAAAATAAAAAATTCAAGTCCCTAGTATGGTCGCCATTTTGTCACACGGAATGAGTCGTTCTTGCGGACAAGACCGACCTCCCTAGTATATAATGATATTTAGTGACAAGCAAGCCAATCAAAATATATCTTTCTCTAAATATGCAATTTATAAACAAAGGCAAACAAGTGTTTTAGGCCTACCTTGGGTCCAATGCAAGTTTGTGGAAGCCTCGCTCCTTTGATCCAAATGAGCTCCCTTGTAGCGAATCCGCAAACACAAACAATCACACAAATTAAATAGCACCTGAAAAGCCAATATAATAAAGCATACTTATCATGATGATCAAGGAATTCATGAAACAAATCACATAAGACAATTTGTTGAGAAAAATGAATCTGATTGTATTAATTCAAATCAAAGAAGAACTTTACAACCTGTGCCTTGATGCTGTACAAGCTCCTCCCAGGGTCCATCAAGAAGTCTCCTCTACTTTTACAAGTTTCACTCTCTTCCTAATGAAGCCAAAAGGTATGTGATCTATCCTCTCAAGCTTAACTAGGAAGTCTCAATTCCACCAGCATTTACCCTAAAAAATGTTCAATTTCTAACCTACCTAGCAACCAGCCCAATGCCTTAATTTATAGTGCAATGGAGGTAGGTTACTAGGTCCACCTTCAAAGGGATAAATCCCTCCTTCAAAGGGATATCTCCTCTCATCAAGGGATTAACTCCTTCTCTTTTGGGATGCATGAACCACCTAAGAGCGAACCATCCACGTCAAAATTCCTTCTAGAATCATCTAGAATTAACCCAAAGTGAGTTTTTTAGAATAAACTTGGCCTTTTTGACTTTCACAGGGGTCCGCACCCACTCCTTTAGAGACAGAGCGGGCAGGTCCGCAGGTAACATGAGCAGGGGGTGCGGGACCGCAGGTAACATGAGCAGGGGGTGCGGGACCGTAGGCAATAGTGAGAGAAAGTGCGGAACCAGAGGTTTAATGATTTTTAAGGTCTTTCTCTCATTTTCAAAGCTTGACATGAAGAGTTGAGGTTTGAGACTTGCTTAGGAGGAAAATATGAATGATGATAGACCCATACTGACTGCAAATAGTCATGGTGACAATATTTTGTGTAATAGGTAAGCCTGCATTCAAGGATGCTTAGCTTGGTATTCCCCTTTCACCTGCTTGATAACTAATTTGGAGTCACCATACACTGAAATCATTTTAGCATTCAATTTTATAAGAACTTTCAAACCAGCAATTAAAGCTTCATATTCAGTCTCATTGTTTGAACAGTCAAAAGCTAGTTTATAAGAGCAGACCATTACATTGCTTGGCACTTTGTTTGGGGCGAAAACAAGGCTGCGTATCCAAATACCAATTCCAACACCTTCCTTTCCTACCGTGCCATCAAAGTCCATGCTCCACAGGCCTGTTTCATCCTCTTCCAAATGCTGAAATTCTGTTTCTTTTCCTTGTTGTCCATTAACATGTTGCTGCTGTCGAACGACTGATTGCTCGGCGATAGTATCAAGTCTTTGTCTTTCTTGTTTTAAGACTTCTCTGAAATTTTCAGTGATCTCGAGAATGTCTTCTACTTCTACTATTTGGATATTTACATCATTAAAACTATCTGAATACAAAACAAATGATTCTAGATCAGTATGTACATTGTTGATCAGATGATTTACCGGTTTCTCCTTGCTAGTGATCATGTACTTCATTTTCTGTTCCCGGTATAGTTTCCTCATCTAACCGAACACGAGAATGGTAGCATAGGAGAAATCAAGTTGCATTGTCCCTTTAATCTTTGCTCCCCAAGATCTGGAAAGAAGCATGCCAAATCTAGGAGGTATATCCGCCACCACCACGTCCATCAAAACATTTTTAGCTGGAATCTGATCCAAACTGACCACCAAATCCTTGATAAGGCCAATGCACCTTACTCTACCGGAATCGAAAGAGTAAAGGTCATGATATTTTCTAGTGATATCCAATCCCAATTTCTCCATGATGGCCTTAGGCATGAGATTATGAGAGGCTCCAGAATCAAACATAGCATTATGTAGCAAAAGTCATGCATCCTGAGACTGGTATAAAAAGGAGCGACATCACTATCTTGAGACTGACCTTGCAATGCTGGCCCAAAAATTAACTCGGGACTGTCATCCTCCACGTTCACCATGTTGGATGATGGATCTAAATTCAAAATTTTAGACACTTGACCTTTATAATTGTTGTTATTCATCAACTTGGTCAAAGGAATGGATATTTTCAGCTTAGCAATTTCGTTTTCTAAGTTAAAAACTGAAACTTTTTCTACCTCTTTCGCTGGAACATCTTTCTTTTCAGTTTTCTCCTTTGACCCACTTGGCTGATTGGGTCTTTCACTTGCTGATGTCGTTTTGGTGGTGTTAGGATCAGCTGTCTCTTTTCCCTTTTTTTGCTCATTGGGAGGATCATTCTTTGACGCTGCTGCCTCCTTCCTTTTCTGAATTGGATCACGGGCACATCTCTGTTTCAGAGTGAATATTGTTGCTGCTGAGCTGACAAAGCATTGATGTATCCTCTTTGGTATTCATCGGACTCTTCCTCAAGAACTGTCTCATTTGCCAAAATGAAATTTTCATCCCTTTGTTTAGCTGAATTCTCGGAGTACTCCTCACCTTCAGTGATGAAAAATGGCATATCATCGGGCGTAAAGAAATGATTTTCTTCTCCAATCACATTCTCCTCTTCATCTGATTCTGGACCATGTACAAAATTTTGTTGTAGAGGTGTCTGCACCTGCTGCTGCGCTGCTTGATCTTGGGCTCACTGCTCTCTTTGTTTGATCCTATATTGGGGCTGCTGCTGGCCACGGAAGTTAGGATTTTTGACTTGTGGTTCAGACTTGTCAAGTTTCATTCTATCAAGCATCTGCTCCACCTTTCGAAGCACTTGGTCTGACGAGGAAGACTCTTCTTTTATTGGGACTTTCTTTTCAGCTCTTACTCTAGCTTCCTTAGCAAGCAGTTTTGCTTCAACGCTGACGACAATCTTCTACATGTCTTCCAAAGTAGTCGGATCTCTCTCTCTTAATTGATAAGCCATATCAGTATCAAAACCGTTCGGAAACTTAATCAAGGCTAGCCCCATGGGTGGCTTTATATGATCAGGGATTGCATTGTAAACTGAATTGAATCTAATACAGTAATCTTGAACAGACTCACCAACATTCCGCTTGATGTGCTCATATTCGGAAAGGATTTGAAGAGGATTTTTCTTCACTTCCCAGTGGTCTAAGAATTGTCTTTGTAGATTGGCCAATGTAGTGATGCTTGCAGCCGGCAAGGCCCTGAACCATTTCCTTACTTCACCACCAAATGTTTGTACAAACAGTCTCATGGTTACATTTTCTGCATCAATCTCATGAAGATCGAAGAAATCCGTCATTTTGTCCACATGTTGCTGAGCTATAACACTATGAGGAGTGCCATCAAACAAAGGAATTTTGCTTTGATAATCAGCGGGCATGTCATCCAAATTTTGAGGCAGTACAAGAGGTTCAAAACGAACAGCCATTTCTCTTGGTGGATTTGCAATCAGTCTTGGGGATGTTGGGGGAGTGGGTGCAACTAATGTATGGGGGGTATGAGGAGGTGTATGTGGAGGCGAAGCAATCTTGGAGTTTTGAGGAGTAGAAGGAGTGGATGGAGGCGACACTATTGCAGATTTTTGGTCAGAGGTAGTGGGCTGCACAGGAATGGTAGGAATGAAAGGAGGTTCGGTGGGAATTCTTGAGCTAGATGCAATTGCAGATGACCCAAGGGTTGCAGAAGCAGTCTCTAAGAAATCAACAATATTAGAAGCCACAATTGAAGTCTGGAGCTGATTCAAAATATAATCATCAATGGATTTATTGGCCCTTTCAGTTTCAAGATTTCTAATAAACTCAGGATTTAAGGCAGTTGAAGCAACAACGCTTTCAGATTTGGTTTCAAACAAAGACAACTCGAACTGCTCATCAAACTCAAGATCCTCAAGATACTCAAAGCCAACATGACACGATTGAGCTTTGAACACGGGAATCATAGAACTTCCCTGGCAAAGGATTCTCGGAATAAGATTGGGATTTTCGTACATAAGAGGGGGATCAGGATCCACATTTTCTCTAGTATGTCTTCTGGACGCCAGTGTGCTATTATTTCCAAGAAATCAAATGGACATTAACAACTTGTTCAGCCTATCAAATCCTAAACTTATCATCCAAAAGCTTAGAATTATCAGATGTACTGGGGTGATCTACAAGTTAGATATTCTGTTTATAAGACTAGACCGGAGATTGACTGAAGTAGCTTTTATCTACTTGCGCTAATGCAAAGCAAAAGCGTTTCGAAGGCTACCTGGCTAATCTTCAGGCTCCGTCTGTAGTTTATAAAACGAAGAACACTAACAAACAAACCATCACTTCCCCAGTACGGTCGCCACTATGTTAGAGCCTCGATTTACCTCAGGCTGAGAAAGGTAGGATCCAGGGCCAACATCAAACCACGCTTAACCTGGTAGCTAGCCCTACCAGGTCGGGAGAGGGCTCTCTTCGGGTCAATCTCAACAAAATATAATCGATGAGGGCTTGAGATGACTGATAGAAATATTGATCTTAGGCTAGGTATATGTGTGAAAAAGTTTGATTGAATAAAATGATGTTTTTTTTGGCTCAAATGGAAAGGTAGATTTTGGGTGCGGGGATTGAGGCTCAGTCTTGCAGAGATCTCAATGGGGCAAGGTAGGCAATTGATTTTGGCACTTCAAATCAAATGTGATGGAGGGATTAGACAGGTGAGGAGTTGAAGAGGGCAAGAGAAACCATGGATCCTCTCCAAATAGCTGAAAACATCAAGAAACTAAAGCAAACCTCAAGTAGAGCACTGCAATTTCAATGGATTCTACTTACACTCTTGTTTGTTTAGTTAAGAAGAAACAAGATAGAGAATGGCATACATAACACATAAGAAAATTCACAATTACAAAAGAAAGCACTGTACCAAGACAAATTTCCACATGGATCCCAAAGAGTGCTGCAAACCCTAGTCTCAATTCCTTAGCCAAAATGCTGATATGAGTGTACAATGAAGCTCAAGGCTTTCTCAAAAGTCCAACCATGCTAATGACTGAAAAACAACATAATATAGAAAACCATAGCTCATCCTTGCCTCTAGGGGTTGAGCTCACATGTTTAGGAGCTGTTTCAACTAATTCTAAACTAAGAACTAGAAATTAGGCAACAGAACAACATGCCTCTAGAAACAAGGGAACTGATTCATTCAGTTTCAAACAACTTTTAAACTGATGAATCTACCTCTACAAGTGAACATTTGACATATTTACATCATGATTCATCAATATACATTAAATTACATCACAAATATGTCATTAGGAAAGTGAAAACGTCAAACTGGCCAAAGCTGGGCGAAAAACAGAGCAATACTTGGTCAAACTGGCAATTTTTCCTCTATGCGCCGTGCCTGATTCTCTATGCGTAGCGCCTGTTTGGACCCACTTTTGGAGGCCTTCCCGATGTCCAAATTAGCTCCAAGTGTGCTTGTTGGAAATTTCTACCTGTCTACTTTCCAACCCAAGTGGAATTTTTCAATTTGGCCTCCATTTGCCCCCCCCCCCCCCCCCCCCCTCCAAAAGTCAGTTCTCCCAACACTGCTTCCTGTGTGTCAAAATAGGGGCAGTGAGGTCATTTTTTGAGTGTTTTTGACCTTTTTGAGGGCTCAAAACCTATCCAAATTTCTTGGCCATTGGTAGGAAAGCATATTTTTTCATGCCAAATCCAAAAATACTGAGTTTTTTTGCTTTGGAGGCTCCTAGCAAAAGCGAGCGCCACGTGGCGCGACGCATAGGGCAGAAAATCCTGTTTTTTGTGCCAAAAATTTCAAAAATGCAAAAAGTGCTCCAATTTTTTTGAAATTTGGGCTGAGTCTTCTCCATCAAACATTGTGTTGAGCCAAGGAAGCCTCAGCCAATATCTGAAGTCCTTCATGCTCTTTTTGCCTCCTTGATGCTCTCTTCAATTTTGCCTTCAAGCTCCTGATTCTAGCTTGGCACACCATGTTCCTCGACAAGTAATGATATGACAAGTTTCTAAGCATATTCTTCTCATTTATGGCCTTTTCTAGCTTCCTCTCCAAGTGGATATTAGCTCTTTCAAGCCATGACTCCCTATCGGCATTAACCTCCTGCTCAAGTGAAGTGAACTCCACCCTCCTCCTTTGGGCAGCTTGGTGATTCTCCCGAATGTTTTGCAACTCCATAATTACTTGCTGGTCTTCAAGTTGCTTATTCCTTTGCTCCAGGTACTGTATTGTCCATTGGGCTCTATCCAAGTTGAGGGACAAGGCATCAATGTCTGCCTACTGCTCTTGAATTATTTCTTTGAGATTTGTGCTTTGCGGGCCCATATCAGTATCATCACCCTCAATGAGAATGAAATCAGTCTCCCGCTCACCTGATGGTCCTTCCTCCTGTAGTGGCCTCTTGCCTTTGTCCTGAACCTGTTGTGCTGATGACGGAAGCAAGGCCCCTTCCACCTCGGGTGGAGATAACACTCACTTAGCTGCTGCAAACAACCGTCTAGTGCCCTTTTGATAGGTGATAAACACCGGCATGCTAGCGGTCTATGTCTCATGACCCTCATGCTGATAAGAAGGTCCACCTGTCTCATGTAAAGCCTCTGAAGGTCCCCGAGGAGCTGTGAAAAACTCATGAGAGATGAAATCCTCCCAAGTAATGCCCTGTAAGCCAAGCTGATGAATGACCACAATTTTAATGAGAGCAAAATGGTAAATACTGTTGAACTACTGCTGAGGAGTCTTGTGCTGCACTAGGGTGGTCATCTTCTCTATGTTTCGGCACATGAATTAAGGGATGTTCATCATCCTTACCCTAGTAAAATGCATCAGCAACCTAATATGATAATCATACAACCGTGAAAACCAAGCCTCACAGCTAAAATACCTCATGATCAATTTCATCAAAGGAGCATAAGCATCTTTGAGTTACCGAAAAGGAAATACTCCGCTGATTTGTCTCAAATAGCCAGGTTTGATGTATGGTTCATAATGCTGCCGGTCAATTTGCTGCCTCTTGTTCCATTGCTCTCCAATGTTAGGAATGCCAGTTGCTAGTGAAATGGATTCCAGTGTTAATGTAAAAGGGACACCAGCTAGAGTGGCTTGACCATCATGTAAATGCAGCACAAACAAACGAGCCAACTCATGATGAAACTGAATGCTAGCAACCTTCCCACAAAATTCATAGCAGGACTGATGTTGGAAACAAGAGATGGAAAGAGGGCAGGCTTGTAATTCAGCAAGAGTGGTTGGTTCCTCTCGAATATGTTTGCCACCTCTATGAGGCCTCCTGGGTGCATGTACCTCTGTAGGTGAGTCACTGTGGGTCTCCTCTTCATATTCATATGAAGGATCAGATGCCATGTCTGGTAGTGGATAGACTGCTTTGGAGCTGTCTTAATGAGGAATAGGTGAGCTGTGATGTTAACTTTTTCCACCAAGGGGAACAGTGATATGAGGGATTGTGGAGGGAGAAAATAGTGAGGGGTTTAGGGACTGTTGGGGTAGAGTTTAATTAGGGAAATAGGGAATTATGGAATGATTTAGGAGTTTTTGATATAGGACTAGGGTTTAGGAGTTTGTGTTTGAGATTTTGGGAAATGGGAATTGGGGTATGGGATTAGTGAATTTAGGGGTATGTGAATTTAGGGAATAGGAAAATCAAGGGAAAAAAATGGAGTAAGGGAGTGTGAGGTGGGGGGAATAACTTGGTAGCCAAACAATTAACACAAAACCCTAGCACTGTTTTCTTTGGTAGGGTTTGATGTTTTTTATTCAACACCATAAGACAACCACCATCACACAAGCACCCACATTGATTGAAAAGCAATGATGGAAGGTCAACTTACTTGGACAAGTGATGATCCATGAGTTTCGGGCGATTTGGAGCAAGTTTTTGGAGTTTTCGGGCTTGCCGACTGTATGCGCCGCACATCAAACCCAATGCGCCGCACCCAGTGAGTGTGCCGCACCTTTGCAATTTTGAATTGGAGGTCGAAGCCCAGTGCACCATGCCTGCTATGTGCGCTGCGGCTCTGTTTTTTGGCCGATTTTCACCAATTCCTCTCACTTGCTCACCAAATCTTTGCCTTGCTTCCACTTTGTCTTGGAGTGAAAATGAACTTTTCAAATGAAGAAATGACTCATATACAAGGAACTTTTAAATTTTTGGCTCATAAAACCCATTTTTACAATGTTTTGAAAATGACTTTGTTTTTTACTCGGTTTGAAGCTTTTTCACTTCTTTAGAACTTGTGATGGACTAGATGACCTGTGCTTTGTTTGTTTTGCAGGTGGTTGGAGCTACCGGGGCTAGGGAAAGAGACGAGGGTTACAGGTGGAGTGATTTACATATGAAGAAAATAAAATTACATAAATTTGTACAATAAAAGCAAAAATACTCTGTTTTTCCTCAAAACAGAGTTTTGAGGAAAGACACATCTCTGAGCACTTGATGATGAAATTTATTGATGCTGGAACCTCCTCATGTGCCTACTGGTTGTTATCGGACACTTTGAAACATTTTTTGATGAAACCCTAGACCTAATGACAATGAAACCCTAAAACAAAAACCTTTGCAATTTTTAAGACAAAAGATGACTGTATATGCTTTGTAATGAACAAACATGAGCAAGCAGGTAGATAACATGAGGGAAACTGTAGGAAAGCCACTACCTCAAATGATCCATGCGCCTAATGGAATGCAACTGACTGAGCGGGACACCTAATATGCAATGCAACAAGAGGATTTGATCTCTGATGGAGGGATGAAGATACCGACACTAACAGACCCTTTGCCGATCTGCGATTGCGATCCATCGCATCACAACCTTCCCTGCACGGGGGCCGATTTCTAACGCCGACATGCCTGCGATTGTGATTTGCGAAATGTGGGGGCCAGTGGAAGCTTTCCACTTGGCACCTCCTCATTCGCTGAAGGACCTTGCCACATCATCCAATCCTGCCATGTAAACAAGTCAAATATGAACTTTGACTTACTCTAACTTCTGCATACGAGCTCAGATTTGAGTGTCATTCACACCGTTGGAATCAAAATGACGAGCTCTTCGATACGAAGCTAATTTTAACAAGATTATGACAATTTTATTTTTGAGCATAATTTTGAGAACCCGATCAGTGGAGACAGACAAATTTCTCAAGGTATGGTGAAGAAATTTTGAGGCATCCAAGCTTGGTTTGGTTTTGTGATCTCGGGACCAGTTTAGGTGAGATTACCATAGATTGAGAGTGGAGGTGGTTTAACCTCTAAACTTCCTTGGTTGTTTATGTCTTGGCATATCCCATGAGATCACACATTCATGCTTGGAATATGGCACAGGGGTGATTAGTTGAAATAAAATTTAGTTCAGCCTAATCTATGGTCGGGTGGTACGTGGAAGTCCCTGACTTGGTTGGCTTTTGCATAAGTTAATAAGAGTTATTTTCCTGTTGTGATTCATGAGTACTTGTACTTGTTATTATGATGATTTGATGGTTGTTTTGTCATGGTTAATATTCTAGTATTATGCTTGTTATAAGCATGTTTTATGATGTGCTCTAACTATGGTTTTTGTTATGCTTTGATAAGTTATCGAATGGTTGATGAATGCATGGATTAACTAGTGTTGTTGCAACTAATTGAGAGGGAATTCGACCTTCTAGGTGATTTTCAACTAAAGTACAAAGATTTACACTATGATTTGCATTCATGACTTGTAGCTTACATATTTACCATATGTTTGACGAAATTTCAAGTGTTTTATAGGTAGTCTAGGTCAAGTTTCTGATTCAAATTTGAAGGTTTAACATTATTTCTATGTCAAATGTGATTATGGATAGTTACAGGAAGTTTTGGGTAGAGGTCTAGAGGCTAGCCTAGAAAAGTGGCTCAGATCTTGGGACCACAGGCACTGAACTGAGGAATTTAGGTCATAACCGCATGGAGGCAAGCCTATGCGTGTGGTTGGAGGCCTATAATTGCACCCTTGCCTTGTTGTGCATGCAGTTGGGGTGTTAAGTTAGTGAAAAAGGGGTCCAACTCAAGTATTGACCATCTAGGTTGGTTTGCAACCTTCTAAGTCGTCTGAGGTCTTTGAGGGGTGTCAGTAAAGTTTTCGGTTTGTCAGCCCCACTTCCATAACTTGAACTTGGAGGTAGGGTCATGTCATAGTAGCACTCTACTTCACATTTACCTGGAGGGCTTGTAAAAGGGGGTAAATGTGGGGGGTGGCGTGTTACATTGTTGTAGGGTCTAATATGTAGGAAATAAATGTGCTCAAAAGAAAAACCAAAGGCAGGATTTGGGTGTCGCAAAGAAAATAATTGGTATGAGAATAACCAGAGGCAAGAAAAATAAAAAATTAACATTGTCTCCAGGTGAGTACATAGAAAATGTGTTCGAAAGATTTAACATGCAAAATACAAAACCAATTAGTACACCTTTGGATATCCTTTTCAAACTAAGTAAGGAGATGTGTCCCAAGACTCGGGAAGAGATAGATTATATGTCTAAAGTTCCATACTCATCAATAGTTGAAAATTTAATGCATGCAATGGTGTGCACAAGGCCTAATATTGCACACACAGTGGGAGTTGTGAGAAGGTATGTGAACAATATAGGAAAAGATAATTAGATGACAGTGAAGTGGATTAATCTTAGGTATTTGAGAGGTACCACTCAAGAATTATGTTTTAGATGTTCAAACACAATCATACAAGTATATGTCAATTTAGATATGACAGGTGATAGAGATAA
Source organism: Pinus tabuliformis (assembly GCA_031772625.1). Taxonomy (NCBI): domain Eukaryota; kingdom Viridiplantae; phylum Streptophyta; class Pinopsida; order Pinales; family Pinaceae; genus Pinus; species Pinus tabuliformis. Next base: position 142,564,777 of record CM062807.1, read on the forward strand.
CAGGAGAAGCACCACCAGGTAAGTTTACTTTAGGTGGAACAATAATAAGTTGGGTTTCTAAAATGCAAAGGATTGTGGCACTTTCAATAATGGAAGCAGAGTATGTATGTGCTATAGAGGCTAGTAAAGGAATGATTTGGTTACAAAGACTTATGGATGAATTGGGAAATAAGTAGGAGATTGAGAAGTTATAAAATGACAACCAAAGTTCCATTCATCTTGCAAATAACTCAACATTTCATTCTAAGTCTAAACGTATACAACTCTGGTACCAATTCATATGGTTAGTTTTGGAAGATGGACAGTTGAAGTTGGAAAAGATACACACTAGCCAGAATCCGACAGATTTGTTAACAAAGGTAGTAACCAAGGATAAATTGAGGTTCTTCTTAGTTTCAATTGGCCTTAAAGTATGACAGTAAAGATGAGAAACAACCATTCCAAGTGGAAGCATTGTCCAACAAATGAAGCAACGATGGAGGCGCTATAATTAGTCTCCAAGTGGAAGATTGTTGGATGTGGAGCTTGATTATCTTCCTGATTCATAGGTCTTGTTTCAACCGTGTTTGGATCCTAGTCCTTGATCGAGGGGTGTGGGGGGCTTACTCCCCGCGCCCCACCCCCCCCCCCCCCCCCCCCATTATCGTCGCCCCCTGGCGGGTGTTGCCCTTGAAAGCAATTTTTTTAAGAAAATTGCCTTGTAAAATATTGTAATTTTGTAGTTAATATGGACTATTCATTAGGTGGAAGATCTAATTGTAGAAGTTATGTTAATTTAGGGTGTTTTTCTCTAGAAGGAAACCCTTGGTTTATACGAGGGAATTGTATTGTAGTTATGTATTATTTTGTAGAAAGGAAAGATAAGAGATTGTGTTAGAGTGAAGAGGAAGTTACAACAAATGTGTTGTAGGTTATATCCCTTCAATTTATTGGATAATATAAAAGCAAGGAATGGTTGTTTCTCCATGGACATAACCCAAATTGGGTGAGTCACGTATATTTATGTCTCTCTTGTCTTAAGTTTTTCTGTGTTTCCAATATTTTCATTTCGTTGCTTTGTTATTTAATTTCTCACATGCAGGTCTAAGCGCAAGTCCGCAGGTCAAGGCTAGGTAAGGGAGTGATATGATCCTCCTCATATGTTTATGTAACAAGATTTATGTATTAGTATTATAACTAAAGAAAATTATAAGCATTATAGGTTGTGACCCTCCCCCCATATTTTATGTATATGAATGTGATGTTGCATGATTTAGGAGGTTGATGATTTTATGGTGCACATTATATGACTGAATGATAATGTCATATGGTACTTATGAATTTTCTTACTTGTAATTTTACTACAACATTAACTAAACACATGATAAGTATAAATAATAGGCCTAGTCCAAGTGTTGTACTCGCAAGTTGGTTGTGCCATTATTGAGGAAGCATGTTGGTGCCACATGCTTAGAGGTCATGGTGCCTTAACTCGTGGGAATTCCCTTAGGGTGTGAGAATTGAGTCTTTTCATGTTCCGGTGCCATGTTGCAACACTAAACCATGTTCATGTTGCAACAGTTGGAGTTGCATATCTGGCCCCTATAGTTGTGTTGCAACAATTGCTTTGTAATTTTAATTGTAGCAGTGGGAGTTACATCGATTTGTTGCAACAATGAGGTAATTGGGTGTTTTAGGGATATGTGTAACATCCCCGGGTTAAAAGTTCAAGTAATAAAGGTTAATAAAGGTAAAATAAGACCAAGGTCATGGGACACATATTCCAAGCTAAATGTTGGGAAAACACTATAATGGGCATAATTTTTGGCTTATTAATGGCTATGGAAATTGGCAAAGGAAAGGAGACATTAATTGACATTTATTTTTATGAGAAATAAAGGAAAATAGGAGAAAAGGAAGGTGAAGAGAAGAAATTGCATGCTATGGAAATTACAAGGAAAATTAAGGAAAATGAAGAAAAATGAGACATCAATAATAAAAAGGCATCAGAGGATCGGTACATAGTTTTTTGTTGGTTTTGGATTAGAGTTCCAAGAGGAGAAAGCAAGCAAGTGAGCAAGCAAGCAAAAACAAGTAAAGGAAAACAAACGAGAGCAAGGAGAAGGTTGGATCAACACCTTCAACATGAATATTTTGCAGGTAACAGGTTGCATGTGTTCTTTCCTAATTGAGGTGTGAAAGCATGGTACATGCATTTGTTTATTTGGTTCATTGATGTCATTGGCATGGGTTTTTCCGGGTTTGATAGTGGTTTTAGCCTTGCCTTTCCATTTCTTGGATAACCATGGTGTGATGGGATCCATTTCTTGGTTGAGCTTTGGATTTCAGAAGATTTTGGAATCAGGTGAGGTGTCTCAGAAAAATTCCCAAGGGTTAGGGGTGGAGATGGTTTTCAATGGGAAGCCCTCAATAGGTGGGTGGAGACAAGCAAATTCATCAAGGTATGGTGAAGAAATTATGAGGGATCCAACCTTGTTTCCTTTTGTGATATTGGGACCGATATAGGTGAGAACATAGTAGTTTGAGGGTGGAGGTGGTTTAACTTATGGATTCCATTGGTTGTTTATGTCTTGGTTTATCCCATGAGATCCCACATTTATGCTTGGAATATGGCATAGGGGTGATTGGCTGAAAGAAAGATTTGGTTCAGCCTAATCTATGGTCGGGTGGTACGTGGAAGTCCCTAACTTGCTTGGCTTTTGCATAAGTTAATAAGAGTTATTTTCCTATTATGATTCATGAGTACTTGTACTTGTTATTATGATGATTTGATGGTTGTTCTGTCATGGTTAATATTCTGGTTATATGTTGGTTATAAGCATGATTTATGATGTGGTCTAGCTATGGCTCTTATTATGCTTTGATAAGTTATTGAATAGTTGATGAATGCATGGATTAACTAGTGTTGTTGCAACTATTTGAGAGGGCATTAGACCTTCTCGGTGATTTTCTGCTAAAGTACATAGATTTATACTTATATATGCATTCATGACCTGTAGCTTACATGTTTACCATATGTTTGGCGAAATGTCTGGTGTGTTCTAGACAGTCTAGGTCAAGGTTTGATTTTATTTTGAAGGTTTAGCATTGTTTCTATGTCAAATGTGATTCTGGAAAGTTATAGGAAGTTTTGAGCAATGGATTGGAGGCTAGCTTGGAAAGGTGGCTCATATCTTGGGACCACAAGCATTGAAAAAAGGAATTTAGGTCATAACCACATGGAGGCAAGCTTATGTATGCAATTGGAGGCCTATAACCACACCCTTATCATGTTGTGCTTGTAGTTGGGGTGTTGAAAAAAGGGTCCAACAGAAGCAAGTCGAAGAAGATGATGCTAAAATGAGACTAATGGCTCAAAGTTTTTTCTGGAGATGTCAAAAAATGGTTCCGTGGTTTGAGAGCTCGCTCCATTGATACTCCTCAGAGGTTAAAAGATTTTTTCTTAGCGAGGTGGCGGGAAAACAAGAATCCATTATAGATCTTAGTGGAATACAACATATTGAAAAGGAATCCTAATGAGACGGTTCAGGAATTCACTATAAGGTTCGATCACATCTACAATTCCATTCCAGATAACATGAAACCTCCACCTGATTTGGAAGTTCATCATTACCCGGTTGCTTTTGATCCAGAGATGGCTTATCAGTTGAGGGAAAGAGTTCCCACAACTCTGGAAGACATGCAGAATAATGCGGTAAGCGTGGAAGCAAACTTGATGATTAAAAAGTCTCAATTGAAACATGAGAAATTGGAAAAGAGAGTAACCATCAAAGAAGAACTGTCTTCTTCCACCAATCTTAAGCTAGATGCATTGATCAGAACCATGGAGAGAATGGCCGACCAGATGATAAATTTGGATAGACCTCAGGAGCCCCAAGTTAGAAATCCTAACTTCAGAAATCAACAACAACCTCAATACAAGATAAAACAAAGAGAGCAGAAAGATTTTGGAGCATCGACATCTCAACAGTCAATTCGGACACCCTTGCAGCAGAATTATGCTCAAGGAGAATTTGATGATGAAACAGATGTGATTGTTGAGGAATATCATTTCTTTAGGGAAGATTACGATCCCATTTTCTTGACTGGAAATGAGAAGTATGTAGAGAAGGTGGAGGATCCTAAAGATGAGGACTACATACTGGTAAGTGACAATGCATTGGAGACCCAAACCAATGATTATCAAAGAGGATATTTGAATGCACTCAGTTCTCAGTAGAAGCAATATTCTTTGAGGAATAGAGATGTCCCAATCACTCCTATTCAAAAAAGGACATCACAGCAGAAAGACACCCTGCAGAAATCATATCCTCAAGGTAAAAGGTAATGAAACCCCATCCCCTCTCAAAATTTATATTTGTTGTCACACCTTCATGTGTCTTGCTTAACATACATTGACTATAAAAGCTCATTTCATCATGTTTTGTGTCTGTCAAGTCCACCTGGAGTTCAATCATTCAAGGTCCCATTAGGTCACTACGTTTCATTTTCCAAGGTCCAATAAAACACCATTTCACTGCATAAGGCCAACAAAGTATGAGAGTGAAGCAAATAATATCCCTTTTTTAGTTAAATAGGGTTTACAAGCATGTAACCATGGTTGCTAAAATTCCAATTTTGATTTTAAGAAAGAAATTCATTCCAGTTTGTAATTTTTATTTCAAAAGAGAGATGTAATAATTTTTATTTATTTATGTAATATTATGTTTATCATATGTAATAAGTCATTATTTTTAGCTATTTACTCAAATTCCATTGCCAATATCATCCAAACAAAAGTCAAAAGTGAACATTGCCAAACCTTCAGCATCATCCACCTGCAAAGAAAAAAGTGAGAAAGCAAATTATCAAAGAGGTTAAAAAGGGGTCAAATGAAACATTAGAAAGTGGGTTTGAAAAGAAAAATATCAAATTCACTTACCTATAAAGGACTTATTGGCTTCAAAATTAGCTTCATTTGCCTCCTAACACTCATTTAGCAAACCCCAAGAGAGCCTTTTCACAGCTCTGGGCGAAATCAACGGAAACAGGGCAGGCGTTGTGTGTTTCCTTCTAGCGTTGCGCGTTCTCTTCTGGCGATGCGCGTTTACCTGGCACTACGCATTCTCTTCTGGTGTTGCGTGTTTACCTGGCGATGTGTGTTTTCTTAAGGCACTGCGCGTTCCTTAAGGCGCTGCGTGTTTTCCTGAGGCGCTGCACACTCTGCATTGGTGCTGCGTGTTTGTTCCGGTACGCTCCAGTCACCTCCCCAGCGCCTCAAAAATGCTTTCAACCTCAATAAAAGTAAGTAGCAGCTAAGGGATGTGCTTTTCCCCCTCCTCAAGTCAATTCCTAAGTGTTTGAAAGGTTTCATTGAAAATTTGGTTTGATTGTTATATCTAAACCCTAAATCTTCCCCAAAAAATACCTTCCGCTCTCATTCCCTTTTGCACATTTCCTCCACCCTCATTCCCTTTCCCTAAATATTTTTATCGAGATACCCTCTAACCCTTTGTCCCAAAACCCTAAGTCCTAGGTGATACAACTACCTAGGCTCCCAAACCCTTATATTGCAAACAATTTCCCCCATCCCCAAACTATCATACTACTACCCTGTATCCCTCTCCAATACATATATCCCTTCACCCATCATCTTCATATGTACCCTTCCCCATTTATTATTCCCTAAAAGCTATATTCCCTCTACCTTACACCTCTCTAGGGTTTGATACTAAGCACCATGGTAGAGGATAAATACATACCACATAGTGAGGAAGAGGAAATAGATAGAGAAGAAGACAGGGAATAGAGGAGGCCACACAAAGGAGGCAAGATACACAAGTTTGAGCCCAAAGATCTTAGGGAACTCTTAGCATCCCCTATGATTGTGACATCCTTGAGATGGCTAAGCTGTTATGATTTCTCTGAGCAAGTGCACGCAGTCCAAATTCATCCTTAGTTGACTAGGCTCTTCATTTCTAAACTCCAAGACAACCAAGTCACTCTTGCAGGTATACCTTTCACTTTATCTACTACCAATATATCAGCTGCCACCAGAATTCCAGATGTTGGGGAGAAATGCTTTAAATAAGGTGATTTGGAGAGGCATTATTATGAGCCTTACATGAAACCAAGGTACCGAAATGAAAGAAAGGGCTATTTTTCTTTTTCACACCTCCTTGATAGATATGCCCCAATGATGAAGATTATTATGAAATATTTTTCATGTGAAGGTAGATTCTCCAGGGTCTATTCTTATCATATCTCGCTCTTAATGCATTTCACTAGGGTAAAAATACTCAATATACCCTACTATCTTTTCCAGAGTGTTGAGAAGATGGCCTACATTTCCCAAAAGAGGGAGTACAAAGATCAAATGAAGAGCTTATTTCATCATTCCCTCATTAAAATCATAGTCCTTTACCATATCAAGGAACTCAACATTGCATGGAGTACTTTCATAACTAATCCCATATTCTCTCATGCATCTACTCAAAATGTTCAAAGCATCCCTTCATCATCTCATCCATCCATCTCCATCCCTCCATCTCAGCCCATACATCATTTCATCCTCATATGATGATTCAGCCTCACCATCACCTCTATCATCACCATTTCATGAGCCTATTCATTCACCTAGCAGAGATGAAGGCAGAGGGCAAGAGCACATTGAACATGGTGAGGTCAGCAAGCCTAGAACAACTGGTTTGGTACTTTGGCACATACCTATCAAAGAGGTCATAGGCAAGTGTTTTCCCCACAGATTGTGGGAGGTGCCTTGCCTTCTTGATCAGTAAAGCACGTACGAAAAGGCAAGGAAACGGTGATAGAGGCAAAGATCCAACAGTAGGAGGAGGACCTCCATGAGACAAAGCAAGGTTTTCACTTACCTAAGTGAAAATGATGATAGTGAAAGGACAACCATTGTCATAAAAGAGAATAATGCACTCATAGGAGAGCTCTAAGTCAATTTGCAAAGGGAAAAATACATCATTTCATACTATGAGCAGGAAAACAAGCAGTTTGAGACCAAACATGAGCTCATGGAGATTCAACTCATCAAGGCAAAGAGGTAGGCTGAAAAGGCTAAAGTATTACTTGATGAAGCATATGGAGAATACAGTGATCGGCTGGAGGAATAGGTGCCAAGAAAAAGGCCAAGGACTAGAGGCCTAAAGAGAGATTTGGAGCTAGAAAAACAAAAGGAGGCTGAACTAGCTAATGATCTCACCCTAATTGAGAAATTTGCCAAAATGGTAAATGAGAACCGGAAGAATTGGATTGAGAGGCTGAACACCCATCTTGAAAGCCTCTTAGCTCTTAGACAAGGCCAAAATAGACACTGACATTCAAAGAAGTATGGCAAAATATTATTACCGAAGAAACCAAATAGCAAGGGCAAAGCTCAAAGTTGTTAGGGCAAGAATTGAAGCCCTAACTCACCATGAGGAGAAGAAGAAGCTTGATATACTTCCAGAGAGGCTTCAATCCATGCCTAGCCACCTCAAACATCAGCTTCTTGAACAATTTTGAAGACCCTTGGCTCAATTTTTGTCATCTTGATTTTCCTGTCTTTTTAAGGCAATTTTTATATCAGTAGTTTGGTTAGGGCGCTGCGCACTTTTTGGAGGAATGGCCACCACCATTGGATTCAAAAGGACCAAGAAATCTAGGAAAACCATGTTTCCAGCCCTAGAAAGCAAAACTGGTGGTTGAAAAAGGAAAAAAACGACCTAAAAATCAGGTTTCTGTCTCATTTATGGACTAAGCGTTGCACATTTGAGTAGTCTTAGGAGAAATGAATTATTGAGGGGAAAATCAAGCCCATTTTGAAAACCAAGGGTAGTTTTGGAAACTAGATAGGATAAGCTTTCCAATGAGCTATCATGGGCTAGATTTGGACATCAAGAAGGCAGGTAAAAGTCATCTTGAATATGGTGTTGCGCGTTTGACACTCGCGCTGCTCGTTTGACACTAGTGCTGCGCGTTTGACACTAGCGCTGCACGTTTGATAGTTAGCCTAGATTTTCACTGTTTCTATTCAATTTGATTTTTACCTATGGGAAATTAGTGTTTTACTAATGTAATTGATAAGTATGATGTAATTATTATGTTTTTACTATTACCTAGGGTAAATACATTAGGTAAATGGCCTCACATGGCTTGTAATGAATTACTTTGCTTAAGTTAGGGATGAGTCACTTTGACCACCCTACACTCTAGCTATCAATTCAGTTTTTGTTGCAAATTCTCCTCCTCTCGTGGATTCGAACCCTGAGGCTAGGATGAGTTGTTTTGAGGCCTATATCATGTAAATTTTCAGTCATTCTACTGGTTGGACTCCATTGGATATTGTATTAGTGTTTCAGACTTTGGCATGGAATATATTGGATGAGTTGCAACTATTTTGGTGGGATTCCTGTGGCATGGTATTTTGATATTGTTTCCTCTTCAGTTTCATGTGTGTGAATGTTTTGTATCTTCCATGATCCATTTCACTTCTAAATATGTTTGATTTTCAAGGTGTGATAAGCAGAATTCATCTTGTATGCTCTGTTTTGGGAAAATCATCATAGATTGTTTCATTTCTTCAGTTTAAAAATAATTCATGATCTCATGCTCTTTTTAGCACCTCACTAGTCTAAACCATCTCATCACTATACTACAAAGTGTTAAAGTAACTTGCCTACCTTGCCCCATCAGATGTCTGTAATTCTGATTCTCTTTTGCCCTGACCTAGTTCACTCTCTGACCTAATTCACTCATCTAGTGACTACCCCAACCAAATCAAATCAAACAAACCCTGAGCTACTATATCTAGCCTAAAACCATAATTCATCCAGCCCTCTTGGTTGTGATCCTTTGGAGAGAGCCCTCTCTAACTTGGTAGGGCTAGCTACCAAGTCAAAAGATTGGTCTGTGGTTACCTTAGCTGGACACTTCCTTAGCCTTGGAGATTCGGAGTGATAACATACTAGCACCGTTGCCGGGGAGCGAAAGGTTCATTTTCCCTAGGTGTACGACTAGTTTTCATTGGAGTTTGGTCCTCTGGATGATGGGACTAAGCTTCATAAAGGCTGATTCAGTAATTGTAGTGTCAAGATTGTAGAGCTGGCCTCAAGGAGACAAACGCGACAAATTCTGCATCCTGATCCAGTTGATTCAGTCAAAGATAATCAGAGCTTGTTCAAAAAGTGAAGAAGGTTACAATTCATAAGTTCGATCAGACTTCATTTCATTGGTAAGCTCTCAATCATTACCAATTTTAGATTTCGTTATTGAAGACTTTCCTTTGAAAATATCTCTGTTCAACTCAAAGTCTTAGGTCTTTCACCTCATATAGTTTGTGACCTTGTTAAGATACTGGCTTCGAAAAGATATACCAGGTCAAACCCTAACCCAAATCCTCCTTCTCTGGTTGATAATCCTGAAAGATTGTTAAGAAAGCCTAAAGTCCCTTTCCCTGAGACTGAAACCACAAAATTGGAAAGGACCACTTCCTTACCAGATCAAATACATAGTATTGAGGATATACCTTTCGACATTAAATTTGAGCTATCCCTTTTCCGTTCAAAATCTGAGTCTTGTCTTACAGAAGAAGTTTTTGATCCCATAAAGTTTGACTCATACCTTCCTGCCTCAAAGTCTTTGTTTAACCAACCTTCTGCTGCTTCTCAGTCTTCAAAACTTGAGCACGAGGTTTGGTCTAATTTTGAGAAACTTCAAAGCCTAGCTGATCAATTACAAATCACTGCTGAAAAGGCCTATATTCAGTATCAACTTGAAATCTTATCTTCTGCCATACCCTCTACTACACCTCCGAAAACATCCACATCACCTCCTCCATCTTCATCTCAACCAACACAACCCATTGCAGTTCCCATTCACCATTCTCCAGGAGTTATGGCGAGGTTTGCACCCTTAGTATTACCTGGTCAGTTGGCAGCTTTACCTTAGACCTATGGCTAGAGACTTCCTCTTTTTGATGGCAGCCCAGGAGTCACAGCGCAACAACATATTGATAAGATGGCTGATTTCATTGACTTAGAGGAAGTTGATGAAGATGATGCTAAAATGAGACTAATGGCTCAAAGTTTTTCTGGAGATGTCAAAAAATGGTTCCGTGGTTTGGCAGCTCGCTCCATTGATACTCCTCAGAGGTTAAACGAGTTGTTCTTAGCCAGGTGGCGGGAAAAGAAGAATCCATTGCAGATCTTGGCGGAATACAACACATTGAAAAGGAATCCTAATGAGACGGTTCAAGAATTCACTATAAGGTTCAATCAGATCTACAATTCCATTCCAGATAACATGAAACCTCCACCTGATTTGGCACTTCAGCATTACCCAGATGATTTTGATCCAGAGATGGCTTATCAATTGAGGGAAAGAGATCCCACAACTTTGGAAGACATGCAGAATAATGCGGTAAGTGTGGAAGAAAACTTGATGCTTAAAAAGTCTCAATTGAAACAGGAGAAACCAAAAACGAAAGTAACCATCGAAGAAGAACCGTCTTCTTCCACCAATATTAAGCTAGATGCACTGATCACAGCCATGGAGAGAATAGCTGACCGAATGATAAATTCGGATAGACCTCAGGAGCCCCAATTCAAAAATCCTAACTTATCAACAGCAACCTCAGTACAAGATAAAATCAAGAGAGCATAAAGCTTCTGAAGCATCTACATCTCAGTAGCCAATTCAGACACCCTTGCAGTAGAATTATGCTCAAGGAGAATTTGATGATGAAATAGACCCGATTGTTGAGGAAAATCATTTCTTTAGGGAAGATTACCATCCCATTTTCTTGACTGAAAATGAGAAGTATGTCGAGAAGGTGGAGGATCCTAAAGATGAGGACTACATACTGGAAAGTGACAATGCATTGGAGACCCAAACCAATGATTATCAAAGAGGATATTTGAACACACTCAGTTCTTAGCAGAAGCAATATTCTTTGAGGAATAGAGATGTCCCAATCACTCCTATTCAGAAAAGGACATCATAGCAGAAAGATACCCAACAAAAATCAAATCCTCAAGGTAATCAAAGCAAAGGTAAAGAGCTGGCAGCAGCCGATCAAAGCAGAGCAAAACAACCATCTACAAGCAGTCCAAACAAGGATCATGACAGTCAAAAGAAGGATCAGATACCAAGATATCTGCCTGAGAAGAGAGACAATGTCCAAAGAGAGGTAGATAAATCTAGTTCTTTCAATCTAGAAACTGAAATTTCAAAGTTGAAAGTATCAATCCCTCTTACTGAACTAGTCAAAAATAACCATTACAAGTCTGATATAATTAAAATGCTCAAAGTTGATCCTATGTCTGACATGGTTAATATTGAAGATGACCAACCTGAATTGATTTTTGGTCCATCCATAGATGGTCAGTCAGGAGATAGTGATGTTCCTCCATTTTATCTCAGTTTAAGAATCCACCAATTCATTCTTCACAACTCCATGCTTGACTCCGGAGCCTCTCATAATTTAATGCCAAAAGCCATCATGGAAAGGTTGGGTCTAGATATAACTCGTGAGTACCATGACTTGTATTCTTTTGATTCCGGTAAAGTCTATTGTCTTGGTCTAATCAAAGATTTGGTAGTATCCCTGGATCAAATCCCTGCAAAGAATGTTTTAATGGATGTGGTGGTAGCTGATATACCACCACGGTTTGGTATGTTATTGTCGAGATTCTGGGGAGCAAAAATAAGAGGCACACTGTAGTTACACTTATCCTATGCCACCATCCCGGTTTTCGGGCAATTGAGAAAATTGTATCAAGAAACCAGAATGAAGTTCATGATAACTAGCAAGGAGAAGCCCAATAATCATCCTATAAATTTTGTACATACAAATTTAGAGTCATTTATTTTATATAATGATAGTGGACTAAATGATGTAGATAGTCAGCTTATGGAAATTAAAGATGTACCCAAGATTTTCAATTGTATAAAGACATTTTCAGATCAGGAAAAAGAAAAGCTGTCGAGTTCATCAGAACAACCACTGGACAAGGCAGAGAAAGGCTCAGAACAACCATCAGAGAAGGTAATGGAAAATTCAGAACACTCTAAGAAGAAAGTTCAGAAAATTGACCCAAAACATAATCAAGACGTACAGCGCTTGGAAGAGGAAAATGGCCTTTGGACCATGGACTTTCATGGTGCTCTTGGGAAAGATGGATCAGGTATTGGCATTTGGATTCGAATTCCACATCATCAACAAGGTGAGCTCCATTAGCTTGTTAGATTATGCTCATACAAGTTAGCTTTTGATTGCACTAACAATGAGACAGAGTATGAAGCACTGATCATAGGTTTAAATATCTTAAAGGGGTTGGGTGCACGAAGAATTTCTGTATATGGTGATTCAGAACTTGTAATCAAGCAAGTTAAAAGTGAATATCAAGCTCACCATTTGCGAATTAAACAATATAGAAATGTGATTTTAGATATTCTTAGAATGTTTCCTGAATATACACTTTCAGTTGTACCAAGGAGTTAGAATCTTATGGCGGATTCATTAGCTACAACTGTGAGTAATTTCAAAATTCCCATTTTTTCAAACAAGAAATTCAAGATTCATGTGAAGCATTGGTCCTCTTTTCCTGACAGCTTGCAATATTGGCAAGTATTCTCAGATGACACACAGGTGAATAACTTTCTTCAGAGTGAAGGAGAATTTGAAAATTGTTCTATGGATGAAGTTTATGATGAAGATGATCAAGTAATCAAGGCAGCTCAAGTTGATATACTACAGTTGAAAGATAACAATATTCTGAAAGGTCCTGTATCTTTGGAAGACTTGTTTGATCAAGATGATGTAGCAAGGAAGCCTACATTAGTACCTACTGAGAAAGGTGTTGAAGACGTGAACATTGGAACAACAGACAAACCAAAAATGATCAAGTTGTCCAAAACATTCTCTCCGAAGTAAAAGAGAAATACATTCATCTATTGTCTGAATTTTCTGATGTTTTTGCTTGGGATTATGCAGATTTAAAGGAGTATGACAAGAAAATAATTCAACATACTATCCAAATGAATCCCGATCAAAATCCCTTCAGACAAAAGCTGAGGATTAACCCAAGGTTGCTGCCATCCATAGAGAAAGAAGTTAACACACTTTACAAGGCGGGTATCATTGTTCCTATCAGATTTTCTAATTGGATATCGAATCTAGTCCCGACGAGAAACAAGACCGAGGAGATTAGGCTCTGCGTAGACTTTAAAAACTTGAACAAAGTATCTCTGAAAGATAATTATCCGCTTCCCAAAATGTGCCATATCCTTCAAAGAGTTGTGGATGCTTCCCGATTGTCACTTTTGGATGGCTACTCAGGTTACAATCAAGTTTTAGTGCATGAAGATGATCAGAACAAGACAACATTCACCACACCTTGGGGCACATTCAAATATGCAAAGATGCCATTTAGTCTAAAAAATGCAGGGGCCACTTTTTAGCGTGCCATGAACATATCCTTTTCAGATGAAAAATATGTTTTCTTGGTTGTAAACTTAGATGATGTAACCATATTTTCACATTTAGATGACGAACATTTGCATCATTTAAGAGTCATTTTTCAGAAGTGTAAAAAGTTTAGAATCTCTCTTAATCCAAAGAAAAGTATGTTTGCTATGGAGGAAGGCAAACTTCTCAGCCATATCATTTCGAAAGACGGCATCCAGATTGACCCTTCACGAGTGGAAGCCATTCAACAAATTGATTTCCCTCACAGCAAGAAGGAAATCCAAGCTTTCAATGGTAAGATGAATTTCTTACACACATTTATTCCTAATTTAACAGAACATCTTAGAGAAATGACCAATATGTTGAAAAAGGATCATGAGGTGAATTGGTCTGAAGAAGCCCGCAAGTCCTTTCTTGCGGTGAAGCTTGCCTTAACCACTGCTCCTGTTTTGATTAGTCCTGATTACACCGATGATTTTATTATATTTTAAATTGCTTCTGAGCATACCATGGCAGCAATACTAATGCAAAAAGGGATAAAACAGAGCTGCCAATAGAATTTTTCAGTTGCAACATCAGGGATTCAACCCTTAAGTACAACATCATTGAAAAACAGGCCTTGGCTTTGGTAAAGGCGATCAAAGATTTTAGAGTTTACATTTTACATTCGCATACTCTTGCTTATGTACCTAATGCAACGGTAAAAGAAGTCCTTGTGCAGAATGACCCAGAAGGTAGAAGAGGTAGATGGATAACAAAATTATTAGAATATGATCTTGAGATCAAGCCTACAAAGTTGATCAAGGGTCAAGGCTTAGCCAAACTCATGGCTGAGTCAAACCTTCATGCTCTAGACATCAACCTTGTAGCAACATTATCTGACAATCAAGAAGAAGTGGATCTCATTCAGGTATCTGAAATTTTTCTATCATCCCCGCAATATTCTGATATTATTTATGTGCTTCAGCATCTAAATCCCCCTCCAAGCATGTCTAAGGCTAAGAGCAGGTCATTGAAGTTGAAGGCTTCCAAATATTGTATCATGGACAATGCACTTTATTGGAAAGATCCTGGAGGTGTGTTGTTAAATTGTTTGACCGAAGATGAGTCCAAACAAGTAATAAATGACTTCCACAAAGGAGATTGTGGGGGCCATTTGTATTGGAAGACCACGTCCAACAAAGTACTGAGAACGGGTTACTATTGGCCTACCCTTTTTGCATATATCTACAAGGTAGTGATGAGTTGTCATGAGTGTCAAGTTTTCCAAGGTAAAAGAAAGCTTCTTCCTTTTCCTCTACAACCTATATCAGTTAATGCACCTTTTCAGCAATGGGGCCTAGATTTCATAGGTGAGATCAATCCATCGTCATCCACACAACACAAGTGGATATTGACAACTACATAACTACATACTACTTTACTAAGTGGATCAAAGCGATCCCAACCAGGCAAGCAATAGATTCAATTATCATTAAGTTTTTAGAAACTAATATTTTGTCCCGTTTTGGTTGTCCTAACAAGATTATCACAGACAACGCGACATCATTCAAGTCCAAAAAGATGACTGGGTTTTGTGGCAAAAACAACATCGAGTTGGGGCATTCTACAACATACTGTCCATAAGGAAATGGTCTGGGAAAGTCCTCCAATAAATCCTTAATCAATATCATCAAGAAAATGTTGGAGGCCAATAAAAAGAATTGGCACAAAAAAATGATCAATGCATTGTGGGCAGATCGGGTGAGTAGCAAGAAATCTCTTGGGCTTTCTCCTTTTCAGATTGTGTATGGAGTAGATATGTTTTTCCTTCATCATTAGTAGTGTCAATCATGAAATTGTTACAAGAAGTGGGAAGTGAAGAGAATGATATTCAGCGCCGGATCAATCAAATGGTTCACTTAGAGCAGACATGGGATGAGGTATTTCAGAACACCTCTAAGCTTCATGAGAGGATAAAGAGGACCTATGATTAGAAAACAAAGGAAGATGATTTCAAAATTGGAGATGTGGTATGTCGTTGGGATGCCAGAAACGAAGACAAGGGTAAGCATGGTAAATTCGAGAACCTATGGAAAGGCCCTTATAATATTTCAGCTTTTTGAGGATAAAATACTTTCTTATTGGATGAGATGAATGGAGAACCATGCTTAGGAGGACCAGTCAATGGTAGACTCCTGAAGCATTATCTTTTTTTAATTTTCATGGTTTCATTGTACATACATTTTAAATTTTCTACGAGTGTGAAGCAAAGATCATTGGAGTTCGGAGCCCGAAGTGAAGGCCATGGAGCTTCAGTGATTTTTTGACATTTTTAGTATTCAGTCCTTAGTCATGTAAGTCAGTTTTGAGTTAGTATGAGTTATTTGAGTTGTCAGCATTTACTCATGCATTCCTGTTTGAGTTTTTTGACCATATTGGCCCATATGGTTAGGCACTTGGTCTATGGGTTCTTGACATCTCCAAGGAGTCGCCATCCCAAATAAAACCGATTTTAGAGTCAATGGTTGCATACTACCATCAATGATTAAACCTCCTCTTTTATATCATATTAGTGTCCCATGTTGAAATTTTTATCATTCCACCTAGGTCATCATGTAAAAATTTACTCACTGATGGTGGCCCAAGTTGAAACCCCATCCCCTCTCAAAAATTTATATTTGCTTGCCCACCTGTTGGGTTGTGTTATATTCTTTCCATGACTAGCCCACGTAGTTAACTGGGGGGTTAGAGGGGGGCGGAGCCCCCCCTTCGTTGTGCCGATTGCGTAGCCGGGGGGGTCACAGGAGCGCACCTACCTATGGTTTTGTACATGATTTTCGCACATGGTTTTGGACGCGATGGTTTTCGGTCCATGGTTTTGGACACGATGGTTTTCGATCCATGGTATTGGATGCTTCGGCATGTATAAATATGTATTGTAACATTGAAAGGAACATAATGAAAAATTAAGCTGGTAGTCCCAGTTTTGGGATCCAAGGGAAAATCTCTCTGTATATGTGTTTTATGTGTTAGGCTCTCGCATTGTTTATTATCTATGTTTTAGAATTCGTATGCAGGTAATTTATGTACAGGGTTAAAACCTACATTTGGTATCAGAGTTGTTTTGGATTCAAGGGGACGCCTTTGTTGCTGAGGGGTTTCGCTCAGGCCTGTGGTAGACCCTGTTCAGTGGGAGATCTGCGAGATCGATTCTGGTGGTGAAAGAAGATGACGAGTAGTGGAAATATAGAGATCGAGAAATTTAATGGTCAGAGTTTTGAGTTGTGGAAACTCAAGATGGAGGATCTGTTGGTGGATAAAGATCAGTGGATCGTGGTAGCTCTAGGTACTAAACCAACGGGAGTGTCTGATGAAGAATGGAAGAAGTTGGATCAGAAGGCAAAGAGCACAATACGACTGCGTGTCTCAGATTCAGTATTGTTGAATGTATCAGGGGAAGCTACGGCGAAGGCTTTGTGGGACAAGTTAGGGACTTTGTACCAATCTAAGTCCCTGGTGAATAAACTGTTCCTATGGAAAAAGTTGTATAACCTGAGGATGAAAGATGGAGACTCGGTGATAGAGCATCTAAATGCATTTAATATTGTGGTAAGTCAGTTATTATCTGTTTATATAAAAATTTCAGATGAAGATAAGTGCATCAATTTGTTGTGTTCTCTACCAGATTCATGGGATAGTCTGGTTATTGCAATAGGTAGCAATACAACTGCCTTGCAATTGGATGAAATAGTCTCATCCTTGCTGACGGAGGAGATGAGACGGAAAAATATGGAGAGCCAGAATGGTGATGCCTTGTCTGTATGAGGACGGTCCTAGAATAGAAACAAAAATAAGTCATCGAGTGGGAGATCTAAATCTAGAGGAAGATCTAAATCTAAAGGAAAACCTGTAAAGGTGGTGTGCTGGAAATGCGGAAAGGAAGGGCACTACAAAAGCCACTGTAAATCTAAAGCTCCTGATAAAGGAAAGGGATCTGATGATGCTCCTTCTACAGAGGCAAAAACCACCTCAGATGAAGGTGGGGATGTGTACTTGGCTTCTTCAAGTACACATGTAGATCATGAGGCATGGTTGATTGAATCAGGTGCATCCTTTCACTTCACTCCCCATAGAGAGTGGTTCTGCGAGTATGAGAAATATGATGGTGGTGGTGTCTTCTTGGGGAATGAGAAGAAGGCTAGAATCGTTGGTTGCGGAAAAGTAAAGTTGAAGTTGCAAGGTGGAAAGGTTAGAACACTTCTGGGTGTTTTGCATATTCCTGCATTAGCTAGAAATATGATTTCTATAAGAAAGCTGGATGATGTAGGTGTAAAACAGTGTTCGAGAAGGATACCTGCAAGATGGTTCGGGGGGCACTGGTATTGATGCGAGGAGTTCAAATTGGAACTCTGTACAAGCTGCAAGGTAGCACTGTTGTTGATGGGTGCAACAGTTGTGTGGTTCCTGTAAGTGGAGCAGAAAATCTAGTGGTCTCTGGAGAGAAGAACATGTTGTGACATCAAAGGCTTGGACATATTGGAGAGAAGGGCCTTCGAATACTTCATGGTAAAGGTATGGTAGAAGGTACGAGTAATAGCTCTCTGGATTTTGATTTCTGTGAAAACTGTGTATATGGGAAGCAAAATCGGGTGAGTTTCCCCTCTAGTGGTAAGAGGACGAAACATATATTAGAACTTGTGCACAGTGATGTGTTTGGACCTATGAAGGTTCCATCACTGGGTAAGTCTGTGTACTATGTACCATTTATAGATGACTTCTCAAGGAATACATGGATATATTTCCTTAAGAAGAAATCTGACGTCTTTGACAGGTTTAAAGAATTTAAGGCTCTGGTGGAAAACCAGACAGAGAATAAGATAAAGGTTTTGAGGACAGATAATGGTGGAGAGTTTTGCAGCAATGAATTTGAAGAATTTTGTAAGAAGTGTGGTATAGCATGGTAGAAGACTACTCCATACACACCTGAGCAAAATGGAATTGCAGAAAGAACGAACAAGACGTTGATGGAAAGGGCAAGAAGCATGCTTAGTGGTGCCGGGTTAGGACAGGAATTCTGGGTAGAGGCGGTGGAGACAACATGTTACCTGGTCAACAGATCACCTTCATCAGCGTTGGAAGATAAGACTCCACAAGAGGTATGGATTGGTAAGAAACCCTCTATTTCACATATGAGGGTATTTGGATGTGATGCATATGTACATGTTCCAAAGGAGAAAAGAACCAAGTTGGATAGTAAATCTGAAAGGTGCATCTTTATTGGGTATAAGGATGGTTTAAAGGGTTATAAGCTTTGGAACCCAGTAACAAGAAAGGTTGTGTACAGCTGAGATGTGGTGTTCAGAGAGGTGAAAGATGTTATTAAACATGAAGTCCAACCAAAGGAACCTCAGAAGATAGAGTTTGAGTTTAAGGAGGAAGAATCAGACTCTACAGCAGAGGAGGAATCAGAAGATGAAGAGCCACAAACTCCGGGTGTGAGAAGATCAGTTTGAGAAAGAAGGCAGTCTGAAAGGTATATTTCATCTACTTTCTGTTCAAATTTTGCTTTATCTGTTACTGATGATGATCCCAGAACTGTGAGGGAAGCAGTAGATTCAAAGGATGGAAAACTCTGGAAAGAGGCCATGGTTGATGAAATGGCATCTTTGCACAAAAATGAGGCTTGGGATCTGGTGGAGTTGTCGGCTGGAAGGAAAACAATTGGCAGCAAATGGGTGTTCAAGAAGAAGACAAATGCAGAAGGAAAGGTGGAGAAATACAAAGCTCGGTTGGCAGCAAAAGGTTATTCTCAGGTGCCAAGAATTGATTTTGGTGATATTTTTTCTCGTGTTGCCAAGGTAACTTCTATTAGATTACTTTTATCTATTGTTATTGCTTTTGATTTTGAGATAGAAAAGATGGATGTGAAGAAAACATTTCTTCACGGGGATCTGGAAGAGGAAATCTATATGAAGTAACCTGAAGGCTTTGTGGTGAAGGGTAAGAAAGAATTGGTATGCAAGTTAAAGAAGTCTATGTATGGGTTAAAACAGTCATCAAGGATGTGGTATCAAAAATTTAATACATTTATGTGGGGACTTGGCTTCACCAGAAGCAAAGCAGATCACTGTGTGTATTTTAAATTAATTGGTGACTGTGTTATTTATCTAGTCTTGTATGTGGATGATATGTTGTTGGTTGGAAATGACAAAGAAATTATCCAGGATTTGAAGACCCAATTGTCCTCCAAATTCGACATGAAAGATATTGGTGCTGCAAACTATATTTTGGGCATGGAAATTAAAAGAGATCGGAAAAAGCGGAAGCTCTGGTTAAACCAGAGGAAGTATGTCGAGACAATACTGTAGAGGTTTAATATGCAGGATAGTAAACCGGTGAAGGTTCCTATTCCTGTAGGTGTGAATTTATCTGCTGAACAGTGTCCCGAGACACAAGAAGAGGAAGAGGACATGTCCCGTGTTCCATATGCAAGTGCAGTCGGTAGCCTAATGTATGCAATGGTCTCTACTAGACCAGACATTGCACATGCAGTGGGAGTATTGAGCAGGTTTAAGTCAAATCCAGGGAAGGAGCACTTGATAACAGTGAAGCGAGTTTTTAGGTATTTGCATGGCACTAGTGATTATGGTTTGTGCTACCAAGGAAGACTAGGATTGGACAGAGTGTTGGATATTCGTGGCTTTGTTGATGCAGACTGGGCTGGAGATCTGGATCAGAGAAGATCTACAAGTGGGTATGTGTTTAACCTATTTGGAGGTGCAGTTAGTTGGATGAGTAAGAAACAATCTGTAGTGACACTATCAACTACAGAGGCAGAATACATGGCAGCCACTCATGCAAGCAAGGAAGCAGTTTGGTTGCAGAGATTGTGTTCAAGTATGGGGTTAGTATAGGGAGCTATAAGGATAGACTGTGATAGCCAAAGTGAAATTTTATTGGAAAAGAACCCTGCATATCATTCAAAGACAAAGCACATTGATGTTCAATATCAATTTTTGAGGGATATGATAGAAGACAAAAAGGTGTTGTTGGTAAAGGTGGACACTTTGAAGAATACTGCAGATGCATTGACAAAATCTGTGAGCTCTGAGAAGTTCTCTTGGTGTAGAGAAACAATGGGCATTGTAGGGCTGGATAAATGACTAAACTCTCTTGTGGCCCCTGTGGAAAGAAAACAACAAGTGGGAGAATGTTGGGTTGTGTTATATTCTTTCCATGACTAACCGACATAGTTAACCGGGGGGTTAGAGGGGGGTGGAGCCCCCCCTTTGTTGCGCTGATTGCGTAGCGGGGGGCTCATAGGGGGTTTGAGGGGTGCAGGTAAATCCCCTCTATGGGGTTCGGCAACACCCCAAAAAAATTTATTTTTTGGACCCTATGTTAGGTTGGGCGGACCTACCTATGGTTTTGTGCATGATTTTCGCACATGGTTTTGGACGTGATGGTTTTCGGTCCATGGTTTTGGACACGATGGTTTCGGTCCATGGTATTGGATTCTTTAGCGTGTATAAATATGTATTGTAACATTGAAAGGAACATAATGAAAAATCGAGCTAGTAGTCCCGGTTTTGGGATCTAGGGGAAAATATATCTGTATATGTGTTTTATGTGTTATGCTCTCGCATTGTTTATTTTCTGTGTTTTAGAATTCATATGCAGGTAATTTATGTACAGGGTTAAAACCTACACCACCTTCATGTGTCTTTCTTAACATACATTGACCATAAAATCTCATTTCATCATGTTTTGTGTCAATCAAGTCCACCTGGGGTTCAGTCATTCAAGGTCCCATTAGGTCACTAGGTTTCATTTTCCAAGGTACAATAAAACACCATTTCACTGCATAAGGGCAGCAAAGTATGAGAGTGAAGCAAATAATATCCCTTTTTTAGTTAAATAAGGATTTACAAGCATGTAACCATGGTTGCTAAAATTCCAGTTTTGATTTTAAGCAAGAAATTCATTCTAGTTTGTAATTTTTATTTCAAAAGAGAGATGTAATAATTTTTATTTATTTATGTAATTTTATGTTTATCATATGTAATAAGTCATTATTTTTAGCTGTTTACTCAAACTCCATTGCCAATATCATCGAAACAAAAGTCAAAAGTGAACATTGCCAAACCTTCAGCATCATCCACGTGCAAAGAAAAAAGTCAGAAAGCAAATTATC
Organism: Pinus tabuliformis; assembly: GCA_031772625.1. Taxonomy (NCBI): domain Eukaryota; kingdom Viridiplantae; phylum Streptophyta; class Pinopsida; order Pinales; family Pinaceae; genus Pinus; species Pinus tabuliformis. The sequence goes on from CM062807.1 coordinate 142,586,409, forward strand.
AAAGAGGTTAAAAAGGGGTCAAATGAAACATTAGAAAGTGGGTTTGAAAAGCAAAAGATCAAATTCACTTACCTATAAAGGACTTCTTGGCTTAAAAATTAGCTTCATTTGCCTCCTATCACTCATTGAGCAAACCCCAAGAGAGCCTTTTCACAGTTTTGGGCGAAATCAACAGAAACAAGGAAGGCGCTACACGTTTCCTTCTGGTGCTGCACATTCTCTTCTGGCGCTACGCGTTTACTTGTTGTTGCGCGTTCTCTTCTGGCACTGTACGTTTCCTTAAGGCATTGCGTGTGCCCTTAAGGCATTGTGGGTTTGCTTGAGGTGCTGCACGTTTGTCCAACAACGCTCCAATCACCTCCTCAGCTCCTCCAAAACACTTTCAACCTCAATACAAGTAAATAACATCTAAGGGATGTGATTTCCCCCCTCCTCAAGTCAATTCCTAAGTGTTTGAAAGGTTTCATTGAAAATTTGGTTTAATTGTTATATCTAAACCCTAGATATTCCCCAAAAACTACCTTCCACTCTCATTCCCTTTTGCACATTGCCCTCCACCCTCCTTCCCTTTCCCTAAATCTTTTTATCCCAGATACCCTCTAACCCTTTGTCCCAGTCCTAGGCAATACAAATACCTAGGCTCCCAAACCCCTATATTGCAAACAATTTCCCCCATACCCAAACTATCATACTACTACCCTATATCCCTTTCCAATACATATATCCCTTCACCCATCATCTTCATATTTACCCTTCCCCATTTATTATTCCCTAAAAACTATACTCCCCCTACCTTACACGTCCCTAGGGTTTGATACTAAACACCATGGCAGAGGAGGAATACAGACCACATAGTGAGGAAGAGGAAACAGATAGAGAAGAAGACAAGGAACAAAGGAGGCCAGATACACAAGTTTGAGCCCACAGATCTCAGGGAACTCTTAGCATCCCCTATGACTGTGACATCCTTCAAATGGATAGGCTGTTATGATTTCTGTGAGCAAGTGCAGGCAGTCCAACATCATCCTAAGTTGACTAGGCTCTTCATTTCTAAACTCCAAGACAACCAAGTCAATCTTGCAGGTATAACTTTCACTTTATCTATTGCCAATATATTAGCTGCCAACGGAATTCCAGATGTTGGGGAGAAATGGTTTAAACAAGGTGATTTGGAGAGGCATTATTATGACCCTTACATGAAACCAAGTTACCGAAATGAAAGAAGGGGCTATTTTCCTTTTTCACACCTCCTTGATAGATATGCCCCAACGATGAAGATTAGTTCATACATCATTTCATACTATGAGTAGGAAAACAAGTAGTTTGAGACCAAACATGAGCTCATGGAGATTTAGCTCACCAAGGCAAAGAGGGAGGCTAAAAAGGCTAAAGCCTTACTTGATGAAGCATATGGAGAATACAGTGATCAGCTGGAGGAATAGGTGCTAAGAAAAAGGCCAAGGACTAGAGGCCTAAAGAGAACTTTGGAGCTAGAGAAAGAAAATGAGGCTGAACTAGCTAATGAGATCACCCTAAATGAGCAATTTTCCAAAATGGTAAATGAGAACCGGGAGCATTGGATTGAGAGGGTGAACACCCATCTTGAAAGCCCCTTAGACAAGGCCAAAAGAGACATTGACATTCAAATAAGGATGGCAAAATATATTGCCAAAGAAACCAAATAGCAAGGGTAAAGCTCAACGCTGCTAGGGCAAGAATTGAAGCCCTAACTCACCATGAGGAGAAGAAGATCTTGATATACTTCCAGAGGCTTCACTCCATGCCTAGCCACCTCAAACGTTAGCTTCTTGAACAATTTTGAAGACCCTTGGCTCAATTTTTGTCATCTTGCTTTTCTTGTCTTTTTAAGGCAATTTTTATATTCGCAGTTTGGTTAAGGCACTGCGCACTTTTTGGAGGAATGGCCACCACCATTGGATTCAGAAGGACCAAACCTCCAATAAAACCATGTTTCCAGCCATGGAAAGCAAAAGTGGTGGGTGAAAAAGGCAAAAAACCACCTAACAAACATGTTTCTGCCTCATTTCTAGACTAGGCGCTGCGCGTTTGAGTAGTCTTGGGAGAAATGAATTTTTGAGGGGCAAATCAAGCCCATTTTGAAAAGAAAGGGAAGTTTTGGAAACTAGATAGGATAAGCTTTCTAATGAGCTATCCTAGTATAGATTTGGACATCAGGAAGGCAGGTAAAAATCATCTTGAAGATGGCGCTGCACATTTGAAACTGGCACTGCGCGTTTGACACTAGCACTACACGTTTGACAGTCAACCCATATTTTCACTGTTTCTCTCCAATTTGATTTTTACCTATGGTAAATTAGTGTTTTACTGATTTAATTGATAATTATGATGCAATTATTATGTTTTTACTGTTACCTAGGGTAAATACATTAGGTAAATGGCCTCACATGGCTTGTAATGAATCAGTTTGCTTAAGTTAGGGATGAGTCACTTTGACCACCCTACACTCGAGCTATCAGTTCAAACCCTGAGGCTAGGATGAGTTGGTTTGAGGCCTATATCATGTAATTTTTCAATCATTCTACCGGTTGTACTCCATTGGATATTGTATTAGTGTTTCAAACTTTGGCATGGAATATATTGGATAAGTTGCAGCTATTTTGGTGGGATTCCTGTGGCATGGTATTTTGATATTGTTTCCTCTTTAGTTTCATGTGTGTGAATGTTTTGTATCTTGCATGATGCATTTCACTTCTAAATATGTTTGATTTTCAAGGTGTGATAAGCAGAATTCATCTTATATGCTATGTTTTGGGAAAATCATCATAGATTGTTCCATTTCTTCAGTTCAAAAAGAATTCATGATCTCATGCTATTTTTAGCACCTCATTAGTCTAAACCATCTCATCACTATACTACAAAGTGTTAAAGTAACCTGCCTACCTTGCCCCATTAGATGCTTGCAATTCTGATTCTATTTTGCCCTGACCTAGTTTACTCTCTGACCTAATTCACTCATCCAGTGACTACCCCAACCAAATCAAATCAAACAAACCCTGAGCTACTATATCTAGCCTAAAACCCTAATTCATCCATCCCTCTTGGTTGTGATCCTTTGGAGAGAGCCCTCTCCGGCTTGGTATGGCTAGCTACCAAGTCAAAATATTGGTCCGTGGTTACCTCAGCTAGACTCTTCCTCAGCCTTGGAGATCCGGAGGAGTGATAACATACTGGCGCCGTTGTCGGGGAATGAAAGGTTCATTTTCCCTAGGTGTACGACTAGTTTTCATTGGATTTGGGTCCTCTAGATGATGGGACTAAGCTTCATAAAGGCCGATTCAGTAATTACAGTGTCAAGATTGTAGAGCTGGCCTCAAGGAGACAAACACGGCAAATTCTGCATCCTGATCCAGTTGATTCAGTCGAAGATAATCAGATCTTGTTCAAAAAGTGAAGGTTACAATTCATAAGTTCAGTCAGATTTCATTTCATTGGTAAGCTCTCAAACATTACCAATTTTAGATTTCGCTACTGAAGGCTTTCCTTTGAAAATATCTCTGTTCAACTCAAAGTCTTAGGTCTTTCACCTCATATATTTTGTGACCTGTAGAAATTTTGAATAATATGACACTTATTCACAGAGATTCCCTTTATTATACACTATTGCGGAATACATGCATAATACATAATCTCCTCTACGTTGATCATCAATTTAGCAGCATTAAAAACAATGAAACATCAATTGCATGCACACATTAACACAGTATGTAACTCGGGGAAAGCATACAGATGAAAACCGCACACTATCAGTATATTATAATGATTGAGAACATGTAACAATGCATAGTACAATACTCCTCACAAGTACTCAGCACTATCTCCACCTGTTACACACAAAACTAGCTCAGATCCGAACAAGTCACAGGTTCAAATCTCCTCCACTGCTTTGCCTGCCTCCACTGCGCAATCCTGCAAGAGAATGGATGAGAATGGCTGAACCAAACTCATATTTACCTTGTGTTTGACCACGCAATCCTCATTGGCATTACTCAATCCATGCATGTGCAATTCTCATGCACAACTATAGTCACAACTGATAGCTGTCTTGCCCTTTCACTTATCTCTAACACCTATCTCCATTGAACTGTCCATGCAATGAGTTAACTGATGTATTCTTTAGTTGATTTATGAGTTAATAATTAGTGAATTAATTAATAATTAATTCACACAACTCATCACTAGTGTATTCTTTAGTTAGACTAAATACAACTAGTTCAACCAAGTCAAACTAAACACAACTCCATCAACTCCACATCCAACTCCACAGAACTCACATGCATGAGTTCTAACTGAAGTCCTCCATGCAATAGCTCAACTAACACATAAGAACCATGTGATTCCTTCTGTCAGCTACATGTGCCACATTCGTAGCTCGAACTGAAGTGCTCCAAGAGAATAAGATAATGTTTAGAGTCCAAATATTACTAAGGGCTAATAATATTTGACTGTTTCTATTTTTAGCCTGGCAGTCTAAAAATAGACTCTGTTCACTCCGCTGTGAACCAAAAATAGAAGTCCATCTATTTTTCCCAACATGACCAATCATCCATAAACAGCGTCCTACAACTCATAGACCATGATCCATATGTCTAAAAATAGACATAGACTAAAAATAGACTTTGCGCCAAAAAATAGCCTGCGGGCCCAACTTAGTGAAGGCGACTTCTTTTCACTAAGCTCCATCATCTTGTTGCATTTTCAACATGACCCTCATTGACTTAGAGGAAGTCAATGAAGATGATGCTAAAATGAGACTAATGGCTCAAAGTTTTTCTGGAGATGTCAAACAATGGTTATGTGGTTTGGCAACTCGCTCCAGTGATACTCCTCACGGGTTGAACGAGTTGTCTGCATGTGATCCCTCAGCCCACCTGGCTCGAAGTTTCCCCCTACTGGAGGTCTCTGCATGAGTAGATGTCTCTACTCGATCTCCTCTCAACTTCCCTTGTTGTGGTTGCTCCACAACCTCCTGAAGCCGCTGCACCAATCGTGGCTCCTCCAAAATTGTCTGAGACTTCTTCTGGCTTTGCATGTTGAGAGGTAATATACGCTCCCTCTCAACCACCAAGTCTCCATAAGTTGCCTCGTTGCTCAAGGCTTTGCATGCATCTTGAACCTTAAGAGCAAATAGGTTCTTGACCCGTGAACCAATCTGCTTCACCTGTCTAGTGATGATGTGTCTAAGGAAAACCTTTCCCTTACTGAAGACTACATCATAGCCTCTGTCTTCCAGCATCGCGATCGACACCAATTTTCTCTTCAGTCCTGGTACATACTTGACATCGGTCAATGTAAGGCGAGCTCCATGCTCCCTTTGAAAAATAACCGTGCCTACACCTGAGACACTATACTTTTCATCATTACCCATCGCTATGAGTATCTGGAGATCTTTCTCCTCCAAAGTACTTAACAAACTCTTGTCACCGGTCATGTGGAAAGAAGCTCCACTGTCAAGAAACCAACCACTTCCCACCATGGATGAAACCATGCATGCGAAGAGTGTGAAATCCAACTCAAGCTGTGAAGCAAGTGCCTCACCTTTAGATCCTTCCCCGGATCCCTTCTTGGACTTCTTCTTTAGGCAATTAGTAGCATAATGGCCCAACTCATGACAACGAAAGCATCTCACCTTCGACTTGTCAACCTTATTCCCATCATTGGAAGAACTGGATTTGGAAAGAGAACCCTTCTCCTTCCCCTTCTTCACCTTACTCGCTAAGGCACAGTTCTCCTCATCATGCATGGATGAAGAACTGTCTCTGGTGCTCCATCTGATCTCCTCTTGCACAAGATCTGACCAAAGTCTCTCCCATCCTGGCAATTTCTCCCGACCATTGACAGAGTCCTGATAGGAATTCCAACTCTTCGAAAGACCAAGGAGAGCCAAGCTCACCAAGTCCTCATCATCGATAGTCACCCCCACACTTCCCAGCGCATCCCGACACTGGGTGAACTTCGTGAGATACCTGGGCATACTGTCTCCATTCTCACACTTAATGTTTCTGAGTTTATCCTTGAGCGCCAACTTCCTCTGGTCGCTCTTGCTTTGGAATAGATCTGTCAATGCTTTCCACATCAAGTATGGATAAGCCTTTCCATGTAGGCTGGACACAATGTGATCCTTCATGCCCTCCAACAGAATCCTTTGACATTTTGCTGTCTTCTTTTGCCAAACCACAGCTTCAGCAGCATCAATAGGTTTTGGGACCTCAGCCTCTATGAAATCCTTCAACCCATTATCATCTAACACCGCCTCCATCCTTTCTTTCCATGCAATATAGTTCGAGCTTCCCTCAAGGGCATACTCCAATCGCAATCTGTTGAAAGACATTGCAACTTTGACACCATGAAAACACTGCTGCAAATTCGAATTCCACCAGCTCAAAACTCAACTGCTTCTGATCTAAAATTCGTGAGAACAAAGTATTTCTTGTATAGACATCGATTGTATGGGCATTCACCAGATATCTCACCTTCCAAAAGAAGGATGAATCCAGAGGCTACCTGGCCCGATTACAGACTCTGCCTGAAGAAATAAAATGTAATCACTTTCTGAATAATAGATCTGATGATCAATCCTCGCTTTGATATATTGTAGAACTTTTTCTACAAATCAAAGAGCTTTGATACCATGTAGAAATTTTGAATAATATGACACTTATTCACAGAGATTACCCTGATTATACATTATTGCAGAATACATGCATAATACATAATCTCCTCTATGTTGATCATCAATTTAGCAGCATTAAAAACAATGAAACATCAATCGCATGCACACATTAACACAGTATGTAACCCGGGGAAAGCATACAGTTGAAAACCCCACACTATCTGTATATTATAATGATTGAGAACATGTAAAAATACATAGTACAATACTCCTCACAAGTACTCAGCACTATCTCCACCTGTTACACACAAAACTAGCTCAGATCCGAACAAGTCATAGGTTCAAATCTCCTCCGCTACTTTGCCTGCCTCCACTGCACAATCCTGCAAGAGAATGGATGAGAATGGCTGAACCAAACTCATATTTACCTTTTGTTTGACCATGCAATCCTCATTGGCATTACTCAACCCATGCATGTGCAATTCTCATGCACAACTATAGTCACAACTGACAGCTGTATTGCCCTTTCACTTATCTCTAACACCTGTCTCCGCTGAACTGTCCATGCACTGAGTTAACTGATGTATTCTTTAGTTGATTTATGAGTTAATAATTAGTGAATTAATTAATAATTAATTCACACAACTCATCACTAGTGTATTCTTTAGTTAGACTAAATACAACTAGTTCAACCAAGTCAAACTGAACACAACTCCATCAACTCCACATCCAACTCCACAGAACTCACATGCATGAGTTCTAACTGAAGTCCTCCATGCAATAGCTCAACTAACACATAAGAACCATGTGATTCCTTCTGTCAGCTGCATGTGCCACATTCGTAGCTCGAACTGAAGTGCTCCAAGAGAATAAGATAATGTTTAGAGTCCAAATATTACTAAGGGCTAATAATATTTGACTGTTTCTATTTTTAGCCTGGCAGTCTAAAAATAGACTCTGATCACTCCGCTGTGAACCAAAAATAGAAGTCCATCTATTCTTCCCAACATGACCAATCATCCATAAATAGCGTCTTGCAACTCATAGACCATGATCCATATGTCTAAAAATAGACATAGTCTAAAAATAGACTTTGCGCCAAAAAATAGCCTGCGGGCCCAACTTAGTGAAGGTGACTTCTTTTCACTAAGCTCCATCATCTTGTTGCATTTTCAACATGACCCTCATTGACGTAGAGGAAGTCGATGAAGATGATGCTAAAATGAGACTAATGGCTCAAAGTTTTTCTGGAGATGTCAAACAATGGTTATGTGGTTTGGCAACTCGCTCCAGTGATACTCCTCAGGGGTTGAACAAGTTGTTCTTAGCTAGGTGGTGGGAAAAGAAGAATCCATTGCAGATCTTGGTGGAATACAACACATTGAAAAGGAATCCTAATGAGATGGTTCAGGAATTCACTATAAGGTTCAATCAGATCTACAATTCCATTCCGGATAACATGAAACCTCCACTTGATTTGGCACTTCATCATTACACTGATGCTTTTGATCCGGAGATGGCTTATCAGTTTAGGGAAAGAGATCCCACAACTCTGGAAGACATGCAGAATAATGTGGTAAGTGTGGAAGAAAACTTGATGATTAAAAAGTCTCAATTGAAACATGAGAAACCAGAAAAGAGAGTAACCATCAAAGAAGAACCTTCTTCTTCCACCAATCTTAAGCTAGATGCACTAATCAGAACCATGGAGAGAATGGCTGACCGGATGATAAATTCAGATAGACCTCAGGAGCCCCAAGTTAGAAATCCTAACTTCAAAAATCAGCAACAACCTCAGTACATGATAAAATAAAGAGAGCAGAAAGCTTCTGAAGCATCGACATCTCAGTAGCCAATTCAGACACCCTTGCAATAGAATTATTCTCAAGGAGAATTTGATGATGAAACATACCTGATTGTTGAGGAAAATAATTTCTTTAGGGAAGATTACTATCCCATTTTCTTGACTGAAAATGAGAAGTATGTCGAGAAGGTGGAGGATCCTAAAGATGAGGACTACATACTGGCAAGTGACAATGCATTGGAGACCCAAACCAATGATTATCAAAGAGGATATTTGAACACACTCAGTTCTCAGTAGAAGCAATATTCTTTGAGGAATGGAGATGTCCCAATCTCTCCTATTCAGAAAAGGACATCACAACAGAAAGATACCCAAAAAAATTCAAATCCTCAAGGTAATCAAAGCAAAGGTAAAGAGCTGGCAGCAGCAGATCAAAGCAGAGCAAGACAACGATCTACAAGCAATCCAAACAAGGATCATGACAGTCAAAAGAAGTATCAGATACCAAGAGATATGTCCGAGAAGAGAGACAATGTCCAAAGAGAGGTAGATAAATCTAGTTCTTTCAATCTAGAAACTGAAATTTCAAAGTTTAAAGTATCAATCCCTCTTACTGAACTAGTAAAAAATAGCCATTACAGGTATGATATAATTAAAATGCTCAAATTTGATCCTATGTATGACATGGTTAATATTGAAGATGACCAGCCTGAATTGATTTTTGGTTGGTGCATCCATAGATGGTCAGTGAGGAGATAGTGATGTTCCTCCATTTTATCTCAGTTTAAGATTCCACCAATTCATTCTTCACAACTCCATGCTTGCCTCTAGAGCCTCTCATAATTTAATGCCAAAAGCCATCATGGAAAGGTTGGGTCTAGATATAACTCGTGAGTACCATGACTTGTATTCTTTTGATCCGTAAAGCCCGTTGTCTTCGTCTAATCAAAGATTTGGTAGTGTCCTTGGATCAAATCCTTGCAAAGAATGTTTTAATGGATGTGGTGGTAGATGATATACCACCATGGTTTGGTATGTTATTGTCGAGATCCTAGGGAGAAAAACTAAGAGGCACACTGCAGTTAGACTTCTCCTATGCCACCATCCTGGTTTTTGGGCAATTGAGAAAGTTGTACCGAGAAACCAAAATGAAGTTCATGATAACTAGCAAGGAGAAGCCCAATAATCATCCTATAAATGTTGTACATACAAATTTAGAGTCATTTATTTTATATAATGATAGTGGACTAAACGATGTAGATAGTCAGCTTATGGAAATTAAAGATGTACCCGATATTTTCAATTGTATAAAGACATTTTGAGATCAGGAAAAAGAAAATTTGTCGAGTTCATCAAAACAACCATTGGACAAGGCAGAGAAAGGCTTAGAACAACCATCAGAGAAGGTAATGGAAAATTCAGAACACTCTGAGGAGAAAGTTCAGAAAATTGACCCAAAACAGAACCAAGATGTACAACCCTTGGAAGAGGAAAATGGCCTTTGGACCATGGACTTTGATGGTGCTCTTGGGAAAGACGGAGCAGGTATTGGCATTTGGATTCGAAGTCCACATCATCAGCAAGGTGAGCTCCCTCAGCATGTTAGATTATGCTCATACAAGTTAGATTTTGATTGCACTAACAATGAGGTGGAGTATGAAGCATTGATCACAGGTTTAAAGATCTTGAAGAGGTTAGGTGCATGAAGAATTTTTGTGTATGGTGATTCTGAACTTGTAATCAAGCAAGTTAAAGGTGAATATCAAGCTCACCATCCGTGAATGAAAAAATATATAAATGCGGTTTTAGATATTCTTAGAATGTTTCCTGAATATACACTTTCAATTATACCAAAGAGTTAAAATCTTATGGCAGATTCATTAGCTACAGCTGTGAGTAATTTCAAAATTCCCATTTTTTCAAACAAGAAATTTGAGATTCATGTGAAGCATTGGCCCCCTGTTCCTCACAACTTTCGATATTGGCAAGTATTCTGGGATGAAAAATAGGTGAATAACTTTCTTCAGAGTGAAGGAGAGTTTGAAAATTTTCCTATGGATGAAGTTTATGATGAAGATGATCAAGTCATCGAGGTAGCTGAAGTTGATATACTACAACTGAAAGATAACAATTTTCTGAAAGGTCTTGTACCTTTGGAAGACTTGTGTGATCAAGATGATGTATCAAGGAAGCCTACATTGGTACCTACTGAGAAAGGTGTTGAAGACGTGAACATTGGAACAAAAGACAAACCAAAAATGATCAAGTTGTCCAAAAAATTGTCTCCCAAAGTAACAGAGGAATACATTCATTTGTTGTATGAATTTTTTGATGTTTTCGCTTGGGATTATGCAAATTTAAAGGAGTATGACAAGAAAATAATTCAGCATACCATCCTAATCAAGCACGATCAAAAGCCCTTCAAACAAAATCTAAGGAGGATTAACCCAAGGTTGCTGCCATCCATAGAGAAACAAGTTAACAGACTACACAATGCAGGCATCATTGTTCCTATCAGATTTTCTGATTGGATATCGAATCTAGTCCCAACGAGAAAGAAGACCGGGGAGATTAGGCTCTACGTAGACTTTAGAAACTTGAATAAATTATCTTTGAAATATAATTATCCGCTTCCAAAAATTGACCATATCCTTCAGAGAGTCGTGGGCGCTTCACGACTGTCACTTTTGGATGGCTACTCAGGTTACAATCAAGTTTTAGTGCATGAAGATGATAAGGGAAAGATATCATTTACCACACCTCAGGGCACATTCAAATATGCAAAGATGCCATTTGGTCTAAAAAATGCAGGTGCCACTTTTCAACGTGCCATGGACATAGCCTTTTTTAGATGAAAAAGATGTTTTCTTGGTTGTGTACTTAGATGATATAACCGTATTTTCACATTCAGATGATGAACATTTGCATCATTTAAGAGTCATTTTTCAGAAGTGTAGAAAGTTCAGAATCTCTCTTAATCCAAAGAAAATTCTGTTTGCTATGGAGGAAGGCAAACTTCTCGGCCATATCATTTCGAAAGACGACATCTGGATTGACCCTTCCCGAGTAGAAGAAATTCAACAAATTGATTCCCCTCGCAACAAGAAGGAAATCCAAGCTTTCAATGGTAAGATGAATTTCTTACGTAGATTTATTCCTAATTTAGTTGAACATCTTAAAGAAATGACCAATATGTTGAAAAAGGATAATGAGATGAAATGATTCGAAGAAGCCTGCAAGTCGTTTCATGCGGTGAAGATTGCCTTAACCACTTCTCCTGTTTTGATTAGTCTTAATTACACCGGTGATTTTATTATATTTTCATTTGCTTCTGAGCATACCATGGCAACAATACTAATGCAAAAAAGGGATAAAACCAAGCTGGCAATAGAATTTTTCAGTTGCAACATCAAGGATGCATCCCTTAAGTACAACATCATTGAAAAACAGGCCTTGGCTTTGGTAAAGGCGATCAAATATTTCAGAGTTTACATTTTACATTCACATACTCTTGCTTATGTACCTAATGCAATGGTAAAATAAGTCCTTGTGCAGAATGACCTGGAAGGTAGAAGAGGTAGATGGATAACAACATTATTAGAATATGATCTAGAGATCAAGCCTACAAAGCTGATAAAGGGTCAAGGCTTAGCCAAACTTATGGCCGAGTCAAACCTTCATGCTCTAAACATCAACCTTGTAGTAGCATGATCCGACAATCAAGAAGAAGTGGATCTCATTTAGGTATCTGAAAATTTTCTATCATCCCCACGATATTATGATATTATTTATGTGCTTCAGCATCTAAACCCCCCTCCAAGAATGTCTAAGGCTAAGAGTAGGTCATTGAAGTTGAAGGCTTCCAAATGTTGTATCATGGACATTGCACTTTATTGGAAAGATGCTGGAGGTGTGTTGCTGAACTGTTTGAACAAAGATGAGTCCAAAAAAGTAATAAATGACTTCCACAAAGGAGATTGTGGGGGCCATTTGTATTGGAAGACCACGACCAGCAAAGTACTGAGAGCGGGTTACTATTGGTCTACACTTTTTGTAGATATCTACAAGGTAATGATGAGTTTTCACAAGTATCAAGTTTTCCAAGGTAAAAGAAAGCTTATTCCTTTGCCTCTACAACCTATATCAGTGAATGCACCTTTTCAGCAGTGGGTCCTAGATTTCATAGGTGAGATCAATCCATCATCATCCGCACAACACAAGTGGATATTGATAGCTACAGACTACTTTACTTAGTGGATTGAAGCGATCCTAACCAGGCAAGCAACAGATTCAGTTATCATTTAGTTTTTAGAAACTATTGTTTTGTCCCTTTTTGGTTGTCTTAACAATATTATCACAGACAACGTGCTAACATTCAAGTCCAAAAAGATGTCTGAGTTTTGTGACAAATACAACATAAAGTTGGAGAATTCTACAACATACTATCCACAAGGAAATCATCTGGCAGAGTCCTCCAATAAATCCTTAATCAATATCATCAAGAAAATGTTGGAGGCCAACAAAAAGAATTGGTACAAAAAGCTGATCAATGCATTATGGGTAGATCGGGTGAGTAGCAAGAAATATCTTGGGATTTCTCCTTTTCAGATTATGTATGGAGTAGATAGTGTTTTTCCTTCATCATTAGTAGTCCCAGTCATGAAATTGTTACAAGAAGCGGGAAGTGAAGAGAATGATATTCAACGCCGGATCAATCAAATGGTTCACTTAGAGCAGACACTGGATGAGGTATTTCATAACACCTCTAAGCTTCATGAGAGGATAAAGAGGATCTATGACCAGAAAACAAAGGAAGATGATTTCAAAATTGGAGATGTGGTACTTCGTTGGGATGCCAGAAACGAAGACAAGGGTAAGCATGGTAAATTTGAGAACCTATGGAAAGGCCCTTATCAGATTTCAGCTTTCCGAGGACAAAATGATTTCTTGTTGGATGAGATGAATGGAGAACCATGCTTAGGAGGACTAGTCAATGGTAGGCTCTTGAAGCATTATCTTTTCTGAATTGTCATGGTTTCATTGTACATACATTTTAAAAATTTTGCAAGTGTGAAGCAAAGATCATTGGAGTTCGGAGCCCGAAGTGAAGGCCATGGAGCTTCACTGATTTTCTGCCATTTTTAGTATTCAGTCCTTAGTCATGTAAGTCAGTTTTGAGTCAGTATGAGTTATTTTAGTTGTCAACATTTACTCATGCATTCCAGTTTGAGTTTTTTGACCGTGTTGGCCCATATGGTTAGGAACTTGGTCTACGGTGTTCTTGACACCTCCAAGGAGCTGCCATCCCCAAATAAGATTGATTTTAGAGTCAGTATTTGCATACTGTCATCAGTGATCAGAACTCCTCTTTTATATCATATTAGTGTCCCATGTTGAAATTTTTATTATTCCACCTAGGTCATCATGTAAAAATTTACTTACTGATGGTAGCCCAAGTTGAAACCCCATCCCCTCTCAAAAATTTATATTTTCTGTCCCACCTTCATGTGTCTTGCTTAACATACATTGACTATAAAAGCCCATTTCATCATGTTTTGTGTCCATCAAGTCCACCTAGAGTTCAGTCATTCAAGGTCTCATTAGGTCACCAGGTTTCATTTTCCAAGGTCCAATAAAACTCCATTTCACTGGATAAGGCCAGCAAAATATGAGAGTGAAGCAAATAATATCCATTTTTCAGTTAAATAAGGGTTTACAAGCATGTAAACATGGTTTCTAAAATTCCAATTTTTATTTTAAGCAAGAAATTCATTCTAGTTTGTAATTTTTATTTCAAAAGAGAGATGTAATAATTTTTATTTATTTATGTAATTTTATGTTTATCATATCTAATAAGTCACTATTTTTAGAGGTTTACTCAAACTCCATTGCCAATATCATCCAAACAAAAGTCAAAGTGAACATTGCCAAACCTTCAACATCATCCACCTGCAAAGAAAAAAGCCAGAAAGCAAATTATGAAAGATGTTAAAAAGGGGTCAAATGAAACATTAGAAAGTGGGTTTGAAAAGCAAAAGATCAAATTCACTTACCTATAAAGGACTTCTTGGCTTCAAAATTAGCTTCATTTGCCTCCTAGCACTCATTGAGCAAACCCCAAGAGATCCTTTTCACAGTTTTGGGCGAAATCAACAAAAACAAGGCAGGCACTGTGCGTTTCCTTCTGGCACTACGCGTTCTCTTTTGGCGCTACTCGTTTACTTGGCACTGCATGTTCTCTTCTGGCACTGGGCATTTACTTGGCACTGCATGTTTCCTTAAGGCATTGCGTGTTCCCTTAAGGCGCTGTGCGTTTGCCTGAGGCACTGCGCACTCTACATTGGTGCTGCGCATTTGGCCATGAACGCTCTAGTCACCTCGTCAGCTCCTCCAAAGCAATTTCAACCTCAATACAAGTAAGTAGCAGTTAAGGGATGTGATTTTCCCCCTCCTCAAGTCAATTCCTAAGTGTTTGAAAGGTTTCATTGGAAATTTGGTTTAATTGTTATATATAAACCCTAGATCTTCCCCAAAAACTACCTTCCATTCTCATTCCCTTTTGCACATTTCCCTCCACCCTCGTTCCCTTTCCCTAAATCTTTTTATCCCAGATACCCTCTAATCCTGTGTCCCAAAACCCTAAGTCCTAGGTGATATAACTACCTATGCTCCCAAACCCCTATATTGCAAACAATTTCCCCCATCCCCAAACTATCATATTACTACCCTCTATCCCTTTCTAATACATATATCCCTTCACCTATCATCTTCATATTTACCCTTCCCTATTTATTATTCCCCAAAAACTATACTCCCCCTACCTTACACCTCCCTAGGGTTTGATACTAAACACCATGGCAGAGGAGGAATACAGACCACATACTGAGGAACAGGAAACAGATAGAGAAGAAGACAGGGAACAAAGGAAGCCACACAAAGGAGGCCAGAAACACAAGTTTGAGCCCACAGATCTCAGGAAACTCTTAGCATCCCCTATGACTATGACATCCTTGAAATGGCTAGGCTGTTATGATTTCTGTGAGCAAGTGCAGGTAGTCCAACATCATCCTAAGTTGACTAGGCTCTTCATTTCTAAACTCCAAGACAACCAAGTCACTCTTGTAGGTATAACTTTCACTTTATGTTTTGCCAATATATCAGCTACCAACAGAATTCCAGATGATGGGGAGAAATGGTTTAAACAAGGTGATTTGGAGAGGCATTATTATGACCCTTACATGAAACCAAGTTACCGAAATGAAAGAAGGGGCTATTTTCCTTTTTCACACCTCCTTGACAGATATGCCCCAATGATGAAGATTATTATGAAATATTTTTCATGTGAAGGTAGATTCTCCAGGGTCTATTCTTATCATATCTGGCTCTTAATGCATTTCACTAGGGTAAAAATGCTCAATATACCCTACTATCTTTTCCAAAGTGTTGAGAAGATGGCCTACATTGCCCAAAAGAGGGAGTACAAAGATCAAATGAAGAGCTTATTTCATCATTCCCTCATTAAAATCATAGTCCTTTACCATCTCAAGGAACTCAACATTGCATGGAGTACCTTCATAGCTAATCCCATATTCACTCATGCATCTACTCAAAATGTTCAAAGCATCCCTTCATCATCTCATCCATCCACCTCCATTCCTCCATTTCAGCCCATACATATTTCATCCTCATCCGATGAGTCAACCTCACCATCACCTCCATCATCACCATTTCATGAGCCTATTCATTCACCTAGTAGAGATGAAGGTAGAGAGCAAGAGCACAAGTGTTTTCCCCATAGATTGCGTGAGGGGCCTTGCCTTCTTCATCAACAAAGCAGGTACAGAAAGGCAAGGAAAAGGTGATAGAGGCAGAGATACAGCAGTAAGAGGAGGACCTCCATGAGACAGAGCAAGATTTTCACTTAGTTGACCTAAGTGAAAATGATGACAGTGAAATCACAACCATTGTCATCAAAGAGGAGAATGCACCCATAAGAGAGCTCCAGGTCAATTTGCAACAGGAAAAATACATCATTTCATACTATGAGTAGGAAAATAAGCAGTTTGAGACCAAACATGAGCTCATGGAGATTTAGCTCATCAAGGCAAAGAGGGAGGCTGAAAAGGCTAAAGCCTTACTTGATGAAGCATATGGAGAATACAATGATCAACTAGAGGAACAGGTGCCAAGAAAAAGGCCAAGGACTAGAGGCCTAAAGAGAGCTTTGGAGCTAGAAAAACAAAAGGAGGTTGAACTAGCTAATGAGCTCACCCTAAATGAGCAATTTGCCAAAATGGTAAATGAGAACCAGGAGCATTGGCTTGAGAGGGTGAACACCCATCTTGAAAGCCTCTTAGACAAGGCCAAAAGAGACATTGACATTCAAAGAAGGATGGAAAAATATTATTGTCAAAGAAACCAAATAGCAAGGGCAAAGCTCAAAGATGCTAGGGCAAGAATTGAAGCCCTAACTCACCATAAGGAGAAGAAGAGTTTGATATAATTGCATAGGCTTCAATCCATGCCTAGCCACCTCAAACATTAGCTTCTTGAACAATTTTGAAGACCCTTGGCTCAATTTTTGTCATCTTGCTTTTCCTGTCTTTTTAAGGAAATTTTTATATCAGCAGTTTGGTTAAGGTGTTGCGCACTTTTTGGAGGAATGGCCACCACCATTGGATTCATAAGGACCAAGACATCCAGGAAAACCATGTTTCTAGCCCTGGAAAGCAAAACTGGTGGGTGAAAAAGGCAAAAAACCACCTAAAAATCATGTTTCTGCCTCATTTCTGGACTAGGCGCTGCGCGTTTGAGTAGTCTTGGGAGAAAGGAATTTTGGAGGGGAAAATCAAGCCCATTTTGAAAACCAAGGGAAGTTTTGGAAACTAGATAGGATAAGCTTTCCAATGAGCTATCCTAGGCTAGATTTGGACATCAGGAAGGCAGGTAAAAGTCAACTTGAAGATGGCGCTGCGTGTTTGACAGTTAGCCCAGATTTTCACTGTTTCTCTCCAATTTGATTTTTACCTATGGGAAATTAGTGTTTTACTGATGTAATTGATAAGGATGATGTAATTATTATGTTTTTACTGTTACCTAGGGTAAATACATTAGGTAACTGGCCTTACATGGCTTGTAATGAATTAGTTTGCTTAAGTAGGGATGAGTCACTTTGATCACCCTACACTCTAGCTATCAATTAAGTTTTTGTTGCAACTGCTCCTCCTCTCATGGATTTGACCCCTGAGGCTAGGATGAGTTGGTTTGAGGCCTATATCATGTAATTTTTCAGTCATTCTACCTGTTGGACTCCATTGGATATTGTATTAGTGTTTCAGACTTTGGCATGAAATATATTGGATTAGTTGCAGCTGTTTTGGTGGGATTCTTGTGGCATGGTATTTTGATATTGTTTCCTCTTCAGTTTCATGTGTGTGAATGTTTTGTATCTTCCATGATCCATTTCACTTCTAAATATGTTTTATTTGCAAGGTGTGATAAGCATAATTCATCTTGTATGCTCTGTCTTGGGAAAATCATCATAGATTGTTTCATTTCTTCAGTTTAAAAAGAATTCATGATATCATGCTCTTTTTAGCACCTCACTAGTCTAAACCATCTCATCACTATACTACAAAGTGTTAAAGTAACTTGCCTACCTTGCCCCATCAGATGTCTGCAATTCTGATTCTCTTTTGCCCTGACCTAGTTCACTCTCTGACCTAATTCACTCATCTAGTGACTACCCCAACCAAATCAAATCAAACAAACCCTGAGCTACTATATCTAGCCTAAAACCCTAATTCATACATCCCTCTTGGCTGTGATCCTTTGGAGAGATCTCTCTTTGGCTTGGTAGGGCTAGCTACCAAGTCAAAATATTGGTCTATGGTTACCTCAGCTGGACTCTTCCTCAACCTTGGAGATCCGGAGGAGTGATAACACATTGTAGTGCCTATAGTTGTCATGTATATAGTCGGTGTTATAGTTTTTTGCATCATGCCTAATGATTGGGATGATGTTGATAGGTTGTTATGATGGTGTCATTATGTGTATATACATGTATATCGTGTTAATCTGGATTGATTTGTGAAGATGAGATAGCCTCCCCTGAAACATAGTAAGGTATGTTTGATTATAATTGCGCAGAGAGGTGCTCTACAACCCAGTATGGGGGTAGATCTCACGTAAAAAGGGTAGATCTCACGTAAAAATGTAAACATGTTTAACATTTTTATAAATCTAGTATGGGGATCTCACGTAAAAAGGTGCTCTACAACCCAGTATGGGGGTAGATCTCACGTAAAAAGGGTAGATCTCACGTAAAAATGTAAACATGTAAACGTAAACATAAATGTAAATGTAAACGTAATGTTTAACATTTAACATTTTTATAAATCTAGTATGGGGATCTCACGTAAAAATGTAAACGTAAACATAAATGTAAATGTAAACGTAATGTTTAACATTTAACATTTTTATAAATCTAGTATGGGGGTAGATCTCACGTAAAAACGTAAACATGTAAACGTAAATGTAATGTTTATCATTTAACATTTTTAATGTAATGTCGGCCCTATTAAAAATCAATCTAATTATTATTATGTATAGACACAATAAAAATTTAAAATATAAAGAGGTTTACGAACACTCAAAAAAGAGGTATGATAAATAAATAAACCATAGGTATGGTAAATAAATAAAACTTTTTTTTTTTTAAGTAATGTTTAACATTTAACATTTTTTAATTATTATTATGTATAGACACAATAAAAATTTAAAATATAAAGAGGTTTACGAACACTCAAAAAAGAGGTATGATAAATAAATAAACCATAGGTATGGTAAATAAATAAAACTTTTTTTTTTTTAAGTAATGTTTAACATTTAACATTTTTAATCTAATGTCGGCCCTATTTAAAAATCAATCTAATTATTATTATGTATAAACACAATATAAATTTAAAATATAAAGAGGTTTATGAACACTCAAAAAAGAGGTATGGTAAATAAATAAAAATAAAAATAAGCGTAACTATGGTAAATAAATAAAAATATAAATAAACAAGAGGTATGGTAAATAAATAAAACCTCTTTTTATATTTACTCCATAAATCTCGTTATATTTAGGAAAACTAAAAAAAGATGATTTATTTAGGTGAAGCCTATGAGCAAAATACCATGGGACAAATAATTATTAATACCAAGGGCCAAATACCATATTTATAAAAGAGGTATAAAGAGGTATGGTAAAAAAATAGAAATATATCAATAGGATTAGAAATCAAGATCTAATTATATACCAAGTCTATGGCCCAAATACCATAGGCCAAATTATTATTAATACCATGCATAAAAGCATTATTAACCCTAATATTAATATTAAAAGATTAATATTATTATTATTAAATCTAATATCCATATTAATATATTATAATATTAATACTATTAAATTTAATAACTTTGGAGTAAGACAATATTAAATTTGTTATATTATAAGATATATTAATATATCATGATATATATTAACTCTAGATATATATGGGAGGGAAGAACAAAGACATAGAGTGATAGAGGTGGAGAGATAGGGGGAGTGTCAAGGAAGAGATGGAGAGATACTAGAGAGGGGAGAGGACGAATGAAGAGAGAGATAGGGAGAGGAGTGAGAGAGATAGAGAAGGGTAAGAGAGGGAGAGGGAGACACAGATGGAGGGGGGAGAGAAAGAAGGAGAGAGGGAGGGAGGTAGTGAGAGGATTGGAGGGCACAAAGGGAGAGAGAGATGGGGGAAGAGAGAGGAAGGTAGGAGAAAATGGGAGAGAGAGGAAGGATGAGAGAGAGGACTTGCGAGAGAGGAGGAGAGAGGGAGGGATAGAGAAATGGAGTTGGAGGGGGAGAGAGGGAGGGAAGAAGAAATACATAGAGAGTGAGAAGTGGAGAGGGAGAGGGAGTGACAAGGGAGAGATGGAGAGAGAGTGTGAATGTTTAGGGGTGAGATAAAGAGACAAAGAAAGAGATATAGAGAGAAGGGGGGAGAGATGGAGAGAGAAGGAGAGAGGGAGGGATATAGTAGCATAGTTGGAGAGAGAGAGGATTGGAAGGCAAAGAGAGAGAGAGGAGAGAGAGAGAGATATGGGGGAAGAGAGAGGGAGGTAGGAGAGAAAGGGGTAGAGGAAGAACAAGAGACAAGACTTGAGAGAGAGGAGGAGATTGATGGGGGGAGAGAGGATTGGAGGGAAAAGAGAGAGAGAGAGAGAGAGAGAGAGAGAGAGAGAGAGAGAGAGAGGGTGAGATAGGAGAGAAAGGGAGAGAGAGGAAGTACGAGAGAGCAAACTTGAGAGAGAGGAGGGGAGAGGGAGTGATAGGGAGATGGAGTTTGAGGGGGAGAGAGGGAGGGAAGAAGAAATACATAGAGAGTGAAAAATGGAGAGAGAGAAGGAGTGACAAGGGAGAGATGGGGAGAGAGTGTGTATGTTCGGGGGTGAGATAAAGAGACAAAGAAGGAGAGATGGAGAGAATGGGGGAGAGAGGAGAGAGGGAGGGATATAGTAACAGAGTTGAAGAGAGAGAGAGAGAGAGAGAGAGGTGGGAGAGAAAGGGAGAGAGATGAAGGAAGAGAGATGAAGGAAGAGAGAGAGGATGTGAGAGAGCGGAGAGAGGTAGGGAAAGAGATATGGAGTTGGAGGGGGAGAGAGAGGGAGCTTAGAAGAAAAAAATTGAGAGAGAGAGGTGGAGAGAGAGAGAGGGAGTGATAAGGAAGATGGAGAGAGAGGGAGAGAGGACAATAGGAGGGAAGAGAGATAGAAGCGGGGGAGAGGGATAGGAGGGGTAGAGAGAGAGAGAGGGAGGGAGAGGAGGAGGGAGGGATAGATAGATTGGAGAAAGAGAGTGTATGTTTTGGGGGTGATATAGAGAGACAAAGGGAGATAGACATATGGATGGAAAGTGAAGAGAGGGAAGAAGAGAGAGATGGAGAGAGGGAGGAAGGGACAAAGATATTGATAGATATGGAGTGAGAGTGTGTGTGTGTTTGGGGTGTTGAGATAGAGAGACAAAGAAGGAGAGATGGAGGGAGATATAGATATAAATGGAGGGGGGAGAGAGGGAAGAATATTTCTTGCACTAGATGCATTGATTTCAGTGTAAATGGTGATTTCTAATCCTATTTGATTCTTTACACTAGATGCATTGATTTTAGTATAGATGTTGATTTCTAATGATATTTGATTGCTTGCACTAGATGCATTGATTTAAATGTAGATGATTTCTAATCATATTTGATTGCTTGCACTAATTGCATTTATTTCAGTGTATATGGTGATTTCTAATCCTATTTGATTGCTTTCACTCGATGAATTGATTTCAATGTAGATGTTGATTTCTAATCATATTTGATTGCTTGCATTAAATGCATTGATTTTAGTGTAGATGGTGATTTCTAATCCTATTTTATTGCTTGCATTAGATGCATTGATTTCATTGTAGATGTTCGTTTATAATCATATTTGCTTACTTGCACTAGATGCATTGATTTTAGTGTAGATGTTGGTTTATAATCTTATTTTCTTACTTACACTAGATGCATTGATTTGAGTATAAATGTTGATTTCTAATCCTATTTGATTGCTTGCATTAGATGCATTGTTTTTAGTGTAAATGTTATTTTTCTAATCTTATTTGATTTCTTGCATTAGATGCATTTATTTCAGTGTAGATGTTGATTATCGACTTGATGTAATTGGATGTATGATGGTACATTAATTTTGAAGTGATTGGATTAACATAGTGCATTGATTTCAGTGTAAGCACAAAAAACTATTGACAATGTACATTGATTTTTGTGTTACAGTAATTCAACCTAGTAATATTGGAGAGAAAGAGAGACAAGGTATGATGTTTACTACAATAGTTCAAGCTAAAGATTTAAATGGTTTACGATTTAACCTTTCCTTTTCATATAATCGATATGAAAAGATGACAATCGATATGAAAAGATGGCAAAAGTAACAAGGGTGACAATAAGAATAGTAGAAGAAAATAGTTTGAGATTAATCACCATGAAGACTATTTGTAATTGACTATATTCTTATTATTCACATTTTCTATCACTCAACACTATTACATTGTCACTTTACATTTAAAATTTTTATTTCATCATTAAAGTTATTAACAATATTTATCATCTCAAAAAACTGAGGTAACTAAGAAAACTTAAAATTAAAATGATCATATTAATCTGATACATATGTAGCATATTTAAAATTATTATATTAATATTAAATGAATTTACATATTATTGATAAAATTAATCATATGTTCGTTAGATTTTCTTTGGCAACACACGACTAAAACCAGCCTAGATCCATCTTAACTCCCGATCTATCAACTGGCGAGAGGGATCAAATCTCTCGATGTGTAAACCTTTCCTCAAGTTTTGCACTCAAAAAAGAGGTTTTCACCTTGAGAGATTTGATCCCTCTCGATGCTTGACAGATCTAGAGTTAAGATGGATATAAGATAGTTATATTTGGTTTATCTGACATAATATGTTTACAGGAAGAAGAATATCAAAGATAACAAGAAGAATGGTGGATTACAGTTCACGTGACTCCCCTTATAGATTATATGATAAATAAGGAGAAGAGTACTCTCCTTACATAGAAAATACCTTGAGAAGTTTGAAAGCAGAAATTAGGAGTTGCAAGGTAGATAATGACAGGATAATTTAGTCACAGGAAAGGCTTTCTAGAGCTCAGGAAAAGCAAGCCGAAGTCAATGTAGTGATCCTTCAAAGTTTATTAGATTTGTAGAGACAGGGACAACCAAGGATCAATTATGGACAAAAGGAAAGTACTAATGGGGCATATGGTAATAGGTATCGATTAGGGCACAAGTTGGACAAGGATGACACGGTCAAAGGTGGCAGATGGTTGGATACACATGACAAGAGAGGTATTTGTTATGGGTTCTATTCTAGTTCTAGTTCAGATAGATATCATGGTCATAATTGTTATCATCCTTACAAGAGGAGTGAGAGGGGGTACTTTACAGATGAGTTCAATAAATTCAAGCCTCCTAACATTAATGTAGAGTTGAAGAAACCAAAAGATACAAAAGCATGGTTGGTTGGGAAGAAGAAGTTCTTCGAGTTGCATGATTATAAAGAGAATATGAAAGCCATGATAGCTATTTTTACTCTCAAGGGAAAGAACAATATTTGGTGGGAAGATGTGAAGCATGTTAGAGGCATCAGGAAAGAGGAGTTGAGTTGACATGAGTTTAAGGGACTTTTTAGAAAGAAGTACTTGTCGGAGAGATATTATGATGGATAGGCTAATGAATTATATGAGATGAAGATGGGTTCCATGACATATGAAGAGTATAGGACTAAATTTCCGGAGTTGTTGAGTTATGTCCCTTACCTCAAGGATGAGAAGACAAAGGTTCAAATATTCATTAGTGGACTACCGTTAGAATTTAAGGATCAAATTGAGTATAATGAGCCTCAATCATTGGAGGAAGTCATCATGAAGTTGAAGCACTATTATGAACAGTCAAAGCATAAGTCTGAGCCTAAACGTGATTGGAAAGGGAATGAGAAGGCTAAGGGAAAATGGCCTCCGAAGTGGGAAATACCTCAAGATGCAGGTGAGAAGGAAGATGTGGTTATTTACAAGAAGTTTAGTGAAATTGAGAAGGGACATGGACCTTAGCTTGGAGAGAATCCGTTGTATGCCAAGCTTAGTAAATGTAGTTTCTTTCAGACTGAAGTTCATTACTTGGGACATGTTGTTTCCAAGGAAGGTATAATAGTGGATCTGGAAAAGATTAAAGTTATCATGAAATGGCCAACTCCTAGGAATGTGGATGAGGTCAGATCATTCATGGGAATAACAGGTTATTACAGGTGGTTCATCGGGAACCTCTCACGTATTGCCTATCCTATTACATCTCTGTAGAGGAAAGGAAAGAAGTTTTAATGGGTTGAGGAGACTACGACTAGTTTTGAGCAGTTGAAGAATTTGCTTACAAATGATCTAGTCTTGAAGATTGTAGATCCTGATAAAGAGTTCGTGGCGTGCACAAATTCTTACAAGAGAGGATTTGGTGGAGTCCTAATGCAAGAAAGATAGGTGGTATGCTATGTGTCAAGGAAGTTGAATGAGCACGAGTAGAACTATGTGACTCATGATCTTGAGTTGAAAGTTATCATTCATGCCTTGAAGATGTGGAGATATTATCTTCTTGGAAGGAGGTTAGTTCTAATGAGTGATCATAGTGGACTGAGGCACTTGTTTGACCAACCTAATTTGAATGCCAGGCAAGATAGATCGTTAGCTACTCTCAATGAGTTTGAATGTGAGATTAGGCACATTAAGGGAAAGGAGAACAAGTTTGCAGATGCTCTTAGTAGGAAAGTGCAAGTGAATCACATTGCAACAGTTAGTTCTTACGGGTTGGATTTGCAGGAACAGATCTTGCAAGCAGGACAACATGATGACATGTATCAATAGTTGAGGCACATGTTATAACAATAGGGTGAAGGTGATAGGGATGTGGAGTATCATCTCATAGAAAATGGCTTGGTTAGATTCAGGAAAAATATTTATGTGTCAGAAGAGAGTGATTTCAAGAAGCTTATCTTGAGGGAATTTCATGTCAAGCCGTATTCATGTCACCTAGGATATCAAAAGACATTTACATCAGTTAAGAAGTTTTATCATTGGATGAACTTGAAGAAAGAGGTGATTGAGTTTGTCACTAGATGTTTGGACTGTTAGCAGGTAAAAGCAGAGTGTAAGCATCTAGGTGGTTTATTGCAGTCGATTATGATTGCAGAGTGGAAATGGGAGGTCATTTCCATGGAATTCATTATAGGTTTGCCGAGGATATCAAAGCAACATGATTCCATCATGTTTGTGGTTGATAGGTTAAGTATGGTAGCTCACTTCATTGTAGTTAAATCTACAAATTCAGCTAGTGGGGTAGCTCAAATTTTCATCAAGGAGATAGTAAGATTGCAAGGTGTTCCCAAGAAGATCATATCAGACAAAGATGCCAAGTTCACTTCTAGGTTTTGGAAGGAGTTGTTTGCAGGTTTGGGGACAGAGTTGTCTTTCAGTACAACTTATCATCTGCAGATAGAAGGATAAACAAAGAGGGTCAACATGATTCTTGAGGATATGTTGAGGATGCATGTCATGCATCAAGAGAGGAAGTGGGAAGAGTATCTTCCATTGGTAGAGTTTTCATATAATAATGAGTATCAAGGGTCCTTGAATTTGAGTCCATTCGAGGTTATTTACAGGTGAAGTTGTAATACTCCTTTCAACTGGGGTGATCCAGTGAATAGGGTGTTGATTGGACCAGATATGCGTGGAAGAGATGGAATGGGAAATGTAGGTTATTAAGAGGAATTTGAAGGCAACATATGACAGGAAGAAGAGTTATGCAAATTAACACATGGCATTCAAGGAGTTTCATGTTGGGGAGCACGTGTTCCTGCGCATCAAGCCCAAGAGGAGATCTTTGAGGATTGGATCATGTGCCAAGTTGGCATCTCGGTAAATCAAACCTTTTGAGATCCTTTAGAGGATTGGACCTATAACAACCCTGGTGAAAATTTCATGTAATAAAAGTTAATAAAGGAAAAATAAGACCATGGTTAAGGGACATTTATTCCAACCCGAGTGTTGGGAAAAGATATCCTAGTGGGCATCACTGGATGTGTGTTTTGGCTAAGGAAAATAGGCAAAGGCATTATAAGGCAAAAAGACATTTTGCACATTTATTTATGAAAATAAAGGAAATTAGGAGAAAAGTAAAGTGAAAGGTCACAGGTTGCATGTGAGGATGAAATTGAAGGAAAATAATAGAAAATGCGGAAATTAGAGGCCTCATGCATAAAAAGGCTTATGAGGACCAATTCATGGCTTTTGTCAAGTTCAAGTTTGGAGCTCTCTCATTATTCTCTCTCTCTCTCTTTCACTCTTGATCACTTTGAGTTTTCTTGGAGCACTCTAGCTTTGGATATAGGAAGGAAAAGCAAGCAGAGGGAAAGGAAGGAAAACAAGGATCAAGGTAAGGAAAGTAGGATCAAGCAACTTGAACATGAATAATTGCAGGTAACCTTTTGCATGTGTGATTTCCTAGCTAGTTTGGAATTGCATGGATTTGCATGTTGGTGTATGGTTCCCTTGTTGTCGGTGGCATGGTTTTGTCGGGTTATGACAGTGGTTTTCAGCCTAGCCTTGCCTTTTTCTAGATGCCATGGTGTTGGGATGTTTATTTTGGTTTTTGATCTTTGGTTTGCGGGATAGATTTCAGAATCAGGGGCGTAGGTGGTCTCAACTTCCATTCCCAAAGGCCTAGGAATCCCTTGACTGGTTTTGGCAGGATACATGGTAAAGCCTAAGGGAGATATCTTGGTTTAGGGCCTAGTGATCTGGGTTTGGCTTGTGATAAATCCCGAGAGACAAGGAGACATAAAATTCCTCAAGGATAGTGATGGATTCGGGTGGCATTCCAAGTTCGGTTTGTTTGTGATCGGAACACCGATTTTGGTGTGATCACAGTTTGATGAGGGTGGAGGTGGTTTAACCTCTAGACTCCCTTGGTTGTTCTATGAGATCCCACATTCATGCTTGGAATATGGCATGGGGGTGACTAGCTGAAAGAGAGATTTGGTTCAGCCATGTATATGGTCGTGTGGTAAGGGGAAGACCCGAACCTGATCAGATTTGCCTATGATTAATAAAATCTAAGTTCTCTTACTTTTGCACTGATTTATATGTGGATTTGATGGATGTCTTATCTCTGATATTTACATGGTTTTATGCTGGTTAGGAGCATGGTTAAATGATTGGTTCATGTCATGGTTATTTCATGTATTTACTTGTAATTATTTAATGGATGGATGCAAGACCTAATTGGTGATGTAGTAGTTCAATGGAGATGATAATTCTAGTTATGTTTCATAAGTTGTTTCAGTCATTTATGCTCTATCTTGTATTCTAGACATGTAGGTTGCATTGATGCCAAGTGTTTGACATAATTTCAATCCCGGTTGGGGATGCTCAGGCCTAGTCTTCATGTTGATTTTGATTGACCAACTTTGTTATCATGTCTTTAACGAATTCTGAAGGTTGTAGCAAGTTTTGGGCAGAGGTCGGGATTCTGGGCTAGAAAAGTGGCTTAAATCTCGAGGTCACTGGCACAAAAATGACAATTTTGCTCCATAGTCGCTAGCAAGCAGGTCTGTGAGAGCAACTTTAGGTTGCTGGTCTCTCCCTTTCCCGTAGCATGAGAGAAAATATGGCCTGAGAGATCCAGAACAACAGTGGGACCCAGGGAAAAGCTGTCTGAGTTGTTGACTTTTCTCCTGAGGGTTTTGTTGATGATGTTGGATGACTGTGCCCGATGTTCCGTCGATTCCACTTGCTTAAGGTCATAGTGGAGGTCGAATATGATCATAGTAACCTCTCATCTCATCTTTACCCTGATTGTCATGGTTACTTTGGGTAGACCTGGGAGGAGGGTGTTACAGGACCAATGGCCTATAAACTTGCACTGCCTCCAACCGTGAAATTCCATGATGTTTTCCATGTTTCATTGCTTAAGAGATATGTGCAGGATGTTGACTGTGTGATTGACTACTCTGTATTACAGGTGGAACCAGAGGGATAATTCCATCCAAAATCACAATGCATATTGCAGTGGAAACAAATCATGCTCCTGAACCAAGAAATAGAGCAAGTTAAAGTGCAGTGGAAGCACTTTGGGCCCGATGAAGCTACATGGGAGATGGTTGATCAGATGCAGGTTTTGTATCCTTCATTATTTCTTGGTTCAAGCAAATGATTTTTCGGTATATGCATATAATGCATGGTTGTAAATACAAAAATGAGTTGGGTTATAAAGCTCCAATAAGCAGTATGTTTTAAGCAGAGTCTTTCAGTAGAAATCACATAAGAGAAATTTTTGGTTGACGCGTTTCGAACCAACAAGTGTGGTTCATCATCAGGAATAGATGAAGAGGCAGACCATGGCAAAGGCTTAAATAGAGAGCAATGTAGAGACCATAATTTCAAGTAACGACTATATTTGAATAATAATATTTAAATCCTGATATTAATTTATTAGTATATTAAAAACAAATATTATTAAGTAACGACTATATTAAACGGCTAGTTTTTGAAAAATAATATTTAAATTATGATATTAGTTTATTAATTTATTAAAAATAAATATTAATAAGTAACGACTATATTAAACAACTAGTTTTTGAAAAATAATATTTAAATTAATTTATTAAAATCAAATATTATTAAAAATTCTATTACTGGGGAAAAATCAACTAACAAGAATAAAAAAAAATCAAAGTCAAACTCCAAACAAGGAGGGAAGTAAAAAATTATAAAAAGGAGTCAAGACCTTAATCGAGACAAGATCATTTAATAAATAAAAATAATTAATGGAAATAAAATAAACTAAATTAAAAATAATTAATGGAAAATAAATAAAATAAAACAAAAATATACACAAGTCAAAAAGAAATCTATATATATATATATATATATATATATAAAGGACACCAATATCTACATAGATAAGCAAAAATAAAATAAAATAAATAAATAAATAAATTGAGGACATGACAAGGACCCAACTTCTACTAATATTCCAACCATTGTATCTATTCAAATTATTGGGTATTTTTTCAATTTGTAGGGCCTCCCTCAATTTACGATGATGGAAATGACTAACACTAGCAATGACTTGGGCCTCCTCAATGCAGATGTGATGCTTGGATTTATCTGCATGCTCTGCCAAAGAAGAGGAGTGGGTCTTGCATGCTTGATGTCAGTGGCATGCTCACGAATCCTCTGATTAACTGAGCAACCAATCTCACCAATGTAGGGAGTCCCACAAGAGTATGGGATACCGTAAACAACCTTCATATTCTTGGGGTCCACTAGGTCTTTTACAGATCTAAGGGAGCTCTGAATGGTATTTAAAGGCCTAAAGGTTGAAGCCACCTTATGCTTCCTTAGGATCCTCATAGTCTTGTCAGTGGTCCCTTGGATAAAAGGAAGATGAACACCACAAAATCAATCCTTGATATCTTTCTTAGCACTAAGACCTTTTTCAGCTCTGAGGAAAGCCTTAGTACATTGGTGTCTACTATACCCATTATTAAAAAAAACACTTAGGAGATGTGTTTTCTCTTCATTGAGATGGTCATCATAAAAAACTCTTAAAGCTCTAGTCGCTAAGGTGTTGAGAACACCAAGCTTTTGAGCTGGGAAATGATGAGAATTAGCATGAAGATATTGTTTCGTATGAGTTTTCTTGCGAAATAGCTACATCCTCATTCCTTGAGAGGAGGACGTCAAGGAAGGGCATACTACCATTACTTTCAAATTCCATGGTGAACTTTATGGAACTAGATTGATTGTTAAGATGGAGGAAAAACAATTCCAACTCTTCCTTACCATGGGATCAGATGACACAAGTGTCATCCATAAACCTCTTCCACATCTTAGGCAGAATATGAGAAGAAGCTAAGGCCTTTGATTCCAAATCCTCCATGAATAGATTAGCTACCACAGGGGAGAGGGGGGAACCCATGGCGACACCACAAGTTTTCTCATAGAATTCCCCATCGAATGAAAAGAAAGTAGAAGTAAGACAAATGTTTGTTTTGTTTCGATAGGATGTCATTGTAAATACTCTATCGAGCTATGTTATAAATATCCATAGGCAGTATATTTTATTTTCAATGGTTTGTTGGTCATAGGTGTCATAGAACACCGAGGACGATGTTCCAAGAAGGGGTAGGGGTTTGTAACAACCCCAGGTTAAAAGTTCTTGTAATAGAGGTTAGTAAAGGAAAAACAAGACCAATGTCATGAGACATGTATTCCGAGATGAATGTTGGGAAAACGCTATAGTGGGCATCACTTTTGGTTTATTAATGACTATGGAAATTGGTAAAGAAAAAGGAAAAGGCAAGAATGCATTAATTGGAATTTATTTATGAGAAATAAAGGAAAATAAGAGAAAAGGAAGGTTAAGAGAAACAAATTTTCATGCCAAGGAGATTAGAAGGAAAATTAAGGAAAATGAAGAAAAAAGAGACATCAATAATAAAAAGCATCAAAGGATCAATACACAGTTTTTTGTCAGTTTAGGATTGGATCAATTTTGAGAGAGAGAGAGACCTCAAAGAGGAGAAAGCAAGCAAGAAAGCAAATACAAGTAAAGGAAATCAAAGGAAATCAATGAGAAGGTTGGATCAACAACTTCAACAAGAAAATTTTGCAGGTAATAGGTTGAATGTGCAATTTTCTAACTGAGGTGTGAATGCATGGTACATGAATTTGTTTATTTGGTTCATTATTGTCATTAGCATGGGTTTTGTCAAGTTTGACAATGGTTTCAGCCTTGCCTTTCCATTTCCTAGATAACTATGGTGTGATGGGATTAATTTCTTAGTTGAGGTTTGGATTGCTAGAAGGTTTTGGAACCTGGTGAGGTGATCTTAGGAAAATTCCCAAGGGGGGGGTGGAGATGGTTTTCTCCAGGAAGCCCTTGACAAGTGGGTGGAGATAGGAAAATTTCTCAAGGTATGGTGAAGAATTTCAGAGGCATCTAATCTTGGTTTGGTTTTGTGATCTTGGGACCAGTTTAGGTGAGATCACGATAGTTTGAGGGTGGAGGTGGTTTAACCTCTGGATTCCCTTGGTTTTTTATGTCTAGGTTTATCCCATGAGATCCCACATTCATACTTGGAATATGGCACAAGGGTGATTGGCTAAAAGAAAGATTTAGTTCAACCTAATCTATGGCTGGGTGGTAAGTGGAAGTCCCTAACTTAGTTGGCTTTTGCATAAGTTAATAAGAACTATTTTCCTATTGTGATTCATGACTACTTGTACTTGTTATTATGATGATTTGATGGCAGTTTTGTCATTGTTAATATTTTGGTTATATGCTGGTTATAAGCATGATTTATGATGTTCTCTACTTATGGCTCTTGTTATTCTTTGATAAATTATCGAATGGTTGATGAATGCATGGAATAACTAGTGTTGTTATAGCTATTTGAGATGGCATTAGACCTTCTAATTGATTTTCAACTAAATTATAGAGATTTACACTCAGATATACATTCATGACCTGTAGCTTACATGTTTACCACATGTTTGACGAAATGTCTAGTGTGTTCTAGGCAATATAAGTGAAGTTTTTTATTAAAGTTTGAAGGTTTATCATTGTTTCTATGTCAAATGTCATTCAGGAAAGTTATGGGAAGTTCTAGGTCGTAGTTTAGAGGCTAGCCAGGAAAAGTGGCTAAGATCTCGGGATCACAGGCACTGAATTGAGGAATTTAGGTCATAACCGCATGGAGGCAAGTCTATGTGTGTCTTTAGAGGCCTATAATTGGACCCTTGCCTTGTTGTGCGTGCGGTTGGGGTGTTAAGTCAATGAAAAAGGGGTCCAACTTAGGGATTGACCATCTGGGTTAGTTTGCAACCTTTTGAGTGGTTTGGGGTCTTTGAGGGGTGTTATTAAAGTTGTTTGTTTGTCATCCCCACTTCCTTAACTGTAACTTGGAGGTCAGGTCATGTAATAGTAACACTCCTCTTCACATTTACCAAAGGGCTTGTAAAAGTGGGTAAATGTGGGGGGTGGCATGTTACAATATGAGGGTGTTATTGCAATATGAAAGTGTTGCAACAACACACAAGGGTATTGTAACAACTTTCCTTCACCTCTATTTCAAGGGTACTTACGTGAGCCTACCTAAAGTAGTTCTCATAGATTCTCATATGTTAGCATAAAATGGTAAATTCCTTCCTAAATACATAAGAATAAACATTAAAGTAACATAAGAGGAAGATAATTATATCTCGATAAATAAATGCATCAATATGGGGAAAAATAGGTGATTGGGTGGTATGAAAAGGGAAAAATGTGTTGGATGGGCATTAACAAGATGCCAATTTAGGTGCACATTAGCAAGGAAAACTAGGAAGTGGTACAATAAAAGTAAAGAGACTAAAATAAAAAACAAGAGGCTTAAAATCAAGATTATATAGAAAAAGGAAAAGAAAACAAAGGTTTATAGTAAAAATATCTTGCTTGGTACCACATAACAAGTTGAAGGAGAAAATTGGCAACAATACCATTTTAAATTTTTGTAGAGGAACATAATTTTTGGAGGGAGCATTTGTTACATAGGGACATGCAACATCTTCTATGCAAAGGAGATGTTTGGATAGATATTGCACGATTTTTTGTTACCTTCTTCCTCAAATTTTGCCTCAGAAAATCCGATTTTCATAACTCTTACTTCATTTTCCACAAACCTATTGCTTACAATATTATACATCAGGAAGGAATTTTGAGGTAATTTGTTTAAATTTATACATTTTCCATCTTTGCAAATTGCTAATTTTGATTAAAATCTATTTTATAAGTTGTAGCTAACCGTGGTAGAGCCGTCAATCTAGGTGGATATGATAAACTAGAGGATGAACCATTACTTGGAGAAGGAAACAAACATCATGAAGATGGATATTTGTTCATTAGTTGAATTATATGCATAAGCTAAACACGTGGTAAGGATGGTCAACAATGGAGTCAATGATGGTGTATATCAGCATGCATCAACAGTGATTCGACTCTGTTGAGTAAGGGATCACGATGAATCATCATGAGAGGATCATTGGACCAACTATCGAAGAAATTATATATGAATTGATTATTAGAAATGATTGTTTATCATATACTCTGTTTTGTAATATGTAGCCATAGTCATAGCATTTTCAATTTGATAAATTGTTTAAACAATTCTATAAATGTATGCTTAAAAACAAATCGTAATAACCCCTTAATACTGAGTATATGTTTATGGATCAATTGGAGAAGAATCTCATATTTTTTATTCTCTTCCTCTGAATCAATACAAATCAACAATTCATCTTTTCTATATGATTTTGATTTTAAACGAGTTTATACTAAGTTAAGTATAGGCTTGTAACGTTTTAGTAGCGAAGACCAAATGTAGGATGGCCCACTGCTGGAGATTGTTCCTTTTCTATCATTTCAATTTAGATTATAAATTTCAGTTTACAATTGAAGTCTGATTTAATTTAAGTTTGCTATTTCGAATTGTTACCGTAGAGTATTGATTTTCATGTTTGCAGTTAAAAGCTATAGGGAACAAAATTTGGTTGTTGATTTGAAGAGTATTTTCACTGGAGTTATAGATGCTAGCATTCTAATGCATAGTTACAAATTGTAAAGGGGACATAAAAGAATTTTGTAGATTATAAACCAAACTGGTTTTTATAGCCAATTTATGTAGTTGTAATTCATTAATTTTCACGTAACTAATTTCTACACATACAATGTTTATGCTTCACAAGATTATGAAACCTGATTGATGATTAAATGTAGGAGCTTAAAGACAATTAAATTACTTTACATATAGAACCAACTTGAACTAATGATGACCAATAATCTAAACAACCATATATGATCACACACAGAAGACACGTAAGAGTTACACACTCCAACATTTACTCTCCAAGGACAAGAAATGAGGTTATTACATCCCTCGAAGTCATCAACAGTTTTTATTTTATACATTGTTATGTTAAGTAAAGAATAACTATATCACTATGGGAAAGTATAACAATGGCTATTGTATTGACCACGTTGCACATAAGTATTTGGCGAATACTTTAGTGTTGGAGAGGATAATATTTTGTTGGCTTCTATCTTTTTTTTTTTTTTTTTTTTTTTTTTTTAAAATTTCAAAGTCACTTTCAAATTTGGACATAAGAATATGAGACTTAATCATCTAGCGAGATTTGAGATGAGAGAATATGCAAATACACTAGATATGCCATTGGATGTTGACTTATTTGGAATTAAATTAGTTATTGATTATTTTATAGAAACCATTAAGTTTTAAGCTCTAGCTCAATGCTAGAGGGATATGACTAGAATCAATGCCAATTGTTGGTAATGATATCCATAAACTATTAGCTATTGGTGAGACACCTATTTAAGTTGGTGACTGATGGAATACTACACAAGTGTGTTTTGGACCATGAAAGGGCTATCATTATATGGGAGGTGAATGATGGGAAAAATGGAAGAAACATTAGGGGAAGGGCACTACTAGGAAGGTATTATGTGTCAGACCATGATCATATTATGGTTTGAAATGGATATGAACAAGTGAATCGTTTTAAGGGTCAATACCTATAAGCTAATTCAACAATTAAAGAAGGATAGACAAACTATGAAAGATAATGCTAATGTAAAAGTGAATAAGACAAAAGAGAAGAAAAAAGAGAATTAAATGAAATATAAAAATTGAATAGAAGGGAAAAGGGTGAGGAATGGAAAATCAAAGGTCATGCCTATTGGCCAAGCACCTTAGTTCTGTTTATTTAGTTTTGTACTTTAAGTGTCTTTTTTATGGTTGAGGAGAGAAAGATGGATAGAAAGCCATGAATATAATTATAGACAAAGGCTATCAAAATAGACAAAGCATCCATTCAAAGTTGGTGTTCCCATTTGGGTTTCTAGGGAAAACACCATGCCTTTGTGTATGGATTTCTCTAGGTTGTGTTAAATACTATTTTATTTTTCTATCTATGAGTTTTAATAGATCTGATCTATATTTTAATGGCCTCCTATTTTTTTTATCACTAATTTTTTTTTACACATATTAGTTTTGAGGATTCCCTTCATAGTTATAGTCTCCATGAGAAAAACAACTATCCTAGCTGTATTCTCCTTCATTTCATCCATTTCCAAGATAAATTGATGGATTCAACCTATAGTAGCTTTAATAGTTTAGGGAGTTTCTATTTTGGTTTATTTCTTTCTATTGGGTGATTCTCTCTCCAACATGTTGCAAATCTTCTCCATAGTATGCAATTTCACAATTACCATACTAAATTTCATCTCCCTAAGCAAATTTCTTCTTGTTAGATTCTCTCATCCTGCAAGTTGCAATTCATCCTCCCCAGGTTGATTTCATATTTACTTGGGTGTTTGTTGCTTCCCATAGGTTGTACAACCATTTACTTACAAAGAAGAGGATTTCACGTGGTTGTTCAATCATGTCATCACTTAGGGAAAGCTCCTTGGAATCCATACGACCATATGTAGCCTAGTAGAAATCCTCTTTCTCCTAGAGTTGAGTGAAGAGAATTGCTAGGTGTATTAGGAAACACAATGGTAGGATGGCTATAGAATTTGTTGAACAAAGAGTTATTTGGTGAGTTGTACATTGGGTCAAGAACATGTTGGCTAGTATTATTGCCTTCTCTTAATTCCCATGGCATGTAAAGAGTCAATTTGTTTCATACATATATGATTCAATTAAGTGTCATGTGTTTCATGCTTTCATGAATGGTCATCTGACATGTTTGAGTAATTTCCATCTCACCGAATTTTAATGAATGGTGTTTGGATCAAATCGTATGCATGGTGCAGGTTCTTTGTTATAATGGCCATATTTTCATGACATTTTAGCTAACAACCCTTTCCATGTTTAATGAGTAATCCTATTATATGTAGTTATTTATTACTCTTTTCATCCTTGCTCTAGATAATTGCCATTACACACACACACACACACACACACACACACACACACACACACACACACACACACACATGGGCACACACACACATGGACCACCATTTATGCTTTAATCGATGGTGTTCAAGTTGGAATCGGGGTGTATTATATGCACATGGAACTTAGAAGTGACTCCTTCCCTAACTGAATGAATGAAATTTGAATCGTGTATGCAATCGCTATGTCAAGCCTGAGAATATTATTATGGTAAAAAAAGGTCGGTCATTAAACAATCTAATTTGTTTATTGGTTGTATTGACTCTAGGCTTGAAGATATTCACTTTTTTAGATAAAATATTAGGTCATTGATTAGTGAGGAGGCTAGGTTTAGTTGATGCCAAGTAGACTTATTATGGTTGCACCTCACTATATGCAGTATAGGTGAAGATATTTGTCTTGGCATTAGAGTGCTGTAAAGAAAGTTACTTTTTCATACCTCAAGAGTGGGAATAAGATTGAAGAAAAGAAACAAAGACAATTTTAGTCTACACAATTGGTGATGGACAATATAGAAACAAAATCAGAGTCCTAAGTAGTTGCTCTAATAAATACAAAGAGAAGATAGACTTTGTAGCCATTATGAAGATTAGCAGTAGAGACACAAAGTTTATAAATGAACTTCAATAGAGTATTCATATATAAAATCCCGTAGATTCACAAGCTCATGCAATTTACTAAAGCATAGGACAAGAATCTACTTATACTTTCAACTAGTGGAAGCCAATAGATCGATGAAAAAAATAATAGAAAGAGGAAGACAAATCAATGGCACATAACACAATAAGTTTTCCCAGGGAAAGCCACAACTCAAAACCCCTACTATCTATATTGCATTAAATCAGAAATCCAAGATGATAATACAATGATTGTTCTCACAAGAACAATCCCAACACTCAGTATGATCAATCTCCTAGCTCACAAGCAAGCTCAAGCCAAACCTTAGCCTCTTCTGCTTCTCTCAAAGCCCATATTTCCTTGCGCAATTCCTATGGATGGATAGCCCATATTAATGGGAATCCAGTGCATCGAAAATTGCGTAATCCCTTCTAGGTTCAGTTCTTTATTTCATGCACCATCTGTACAACTCATAAAATTATACAACTGATAGTACATTGTCCCTGCACTCTAGTCTCAACTGGGTCTTTCTCAGAATCAACATGCATGAGTTTCTGATGATGGAATATTCAGTTAACTGGAGTAGCACTAGTTAATGCATTGGTACACCAACTGATTGTTAACTCACTATTAGTTCCTCAAACAGTTTGGAACTAATTTAACTGAACTTAACTCAGTAAACTGAGTTATCTAATTACAACCCACAATTAACTCATCCTGGACCCCTATAGGGAGAACATATGCATGAATTCAAAAAGACTTCCAACTAGAAATACCTAAGTTAACTAAGTCAACTCACTCTAGTTAACTATTACAAGTTGCTATGAGAATAGAATTCGATTTTAATTCTAAGTTTAATTCTAGGACAAATTAAACTAGAATATCTGGATTCTATTTTTATCATTTATTGTTGCTATTTTCAACACTCCCTCTCAAAAAGAAAGGAATTCAACTCTATCCCGATCCTGAACCTTTGGAATGTTATGCATGCAACACTTCTCTCTAGTGTTGTTGCTACAACAACTCCAGAAACAAAAAAAACATCCAACCTGAATTAGAATGATGCCTATGTCATCGAAGTCTCTGACTAATATTGCCTCTGTCGACTGAAAACTCTGCGCTTCTGTTGACTTTGCCTTTCTGCACTATTGTCAACCCTTCTCTACGATCTTCAATATCTGACTGCTCTAGCCTCTGTCACTCTGATCTTTGACTGCATCAATCCCAATTATTCCTCCCACTACTATGTACTTTGGGCTCTCATAGCAAGGAATGATCCATGAGATAAAACCTCTCAATGGACCCTGCCCAATTTCAGCCCTCTTGGGACTATCACTTCACATCGCCCCACCTCACACCTGAAGGTATGGTTGCATGTGATCCCTCTGCTCACTTGGCTCGAAATTTCCCCCTACTGGAGGTCTTTGCATGAGTGGATGCCTCCACTCGGTCTCCTCTTGGCTTCTCCAATTGTGGCTTCTCCACAATTGTCTCAGACTGCTTCTTCTATACTTGGGTGGAACTCTCTACTCAGTCTCCTCTCAGCTTCTCTAGTTGTGGTTGCTCCACAACTTCTTGAAGCTGCTTCAGAGGCTTCTTTTGGGGCTGCATGTTAAAAGGTAATTTACTCTCCCTATTAACCACCAAGGCACTAACCTTTGCCTTGATCCTCAAGGATTTTCATGCATATTTAACCTCAAGAGCATACAGGTTCTTGACTCGTGCACCGATCTGTTTCACCTGTTGCATGGTGATGTGTCTAAGGAAAACCTTTCCATTAATAAAAACCACATCATAGCCACGGTTTTCCAATACCGCGACTGAAACAAGATTCTTCTTTAGTCCTGGAACATACATCACATCTGTGATCCTAAGAGGGGAGCTAGATTCCCTCTGAAAGGTAACCGTACGATCTCCACAGCTCTATACCTCTCGTCATCTACAAACTCTATGCTTTGCTTGAGGTCTTTTCCCTCAAAATCACTAAAGGGATCTCTATTCCTTGTCATTTGGAATGAGGCATCGTTCTCAAGATAACACACACCTCCCATGATAGTGCTGGACATGCATGCAATGAGAGTGAAATCAAGTTCTAATTGTGAAGCTAGAGCTTCACTTGTTGCTGCTACAGTCGACTCCTTCTTGCTTGCTTTCTTCTATGAGCAGTTCTTGGCACAGTTTTCGTGCTCATGATAGTGAAACACTTGACTTTTGTCAAGTCCATCTTCTTTCCGCCCTCCTCGCCTTGGAGCTTATTTCCCTTGGCCTTCTTTGCCTTACTCACTAAGGCAAAATCCTCTTCCACTTCCTTGGAAGAGGTCCCATCTCTAGTGTTCCTCCTAATCTCCTCCAGCATCAAATTCGACCACAGTCATTCCCAATCTGGCAGCTTCTCCTAACCATTAACAAAGTCCTGATAACTATGCGAACTCTTTGGGAGTCCTAGAAGAGCAAGACTCACCATATCATCCTTGGAAATCGTGATTCCAACACTTCCAAGTTCATCATGACATTGAGTGAACTTGGTCAAGTAATTTGGAATTGAGTCGCCTGCCTCCATCTTGATTTTTTGAAGTTTATCTTTTAGTGCTAACTTCCTTTGGTCACTGTTGTTCTGGAAAAGGTCCTTCAATGCTTTCCACATAGCATGTGAAGTTTCCTTCCCATGGAGACTCGAGAAAATGTGGTCTTGAACTCCCTCAAGGATTATTCGCCTTGCCCTTGCCACACACTTCTTCCATTCGACCAGATTCTGAGCATCCGATGTTGGTGGCTTAGGAATGTCTTGATCAATGAATTCCTTCAAGCCATTATCCTCCAACACAACCTCCATCCTGTCCTTCCAGGCTATATAATTCGAGCTGCCATCTAAGGCATACTTGAGCCGCAAACCGTAGAACGCCATTTGCCGATCCTGAAGTATGAAATGAAAATTCGAATTTCACCTGTAACCTTTAACTCAAAAACTTCGAAATCTCCTCTAGTATATTGTTCTCAACTCCGATACCATGTAGAAAATCCTGTAGGTTCACAAGCTCATGCAATTTACTAAAGCACAGGACAAGAATCTACTTCTACTTTCAACCAGTGGAAGCCAATAGATCGATGAGAACAATAATAGCAAGAGGAAGACAAATCAATGGTACATAAGACAATAAGTTTTCCCAGGGAAAGCCACAACGCAAAACCCCTACTATCTATATTGTATTAAATCAGAAATCCAAGATGATAATACAATGCTTGCTCTCACAAGAATAATCCTAGCACTCAATATGTTCAATCTCCTAGCTCACAAGCAAGCTCAAGCCAAACCTTAGCCTCTTCTACTGCTCTCCAAGCCCCTATTTCCTTGTGCAATTCCTATGGCTGAATAGCCCATATTAATGGGAATATAGTGCATCCAAAACCGCGCAATCCTTTCTAGGTTCAGTTCCGGATTTCATGCACCATCTGTATAACTCAGAAAATTATGTACAACTAATAGTACACTGTCCCTGCACTCTAGTCTCAACTGGGTCTTTCTCAAAATCAACATGAATGAGTTTCTGATGAGGGAAACTTCAGTTAACTGGAGTAACACTAGTTAATGCATTAATGCACCAATTGACTGTTAACTCATTATTAGTTCCTTAAACAATTTGGAACTAATTTAGAACTTAACTCAGTAAACTGAGTTATCTAATTACAACTCACAATTAACTCATCGTGGACCCTTATAATATAGGGAGAATATATGCATGACTTCAGAAAGACTTCCAACTCAAAATTCCTAAGTTAACTAAGTCAACCCACTCTAGTTAACTATCACAAGTTGCTATGGGAATAGAATTCGATTTTAATTCTGAGTTTAATTCAAGGACAAATTAAACTGGAATTTCTGGATTCTATTTTTATCATTTCTTGTTGCTATTTTCAACATCATGTTGGTGAAGCGAGTAGGTTATGAGTCTATTATTTGTGGATCATATTGTGCAGTCTTGACACAATTGCAAGGTCTAATTTTTAATTACTCTTTGTTACCCATAATAGCAATAGAGTTGCATGATCTCACATACAATGATAAAATCCAAGTGTTAGAGGAGACTTTAAGAGGAAATGAGAGCTTTCACCATGTTTGCAAGTAGGATTACAACGAATTTGATGTGGCAGCTAGAATTCAAGGAAAGCGCTATGGTACATACCCAAGTGGCCATAAAAATTGTTGAAGGGCTACCCAAATGCAACTTGAATGGTCTATGGGAAGGAAATTAAGGGATACAAATAAGATGTTTTAACATAGACTCGTAGCTAAGTGATGATGCATGCTAATACAACATCATCACATCACACAAGATTTTGTAATCCTTTATTTTGAATCATGTGTTTTAGTAATTTTTTACCTTTGGGTACACCAAGAAGGGCTTCAATCAACATTGTATATTTTTTGAAAAATATTAACAAGATAATCTATTTATAAAAGAAAAAAATCAATCTTATTGCATGTGTATTAATGTGTGCATCTTGCTAAACATCTTGACTTGTTTTGGTGAATAATTCGTATCCATAGTTAAAATGCATTGTTCAATTCATACCCTTTAGTAATATAATGTACATTATGACATATCCATTAAGAGTCGAATAATTACTAATGAATTAAATAGACTAGACAAAAATAGGGTACTATTAAAATCCCTAATGTAAATTATGTGTATGATTTTTATTTTTCCATAGAAATGACTCCCACTATTTCACCTAGTAGAACTGATATTTCATAAATGCCACAAGGGCCAACATGTCTCCATAGACAAACTCATGTTACTTGGGACACAAATCATGAACCATACCACTTGAGCTAAGTTCCTTTGACAATATGAAAATTAATTTAATTTAATGTTTTTTTTTAGAGATATTTTAGAATGATAAGGTTGACTTTCATAATTAACATAATTTAAATGTTTTTGAATTTTTTGAAAACTTTAAATTTGTTTATGCATTTAAAAATACATTTTAAATAGTAAAAATCACTTATTTATTTATTTATTAAAAAAATCATCACTAAATAAAAAAATTAAAGCTTTTGATACTTAAACTACTTCAAAAGAGTTAGGGAGTTTGTTTTGACAACTTTAATCACATCATTAAGAATTTATTGATGTTTTGAACCATCTAACATTAGATGGTTCGAAAAGTCGACTAAATCTTATTGTAATTATCATTATGGATCACAAAAGCCTAAAAGCTAACTTTAAAACTATGAAATTATGGATCACAAAAACCTAAAAGCTAACTTTAAAACTATGAAACTAGATGACAGTTGACTTGACCTTTCAAAATGTAAAACGTTATACATTTTGATCAATAAATTAAAAAATAAATTAAGAAAATTCAAATTTCTACTTATCTCTAATCTTTTGATAAACTTCTTTCAAATTATTAAAATAAATGATATATTACCGAGAGTTTTCCTTGATACTTATGTTTATCCCTTATCTCATGATAAACTTCTTTCAAATTATTGAAATAAATGATATATTAGTGGTAGTTTTCATGGATATTTAGATTTATCTCTAATCATATGATAAACTTTTTTTTCAAAATATTGAAATAAATATATATTAGTGAGAGTTTTCATGGTTATGATTTACTCAAAGCCTAAAATTCCGATCAGGCTTTCCTCCGGTTTGTAATGGAAATAAACTTCGTTTATTACAAGATTATATTACTCCGGATTTTGCTATACGGCATAAACAGTACAAACACACTCAAATTCAAATGCTGCTGCTTAGGGTTTTACCATGGATGCATGATAGCGGGAGCAGAAACCCTAAGTTCATGAAGAGTACTATAAGATGCTTTTGTTCAGAAGGTTCATGCCGAAGCCAAATACCAAGAATTGCATCTTAATCTCAACCATTACAATTACCCATTCCACGGATAAGTTCGAATACAATAACGACAAAATTTACTTTACTGAATGCTGCAGGCAAACTCAGTGGCAATCAACAGACTTACTCTCATGGAATGTGAATGTATTATTGAGAGAGAATGTGATGAATGGGCAGTGGGAGGAAGCTCTCAGACTATATTACCGAATACCCAACAATTGCAATTGTAGACTCCCCAATAATTTGACATTTCGCTTTGTTGTCAAGGCCTGTGCGGCCCTATCAGCTCTGCAGCAGGGGGAGGATGTCCATCGGGCAATTATCCTAAGGGGATTTGACTCAGACATTTTCATCAACAACGGTCTCATAGACATGTATGCCAAATGTGGCGATTTCAAGGGTGCGCGCCAAGTGTTTGACAAAATGTCTCAAAGGGATTTAGTATCATGGAATTCTATGAT
Organism: Pinus tabuliformis; assembly: GCA_031772625.1. Taxonomy (NCBI): domain Eukaryota; kingdom Viridiplantae; phylum Streptophyta; class Pinopsida; order Pinales; family Pinaceae; genus Pinus; species Pinus tabuliformis. Next base: position 142,629,476 of record CM062807.1, read on the forward strand.
TGCAGGTTATGCACAGAACGGGCATTTCGAGGAAGCGTCGGAACTGTTTCATCAAATGCGAATGATGGGAGTGAACCCAGATGCAATCACATGGAATGCGATGATTGCGGGCTATGCACACAATGGGTATGGGCATGAAGCCTTGAAAGTTTTCAATCAAATGCAACTGGTAGGCACCAAGGCTAACTCCATAACTGTAGCAAGTTTAATCCCTTCATGCACAGATCTGGAGTCTCTACAGCTCGGCGAGGTAATCCACGGTTACGTTATTAGAAGTGGGTTTGAATCACATCTTCTTGTTGGGAATGCTTTGATTGACATGTATTCTAAATGCAGGAGTGTAGCAGATGCACATAACGTGTTTGTGGGATTGTCTCGGAAAGATGTAATCTCGTGGAATGCCATGATTGCAGGTTATATACATAATGGGAACAGTGATGAGGCTTTGGAAATCTTTCATCAGATGCATTTGGCTTCTGCAAAGCCCAACTTGGTCACATGGAATGCCATGATTTCCGGGTTTACTCAGAATGGACGCTTTCACCAGGCACTGGAGCTCTTCAGTGAAATGCAAGTGGCAGGTATGAAACCCAATTCAGTCACCATTGCTAGTATTCTCCCGGCTTGTGTCCACATGGCAGATTCACCACATAGCAAGCAGGTCTATAGTTACATAGTCAACAATAGGTTTAAGTCCAATGCCCTTGTGGAAAGTGCCCTTGTAGATATGTATGCCAAATTGGGAAATATAGAGGCAGCGCAACGTGTTTTTGATGATATTTCTGAAGGAGAAAGAGACGTTGTGTCATGGACTGCGATGATAGCTGGGTATACTCAGAATGGTCACTGTGAAGAGGCTTTGGAACTCTTTCGGAAAATGCAAGTCGCTAGGGTTATGGCCAATTCTGTCACTATTGCAAGTGTTCTTCCAGCATGTGCCCGTCTAGGAGCTTTGCAACTGGGTAAGGAGATACATGGCTACAATTTTAAGAGGCAATTTCGGCCAAATGTTTTTGTGGGAAATGCATTAATTGACATGTATGCCAAATGTGGAAATGTAGATTATGCATACAGAGTGTTTTATAAAATGCCTCAAAGAAACACTGTATCATGGAATTCAATGATTGCTGGATATGGAGTGCATGGATACGGTAAAGATGCACTAACACTGTTTTACCAAATGCAACAAATTGGCGTGAAGCCTAATGACGTCACTTTGCTTGCAGTTTTATCTGCTTGCAGCCATGCAGGCCTTGTGGACGAAGGATGGCAATACTTCTATAGCATGCATCAAGATTATTGTATCACACCAAAGGCGGAGCATTATGCATGCATGGTTGACTTGCTTGGTCGAACAGGACTTCTTTATGAGGCGTGGGAGTTCATAAAAAATATGCCATTAGACCCTCATGCTCATGTTTGGGCTGCCTTGCTTGCTGCTTGTAGGATCCATTGCAACATAGATTTAGGAGAACGTGTGGCAAAGCACCTTTTTGAGTTAGAGCCCAAGAATGCTGGGTACTATGTGCTTCTATCAAATATGTATGCTATGGCTGGCAGGTGGGATGGCGTAGCAAAGATGAGAATAATATTGAAGGACCTGGAGTTGAAAAAGCTTCCAGGTTGCAGCTGTATTGAAGTGAGAAATAAAGTTCATTCATTTCTATCAGGAGAGAATTATCACCTGCAATTGGACTAAACCCAACCAAAATAAGAGAGCTTAGCAGGTAAGTTAAAACATCTGGGTTTATGCCTTACAAACATTCCAACGCAGGCAATCCAATGCAAGATGTGGAAGAGGAGAAGGAATATGTCACAACCAGGGCCACAATCAGAAGGCGATAGGTGGCCTTGGGGTTTCTACGTACCCTATGAAACCTAGGCAAATGACAAAGAATTGATGATTTTAGGGAGACTGCTACAGCATGAGCGTCCCAAAGTTTGTCCTCTGAGGAATTATTACATGTAAGAGATGCTATAAGGAGATCTTTGAAGGGTTCATTTCTTTGCTTTGTAAGGCAGTTTATTGGCTTTTAATTTCTAAAGACATCCAACTTCCCAGCAAAAGATGTGAAAATTTGTATTGATTGGGGACAACGTGCAAAGATTTGAACGATGAAAAAAAGCAATTAAACAATTCAAGAGCACCTAAACAAATCTTTGCTTCAATTCAAATTTCGAAATAAATTTAAGTGTTAGATTTGAGTCAAAGCAAAGTTGAAATATTGAGCCAATTTGAATCAAGAGAAAGTTATGATTATGTAATAGTCAGGTTAGTTAGGTAGTTTGAGTATGTTCAACTAGAGAATCAAGGACATAGAAAAGAATTAAGGACTGGATTTTAAGTAAAATTTTGGGATCAAACAATGATTTGAAATTGAGTTTTAAAGTCTGAATTGAGTTGGGTTGGAATGGTGAAATTATTTGAGTCATAGAAAAGAGCTAAGGACTGGATTTTAAGTAAAATTTTGGGATCAAACAATGATGTGAAATTGAGTTTTAAAGTCTGAATTGAGTCAGGGTGGAATGGTGAATTTATTTGAGTCATGCTTTTGAGATTAGATTCTTTAAAAGTAAATGGAAACTAGGACTTTTGTGAGAGAATGAGAGAAGTGAGGGTTGAGGGCTGTGAGCAGTAGCGGGAGTGATAGAGAAGGGCGAAATCTCGTCAATGAAAATGGTATACACATGGAGTTGTGAGATGCACAGGGAGATGTGGCTGCATATTGATCTAGCCGTGAGATGGCATTGGTACTGTAGCTCAATGTGGGCGAAATCTCGTCAATGAAAATGGTATACACATGGAGTTGTGAGATGCACAGGGAGATGTGGCTGCATATTGTCTAGCCGTGAGATGGCATTGGTACTGTAGCTCAATGTGTGGGCTGAAGTGTAGCGGCGACTGTGGCCGAGTAGGTTTAAGAGGGAAACTGCCGCAAGAAGTTTCGACATTGGTGTTTCATGAAATGGAGGCTGACATTTCAGATCCAGTGTTAGATCAGCCTCACAAAGGGAATCTACCCTCCTATGGGTCTCCTCTTTATCTTTTATCTCTAGATCTAGACAAAAGACAGATAGAGAAAGAAAAATACTAGATTTTTCTCAAAAAATTTAATGGGAAGACCGATCCTATAGATCCAGGGCCTGGATCTAGTGGAATATCTGAAGCAAAGCATTCAAAACGACCTGGGAATACCAACGACTTTTCAAGTTTTGTTATATGAAGGAAAAGTGCTCCAAGATTCTTTCCAGCTGAAAGATTATGGCGTGGCAAAGGATTCCACCATAATGTTAAATCTGAGGCTATAGGGTGGAGCTATAGGTCTTTGAAACCCTAATACAGGTTCTAGCAACCCTAATGTATTAGTCTTGTTCAAGGATGTGGTGAAGGGGAAGGCTTCCATTCTCGCAAAACAAATCCAAAATATGCTAGGACCTTACATAGTCAAACAACCAAAAAAAAGTACCATCAATGGACGTTAAACCCCCAAAGGTAAAATCGTTTTTTGCTTATCTACGATCTATGACATTAATATGCAGATTTAATGGCTTCTGACCGAGAACTGAAGACCTCTATCAATGGGTACATTCTTCTTGGACACCCAATTGTGAACTTATGTTCCAAGGGTTTCTTCATAGTTCAATTTGACACGTAGAAAGCTAGGGAGCAAGTCCTAAACGATGGGCCATGGTTTTGGGGCAGAGTTGGGCTCTTTATTACCCCATGGTTCCCAAAATTTGATGCTACAAGCATGGTGGTCACTACAATGCTGGTTTGGGTGTGATTACCAAATCTCCCTCGCCTTTTTTAGCACCATAAAGTCTTGGAAGATATTGGGAATACTCGTGGAAAATTCAAAAAAATGGAGATTGACAGAACATGAAAAGGTTTGTTTACATTTGCCAAAATTTGTGTGGAGATAGACCTTTGTAAAGTTCTATCTGATTGTATTCATATAAAACATGAACACTTTTAGTGGACCTAGGTTCTAGATTATGAGAATGTAACATTTAGATGTTGAATCTGCTTCCAAATAGGACACCTGCATAACAAATGCCCACAGGCAAAAAAGATCCCAAATAGAAAGAGGCAGGCTTGCAAGCCAAAGGGATGGCAGGTACTTGACAATTCTGTGAATGAAGAAGAAGACCTCATGGAAAATACTCCAAATATGGATGCTCAGGCACAACATGGCAGGCAAGTAGGCGAAGGAGCTGGGGACTAATTAGGAATTGTGACCCATATCTAGAAGGGTATAGAATTAGTAGAAATCAAAGCACCGAAGCAACAAAAAGAGGATAAACTCATTGAAAATGGATCAAGGGGTACAAAAAGAACCTATGTATATGAGAGTTCAGATTCAAACAAAGAAGTCTTTTTGTAGGAAGGTGGAAATCAATTAGCAATAACAACAACTGATCCCAACCATGGGGTTTGGAAAAAAGTTCAGAAAAAGAAAGGCAAAAAGGAAAAGTTAAGTGATTATTATCACACTTAGTCCTCGACAAAATCATGTATTCTTTTACATTTTTTCTTTTATTGTGCATGAACCAAAAGGTGGATATGATTGAATATCTAATGACATCTACATAATGTAATTTTGTTCCTTGCTTACAGGTTGAATAGAATTACGATTTTTTCGTCGGGAAAAAAGTTTATATTCATTTGGTTGTAAGGCAAAGTTGATATAGATTCTCATGAATTAAAATCATAAGAAAGGAGTTAGTATATTGATCTTGGAAATCCCCACAATTGATTCGATGGCCTCAAATCTTTGCAAAATACTAGTACGTAAGCCACCACATGGCTTCAACATGGTGCCCAAGAATTTCCACATCTGATTCAAAGGGTGTGGAAGAGATCGCTTCTTAAAACCCAGGTGTATCCAAATCCTAAGAAATGTGGGATAACATCATTGTTGGGCTATACTTGGGTACCATGTAGAGGTCTAGTGGTAGAGCATCACGCCAATGACCACATCAAAGTCCAGTAGCAGAGCATTACGCTGGGTCATACTTCGAGAACTGATATTTGTTTGTGTTAGGTAACTACTCGAGAGATCTACTTCTATGTGACATCAATGGTTTTGAATGTAGACATGGTGTATTACATGCCTTTTAGGTATTCAACCCCTACTTTTATGACAAAAGAATATCACCTTAACCATTAAGGTGCACACTTTGGAAACAATATAAGGGAGAGGAACGGGCAGCGGTGGTAGCACTGAGATGACCAATCAATCATGGCATTAGAGAATGTCGTCATTGTTGCCAAAATTCTTCAAGTAAGGGATGAAACAACCATCCTAATAAGAGAGCCCAAAGCTCAAAAATGAGGATGACGCTAAGCTAGCTTGGTAAGAAAGGTTGAGAGAGCTCTGATGGTTCAATATATAATGAGCTGCATATGAAATGTAGAGTGTATGTTTCTGACGTTGGACAAGAAAAACCCTCATTGGATATTCAAAGGAGAAGCCCCTTTATTAGGAGAAGAGGCTAAGCCTATGTTCATATATTGTAGGAAGAAACCATTTAAGGTTGTAGAACCTATGCTTTTATCTTACTAGAGGACATCAATGGTCATTTTTGCAAATTGAATGCCATTTATTTGATGTAAAGAGGTGTAATGATGTACTTTGCATCTTTCTAAATGGATTGATTCATCATTTGACGTGGACTTGGAGACATAACCCATATGGATGAAGTGTGTTATCAATTTGTTGAGTATTGCTTGTGTTATTTCAGTTCTAGTTTTTAATTTTAGTGTTTAAATGCTAGTTTTTAATTAATTAAGCCAATTTTAAATATAATTGCAGGAAATTGATAAGTTTGTTATAATAACCCAAGTTAGTACAATGAATCATTTAGCACTAATTTTGAATCAAGTTTAGTATTAGAGTTGTTGACCAAGGATTAATCAATATGCTGATTTGGATTTGCATAAGTGTTGGTATCAAATGCTAACCAGATCTAAGCTTAGGCAAGGAGAAGGTTCACTTAAAGAGCACAATCTTGAAATTGGTTCAAGACATGCATTCAAAAGGCAAGCAATGAAATCTCCAAGGGGAAGAATCCCTTCAAATCAGAATTGATGTTTTATCAAGGTTTATGGAGATGAAAACCATGGTGGAAGAATTATATAAGGAATGGAAGAAGAACAAAAAAGGGCAATGTCAAAGTAAAGAAGAAGGAGGTGGTAGTGACCCTCCTAAAATTCCGTCATCTTCATCTTATTCAAGTTCAAATTCCTCTTCGATTCCATAGAAAAACAACTAGAGAGCTTATTCTAATATGCCTATGTCTTTGTTGAAATCAGATTTGTTAATGTATGATGGAGAGCAAGAAAGTTGAAATATATTGCAGGGTTCAAAACATTGTGGACGAAGCAAAAATCTAGCTAGCTACTCTTCGATTGGGAGGCACATTATTGATCTTGTGGAAGAGTGAGAATCAATAATATCTTCTAAAGAAAGGTAAAATGATGTCTTCATGGTATGAATTCATAGTTGCATTAGTTATTACATCAATCTTATGAACCTCAATTCAAATCTACTTTCGAGATAGGTGAAGCACCAGACGTAGGTGGTTTTTTCTTGTTGTGAGTGAATGCAATAGAAAGACCCGGAAATAACAGATAATGGCACAATTATAGATCACGTCCCCTTCATTTCCATACATGCATTACCCTTTACCGCTTTACGTTCAATACGCTTTCCACATCAGTCCGCTTTCAGTTCGCTTGCCCAGAGAGTCTGAATTTCGAGAGCTTGTTCTATCTTCCCTTCATCCAGTTAAAGATCCAGACCCATAGCCACCAGCAACTTATAGAGATCCAAAGCTAGCAGGAAGTGAAACACCACTTGTTTTTCCTTTAGGGTATGTGCAACTACCAATAAGGGATTGAACAAATCTAAGGCAAAGAAAAATTATAGAGTGTGTAAGACTATACTATAAAAGCTTAGAAAGAGGGCATTGACATTGGGCATTCTTTTTTATAGGCAAGAAACTCATTTGAACTATATTGGTGGGTTACATAGTTATTTGAGACATTATATTTATGCTTAATCCAACTAATCTTGATAAAGTCTGTGTTCATGCCACTCATATTAAATCAAGGGAAAAAAATTCCAGAGACAAATTCTCTAAAAAATTAGTTTAGCCAGTTGAAGGTAAGGGCAAAGGAAAGGGTAGAATGAAACAAACAACCACAATGAAAGACAATGAGAAGGCTTCATGTTCACAATGCAAAAATAAAGGAAATGTTGGAGCCAAGTGTTGGAAACTTCATCTAAAACTCAGGTCAAAGAGGTATGGAAATACGAAGACCACAACTATAATCCAACAAGATCTAGGATTGAATTCAAGTGATGAAACCAAGATCATGGTCATGGGAATACAAGGTACGTCTTCTTCTATTAGTTCTAGTGCTAATACTAATTTCTCAAAAATTGAAATGATGCATGATGAAAGGAATATAAGTAGTTATTCCATATTAGAGTTATGTCAAACCATACTAAGTTCGATACACTCTTTGATAGTGGTTTGCAAACTCATCCCATTTTTTGAGAAATTGTTAAGATATCGTGGCTTGAAACTAAGTCTCATCCAAAACCATATCATGCATGATGGGTATGTGAAGATGCTAAGTTATAGATATTGTTATCGCAAAATCTAACAACCTAGTGCAAAGCCTCACTAGGCACTCTAGGCCTTAGGGAAATAATGAGATCTGCTACCACTATTACCTCAGTGGCTTCTTCCTTGCTAGCTTGTGGTAAGATATTATCCTCACATGGGAGGCTTCCCAAGCAAGACTAAAAGGTTGGATGGCCTATGGATTTAAGCCAAATGGATCTCTAGGGAGCTTGCTAATAAAATAATCTATAAATATCTTCAATAGAAAGAAGCACAGGGTGTAAGAGATTTGATGGAATTGCATAAAGCATCGACAAAGCCTTGAAGGCCAAGATAAGGTCCATAGATATTCAAGTAAACTTTTCCACTAGCCACTATCAACTCGTAAAATGTAGTTATACATTAGGATTTCAATAGTATGTAGTTTTGTAGCATGTAACATAGTATACCAACAATTAAAATAGCATATCAATAGTAAGATCAATAAATGGTTTTGGCTATTAGAGGAGGTAAACAAGGGATAGGTCAATAATATGTTTTTAATGGCTAAAAATGCACAAAAAATCAAATAAAACCTAGACGCCAGCCCTAGAAATAGGGTAAAACATCCATAAAATGATAGATTTTGTTTTTAAACATTAATAGATGCAATACCTACTTAGAGGAAAATAACATATAGGTGCAATTATGCTATAAAATGTATATCTAACCAAACCATAACCTTAGTTTACCACAAAACAAATAAAAAAGAAAAATAACGTTGATCGATACATAAAGACTATTGCCTTCATTTAATTAAGCAATGGAGTCAATAAAACAAGGTCTATGTAAGAGGCCCTTTGATAGAGAGGGTGGACTGAAAATTCACTTCACTTTCAAAACCTTAATGAACGAATTTCTTTTTAGAAGATTTAAGGTCAAAGGGTGTAAACCTAGTCCCTTTGATGGATACTTGATGACAAAATTTGCTTAAATGAATAAGAAATAAGAGTTCATAAAAAATGTTGCACTATTTAATATGGCATGTGACAAACCCTAATTTCAACAATTTCATGCTAAATGGAAGAAAGTAACAATAAACTTACACTATTCAAGCAAGTATCACTTTATCATTCCATAGAAAGCCTGCTCCATGCAAAACATTTCCTCCTTGAGTCAATTCACACTCCTACCTAACCATTGCATTCAAGAGAAAAGAAGATAGCTAGTGCATACTCTTTGCAAGAGAGATAAATGAGCATGTGAAAATGATACAACAAAATTCGATTCCCCTCTATTTATAGAAGGGAAACCAAGTCGAATTTTCCTTAATCTACTATCAAAGGCCCTAAAAATTCACTTAAGTGTTCAACAAGGCTAATAGGTCACAAGCCGAACTAAAGATAACTTCACACAAGATAACACATAATAAAATGACATTCTTTCTCCACACGTGTGGGAGAAATAACTCTCCAACATGACGCCATCCTCATCTAATGAGCAATCTCCATCAAGTAAGGTGGAAAAATGGTCCAAGAGTACTCCTCACTCCAAGACATCTCATCAAAGTGAATGGGTGCATCTCCAAGCCATAACCCCTCATCTAAGATGTTATCATCAAAAGGCCATGTGTCATCATCCTAGAGTTTTCATGAGTGATGTGGCAAGCCTAGAGTGTGATGTCTTCACCAAGAAGAGGTGTGCCATCCCTCCAAATGTGTCTCAAGTGATCACCATCCTCATTTGGGTTTTGGGACAAAGGCAATGCTCATCAAGTAGATACAACACTATCCTAGGGGCATCTTGGGTCCTTTGGGGCATCCTCCCAACTATCCGACTTCTTGGCTCAACATTTCATCATATGGAGTTGTGAAAGGGGCCATACATCCATGTGGAGGCTTCTCAAGAGCCAACACTCATCTTAGAGGGGGAAACATTGAGGCTAAAATGGTCACAAGTGCTTTTATGTTGGGCTAAACGTCTTCTTTATGATGTTGAATAAGGGCCAAGTCATCCCTCAAGGGATATCCAATGCATTTGTGAGAAACCACTTGAAACATACACTGAAGGTCAAGTGAGATCAACATCATTAGGTAAAGAAACCATCAAAGTATCATAGTAGGCACAAAAATGCTTCACACAAGCCTTACCTTCAAATGTATTTCTAGATGATGATTTCTAAGCAAGTTATCACACTTATGTTAAGAATGATTATGCAATTAGCCTTATTAGGTGCTTCCAACCCCATTGGGAAATAGAGTTCCTAGGTAGACCCATCAATCCACAGGTGCATATGATAAATGTGGACATGGAATGGGAAATAATTCAAGGAAGATTCCACCACCTCGTGCTAGCTAAAAGAGGTCCAACAACTTGAGTGTAACGATGATAAGATGGAGCAATCGTGGAGGCTTGAGTAACCCCTTTCTTCAGCCTATTTTTACCACCCCTTTGGTGCACATTTTACTACAATGATCTTTCTTTTGTTTCCTGCATAGCTTGGGTGACCAACTTGCTTAATGATTTGTATTGCTAATTGGGGTCATGACATTTGTGAGTTCCTTTGATTTGGAGAGACCATGATATGCTTAGGAACTATGTGATGGTTAATGGGGGAATGAAGCCCAGTATAGGATTTTGCCCACATGCTTATTATTGGTCCTAACCACCTTTTACATTTTTCATTTTATTTCATTTGTTATATATGCTCTTATCTTTCATTCAACTGCATCAACCTCTTAGGGAAAAGCTTATGGGTCTTGACTCAAAAATGTGGATAAAGGGTGCCAGTACCAGTGACAAATGACAATCAACCCAACGAATGGAAGTGGATGTGAAGGAAAAATGGAAAGTAATACGTATGGCTTACCTTGGGCATGCTACATCAATCAATGCCTCCTTTTTGTGCCCCTCTTGGATAGTGGAAAGAAAATGCCTCAAGGAATGTCACATTGGATTAGGGGCAAAGAATAGGATTAGGGGCAAAGGATAACCTCCCAGATGAAGTATGGGTTCAAGGGAATAATCAAGAATGGTCAATCATCCAACTTAACTCGTGATCCATATTAGAAATCCCTTAACATCAAGTGAAAACACTTGATTACAAAAATGGTTAGTGCACCTTTTGATAGATGACCCACCGTCCTTCAAGATGCATGCTAGATAGGAGAGAGCACTAACCAGAGCACAAGTGGAGAGCTTCGAAGCAAAGCTATCTGTGGATCATCAAAGGGTTGTTGGTTGACTCACTGACCAAAGAGGAGAAATTTTTTTTCCTAGGGGTTGCCCACTTAGTTGGGTAACATGTATCTACACAATGTAAGCTCAAAAATCACCTCTAAGTTCATAATTGAGGTAGAATTATATGTCATACCACTTGATATTTGTGGAATTGTTTTGGAAAGTCCTTATTTGTATGGCAGGAATGTTATTTTGTATAAGGAAGAGAACACATATCATCTTACAAAGAATGAGATTTAGTATATTATAAGAGCACATCATGTGAAGACTAACTTGTTTCTTGTTACCATAAGATAAATGAAAAATATTGTAAATGCAAGAAAGGATTTTGTACTCATGATTGTAAAGTCTAAGGATGATGATAAATCCAAAACTTTCAAATGGTGTTGTCCTAAACATAAATATGAATTACTGAAGGTTATTTCTCACTATTATGGAGTGCTTTAGGAACCACGAGGATTACCTCCTAGGAACAAGGTACAACATGAGATTTCGCTATAGCAAGATGCACTTCTTCCTAACATTGGCATGTATAGGTTATATATGCTTGAGGATGAAGAAATAAAGAAGAAAGGTTGGAAGTTTATCGAGAAATGAGTCTTTCGACCAAGTACTTCTCCATGTGGATCATCCATTGGTACCAAAGAAAGATAGTACATGGAGAATGTGTGTCGATTTCCATGCATTGTGAAGAATTGTTGCCTTCTTCCTTGTATTAATGATTTGCTGGATTCATGAAAAAATGCAACTTATTTCACTAAGTTATACATATATTGATTTTCATTAAAAGGTGGGAAAATTATGCAAATCATGTTAGGAAAGCCTTAGATGTTTTTAAAAAGGAAAATTTGTGCTTAAACATGTCAAAATGTGAATTTGGGAAAACATTTTTAGTTTAATTGGGCTATATAGTATGGTGTGGTGGATTCCTCTAGATTTGAAGCCATTATGAAGTGGTCCAAACCTAATAATGTAATAAAAATTAGGAGCTTCCTAGGGGTAGTTTAGTATTGGAGGAAGTTCATTGTTATTTTTTTTATTGCATCTCTTTACATGCATTGACAAGTACTAATCAATTCTTGAATGAGAAGGTAAACAATAAAAATCTGTTGTATGATGGATCTCTCTATTTAACTTGGGGCCATGATCTGATTCTTCATCTCGTTCTGACGATGAACCACACTTGTTGGTTCGAAACGCATCGACAAATGAATTTCGATGTGATTATTGCCGAAAACCATCTTAATAATCTTGATATGGATCACAAAAGCCTAAATTCAATAAAAATCCTTTGAGACATTGGAATAAATGATCAATATAGCTCCAGTTCTAGTATTTCCAGATTTACAACAAGCATTTTAGATTAAAGATGATGCAAGTGATTATGCCATGGGAGCAGTGTTAGTACAAGGAGAAAATCAACTTGTTACCATTCTTAGACATTCACTGGTGAGGTAAAAAATTATCCTATTTATGACAAATAATTATATACTTTGCTTTAGAGTATGAAGAAGTGGAAACACTATTTGATAGAAAGAGAGACGATAATTATATACTTTGGTTCAAAGTATGAAGAAGTGGAAACACTATTTGATAGAAAAAGAGACAATCGTCCATATGGATTGTTAGTGTTTGCAATATCTCCAATTACAAATCAAGCTACAATAGTTACAAATTTTCCAATGGAATGACTTTTTGCAACAACTTCATTTGGTTATTAGGTCTAAGAAAGACATAAAAAACGAAGTTGTTGATATATTAACTAAAGCTTTTGTTAAAGTGTTTGTTGTGTTACAAAAGAGTTACTTAGTTCATGAAAGTTACATTGAACAATATGCTAGAGATGTAGATTTTGAGGATATTTTTGAAACACTAATCCATGGTACTAAAGTGGAAGAATTAGATTATCATGTACATGAAAAATTGTTATATCATCTTGGTAAATGTTTATTCTACAAGGTGAAAGAGTGCATGTAAGTAGAGAAGCACATCTCTCATTTCTTGTTCTTTTGGCATAAGCAAAACAATAGTTTAGTTACAATGCTATTGTTATTGGTTTCGAATGTATGAAATTGTGTCCAAATATGTAAAAAGGATGTGTGATGTGTGTCATTAGCAACAAAGTAATAGAAATTTGGGTGTATATATGCCACTTCTTGTATCTTCTCATCCATGGAAAAGTGTGTCTATGGATTTGTAATAGCCCTTGGTTGATTTTGCATGTAAAAAATTTAAGACCAAGGCCATTGGACACGTATTCCAAGTTGAATATTGGGAAAAACATCCTAGTGGGTGTCGTTTTCGGTTTATTAATGACTATGGAAATTGGCAAAAGCATTGGCAAAACAAAGATGCATTAATTGACATTTTATTTATGAAATAAAAGAAAATAAGAGAAAAAGAAGGTGGAGAGACACATATTACATGATAGGGAAATTGAAGGAAAATGAAGAAAATAAAGGCCTCAATGATAAAAAGGCTTATGGGGATCAATTCACAGACTTTTGTCAGTTTTAGCTTGGAGCTCTCATCAAGGGAGTTTTGAGGTTTAAAATGAGCCCCCTAAGAAAATTATAAAATAATAGTGGAAATAATAAAATAAGATTAGATTACATCATTAAATTTTAGAGGGAAAAAAACAATTATTTTTTTAACTTGTATTTTCAACTTATCTCCTTATGGGTTTATTCAAATTTTGAGCGGAAACACTCGTTAGATGCATAATTTGATTCCTCATTCAAGGAGTATCCATGTTGCATACTTTCGATGGACTCTGCTATACAAAAAATGAGAAATACATGAAAGAAGTGATTACAATGACATTTTTTCATGTATTTCTCATTTTTCGTGTAGTAGGGTCCATCGAAAGTATGCAACATGGGGAGTCATTGGATGAAGAATTAAATTTTTCATCGAATGAGTATTCCTGCTCAAAATTTGAATAAAACCTTAGGGAGATAGGTTGAAAATGCGAGTTGAAAAAATAGTTTTATTATTTTTGTTATTTTTTAATCTTTTTATTTTTTTACTTCAAAAATGGTGAATCACCCCCCATGGTTGACATCATCATCTTGAATCCTATTGGTTCTTATAAAATTTATTTTGGTTGTACATTTTTCTTAGGAGGCCCATTTTAGACCTCAAAATCCCCCTAATGCTTCTATTCTTTCACTTTCTCATACTCTTGCATACTTCAAGTATTCTTGGGGCACTTTGGCATACATTGGGTTTGGAGAAAGAATGCAAAAGAAAATAAGAAAGTGCAAGGGAGCAAGTGAATCAACTGTTACAACTGGATTTATTTGCAAGTATCGAGTTGCATGTATGATTTTCTTGCTAGTTCTGGCATGCATTGTATATGCATGTGGTTTATTGGTTATGTGCTGTCATTGGCATGGAGATTTTCCTGGATTGGTAGTGGCTTTAGTCTTGCCTTGCCATTTCCTAGATAGTTATGGTGTTGTGGGTTTTTACACTTCTTTTTTTCTGATTGGTGCTCAAGTTCCTTATGGATGTGGGTTGAGTTACTAGTTCCTGGAGCTGTTGGTTGGGACAAACCCTCTGGAAGCCTTGGAACAACTTGGGTTGAGTTACTAGTGCTGGAGCTTAGTTTGGGACAAACGCTTTGGAGCCTTTGGTGGGTTGAATTACTAGTCCCCGGAGGTGGGTTGGACAAGCGCCTAGGATCCTTGGAAGGCTGTGGGTTGAGTTATTAGTTCCTGGAGTCGCAGTTGGAAAAAATGCTCTAGAGTCCTGGATAACTCGGGTGGAGATCAATTTGGCTGGTGTTAGTGATGTCCCGCTGTGACGTGGAGTCACTAGTTGAGGGTTGAGGTGGTTTGGCCTTTGGAAGCCCTGGTTTGGTTTTGTTTGCTTTATTCCATGAAATCCCACGTTTATGCTTGGAATATGGCGCGGGGGTGATTGGCTGAAAGAAATATTTGGTTCAACACGATCTATGGTTGAGCGATACATGGAAGTCCCTGTTTTGGTTGGCATTTTCATATGTTAATATGAGGTGGTTTCTATTGTGATCTATGAACATATGTATTCATTATCTTGGAAATATTATGGCTGAGTTGCCATGATTTATATGTTGGTTATTTGCTGGTTATATGCCGGTTATACAATGTATACTATATATGGATCTTGACATGTTTGAAGAATATATGAATGGTTGATGAATGCATGGACTAATAAGTGTTGTTGCAACTATGTGGAGAGGGCATATGACCTTCTTGATGATTCTCAGGTGAATCCTAGACTATTATGATCAAATATGCATTTATGACATGTAACTTACATGTTCGCCATATGTTTGACGAAATCACTATCATGGTTAGGACTGGTTAGGTCAAGTACTTGATTAAGTTTTGTATGAATGACTTTGTCATGATGTTATTTATCATTTTGAAAAGTCTCACTGAGTTATGGTAAATGGTCTAGAGGCTAGCTTGAATGGTGGCTCAGAATCCAGGATCGCACCCTCTGAACTGAAAGTTTTGGGCCATAACAACACCCTTATAAGCTTATGCATGTAGTTAGAGGCTTATAATCGCATGGAGGCCTTTTCATGCATGCAGATGTGGGCCTAGGTCACTAAAACAATAATCTAGCTTAGAGTTTGGGCACTTGGAGTGGTTGTTCTACCCCTGAGTGTCCTTTAAGCCATGTAGGATGTTAATTTGTGTTTGGTAAGTTTTAGTTGTAGACCCCACTTCCTTAATTGGATCTAGGAGGTCGGGTCATGTCATAGTAGCTCTCCATCTCATGTTTACTGTGAGAGACCGTTGAAATTGGGTAAATGTGGGAGGGGAGGTTACAGGATGGTATCAAAGTGGGTTTCTGTTATCTTTGGGTGATGTTTGGTGCATTTAGCCATCCAACTAAATGTATATGGTTATGTATGCCTAGTAGGTCAGACATGCATCGTGGTGATCATTATGTAGTTTGTGTCATCATGATGTTGTTGGTATGTTATGAGGCTGATATGTTAGTCGAGATGAAGCAAAAGATGCAGATCATCAGAGCGAGGTTGCAACACTGAACCTTGGGGTAAGAGCAGATCGTCATACAAGTTTGTATGTTGGGCATGTAGGTATGTTGGTTAATGGTTGTTATAAGCCTTATGGTTATGTGCATGCTTGAAATTCTATTGTTGTTGTAGTTACATGCATGATAGATGCTAGTTAATCAGTACGGTCATATGAACATTCATTGGATAATCATGAATGATAGTAACTTGTTGTTATATGCATTGCGGTCATATGCATGATGATTATGGTTATTTCCTTTAAGATCTTGATGTTATATGTATCGGGCTAATCTGGATCGATCTATGTAGATGGTTATGGTTATGGTATTCAGGTACGAGTCAATATATTTGTGATATTGTGTCGTACTAAACTAGACTGACTTGTGCGTATGTTATAGCCTCCCTTGAGGTACATTGAGGAATGAGTTTGATTATGTCGTTTATTTGGTTCATCTAACAGGGTATGTTTATAGATTGTCAAAATGTTGATTAATTGCATGATATGAGTATGTGTCCATAAGATTGCATGAATGAATGATCTTGCCTTAAGATGGTTGTACTAACATAATATATGCTGAGATAATTGATATGTACTTGAGTACAAGTGGGTGCTAGTTGTAGTATTATGACTAATGATTGTGAGTTGATTACATATTATTACATGGTTGCTAGTCTTGGTAAAGATTGATTTCAATATAATAGACACGATATCTTAATCTTTAGAACATGTGACTGACATGTGTGAACAATTGTAGGGTAATATGTTTGGTATTAACACGACAAGGCAACAATTTATTTGTTTAAATATATAATTAACATTTGGGTGATGTGATAGAACATAATAAGACTCAATTGCAACAATAAAAAGGTAAAAGAAAGGAATTGGGTGAAAATTCCCTTAGCTATGTTTGGAAACCACAATTCCAAACGAATGAGTGCTTTGAATACATGAAGTCTTCTTAACTTTTATTTGTCTGACATTATGTGGATATGTGCTATATTCATGAACATGTATTTGAAAGGTATAACAGTTGGTTTCCAATTATAGTTGGATTCATCAAAAGAATTGAATCATTTGAGAAACGATATGTCTACGTGTTTAGTTACAAGGCAACATGCTTGACACAACAAGGTAAGGTAATCGATATATTGTTATGTTTATTTATGCACTAACAGTTATGTGTTTATGATAGTATGATGCAGAGGATTGGATGGCAAAAGAGATTGCCATGAAATCTTGAAGAAGGCTCGAGTTGAGCTTTCTCTTGGAAGCGTTGGGAACCCATGGGGTTTAGTCATGGTGTTTGTTTAAGTGGATGCTAGTTGTAGTGTTATGACTAATGACTGTGAGTTGATTATAGATTATGGCATGGCTATTAGTCTTGGTAGATGTTGATTTCAAATTAATAGACATGATGCCTTAACCTTAGGAACATGTGACTGACATGCGTGAATAGTTGCAGGTTAATATGCTTGGTATTAGCATGGCAAGATAATAGTTGATTTGTTCATATATATAACTAACAAATGGGTGATGTGATAACACATAATAAGACTTAATTGCAACAACAAAGGTAAAATAAAGGAACTGGGTGAAAATTCCTTTGATTATGTTTGGAAACCGCAATTCCAAACGAATAAGTGCTTTGAATACAAGAAGTCTTCTTAACCTTGATTTGTTTGACATTATGTGGATATGTGCTATATTCATGAACATGTATTTAACAAGTATAACAGTGGGTTTCCAGTTATAGCTAGATTCGTCAAGAGAATTGGAATCCTTTGAGAAATTATATGTGTACTTGTTCAGTTACAAGGCAACATGCTTGGCACAACAAGGTAAGGTAATCGATATATTGTTATGTTTATTTACGCACTGACAACTATGTGTTTATGACAATATGATGCAGGAGATTGCATGGAAAAAGGGATTGCCATGAAATCTTGAAGAAGGCTTGGGTTTAGCTTTCCCTTGGAAGCATTTGGAACCCATGGGGTTGAGTCATGGTGTCTATTGAAGTGGGTGCTAGTTGTAGTATTATGACTAATGACTGTGAGTTGATTACAAATTATGACATGGTTGCTAGTCTTGGTAAAGGTTGATTTCAAATTAATAGACACGATGTCTTAATCTTTAGAACATGTGACTAACATGTGTGAACAATTGTAGAGTAATATGCTTGGTATTAGCATGACAAGGGAACAATTGATTTGTTTATATATAACTAACAATTGGGTGATGTGATATCACGTAATAAGACTCAATTGCAGCAACAAAGAGGTAAAATAAATGAATTGGGTGAGAATTCCTTTGGCTATGTTTGGAAACCGCAATTCCAAACGAATGGGTGCTTTGAATACAAGAAGTCTTCTTAACCTTGATTTGTCTGACATTATGTGGATATGTGCTATATTCATGAACATGTATTTGACAGATATAACAATTGGTTTCCAGTTATAGCTAGATTCGTCAAGAGAATTGGAATTCCTTGAGAAACGATATGTGTACTTGTTTAGTTACAAGGCAATGTGCTTGGCACAACAAGGCAAGGTAATCAATATATTGTTATGTTTATTTATGTACTGAAAATTATGTGTTTATGACAATATGATGCAGGGGATTGTATGACAAAAGATACTGCCACGAAATCTTGAAGAAGGCTCAGGGTGAGGTTTCCCTTGGAAGCATTAGGAACCCATGGGGTTGAGTCATGGTGTCTATTGAAGTTTTGTGCTTTTGGTGCTTTGTGATTTATTTTTGCTTGATTTAAAGTTTTTTTTTATGTCTGGTGCATGGCTATGCTACTTCGGTTGTGGTGTCGTATTGTTATTGGTTTTCATGGTTTTCTTTTGTTTGTTTCTTATTCTTGTTTTTTGTTTTGAGGTTCTTGGGAATTGGTTTGGGAAGGAGGAAGTTAATGGAGATCGAGGAAAGCTAAAAGAAACCCAACGGATAATGCAAGACCTGGATGAAGCCCGGTGCATGAGTAAAGGGCAGTTGAAGGCAAGGATATGACAACCAGTTGGATTGGTTGGGTCCATTGGTGTAAATGAATGGTGATAGGACAATCATGAGAAATGTAATAAGAATGGTAAAGTAAATGTATTTGAGGAGTCAAATGCCTTGGCTATATTGGGAATTTTTGTTCTTAATGTCGTGGATGATGTGCACGAATAAATGGAGTTCTCTTAACCTTGACCTTATGATATCTGGTAATTGTGTTGTGATTATGATTATGATGATGTCTATATTGTATATATGTATTTACGTATGCTATTATTTGATAGGGTCATAAGGGATTATGATCGTTTTATGATAATGTTTATATGTATATACATATGTATGTATGCATGTCGTTGTTTGACATGATCGTCAAGGATCAAGCTTGTGGAGGAATGATTGCTTATGCAAGTCAATGGCATGAAGATGCTCCTAGTTTATGAGGAATTAAGTGGGAAGAGTAGGCCTGATAGATTTATGAGGTTAGTATCATGTGGGTATGATTTGATATTATGTGCGTATACGATGCCTATGTTTATGTTATGTACAAGTAATGTTGAAGAATACATCAGCGGAATGAAAACAATGTGATCTTCGCCATGTTGGGACAAACATGGATAGTGGAAAGACATTAGAAACAGGTTGCTTAGTAGAGATAGTGTGGTCGCTGGATGTGTAGTACCACAGTTTTGTACATATGGTGCAATGTACATGTTGTATATGCAGTGCTGTGTGCATGTTGCATATGCGGTGCTATGTACATGTTGTATATCCGATGTTGTGTACATATGATACTATGTGCATGTTATACATGTGGTGTTGTGTGCATGTGGTGCTTTGTAAATATTGTGCATATGGTGCTATGTGCATGTGGTGTTGTGTACACGTCGTGTAGGTGGTGTTATGTACATGTGGTGCTGTGTACACGTTGTGTAGGTGGTGCCGTGTACATGTGGTGTTGTGTACACATTGTGCAGGTGGTATTGTGTACACATTATGTAGGTGGTGCCATGTACATATGGTATTGTGTGCATGTCGTACATGCTATGTTGTGTACATTTGGTACTGCGTTACATGTATTGTGTAGTTGTTGTATTGTGACATGAATATTCGTTGTGTTGTGCTCTGTGTATGTATATGTATTGTGTTGTACACTGAGTGTAGGTTTATGTGTTGTGTTGTACATCGGGTGTAAGTGTATGTATTGTGTGTGCTACATCATGTATGAGTGTATGTGTGATGTACACTATGTGTGGTACAATGTGTATGGGAGTGTGTGTGTGGTGTACATTGTGTGTATGTGTACATGATTGAAGAGAAGAGAAGACAATGAGTGCTTTTTGAGTGTGGCAACCGATTCAATGTGTGTATGGAAATGACAAAGAACAAAGGTAGAAGCAAATGGCCGATTGAAATATAAGTATTAGTATTTTATTTCAGTTTTAATTATGCATGATATTTATGATTCTGGGTTATGATGATTGCGTATGATTCATGATTTTGATTTATGATGGTTGAGTTTTGAGCTAACTAGATGTGATATGTTTATACATGATGATTTGATCAAAGAGCTTGTTTGACTTGTTGTGACAAGAAGTAAACAAAATTGCAGGTGTAACTTATTGACAGACAACCAATGAGGTATGATTTGAATTTGTTCCAATTTATTTTGAATCTAATGGAAATTATATGCTGGTAAAAGCAAGCATGAAAAATGCCCGATTTGGGTGGTTGAAATTGACTACAAGAATGTTAGCAACAACAGTGAAAGGAATTGGAACAGACAACAATATGCTGATAAAGCATTTAGGAATAGGGCCATTGTGGGACACTGGTAGCCAATAATGTCCATTGATTGGCATGTGCATGCTATAACTAGTATTATGGTTTTGAGGTAGGGATATGCCTTGGGTTTTGGACCTTTCGATGCGAGCAAACCTTGCTAAGGGATGGATCGCTCGGGAAGCGGATGCTAGTGGAACTTGGAAGGTGTGTGACTCCACGGAATGGGGTGACCATATTTCTTGATGGAATGTGTAGTAGAGAAGGGAAGACCGGGGAATGAATTTGTTTTAGTAATTAGAATTTCTAGATGGAATTAGAAGCACATTGCGAGCGTGCACTGGAAAAATGAGTCGGTAACTGTTCATTGAGAGGATTGTGGCACTAGACATTGTAGACATATTTGATATTGACAGTGGATTTTGGACTTCCTGGGAAGGAGGTGAATCCTATTACTACTTTGAGGGTGGAGGTGTGAGCCTCTGGATTCCCTTGTTGCAGATGTAGGCATCATATCCTTTTATTTGCTAGTTAGATAAAATGTTCATATGTATATATGTGTATATTATTCTAAATACTGTATCGAGCTGTATTTATAAAGCTCCATAGACATTATGATTATTTGCTGGTTGAAGCAAATGTGCATGGTATATATGTGGTTGTTATTGTAAATACCGTAATGAGCTGTGTTATAAATCTCTAGTAAACGATATGCTTGTCATGTTTCAATAGTGGTCATTGTAAATACCGCAACGAACTATGTTATAAATCTCCATAGGACATATGCTTTATTTCAGCGGTTCGCTGGTCATAGGTGTCATAGAACACTGAGGACAATGTTCCCCCAAGGGGGAGGGGTTTGTAACAACCCTTAGTTGATTTTCCATGTAAAAGAATATAAGACCAAAGTCATGGGACATGTATTCCAAGCTGAATGTTGGGCAAAACATCCTAGTGGGTGTCACTTTCAGTTTATTAATGGATATGGAAATTGTTAAAGACATTGACAAAGATAAAGAGACATTCACTGACATTTTTTTTTTGAAATAAAGGAAAATAGGAGAAAATGAAGGTGAATAGACACATATTGCATGAGAGGGAAATTAAAGGAAATTGAAAAAAATAGTCCTCAATGATAAAAATGCTTCTGAGGATCAATTCACAAAATTTTGTCAGTTTTTACTTTGCACTCTCTTCTATTCTCTCACTCTCTTATACTCTTGCATACTTAGATTATTCTTAAAGCACTTTGGCATATATTGGATTTGGAGAAACAAGATAGAGAAAAACATTAAAAGGCAAGGGAACAAGTGGATCAACAACTACAACTAGATTGCTTTGTAGGTATCGAGTTGCATGTATGATTTCCTTGCTAGTTCTGGAATGCATGGTATGTGCATGTGGTTTCTTGGTTATGTGTTGTCATTGGCATGGAGATTTTCCTGGATTGAAAGTGGTTTTATCCTTGCCTTGCCATTTCCTGGATAACTATGGTGTTGTGGGTTTTTCCATTTGTTATTTTCTGATGAGTGCTCAGGTTCTTTATGGTTGTCGGTTGAGTTATTGGTTCCTGAAGCCGTTGGTTGGGACAAACACTCTGGAAGCCTTGGAACAACTTGGCTTGAGTTACGAATCCTGGAGCCTAGGATGGGACAAACGCTCTAGAGCTCTTGGTGGGTTGAGTCACTAGTCCCTGAAGTCGGGTTAGACATTTAACGCTCTGGAGCTATAGGTGGGTTGAGTTACTGGTCCCTGAAGTCGGGTTGGAAAAACACTCTGGAGCCCTGAAAGGTTGTGTGTTGAGTTATTAGTTCCTGGAGACGCGGTTGGAAAAAACAATCTGGAGCTCTGGTCAACGCGGGTAGAGACCGATCTGGTTGGTGTTTAGTGATATCCGACTGTGAGGTGGAGTCACTAGTTGAAGGTTGAAGTGGTTTGGCCTCTGGAAGCCCTAGTTTTGTTTTGTTTGGTTTATTCCATGAGATCCCACATTCATACTTGGAATATGATGCAATGGTGATTGGATGAAAGAAATATTTGGTTCAGCCCAATCTATGGTTGGGTGGTACGTGGAAGTCCTTGACTTGGCATTTTCATATGTTAATATGAGGTATTTTATATTGTGATCTATGAACATATGTATTGATTATGTTGGTGATATTATGGCTAAGTTGCCATGGTTTATATGCTAGTTATACGATGTATATTTTATATGGCTCTTCACATGTTTGATGAATATATGAATGGTTGATGAATGCATAGACTAGTAAGTGTTGTTGTAGCTATGTGCAGAGGGAATAGGGCCTTCTTGGTGATTCTTAGGTGAATCTCAGACTATTATGATCAGATATGCATTCATGACCTATAGCTTACATGTTCGCAATATGTTTGACGAATGACTATCATGGTTAGGCCTCGTTAGGTCACGTCCTTGATCAAGTTTTGTATAAATGACTTTTTCATGATGTTATTTATCATTCTGGAAAGTGTCACTAAGTTGTGGGTAGTGGTCTGGAGGCTAGCTTGAAATGGTGGCTCAAAATTTGAGACCAAACCCTCTGAACTAAAAGTTTTAGGCCATAACCGCACCCTTACAGGCTTATGCATGCAGTTGGAGGTCTATAACCGCATGGAGGCCTTGTCATGCATGCAATTGTGGGCTCGGGTCACTAAAAAAACAATTTAGATCAGGGTTTGGGCACTTGGAGTGGTTGTTCTGCCCCTGAGTATCTTGTAAGCCCTGTAGGATGTCAGTTTGTGGTT
The DNA here is from genome assembly GCA_031772625.1 of Pinus tabuliformis. Lineage (NCBI taxonomy): Eukaryota > Viridiplantae > Streptophyta > Pinopsida > Pinales > Pinaceae > Pinus > Pinus tabuliformis. The sequence goes on from CM062807.1 coordinate 142,652,911, forward strand.
GGTAAGCTTCAGTTGTCACCCTCACTTCCTTAATTGGATCTAGGAGGTTGGGTCATGTCATAGTAGCTCACTGTCGTTTACCCTAGTAGGCCGATGAAATTGGGTAAATGTGGGAGGGGAGGTTACATGATTTTATGGGGGTTTACACATGTTCAAGAAAGGTCATGACTATCTATATGTTGTCGTATATAGGTTTAGAAAAAATGTGTTTTAGTGCCTTGTAAGAAACAAGTGAAATGAGAAGGGGCTGCACATTCATTCTTTCAACTCATTTGCATTCATTTTTTTCTTCTCACATCCATTTTATCTAATTGAGACACTTGCTTTCTTGGGGAATTTTGGTGAACTTTGTGGAAGTTAATGGACACTAAGATTTATAAGAGCATTGTTTTTAATCCATAAAATGATGGAAAAATGGAAGAGGTTAACATGGTAGTGGTACACTTACTTTGAGGATATTATAGCAAACATACTAGGCTTTGGGATGAACAATTGTATTATATACAACACATCTATTCTTTTACGCAAAGGTCTCCCTTTGAGACATGTTTTGGTTATTTGCTTCTCCTTTAGATTTCATTTTTGGGCAAGATTCAGTTAAGGATGGACATAATGATGTAGAGAAAGCCAAGATGTTCATTTAAAAGATTCATTTGATTCACCAAACCATACAAGAACAATTGGAAAAGAGCCAAGTCAATTATAAGGCCACACATGACAAACATTGGGTCGATTATTACTTTAAAGTTTGTGATCAAGTTTGGTTATACTTTAACAAAAAATACCTTAAAGGTGAAGGTAATAATCTCAAGCTAATAAAGTATGGTCCATTTAAAATTTTGGAAAATATCGATAACAATGCATTTTGTTTAGAATTACCTCCATATACGCGGATGTATTCTTTGGTTAATGTTCAAGATATGAAACTATATGAGTCTCTTATAATCATGGATCAAGATGAGATTGTTCAAGTTCCTTTGTTGATGTTTTTTCTATTGAATATCTTGATGAGTTGTGGGAAGATGTTATTCTTGACAGGAGGGTGAAGACTTCATGAAAAGGTGGTGTGGAGTATCTTCATGTGGGTCTAAAAGGAATGCATGCAATTAAAACATGATGGATGGAAACTGAAAAAGTGAGGGAGCTGTACCTTCACCTATTTTCTAAATGAAACAATACTGTTGGTGCTCTAAAAACTCTCAGTGGGGAGGAGTGATCCAAGAGGATCCCACAACCAATTTGAAGGCCTCAAATCTTTGGCAAAGAAAAGAACCCAAGCTGCCACGTGGCTTCAAAATGACACCCAAGACTTTTCACATCTAATTCAAAAAGCGTGGAGATTACTTCTTAAAACTTAGGTGTATCAAAATCCCAGGCAATGTGGGATAACATTTACATTGGGCTATAATTTGGGCACCATGTAGAGGCCCCAATGGTAGAACATTGTGTTGGGCACCACGTTGAGGTCTGGTGGTAGAGCATTGTGTCGAGATATACTTCAGGCACCAATATTTATTTATCAAAATATACACAACATTATTGGTTTTGATACAAACGTGGTGTATTACATGTGTTTGGAGGGTCTTTTTGGAGGGATTCAACCTCTATCTTCATGACAAAATAATAGAACCTTAGCTAGTACAACACATACTCTACAAATGTGTAAGGGAGAGGAATGGGTAGTGGTGGTAGTGTTGAGATGACAAATCGCTCTCAACATTGAAGAATGCCACCATAGTCACTAATGTTGTTTAGCCAGGTATGAGATAGCCATCTTGATAAGAGAGCCTGAGGCTTAGAAACAAGGACATAGCTAAGATAATTTGGTAAGAAATGCTAAGAGAGGTCTAAGGATTCAATACATTGTGAACCACATATGAAATGCAGAGTGCATGCTTTTGACACTGGTCAAGAAAATTCTTCATTAGATATTTGAAGGTGAAACCCCTTTACTGGGAGAAGAGGGCAAGCTTATGTTCATTTATTGTAGGAAGAAGCCATTGAAGGTTGAGGAAATTGTGCTTTTATCTTCCTAGAGGACATTAGAGATTGTTTTTGCAGACCCAAAGACATAACCCATATGGGTGAACGTCATTGTCAATTTGTTGAGTAATGCTTGTGTTGTTTCAATTTTGGTTTTAAATTTCAGTATTTAAGTGTCGATGTTTAATTAATCAAGCCACTTTTAAAAACAAAAGTGGGAAATTGAGAAGTTTTTTATAAGAATCCAAGTTAGTAGAATGAAGCATTTAGTAATAATTTCAAATCATACATTGATTCATAGTACAATATGAAATGGAATTGAGTTTGGTGTTAGTTATAGTTATGAGCTTACACAAATGTATAATTCATACTTGATCACCAAACCTTTCAATGGAAGAGATACATTGAGAAACATTTTTGAGTCTATTGAAATGTGGGTCAAATGAATGAATGAATAAATTTAAGGTTGTATTCGGCATCATATAGTGAGGGAAAAGTAAGTGTCATGAGAAATTATTCATGCTGAGTTAGTCCCAACTATACATTGAAATTGGGATGGCCATTAAAGTTTTGAACTCAATGGCATAGATTTTTTTTTTAGAGTTGTCTAGAATTCCAATAAGAGACACCAATAAAAAATCTAGGCGACAAAAGACATAATATGTTGCGCAGAATCAAGATTGCGATTGTGATTAGACCAACAAAAAACAAAGATAAAAATTGGAATTAAAAACAATAATTGATAGAAGTGATAAATGTCATCTTCCTTGACTATTTAAATATTTTTCTCCCTCAAAAAATATGAAATAAATTTTGATGAAGTTGAAAGTAAATAGTGCAATTAAGAACAAGGACTGAGGAGAGTGTTATTGGAAATCAATCATGCCCTAGATAATTAACTAGTTTAGTGGATTAGTGTATAGTTTGTTACAAATTAAGATTGCATAGAGGCTACAACTAGAGGTTTCTTAGAAATTCCCAAGAGACAAGACTATTTGAGATCATCATATTGTTGCATCATATATTATTGATAATAAGATTGAAATCAATGCAAGTGTCTTGATTGTTGGTGAAATATAGGATATAATAAATACTATTGAGAATGCCATTAATCAACGTGATATGAGTTTTTTGAAATAAATGATAGATAAAGCTTTATTCCAAGAGCCATGTAGTACTAGCAAGTGTTGTTGGAGTAGTTGGTTGCCCATCCAATCCATATACGTCCAAAGCACTTGAGGACTTGTGTACACCATCAAATGAATCTTCAACACATGAAATTGGTGTTGGAAATAGGTTACTCTACACCACAATACAAGGTGCGAGGGGACATAACCAATGTTTTGTTTTCACCAATATATTGGGTAATGCCACTAAGATAATGCGATGCCACTAGAAAATGGTGAAAACCCATTCAGGTAATGCTAATATATAATATCAAAAGTTGAAGAAACTAGTCTATGTTTCCACTCAGATAAAGTATGGGTAGTGTCAGTTACATAAAAGATGAAGATATTCTATCCACCTAGAAAGTGTTGAATAACCCCATAGATTAGTTAAATGTACTCTATTGATAGGGATGGATGATCCAATGCAATCAATAGGGACAAAACTTAATGGAAGGTCCCAATTAAACCTCAAACTCTTTGGAATAGGGAATCCATTCGATTTATGACTTAACCACCTTTAGATAGTTTTATTTAGGTTTTACCAATTTTGGTCCTTTCTAAGGTTTATGTATTTTTGAATGCAATACATGAGATGCTACTAATCCAATATGTAGAATGCATAACGATACCTATGCTAACTTTGAAAATTGACGCAAGAAACATACCACCAAATGTATATTGCTTTCAAACTTTAGTAGAATGTTGCTTTAGAAAATAAAAATAATCTAAATAACCAATTGTATTATAAATAATTCTAGTAATTATTAGTTGACTGTAGTACTATGCTTCAACGTAAAGATAATCAATTTGTGAGATAAGAAAAATAAACAAGCTACTTATAAGTGAGAAAATTTTATACCATAAAAACAAATGCTTATAATATTCCAAACTAAATGAATCAACTAAGAAAGTTCCACAAACCACACATCTTAGAACTTAATTTTATGTCCAATAATACCTTTTCATTCATTAGTAGTTCATTGAAAAGTTTACAATATGCAAAAGAAAAAATCACATTCTCTATCGAATTTATTCTAGTTATAAAATAGTGGGAGAGGGAGGTTAATCATTTTGATTTTCTCTATTTGGATATCTGGTTCCCTTCTTGACTATTCTATCTTTTTTTGCTCAATTTCCTTTTTGTCCACCTGGACTTTATTTTATTTTAAGCTTCAATTCCTTTTTTGATTGTTTGATTCTCTTATTGACAAGTCAACTTCTCTATTCAGCTACCATTTTTCTGTCACATGGGGGTTCATTTCCATTTGTTGCTTAGAACTCCATTTTTTACCATTTGGGTCCCTTCCTTGGCTATTCGACTCCCTTTCTTGCCTCTTTCAAAGTCACTTGTCGGTTTTAATATTTTTCATGGATTCAAACTTCCTTTTCTTTAACTATTCAAATTTCTTATTGGTTTTTCAATTCCCTTCGCAATCATCATAAATTACTTACATGTTAATGTACAAAATATGGGCCATGTGGGTTAGTAATTAAATCAATAATCTAATCAAACCAATCTCATTTTGTTATTTCGAATTAAATTGGTCTATTTAGGCCATTTTGCTAGGTTGGAGAGCAACATCTAAAGTGCTTATTAGTTGGGAGTTGGGAGTTGCGATTTGAGGATAAGGATCATTCTCAAAATCAAGACTTGATTGCACACAAGTTCAAACATGGAGACCTATTTTGGTAATCAGAGCGATTTCCAAATTGGAATCCCTTATCACTACATTTAGACAAACACTACATTTAGACAAAGGCATGCCCAATTTTGACATTAGTGTTATCATAAGATTAAGGCATAGTTTTGCTTAGAGGAGGTTGATTTAAAAATCAAGAGCTTGTAAGTTTTTTGACTTCGTGGAACCTAAAAAGAGAAAGAAAGGTTCACAAAGAGAGAATAATTTGAGAAGAAGGAATAAATATTCAACAAAGATAAAAAACAAAAGAGCTCGAATAAAAATAGGGGAAAATTTGAAGAATTTGAGGAGATGCATGAGGATGTCTAATTCGGATATCAAGTTTAATCCTAGAATTGGATCCCCTCCACACTGAAGTTAGTGGAAAAAGGCCTTGTGTTGTAGCTAAAACAACACCCTCCAAATTTTTTCCTTTATTTAAATTTTGGAGCACCGTAATGATCATGTGAACAATTGTTTTGAGTCATCAAATTCATGTGCGGTAACATTTTTCTAACTATGCAAGTATTCCCCTTTAAAATCTAAGTGTCGTTGCACCATGCATTCAAATACCTTAGTCATAGTTCACTTTTTAAAGATAGGCCTAGCACACTTCTTGGAGATAGTGGAACGCACTTCTTGGAGACAATGGAGCAAACTTCATGGAGACAATGGAGCACACTCCTTCTCAATAGGAAGAGCGCACTTCTTGCCGATAACATGAGTGCACTACTTGGGAGAAATACTAACACACTCCCTGATGAAAGTTAGAGAAAAATCCTTTATGACAGTGAGAGCACATCTTCTCGAGACAGTGAGAGTGCACTTTCCAAAGATATCTAGAGCACTTTTTCTAAACATAACACTCACATTCTCTAGTGATAGTTATCTTATCCTTATCCCTTGATCTTTGTGACATGTAATATCACATTCTTAAACCCTAATTTGTGCTCTACCTATAAAGAGCATAGCCTATATCTCATTCCACACACTTATCTTTTTCTTTGGAGCTCAACGCACATTCTGAGCACAAGGAACATTCTCCACTCATGGTTGCAAGTGAGCCATCTTTCGGGTAAGTTTTCTCAACTGTCACACTTTTAAATTTCGCTCTTACAAGTGTTGCTTCAGTTCTTTCATAATGATTTCAGTGTCTCTTTGCATTCTAAAGGATTTTCACATTCTAGTCACGATTATGGTTGTATATATGAGTATGCATGTCAGTCTTTTCATCCATATGTTTCCCGTTTCTTTCTCTCGTCAAACACTTAGTGCATTTATTTTATCAGATCTAATTTGTTTTCATGTATTGCGACAAATCTTAATGATTCAATCCTTTACTATCACATTGCGCTCTCCTAGACAGTAACTAGTGAGCCCTTGATTCTTAGAATTGCGACTTACACCCATCAAATAACTTGTGTCTCCCAAGAGCGCAAAGCGCACTTCCATGTCACAATATCCAACCCTCTGTCCACTAGACTACGACCTGTTCCCAACACTAGTCTCCTTTCCTCATGTAGCATAGAGAGCATTCCTAGATGACAAGCATACAACCTATGCCAACTGTTGATGTGACCTGCGCCTAAGAGGAGCCTCTCTACCAGCAAGAGTACACTACACATCTCCAGGACCTAAGCATCTAACCATTGCCTCTTGCAAATGCGACCTGCGCTCAAACAAAGTCTCTCTTCCAAACTTAGCACATAATGCACTTCCAATGGCCAGTGAGATCACCCTTGCTTCAAGCTTGTATTCTTGTGCTCAAAACCAATGCACTGCCCATTCATACTAACTTATTGTTGTATAAATAAATAAGATAGAATAGGTGGTTTTGTGGGACGGATTGTTGTTTTCCACGAGTGAATTCGAATTTCTAGGTACTGCTAATATGGACTCTATTGGTTTGTCATCTTCCATCGACACTATGCCTCCAGTTACACATCAACGACCAACAAGAGAGGCTACTAAAAGTAGTATCGAAGGTGTCATGGAAATTCCAAGAGATAAAGTACCCATTCTGTCAGACACAAAATGATTCATTGGTAAGTCCACCACCTTAATATGGAAAATGATTTTCAAACAGTCTATCAAGGATGAGTTCCTAGAAGTTTTGGAGGACATGGAAGTTTACATCAATGTCAAAAAGTACATATTCTATAAGATCGCTAGTAGGTATCTGGTTTTACCTTGTTCAAAAGTGATAGGATGGATACGTAACATCTTGACTCTAAGAATATGATCCTCAGTAATGCAAGTGGGCAAGATCTTGCTACATATCAGCCCCATGATCTTCACTCTTATTACAAGATGCCAAAGCTAGAGAAGTACTTGAACTCAAAATTCTATGCAACTTGTTATTCTCAGTTTGTTACTGAGGACATTCTCAAGACATGGTTGCGGGAGTCGAAAAAATTCCGCTGGAAGCCTGATGGAATTTATAAAACAAAGTCATTGAGGAAAGTGTATAAATATCTTATGGCTATGTGTTGCATTTGGTATGAGCACGAAAACACATAATTATTTGAAGACGGATGGGTTCATATGGCCCACCCATGTGCTTCTGAGGAAAATATTGTCAATTGGTCAGAAATACTAGCCCAACAATTACAGAGTAATGTTACAAAGGAGAAAAGTGTTTCACAAGGCGAGCAACCTAAGTTATTTATGTCAGCCTACTTTCTTGATGGGATTTATGCTTGAAATTAATTCTCAGGCCTAGAGTGGAGATGGACCAAGGAACAACCTCTTGTCCAAACCTATTGTAAGATACTGTCAAAAGTCAACTACAGGGGACTGTATGAGAAAATCCTTGAGCAATTCATTGTAGTGCTTTTTTAGATGATATTGAGGTTGAGGCACCTTGCACGATTGACAGGGCTAGAGAAGTTGCTGAAGTTGCAAATTGGTTTACATCTTCTCAGGGCACTTTTATCAGTCTTTGGAGCTTATAAACCTCCACATGTTATGTCAAAGTATGTAACAGAAAAAGTAGTCATGCAAGAAGTTGGTTACCATCTATGCCCAGGGTTGTCACAATAATTGCATAATTCAAAGAAGCTACCTTAGTCAATATTACCTCTACAAATAGGGTCGTATGAATTGAATAATTTGAAGGCAACAGAGGCAGAGATTGAAGAACTTAAACGCCTCAAATTTAGAGGGATAAGCTTCCATCGATATGACCCTAGAGTTGTATGCAACCAACATTTTGCAAAGCTGAGGTACACCTGGACTTACGCTTTTGACTCTTGGGAAGACGAAGGGAAATGGTATAATGCTTCCAGAGCAGTTGGATTGGGTGATGAAGTAGGCCCTTATCTCATAGTACAAGTGCCAAATACTGATTAAGAAGGGACCCAACACGAAGTGCTTTATCATGTTAATGTCGCGTTGAATATAAGGTAGAGACATGATGTAGAGGAAGAAAGGAGTAAGAAATTCAAGGTTGATATGCGCACTAAAGGTGCAATTGAGGTAGCAAAGAAAAGGAAGGAATGGGAAGAAGCTAGAAAAAGGGAACAAGAGGAAGAGCATAAGCAAAAAGAAGAGTAAGAAAAGAATAAGAAAGAGGACATGCAAAAGAAGAAAGAAGATCCAAAGAAAAGAAAATAGGGGGAAGCCAAGAATAAGCAACAACAAGAAGCTGCCTAAGAAATGGGGAGGTTGGGGATTAAAAGATCTCCCTCTATTTGCGCAGGCCCTTGCTGCAAAAATGAGTTGGACCTTGCTGACTGGTCAGAATTTATGGACTCATATCTCATATCATAAATATATCTAGCCACAGAATATGTGGAGTGGGTTCGACTGCCTAGTTGGCCGACGACAGGCATCTCATCCATGTGGAAGGCATTGCTACACTCCTTACCCCATATAAGAGACAATCTGGTGTGGAGGATTAATGATGGTTCTCTGGATCGGATTGGTCTGGATCCTTGGATTGGAGGAGGGGGAAGACACTTACTCTCTAGAGACCTCATCATGTATCTACACTCCCATGAGATCAGGGTATTCTCATACATTGCCGATCAGCTAAACTCAGGGGTATTTTCACAAGCATGGAAATCTGCTCATCAACTCGATCTTCCCCCTAGATGGCACCAGGAATGGCATGATTATATATCTGTGCTATCTGAATCACACATCAGGATTAAAGAGAGACCTGATGAATTAGTATGGTGCCTAGCAGAGAACGACATTTATTCCCATAAGTCAGGATACATTACCTTGATTCAACACAAAAGACTAGATCAGATCGCTAGCTGGTGGAGAAACATATGGAAACTCACTACACTTCCGCGCATGAGATTATTCTTCTGGTGCATACTTAGGGATAAAGTGCCCACGGGGGATCATTTAGCTCACAGATCTTTTTATGGGCCAACATGGTGTATTTTGTGCAAATGTGCATCGGAATCAACCGAACACCTTTTTTTGCAGTGCACTGTACTGCACTCTCTTTGGCGAGCCTTATCCTCCTCTATCCGATTTACTAGGCAATGGGCTGGCATTGATCTGGGCAGTGCATGGGATGACTGGACCAATAGACACAAGGGATCCAAATTATTGAGCCTCCCCTTGCTTGTCAGTTGGTATATCTGGCTGGCCCGAAACCACTTCATCTTTGATAATAGGCCAGCATGTTGGCCTCGCATAGAGGCTAGTATTATCTCTGCCTATAACGAATTGCCAGAACCTCTTCCACCTAGAGAGCGTCGATCACATCCCCTGCCTAGTATTGACAAAAGTACTCCCTAGGCCTTCTTTGATGGTGCAGCTAATCAACTGGGCTGTGGTGGTGGCTTCATACTGTATATCAATGAAAAAAATTACTATAAAGTCAAGATGGGATTAGGAGCTGGAACCAATAATTTTGCGGAGATCATTACCCTCCGTCATTTATTACATTTCTCCTTGAGACACCAATGCATCAATCTAAATATTTTTAGGGACTCAAAGATTATCATAAACTGGTTCAATGGCATTTCTGCATGTCACTCTCACACACTTAGCAATATATTAAACGAAGTTAATATTTTCAAGGCATAATTTAACCATATCTCTTGCAATCACATTTACAGGGAGCATAACCGCAGTGCTGACCAACTATCCAAGGAGGCCGCGATATTACCCAGAGGAGAATGGGTGATACAAGAGCAGAGGGGGACAAACGAATACCAATATTATCATCGGCCATATATAGACCAACACTATCAGGGGGGACTCTGTCCTTGAAAATATATGTTTTTCTTTGTAAAAAAATTGTAAGAAACACATAAATTTTTAAAATTTTTGTATATATATCGACATATATAAATAGAATAACATACTAAAAGAGCCTTGTGTGGCTTATGTACAGGCTTATACAGTCATATAACAGTTTTTTTCACAGCTAATATTATGACAGATTGCCCTGTGTGGTGTATCTGGACAACTCATAGTTTTGTGACAGTCCATGGCGACTCAGATATAGCATATGCAATAGCATCTACAATATGTAATTTTTCTATATTAATGAAAAATTACGGATTTTTCCAGGGAAAAAAGAAAAAAAAAAGCAAGAACAAGAAGCTCTCAAAAAACAAGGGAAGAGGAGTAGCAGCAGGGGCTACATGATGAAGAAGAAAACGGGAGAAAACAAGAAGACAAGTTTGCGAGGAAGTTAAAGGAGGATTTGGAGGCCCATAATACACATGATGAACAAGAGGAGGATAATCAGGAAGCAAACATTGAACTGATAATAGAAACTCTGAACATTCAGCCCTTGACTCCTTTAACTGGTGGGCACCTTCCTTTTAGTGAGATGGGGATTCATCCTCTACTTGATGATAGGGTCATGGATATATCCTATTTCACCTTTGATGAGATGAATAACAAGATCATACAGGAAAAAAAGAAGTACCTCCAAAATGACCTTGATCATCCTGTTTCCATCAATACATAAAGGGTTATTGTGTCAAATACTAGGACTAATCCTAGAGCATTCACTTTAGCAAATGCAACCTTTGTAGTATCCACACAAAAGACATAAATTTGTTGATGAAAAATAAGGAACAATTGGAGATGAAATTGGCTAATGCAACACAACACATTGATCACCTCCTTGCTGAAAATCAAAGGTTGTCTTCCACTAGTTCTAGCAGAGAAGAGTTACAATTAGCTATACATGAAGAGATCAAGTCATTGGAAGACATTATGAAGCAACTTTATGAAGAGATGTCTCTTTGTATAAGGAGATGACACCTTTATACAAAGTTCAAAGAGGATTGTAGGAAAATATGAGAATCTTAAAGTTAGTTTATACAGTTATAGACATGATCAAGGAATGGGGTGCCAAGTAATTAAATGTCCCTGCAACATTGGTTTGAAAAGGAAGGTATGGAGCTAAAATGTATAAAGCGGAAATAAGAATGTATATGAAGAACTATGACCAACGCAACAACCATGTAACCAACACTATGTCAGCATACATGTGGTTGCACAATGGATTGGAAGCCTTGGTGTGAATACACAAAGTACCTTTTATAGGTGCACTTGGGGAGATAAAACACATGAATACTATCAGGGAGGAGCTAGAAGAATTCTTGGATCGCATTAGATAGGCGACCACTTGAGATGACTTAGAGGTGACTAGAAAATCTATTATGCAATATGCATTTGGGCCCATCAAGTTACACATGAATCTAGTCATGTTGTGGAACAATGTACAATCAGGCTCCAAAACTATATATCCAAACTCTTTGGAGGGTAAGATCAGGTACAATCCATATCTACCGCAAAAGGTTGTAGACGTAACAACAAAATATAGAGCTTGGTACCAATATATCACAACGGAGCTACATGTCACTGTCACCAAAATACAATTTTTCTAATGTGAATGCAAATATGGTCCGAGACAAAAAACCAAGGGAGTGGTTCTTTATAAAGGGAAAAGGCTCCCAAACATGAGTCTATAGGCCTTAGCACCTTAAGGCTAAGCCTTAGGTCACAAAATTCGGTCTTGTGGTGAGACATGTGCAGCAAGGGCTAAGCAACAGGGAGATAGGAAATCAGAGATCGACGATCGATGGTTTGTTGTTGCTAGCATAATGGCACAAAGAGGTCCGAGGATTCAATACACTGTGAACCACATATGAAATGCAAAGTGCATGCTTTTGACACTGGTCAAGAAAATTCTTCATTAGAAATTTGAAGGTGAAGCCCCTTTATTGGGAGAAGAGGGCAAGCTTATGTTCATTTATTGTAGGAAGAAGCTATTGAAGGTTGAGGAAATTGTGCTTTTATCTTCCTATAGGACATTAGAGATTGTTTTTGCATATGATCATTATTTTATGTAAATAGGTGTAATGATGTATTTTGCTTCTTTCTGAATGGATCGGTTTGTTATTTGAAGCAAACCCAAAGACATAACCCATATGGGTGAACGTCATTGTCAATTTGTTGAGTAATGATTGTGTTGTTTCAATTTTGGTTTTAAATTTCAGTGTTTAAGTGTCAATGTTTAATTAATCAAGAGAATTTTAAAAACAACAGTGGGAAATTGAGAAGTTTTTTTTAGAAGAATCCAATTTAGTAGAATGAAGTATTTAGTAATAATTTCAAATCATATATTGATTCATAGTACAATATGAAATGGAATTGAGTTTGGTGTTAGTTATAGTTATGAGTTTACACAAATGTATAATTCATACTTGATCACCAAACCTTTCAATGGAAGAGATACATTGAGAAACATTTTTGAGTCTATTGAAATGTGGGTCGTATGAATGAACGAATAAATTTAAGGTTGTATCGGGCATCATATTGTGAGGGAAAAGTAAGTGTCATGAGAAATTCATAAAAATTATTTATTCACGCTGAGTTAGTCCCAACTATATCATGAAATTGGGATGGCCATTAAAGTTTTGAACTCAATGGCATAGAATTTTTTGTTAGAGTTGTCTAGAATTCCAATAAGGGACACCAATAAAAAATCTAGGTGACAAAATACATAATGTGTTTTGCAGAATCAAGAATGCGATTGTGATTAGACCAACAAAAAGCAAAGATAAAAATTGGAATTAAAAACAATAATTGGTAGAAGTGATAAATGTCATCTTCCTTGACTATTTAAATATTTTTCTCCCTCAAATAATATGAAATAAATTTTGATGAAGTTGAAATTAAATAGTGCAAATAAGAACAAGGACTGAGGAGAGTGTTATTGGAAAGCAATCATGCCCTAGATAATTAACTAGTTTAGTGGATTAGTGTATAGTTTGTTACAAATTAAGATTGCATAGAGGCTACAACTAGAGGTTTCTTAGAAATTCCCAAGAGACAAGACTATTTTAGATCATATTATTGTTGCATCATATATTGTTGATAATAAGATTGAAATCACTGCAAGTGCCTTGATTGTTGGTGAAATATAGGATATAATAAAGACTATTGAGAATGACATTAATCAACGTGATATGCGTTTTTTGAAATAAACGATAGATAAAGCTTTATTCCAAGAGCCATGTAGTACTAACAAGTGTTGTTGGAGTAGTTGGTCGCCCATCCAATCCATATATATCCAAAGCACTTGAGGACTTGTGTACACCATCAAATGAATCTTCAACACGTGAAATTGGTGTTGGAAATAGGTTACTCTACACCACAATATAATTGGTGCGAGGGGACATAACCAATGTTTTGTTTTCACCAATATAGTGGGTAATGCCACTAAGATAAGGTGATGCCACTAGAAAATGGTGAAAACCCATTCAGGTAATGCTAATATATAATATCAAAATTTGAAGAAACTAGTTTATGTTTCCACTTAGATAAAGTATGGGTAGTGTCACTTACATAAAAGATGGAGATATTCTATCCACCTAGAAAATGTTAAATAAACCAATAGATTAGTTGAGCGCACTGTATTGATAGGGATGAATGATCCAATGCAATCAATAGGGACAAACCTTAATGGAAGGTCCCAATTAAACCTCAAACTCTTCGGAATAGGGAATCCATTCGATTTATGACTTAACAACTTTTAGATAGTTTTGTTTAGGTTTTACCAATTGTGGCCATCTCTAAGGTTTATGTATTTTTGAATGCAATACATGAGATGCTACTAATCCAATATGTAGAATGCATAATGATACCTATGCTAACTTTGAAAATTGACGTAAGAAACATGCCACCAAATGTATTACTGCTTTCAAACTTTAGTAAAATGTTACTTTAGAAAATACAAATAATCTAAATAACCAATTGTATTATAAATAATTCTAGTAATTATTAGTTGACTATAGTACTATGCTTCAACCTAAAGATAATCAATTTGTGAGATAAGAAAAATAAACAAGCTACTTATAAGTGAGAAAAGTTTATACTATAAAATCAAATGCTTATAACATTCCAAACTAAATGAATCAACTAAGAAAGTGCCACAAACCACACATCTTAGAACTTAATTTTTTGTCCAATAATACCTTTTCATTCATTAGTAGTTCATTGAAAAGTTTACAAGATGCAAAAACAAAAATCACATTTTCTATCAAATTTATTCTAGTTATAAAAGAATGGGAGAGGGAGGTTAATCATTTTGATTTTCTCTATTTGGATATCTGGTTCCCTTATTGACTATTCTATTTTTTTTTACTCAATTTCCTTTTTGGCCACCTGGACTTTATTTTCTTTTAAGCTTCAATTCCTTTTTCGATTGTTTGATTCTCTTATTTACAAGTCAACTTCTCTATTCAGCTACCCTTTTTCTGTCACATGGGGGTTCATTTCCATTTGTTGCTTAGAACTGCCTTTTTTACCATTTGGGTCCCTTCCTTAGCTATTCGAATCCCTTTCTTGCCTCTTTCAAAGTCACTTGTTGGTTTTAATCTTTTTCATGGATTCAAACTTCCTTTTCTTTAACTATTCAAATTTCTTATTAGTTGTTCAATTCCCTTCGCATTCATCATAAATTACTTACATGTTAATGTACAAAATATGGGCCATGTGGGTTAGTCATTGAATCAATAATCTAATCAAACCAATCTCCTTTTGTAATTTCGAATTAAATTGGTCTGTTTAGGCCATTTTGCTAGGTTGGAGAGCAAAATTTAAAGTGCTTGTTAGTTGGGAGTTGGGAGTTACGATTTGAGGATAAGGATCATTCTCAAAATCGAGACTTGATTGCACACAAGTTCAAACACGGAGACCTATTTTGGTAATCAGAGTGATTTCCAAATTGGAATCCCTTATCACTACATTTAGACAAACACTACATTTAGACAAAGGCATGCCCAATTTTGACATTAGTGTTATCATAAGATCAAGCCATAGTTTTTCTTAGAGGAGGTCAATTTCAAAATAAAGAGCTGTAAATTTTTTGACTTGGTCGAACCCACAAAGAGAGAAAAGTTCACAAAGAGAGAATAGTTTGAGAAGAAGGAATAAATATTCAACAAAGATAAAAAACAGAAGAGCTCGAATAGAAAGAGGGGAAAATTTGAAGAATTTGAGGAGATGCATGAGGCTGTCTAATTCGGATATCAAGTTTAACCTAGAATTGGGTCCCCTCCACATCAAAGTTAGTTGAAAAAGGCCTTGTGTTGTAGCTACTACAACACCCTCCAATTTTTTTCCTTTATTTATATTTTGGAGCCCCGTAATGATCATGTGAACTATTGTTTTGAGTCATCAAAGTCATGTGTGGTAACATTTTTCTAACTGTGCAAGTATTCCCCTTTAAAATATAAGTGTCGGTGCACCATGCATTCACAAACATTAGTCATAGTGCACTTTCTAAAGATAGACCTAGCACACTTCTTGGATACAGTGGAGCGCACTTCTTGGAGACAATGGAGCAAACTTCATGGAGACAATGGAGAACACTCCTTCTCAATAGGAAGAGCGCACTTCTTGTCGATAACATGAGTGCACTTCTTGGGAGAAATACTCACATTCCCTGATGAAAGTTAGAGCAAACTCCTTTATGACAGTGAGAGCACATCTTCTCGAGACAGTGAATAGCTAGCGCGCTTTTTCTAAACATAACACTCTCACATTCTCTAGTGATAGTTATCTTATCCTTATCCCTTGATTTTTGTGACATGTAATAGCACATTCTTAAACCCTAATTTGTGCTCTCCCTAGAAAGAGCATAGCCTGTATCTCATTCCACACACTTATCTTTTGCTTTGGATCTCAATGCACATTCTAAGCACAAGGAGCATTCTCCGCTCATGGTTGAAAGTGAGCCATCTTTTGGGTAAGTTTTCTTAACTTTCACTCTTTGAAATTTCAATCTTACAAGTGTTGCTTCAGTTCTTGCATAATGATTTCAGTGTCTCTTTGGATTCTAAAGGATTTTCACATTCTAGTCATGATTATGGTTGTATATATGAGTACGCATGTCAGTCTTTTCATCCATATGTTTCCTCTTTCTTTCTCTCATCAAACACGTAGTCCATTTATTTTATCAGATCTAATTTGTCTTCATGTATTTCGACAACTCTTAATGATTCAATCCTTTACTAGCACATTGCGCTCTCCTAGACAGCAACTAGTGAGTCCTTGATTCTTAGAATTGCAACTTACACCCATCAAAGAACTTGTCTCTCCCAAGAGCGCAAAGCCCACTTCTGGGCCACAATCTCCAACCCTCTGTCCACTAGACTTGCGACCCGTGCCCAACACTAGTCTCCTTTCCTCATGTAGCGCATAGAGCATTCCTAGATGACAAACATACAACCTATGCCAACTGTTGATGCGACCTGCAACTAAGATGAGCCTCTTTGCCAATAAGAGTACACTACACATCTCTAGGACCTAAGAATCTAACCATTGCCTCTTGCAAATGCGACCTACGCTCAAACCAAGTCTCTTTTCCAGATTTAGCACATAATGCACTTCCAGTGGCCAATGAGATCACCCTTGATTCAAGCTTGTATTCTTGTGCTCAAAAACAACGCACTGCCCATTCATACTAACTTCTTTTCGTATAAATAAACAAAATAGAATAGGTGGTTTTTTGGGACTGATTGTTGTTTTCCATGAGTGAATTACAATTTCCAGGTACTGCTAATGTGGACCCTATTGGTTTGTCATCTTCCATCGACACTATGCCTCCAGTTACACATCAAGGACCAAAAAGAGAGGCTACTAAAAGTAGTATCGAAGGTGTCATGGACAGTCCAAGAGATAAAGTACCCATTATGTCAGACACAAAATGATTCATTGGTAAGTCCACCACCTTAATATGGAAAATGATTTTCAAAGAGTCTATCAAGGATGAGTTCCTAGAAGTCTTGGAGGACATGGAAGTTTACATCAATGTCAAAAAGTACAGATTCTACAAGATCGCTAGTAGGTATCTGGTTTTACCTTGTTCAAAAGTGATAAGATGGATATGTAACATCTTGACTCTAAGAATATGATCCTTAGTAATGCAAGTGGGCAAGATCTTGCTACATATCAGCCCCATGATCTTCACTCTTATTACAAGATGCCAAAGCTAGAGAAGTACTTGAACTCAAAATTCTATGCAACTTGTTATTCTCAGTTTGTTACTGAGGACATTCTCAAGACATGGTGGCGGGAGTCGAGAAAATTCCGTTGGAAGCCTGATGGAATTTATAAAACAAAGTCATTGAGGAAAGTGTATGAATATCTTATGGCTATGTGTTGCATTTGGTATGAGCACGAAAACGCATAATTATTTGAAGAAGGATGGGTTCATATGGCCCACCCATGTGCTTTTGAGGGAAATATTTTCAATTGGTCAGAAATACTAGCCCAACAATGACAGAGTAATGTTACAAAGGAGAAAAATGTTTCACAAGGCAAGCAACCTAAGTTATTTATGTCAGCCTACTTTCTTGATGGGATTTATGCTCGAAATTAATTCTTAGGCCTAGAGTGGAGATGGACCAAGGAACAACCTCTTGTCCACACCAATTGTAATATACTGTCAGAATTCAACTATAGGGGACTCTATGAGAAAACCCAGGAGTAGTTAATTGTAGTTATTTATTAGATGATATTTGAGGTTGAGGCACTTTGCATGATTGACAGGGCCAAAGAAGTTGTTGAAGTTGCAAATTGGTTTGCATCTTCTCAGGGCACTTTTATAAGTGGTCAGAGCTTATAAACCTCCACATCTTATGTCAAAGTATGTAACAGAAAAATTAGTCATGCAGGAATGCACAGGGTTGTCACAACAATTGCAGAAGTCAAAGAAGTTACCTTAGCCAATATTACCTCTGCAAATAGGGTCATATGAATTGAATAATTTGAAGGCAATAGAGGAAGAGATTGAAGAACTTAAGCACCTCCAATTCAGAGTAATAAGCTTCCATCGATATGACCCTAGATTTGTATGCAGACAACATTTTGCAAAGCTGAGGTACACCTGGACTTATGCTTTTGACTCTTGGGAAGACGAAGGGAAATGGTATGATGCTTCTAGAGCAGTTAGATTGGGTGATGAAGTAGGCCTTTCTCGCATAGTATAAGTGCCAAATACTCATCAAGAAGGGACCCAACACGAAGTGCTTTATCATGTTAACGTCGAGCCGAAGATAAGGTAGAGACATGATGTAGAGGAAGAAAGGAGTAAGAAAATAAAGGTTGATATGCACACTAAAGGTGAAATTGAGGTAGCAAAGAAAAGGAAGGAATGAGAATAAGCTAGAAAAAGGGAACAAGAGGAAGAGCATAAGAAAAAAGAAGAGCAAGAAAAGAATAAGAAAGAGGACTTGGAGAAGAAGAAAGAAGATCCAAAGAAAATAAAATAGGGGGAAGCCAAGAATAAGCAACAACAGGAAGCTCTCATATAACAAAGGGAAGAGGAGGAGCAGCGGAGGCTACGGGATGAAGAAGAAAACGGGAGAAAATAGGAAGACGAGTTTGCGAGGAAGTTAGAGTAGGATTTGGAGGCCCATAATACACATGATGAACAAGAGCAAGATAATCCGGAAGCAAACATTGAGTTGATCATAGAACCTCTAAACATTCATCAATTGACTCCTCTAAATGTTGGGCACCTTCCTTTTAGTGAGATGGGGATTCATCCTCTACTTGATGATAGGGCCATGGATATATCCTATTTCACCTTTGATGAGATGAATAACAAGATCATACAGGAAAAAAATAAGTACCGCCCAAATGATCTTGATCATCCTGTTTCCATCAATACATAAAGGGTTGTTGTGTCAAACACCAGGACCAATCCTAGAGCATTCACTTTAGAAAATGCAACCTTTGTAGTATCCACACAAAAGACATAAATTTCTTGATGAAAAAGAAGGAACAATTGGAGATGGAATTGTCTAATGCAACACAACAAATTGATCACCTACTTACCGAAAATCAAAGGTTGTCTTCCACTAGTTCTAGCAGAGAAGAGTTACAATTAGCTATGCATGAAGAGATCAAGTCATTGGAAGACATAATGAAGCAACTATATGAAGAGATGTCACTTTTTATAAGGAAATGACACATTTATACGAAGTTCAGAGAGGATTGCAGGAAAATATGGGAATCTTAAAGTTAGTTTATACTGTTATAGACATGATCAAGGAATGGGGTGCCAAGTAATTAAATGTCCCTGCAACATTGGTTTGAAAAGGAAGGTAGCTAAACCTGATAAAGCGGAAATAAGAATGTATATGAAGACCTATGACCAGCTCAATAAACATGTAACCAACACTATGTCAGCATACATGTGGTTGCACAATGGATTGGAAGCCTTGGTGTGAATACACAAAGTACCTTCTATAGGTGCACTCGGGGAGATAAAACACATGAATACTATCATGCATGAGCTAGAAGAATTCTTGGATCGCATTAGATAGGCGACCGCTTGAGATGACTTAGAGGTGACTAGAAAATCTATTCTGCAATATGTAGTTGAGCCCATTAAGTTAGACATGAAGCTAGTCATGTTGTCGAACAATGTACAATCATGCTCCAAAACTATATATCTAAACTCTTTGGAGGGTAATATCAGGTACAATCCATATCTACCATAAATGGTTGGAGACATAGCAACAAAATATAGAGCTTGGTACCAATATATCACAACAGAGCTACATGTCACCATCACCGAAATACAATTTCCCTAATGTGAATGAAAATATGTCTATTTTATTTATGGATTTTGCCACAATTTTGTTAAATGTAATTTTGTATTTGGAAAAAAAAAATAAAAAAATATAAATGTGTGTTTGAGTCCAAAAGTCATATGTGGAATGTGAAGAGTCACTAGGAAGTGCAAAGGTCATAGAGGAGCTCAAGAATCACATGGGAGGTGAAAGGTCACCTCATTCGTTATAAATAAACCCTCACACCTCAAGCAAATGACTTTTAGCCTTGGATTCTCTAGCTAAGCATAGGAGAGAGAAATCATTCTTTTGAGGAGAAAGTTGTGGCTTCATGTTCCACTATTGGAACAAGTGAGACATCTTTGTAATTGAGTATCTGGGCACTTTCACTTATATTTTGAAGTTGACAAAGCTGGATGTAATTTCATGCATGTATCAGGAATGTTGTAAGACTTTTCTTTTGATGTTTTTGGTATTTTTTTATGTTTATATGTACTAAAGACAATGACTATTTTGTTAGCTTTAGCGCACATCTTAATTAAAATGTGCATCTTATTTGTTTTTCATGATCGTTGTTATTTTTAGAACTACTTTTCAAACTAATTAACGATTCTTTCTATACATGCATGCCTTTATTAGAGTGGTACTATTATTATTCTTCTAAAGGTTCACTTTTCTTTACTCCGTCCGTGGAAGTACTTTATACACATTACAATTGTATGTTTCACAGAGCTAACATTGATTTCTTGTCCCAAAAGTCATATGCACACTCTCTTATGTTGTTACTTGTAGCCAAGACAAATATTTAAGTTCATTATGATGTTAGCAGGGTTGATTTCCCGGATGGGGATCCTATATGAAATGGTGTTAGGTCTAATTGGGACTTCTTACCGGGGAGAACCCCTCTTGTTGGAAAATTTCCAACACCATCAACACTTTTAGCACTAAATGGAGGGTAGACAATGTATGGTTGATCATTCATCACATTCACATCAAGAACCTTCATTTCAAGGCAACAATTGTCTAAGTCTAACTCCAAAAAACATATATGAGAAAGAAGAATCATATCCCCACAGTCTGAAACGTGCTTACTAGGTTACTTACGATAAAATCAAAGAGATACATCTTATGAATTGTCAGTTTGCGAGATATCTTGGATTACTCCCTGTTACATCCATTATTCCTCACAAGCGATCAAAGAAAAAGAAAACTCGTTGTGGTGTTCTAATTTCTTCAGTTCAAGACTTGGTTAATTTTTCCCTTGACGATTTCGCTGACTCACTTGAACAAATATTACATCAAGGGAATGTCGCACTACCTAACACTGAAAATATAGAGGGATATGGGGAGAAAATTCATATTTTGGATAGTGAATAAGACAACTTCAATGGTAATGAGAATTTTAATAGTGAAGAGGAAGACTTTTCCGAATTAGATAGTGAAGAGGAGGAGAATAACATAGACATGGTTGATGATTAATTAAATTAGATGGCTCAAGGGCCTCTTTCTCTTCTGGGTCAACTTCATTGCTTACCTAAGCACCCAGAGAATCTTTTGAAGAAGTATGATCCAGACAAGGCAACAAAGGCTGAGGACCATATCAATGATTTCTATTTGCACTTAAGTTTGTTAGAAGTATGTTACGATGATGTCGTCTGTTGACTAGTCCCTTACACTCTTCAAGGCATGGCATCAACATGGTACCACAACCTTCCAACAAATTCAATCCATAACTAGAGGGAGTTTAAGAATTTTTTCTTAGAAAAATTCTTTGATGAAAAAACCCCTGCCATACTGCTAAAGGAACTCAGCAATATCAAGATGGGAAAAAAAGGTGAAGGAATTTAATAATAAATTTACGCGCATATTGAATAAGGTTCCCACCAATGTCCAACCTCATGATTCAATTACCAAGGACTATTATATTTCTACTTTACCGACAAACATTTCTGTGTTTGTGAAGAGAGCTGCAAAAGAATCATTGGTTGAAAATTTTGCAGAAGTTATTGTTGTTGAAAATGACTTGAGATTGATAGGAGTTATCGTTGATCAAGAAGATTCTAAAGATGTTGGGAAAAAGCCTCAATCCTCTTTAATGATTCATTTGACATGGAGAGCTTGACCAAGTCCTTAAAGAAATTAACCCATGAAGTCTTTGAATTGAAGAGGAAGACAAGTGAGGCATCAACCAGCAAAAAGTCCTTTAAGTCATATTTCAAAAAGAATAACAATCAACTAGCTAAATCTGCTCATAGTTCCAATATGGTATTTAATGTCGAATATGTGGGCACAGAAAATTATTGCACATTTCATCAAGAAGTTCATTCTAAAAAGACCTGCCCACAATGGCGACATAATATGATCGATATGATTACCAATGTTTGGAAGGACAAGCCACGAAAAAGAAACTTGAGTAGAAAAAAGAGGCAAATGAAGCAGCTCCATTGGAGGATAATGTAAGTGCTAGTGAGTCAATCTTTGCTTTTGATTTTATTTTGAATAATGAACAAGAAGGTGCTAGTGAGGCTGCAGTGGGTGAAGCTCCTCCGACACAAAAATTTAAGCCATATAATCTTAGGAGAAAAAGACCAATTTCTGAGTTCGAAGTGGATAATATAGGAAGGAATTTCTAAGGAAGATTATACCTCCTAGTAATCCAACTCAGAGCTTGCAGTCAAAAGCTAGAAGTGTTCAATATTCTAAAAACACTTATGGGAATAATAAGAACAATTACATCACTCGTAAGGCATCAGATAAGGCTTCACCACCCACCACTTCAGCGCAACCTGCCAAGGATGAATATTCATTGCGCGATATCGTGTACAACATCATTGATGACATGAAGAAAACTCGTGCTAACATTTCCATCTATGAGCTAGAAAAATTGACAAGCCAATAAGAATTGATCATCAAAACTTTTGCATCCACGCGTATGTCAAGTAAGACAACTATTTCTTCCAAAGCTTCTTCTAATAAGTCCAATGTTATCATTGAGTCTATTGTTAATGCTACTAATGCTAACACAATATCCTCTTGTCATTTGTTATTTTTGACGTTCAATTTTTTTAACTATAATGTCCATAATTGCCTTGTTGATTCTGGGACATCAACAAATGTTATGCCTTTGTCTATTGCTAAAAACATTAACGCAAAATGGGCAAAGACGGATGCCATAATCATTCAATTAGATAGAACACATGTAAAATCTATTGGTGAACTTAATAATGTCATAATTCGATTATCTTCTGATCATAGAGTTCATTAATGCATAGACATTCTAGTTGTGGACATTCTAGAGGCCTATGGGTTACTACTATGTAGGGATTGGTATAGTAAGTTACAAGGTTATTTTTCCATAGATTGGTCCCACTTGTGGTTACCTCACAAGGGGAAGAACAACCAGATTCAAGTTGATAGGGAGACTCTAAGGAATTATACTATTACGAAATTAGAAGCACACAATGAGCCAATCAACTTTACGCAAGGGTTTTTCGGAAATTGTTTTCTAGCCACTGATCTGAGTTGTTATCTTGTGCAACCATCTTTAGTACCATTAGACATCTAGTTGGAACTGCTTCCTAGCACTCCAAATGATGATAATGAGCTTTGTATTATAGATTTAAATACTGTTAGTATAAAAACTAACCCAGTTTCTATTGACATTTGAAATTTGTACTTTGATGGGTCTAAGACACAGGAGGGCATTGGTGCAGGTTGCATCTTGATAAACCCTCGAAAGAACTAGTATTTGATTTCATGTCGATTGGAGTTTGAGTGCATAAATAATGTTGCAGAATATGAAGCACTCATACTTGGGTTGAAGAAGGCCATCAACCTCAAGGTAGACGCATTGAAGGTAATAGGTGATTCAAAGATTGTCATACAACAAGTACGAAATATTATTCACTGTGTTTCACCTAATCTGAAAAATTATCAACAAGAGGTATGGAGGCTAATTTATTCATTTCAAGCTTTCAATATTAAGTTTGTTCCTAGGATTAATAATGCATTCACATACACTTTATCAAAAACATCTGCTAAGTTATACCCACTTAGAGATGGTTTTTTTGTTGAAATTATTTATAAACCCTCTATCCAGGACAACGCAACTAATTTGCGTGTGTTTAATGATGAACAACAGACACTTGAGTTTATGGAAAATGCTGATGTGTTTAAAGATGCCACAATCAATGAAGATGAGCATGACAAGTATTTGAAAGAAGGAGCTAAAGCACATAGTGGTAATCCCATGCCTAAGGGCGTGATGTTTTTAGAAAATCTCTATGATTTATAGAACTGCTTTAGAGGACAGACGAACACAAAGACCCAAATCTCTACACTGTTGCATGAACAAATTAATCTGGGTACCATAGAAGATCTAAAGTACGTTAATCTCAGTACATGTTGTTTCCTCCAAGAACGACAAGATTTCATTCACTTATTCAAATAATACTGATATGTATTCGTTTCGACTTATGCTGATTTTTCATATGTGAATCATCTAGCAAGTGATACCAATAAAGCAAGGGGTCAAGCCAATTCATCATAAGTTTAGGGAATCTCATCCTACACTTGAACCCATGATATAGAAAGAACTAGAAAATTGATTGGATGCTCAGATAATTTTCAATGTTTTTCATTCCACTCGAGTATCAAAATTGGTTCTAGTAAAAAAGAAGTCCAATGAAATACGTTTATGCCTAGATTTTTGAAATTTGAACCGAGCTTCTGACAAAGAAAACTAACTTGTGCCATCTTTGGAGTAGATTCTCCGAACTGTATCTGGTTCCGAAATGTTCTTGCTACTTGATGGATTTTCAGGGTAAAATCAAGTATTGGTAGCAAACCCTGATAGATTGAAAACAAATTTTAGAACAAAATGGGGTACATTCGTGTTTAGGTGAATGTTGTTTGGGCTAATAAATGTTGGTGTAAATTTTCAACGGGCCATGGACATCACTTTTCAAGGATTAATTGTTTGGAGTGTGATTGTATATTTGGATGACATTATAGTCTTCTCCAAGAAGAAATATGATCATCTTTGTCATCTGAAACAAATCTTCGAGAAATGTAGGAGATATGGTATATCATTAAACCCAAAGAAAAGCATCTTTGGTGTGTCTGAGGGAAACCTCTTGGGGTACATCATAGAAAATATCGACATCAAAGTGGACCTAGAATGGGTCAAAACAATTGCTTAGATACCTTACCCAATAAACAAGAAAGCTATGCAGTCATCCTTAGGAAAGATAATTTATTTTTGTAAATTTATCTATGATTATGCATAGAGTGTCAAGCCTTTACAACAAATGATCAAGAAGGACATGGCGTTTAAATGGGATCAAAGGGAAAAATATGCTTTAGCCTAGATACAACAAACAATAGCCGAGGCTAGGGCGTTGTGTAGTCCAGACTTTAACAAAGATTTATTGTTATACACCTTCGCTTTTGATACTTCGATTGCAACTTCTTTAACTCAAAAAGACAGTGAAGACAATGAATGACCGATCTCGTTTATGAGTGCGGGACCAAAAGGATCAAAGTTCAATTATCTCGCAATAGACAAACATTCTTATGCAGTCTATAAGGCAATGAAGCACTTTAGGCCTTATCTTCTAAAAAGTCATGTTATCATCATCTTCGTTCCTCACTGGATGGTAATATTACTATTCATACAATAAGAATTAGGTGAATGGAGGGCTAACTAGATGACACATTTATAGGAGTATGAATTAGAATTCAAGCCAGTTCATACAATCAAATTACATGGTTTTTGTGAGCTATTTGTGGAAGCATTTAACTCACTAGAAGAAGACACTTCTAGTTGGGAACAAGAAATTGACATGTACAACATTGATCAAGCTAACCCAAAAATTACAACGTCATCTAAATACGCTGACGTACGACAATATATGGAACAAGGAACCTTGCTGTCACCCTTATCAACAAAGTAGAAAAGGGAAATTCATCTTAAGGCATTATCTTATCAGTTTGTTCATGGCGTAATTTTTCAAAAGCATCATAGAGATGTCTTGCTTAGATGTTTAGAATCACCAGATTTAGAAAGCGTGTTGAAATATCTTCATGAAGGGCCAACTGGTGGGAATTACGTGGGTGATATGACAATGCAGAAAGTGATGCGAGCCATATATTACTGGCCAATGCTATTCAAAGATGCACAATCCTATTCTCGCAAATTTTTTGTCTGTCAAAGATGTGTTGGTCACAAAAATAGGTCAGTTTCCCCATTTCAAATGATTGTTGTTGAAGAACCATTCCAAAAATGGGGACTAGATGTCATTGAAGAAATCTTCCTACATTTGTCAAAGCAACATCAATATATATTAACTGCTACATATTATTTCACCCGATGGGTTGAAGCCATTCTGCTTAGACTAGTGAATGACCAAGAAATCATCTGCTTTATCAACCAGAACATCATTACTAGGTTTAGCATTCCTATGTCACTTGTATTTGACAATGCAACT
This sequence comes from Pinus tabuliformis, assembly GCA_031772625.1. Taxonomy (NCBI): domain Eukaryota; kingdom Viridiplantae; phylum Streptophyta; class Pinopsida; order Pinales; family Pinaceae; genus Pinus; species Pinus tabuliformis. Next base: position 142,679,304 of record CM062807.1, read on the forward strand.
TATTTTTTTCATTAAAAGTGTATGATTTTGCACTGGAAAATTGTATTGTTTTAAAACATTTATCTAACTACTTGTTGAAAATAACAATAAGAAATGTTAAAAATATAATCTAGAAATTCTAATTTAATTTGTCCTTGAATTAAATTGGGAATTAAATCGAAATTTTATTCTCATAACAACTTGTACTTGTTAACTAAGTTAATTTGACTTACTTGGCTCAGTAAATTCGAGTTGGAAGTCTATCTAGAGTCATGTAGAGTGATTCCTAAATTTTAGGGGTCTAGGTTGAGTTCTTATTGAGTTGTAATTATTTAATTCAGCTTAATTGAGTTAAATTCAATTAAATTAGTTATAACTATTGGAGGAACTAGTGAGTGGTCAAGTGAATTAAATGGATTTAATTCACATGCATTGATCAATCAGATAATTGATAATTCACTTAAAAATAACTCATGCATGTTAGTTCAGAGGAAGACCCAGTTGAGATTAGAGTTCAGGGAAATGTACTATCAGTTGTATAATTTTCCGAGTTGTACAGATGGTGCATGCAATTAGTAGAAGGCCCATGGATGGATTGCATAGTTATGGATGAGGAGTTTCCCAATTAAATATGGGCTAATTCTCTCAGGAATTATGCAAGGAAGTAGGGGCTTCATAGGCAACAGATTTTGCTAAGTGTTCGCTTGAGCTAGTTTGTGAAGTAAAGAGTTATATTTCACTTGTGCAGGGATTGTTCGGGTTGAACATGCATTGTTTTTTATTTTCAGATCTTCTGGTTAATGCAATATAGATAGTCGAGGTTTTGAGTAGTTGTTTTCCACAAAAAAATATTGTGTTATGTGCGATTGAAATTCTTCCTTTTCTGCTTAAAGGTTTCATCGATTAATTTGTGCAGGTGAAATTGAATTTGCAGGTTCACACTTCAAAGTCAACAATATGTAATTCTACAGTTTGAGACTTGAGTATGCCCTGGATGGCAGCTTGAATTACATAGATTGGAAGGACATGATGGAGGCAGTGCTCGAAGACAATGGACTAAAGGAATTCATAGATAATGATATTCCGAAGCCTCCAACATCTGATGTTAAAGATTTGGAAGAATGGAGAAAGTGTGGACAATGCGAGAAGGATTATCCTAGAAGGAGTTTGAGATCACATTGTCTCAAATCTCCACGGTATGGAAGATTCATTTGCAATGTGGAAGGCATTGACGAACCTGTTTCAAAATAGAAGTGACCACAGGAAGCTAGCACTAAAGGATAAACTCAGAAAGGTCAAGATGGAGAAGGGCGACTCTATTCAAAAGTACTTGACCAAGTTCACCCAATGTCGGGATAAGCTTGGAAGTGTCGGGATTACTGTTTCCGAAGACGATCTAGTGAGTCTAGCACTTCTAGGACTTCTCAAGAGCTGGCGCAATTACTAGGACTCAATTAATGGGAGGGAGAAGCTACCAAAGTGGGATCGATTGTGGTCCAACTTGGTACAAGAAGAGTTTCGGCAGAACACCAGATATGGGACCTCATCCAAAGAAGTGGAAGAGGACTTTGCATTAGTCAACAAAGAAAAGGAAGCTAAAGGAAAGATGTCCCAAGGCGAGGAGGGTGGCAAGAAGAAGGACTTTTCGAACATCAAGTGTTTTCACTGTCACGAGTACGGGCACTATGTCACGAATTTCCCACAAAAGAAAGCAAGCAAGAAGGAGCTTGTAGTAGCAGAAACTGGTGAAGCTCTAGCTTCACAATTCAAACTTGATTTCAATCTCATTGCATGCATGGCCAACACTGTAATGAGAAGCATGTGGTATCTCGAAACCGGTGCCTCATTCCATATGTCGGGGAATAAATATCTCTTTAATGACTTGGAGGAGAAAGACGTCAAGCAAAACATAGGGTTTGGAGATGATGGGAGGTATAGCGTGATCGACATCGGTACAATTACCTTTTATAGGGAGTCTGACTCCCCTCTCAGTATCACAGATGTGATGTATGTTCTAAGACTAAAGTAGAACCTTGTTTTTGTCGCAGTATTGGAAGACCGTGGATACAATGTGATTTTTAACAAAGGAAAGGTTTTACTTAGACACATCGCCACAAAACAAGTGAAACTGATCAATGTGTGAGTTAATAACCTGTATGCATTTGAGGTAAAATATGCATGCAAAGCCTCGAGGATCATAGCAAAGGTTAGAGGCTTTGTGGTTGAGAGGGAGCGTGAATTACCTCTCAACATGCAGCCCTAGAAGTAACCTCAGAAAGTTGTGGAGCAACCACAATTAGAGAAGCAAATAGGAGACTGAGTGGAGGCATCCACTCAAGAAAAGACCTCTAGTAAGGGGAAATTTGGAGCCAAGTGGGCAGAGGTGTCACATGCAACCATACCTCCAGGTGAGAGGTGGGGCGATGTGAAGTAATAGTCCCAAGAGTGCAGAAATTTGGGTAGGGTCCATTGAGATGTTTTGTCTCATGGATCATTACCTTGCTACGGGAGCCCATAGTACACAATAGCATGATGGATCAGTGGTGGTTGATGTAGTAAGATGTTAGAGTGACAGAGGCAGAGATTAGCAACAGTCAGATACTGGGGAGCGTAGAGAAAAGTTGGAAGCAATGAAGATGGCACAGTGCAGAGTCAATAGAAGCACAAAGTTTTCAGTAAATAGTGGAGTAGCTAGTAGCAGTCAGAGACTCTTCTGAAAGATGCATCATACTGATTTAATTTGGATGATTTTTTAGTTTCAGAAGTTGCAGCAACAAAAACACTTGAGAGAAGTGTTGCATGCGGAAAATTCCAAAGGTACCAGATCAGGATAGAGTTGAATTCCTTTCTTGTTGAGAGGGAGTGTTGAAAATAATAAAAAGAAATGTTAAAATAACATCTAGAAATTATAATTTAATTTGTCCTTGAATTAAATTGGGAATTAAATCGAAATTTTATTCTCATAGCAACTTGCAATAGTTAACTAAGTTAATTTGACTTAGTTGGCTCAGTAAATTCGAACTGGAAGTGTATCTAGAGTCACGTAGAGTGATTCCTAAATTTTAGGGGTCCATGTTGAGTTCTTATTGAGTTGTAATTATTTAATTAAACTTAACTGAGTTAAATTCAGTTAAACTAGTTCTAACTATTGGAGGAACTAGTGAGTGGTCAAGTGAATTAAATTGGATTTAATTCACATGTAGTGATCAATCAAATAACTGATAATTCACTCAAAAATAACTCATGTATGTTAGTTCAGAGGAAGACCTAGTTGAGATTATAGTCCAGGGACAATGTACTATAAGTTGTATAATTTTCTAAGTTGTACATATGGTGCATGCAATTAGTAGAATTCCTAGGGATGGATTGCACAGTTATGGATGAGGAATTTCCCAATTAAATATGGGAAAATTCTATTAGGATTTTGCGCAAGGAAGTAGGGGCTTCACAGGCAGCAGATTTGGCTAAGTGTTGGCTTGAGCTGGTTTGTGAAGTAGAGAGAGAGATTGTACTTGTGCAGGGATTGTTCGAGTTGAACAAGCATTGTATTTTCTTCTCATATCTTCTAGTTAATGCAATATAGATAATCAGGTGTTTGTGCAATTGCTTTCCCTAGAAAAATATTGTGTTATGTGCAATTGAAATTATTCCTTTTCTTCTTAAAGTTTTCATCGATCAATTTGTGTTTCCGCTGATGAGTAGACTAGATTCTTGTCTTATGTTTTAGCATATCACATAAGCTGTTGAATCTAAAAGTAAATATCTACACTATTATCCTCAGAGAAACAGTTTGGTTGAATTTACAAATAAGAACCTAATTCATATCATAAACAAAATCATTTTTATAAGCAAAGGAATTGATGCAACGCTTTGATAAATTCTTTATGGGATGACCGAGTATCCTTTAAGCCCTCTCTGAAAACCTCACCTTACTTCCTTGTGTATGGAAAAGAAGTTATCCTACCTATGAACTTGTACTTCCCCGCGTTACATCTCTCTTAGGAGTATCGAGGTAAACCATGTCTAACTATCCATAGTAGGATCAGTACTCTCCTCAAATTAGAGGAAGAAAGACATAAAACAAAGGAGAAGTTCATTGTGCACCAGGAATGTATCAAACTTTGGTTTGATAAAAAATTTGTAGGTGATAAAGAATTCGGTGTGGGAGACTTAGCCTTGAAATGGCACAAATTTCATGAAAAAAAAGGTAAACACACCAAGTTCCAATACTTGTGGATTGGACCATTTACTATTCATGAAAAGCTTGTCCATCACACTTACCATCTCCAATATTTAGACGGAAGTACTGACTCTCGTCTTGTTAATTTCCAATATTTGAAGTGTTACTTCTAGTAACAACCTTGGGCTACATTTCTTTCCATGTACACATTGCTTTCTTTTCCTCTCTTTCATTGTTATTTCATGTTTTACATCATGTCATGTCTTTTGCGTTTCTTTGCTATGTTTTCTTGATCACTATACATAAATAAGATCTTGCGTGAAAGTGTTTTGTTTGGATCTAAGTTAATGTGGAGAAAGTTTAAAAGGGAATTGTGGCATTGGAAAATGCTTGGCTAACTTTTGGTCTCCTTCTTTGTTTGGGTCTAAATATATTTAAAGGTCGATGATGCATATACAAAAATATGACTCATTTTGAATGAAAACTTTAGCAGATATATGATGCTCGTATCCCTTATAGGATCTTCATTTCTTGAACTGACCATTTGTATTGATTGATTTCTAGCATGTCAACTCATTCAAGTAGATAAGGAAAAAGAAAAAACTTAAGCGAGCAAACTAATTTCAGAGGTATATATAAGAGTATCTGCAAAACAAGGAACAACCTCTCTTGTTCGCAAAATAAGTCATCCCTCTTCTTCCCTTGGCGAAATAAATGCCCATAAAATGTCAATATGCATAATAGTATAAAATAAGTAAAAGGTGAAAAAAGAGAAAGGATTCCTGCACGGAGAGGTGAGGCAAGCAACTTCGCTGGGGTACTGAACAAACTTGCCTGTAGTGAAGCAATGCTTGTGATTCCTTGAAGTGACTCCACCAGGGTACTAAAGAGGCATGCTGGCAACAAATTAACCCCAAATACAACACTAAAAACTCTAAACATATTAAACTTGTGAAACTCATACGATCCTTCTCCCTAAACGAAACAACTGAAGTTTGACTAGTTTGTAAAGTGGGTTATGCCGACAAAAGGAATAATAGGGACTACAACTATAATCGAGATAAGTAAGGAAGTTAGGGTGTTCCACAAGATGAGACCATACTTACTAAAAGGCTATGGTTCATGCATAAAAATAGGCCTAAACATAAAAAATGGGGTTCTTCCGTTGAATCGCCAAGTGTTGTAGCTGCTACGAAACCCTCCAAAATTTTTCCTTCATTTAAAATTTGGACCCTTTAATGATTGTGTGAATTGTCTTTTTGAGTCATAAAAGTCATGTGTTGTCATATTTTTCTGAGTGTGCAAATCTTCCCCTAGAAAATACAAGTGTCGATGCACCATGCATTCACACGCCTTAGTCGTAACACACTTTCTCAAGATAGGTCTGGCGCACTTCTTGAAGATAGTGGAGCACACTTCATGGAGACTGTGGAGTGCACTCCTTGTCAACAGGAAGATCGCACTTCCTGTCGACAACATGAACACACTTCTTGGGGAAAGCCTAGTGCACTCCTTGATGACAGTGAGAGTGCATCTTCTCAAGATAGTGGGAGTGCACTTTCCAAATATAACTAGAGTGATTTTTCTAAAGATAGTGCTATCACATTCTCTAGTGATAGTTATCTTATCCTTATCCCTTGATTTTTGTGACATGCAATAACGCACTCTCAAACCCTAATTTGTGCTCTTCCTATAAAAAGACTAGCCTAGAGCTCATTCCACACACTTATCTTTCAATTTGGAGCTCAACGCACTTTTTGAGCACAAGGAGCGTTCTCCACCATTGGTTGCACGTGTACCATCTTCTGGGTAAGCTTTCTCAATTGTCACACTTTGAAAATTTTCTTTTACAAGTGGTGCTTTAGTTCTTGCACAATTATTTCAGTGTCTCTTCGCATTATAAAGGATTTTCACATTCTAGTCATTATTATGGTTGTATATATGAGTGTGCATGTTAGTCTTTTCATGCATATGTTTCCCCTTGCTTGCTCTCATCAAACAATTAGTCCATTTTTTAGCAAATATTTGTCTTCATGTATTGCGACAAGTCTGAATGATTCAATCATTTACCAGTGCATTGCACTCTCTTAAACAATAACTAGTGAATCCTTGCTTCTTAGAATTGTGACTTGCACCCATCAAAAAACTTGTCTCTCCCATGAGCATAGAGTGCACTTTCAGGATACAGTCTCCAACCCTCTGTCCACTAGAATTGTGACCTGCGCCCAACACTGGTCTCCTTGCCTCATGTAGTGCAAAGCACTTTCCAAGATGAAAAGCATGCAACCTATACCAATTGTTGTTGTGACCTGTGATCAAGAGGAGCCTCTCTGCTAGCAAGAGCGCACTACACATGTTTAGGACCTAAGCATCTAACCACTGTCTATTACAAATGTGACCAGTGCTCAAACCAAGTCTCTCTTCCAGCCTTAGCGTATAGCACACTTACAGTGGCTAGTGAGCTCACCCTTGCTTCAAGCCTATATTCTTGTGCTTAGAACCAACGTACTACCCATTCATACTTCTTTTTGTATAAATAAACAAGATAAAATAGGTGGTTTTGTGGGACTAATTGTTGTTTTCCATGAGTGAATTCTAATTTCCAGGTACTGCTAATCCAGATCCTCTCAGTTTATCATCTTCCATCAACACTATGCCTCCATTTACATGCCAAGGACTAACAAGAGAGGCTACTGAATGCAGTATCGAAGGTGTTGTGGATAGTCTGAGAGCTAAAGTACTCATTTTGTCAGACACAATTATTTTTTGATAAGTTCACCACCTTCACATGGAAAATGATTTTCAAAGAGTTCATCAAGGATGAGTTCCCAAAAGACCCGGAGGATAGGGAAGTTTACTTCAATGTCAACAAGTCTAGATTTTACAGGATCGCTAAGAGGTATATGGTTTTATGTTGTACGGAAGTGATAAGATGGATACTGCAACATCTTGACTCTAAGAATATGATCCTCAGTAGTGCAAGTGGGAAATATCTTGCTACATAGCAACCCCATGATATTCACTCTTATTACAGGCTGCCAAAGCCATAGGAGTACTTAAATTCAAAATTCCATGCAACTTGTTATTCTTAGTTTGTTACTAAGGACATTCTCAAGACATGGTGGCAGGAGCCAAGAAAATTCTACCAGAAGCTTGATGGAATTTATAGAACAAAGTCATTGAGGAAAGTGTATCAATATCTTATGGCTATGTGTTGTAGATTGTATGGGTGTGAAAACACCTAATTATTTAAAGAATGTTGGGTTTATATGGTCCACCCATGTGATTTTGAGGGAAATATTTTCAATTGGTCAAACATACTAGCCCAACAATTACAGAGGAATGTTGCAAAGGAGAAAAATGTTTCACAAGGTGAGAAACCTAATTTCTTTATGTCAACCTACTTTCTTGATGGGATTTGTGCTCGAAATGAATTCCCATGCCTAGAGTGGAAATGGACCAAGCAACGTGTAAGATATTGTTACAAGTCAACTATATGGGAGTGTATGAGAAAATAGTTGATCACTTCATTGTGGTTCTTTACCAGATGATATTTGAGGTTAAGTCACCATATGATATGGCCAAAGAAGCTGTTGGTGAAGTTGAAGATTGGTTTACATCTTCTCAGGGCACATTTATCAGAGTATTCAGAGCTTATAAGTCTCCACATCTTATGATGAAGCATGTAATGGACAAAGTGGTCATGCAAGAATTTGGTTACCAACTATGCACAGGGTTGTCACAACAATTATAGAAGTCAAAGAAGTCACCTTGTCCAATCTTCACTCTACAAATAGGGTGATATGAATTGAAAAATCTGAAGGCAATAGAGGCAAATATTGAAGAACTTAATCGCCTTAGATTTGGGGAGATAAGCTTCCATCGATATGATCCTAGAGGTGCATGCAAACAATACTATGCAAAGCTTAGGTACACTTGGCCTTATGCTTCTGACTCCTGGGAAGATGAAGAGAAGACAAAGAACTAGTATAATGCCCCTAGAGCAGTTGGGCCGGGTGATGAAGTAGGCCCTTCTCACACAGTAGGTGTGCCTGATACTGGTCAATAAGGTACCCATTAGTAAGTGGTTTCTTAGGTCAATGTTGCGCTGAAGAGAAAGAAAAAACATGATGTAGAGGAGAAAAGGAGTAAGAAATTCAAGGCTGATCCACACATTAAAGGTGCAATTGAGGCAGAGAAGAAAAGGAAGGAATGGGAAGAAACTAGAAAAATGGAACAAGAGGAAGAACGTAAGCAAAAATAAGAGAAATAAAAGAAGAAGTGAGAGGACATGCAAAATAAGAAAGAAGAACCGAAGAAATGAAAAGAGGGGGAAGCCAAGAGGAAGCTCTCAGAAAACAAAAGGAAAGAGGAGAGCAACGAAGGCTATGAGATGAAGAAGAAAATAGGAGAAAACATGAAGAGGAGTTTGTGAGGAATTTTTAGGAGTATTTGGAGGCCCAAAATACAAATTCTGAACCAGAAGAGGATAACCAGGCAACAAACATTGAGCCGATCGTGGGCACCTTCCCTTTAGTGAGACAGGGATTCATCCTCCACTTGATGATAGGGTCATGGATATCTCCAATTTCACCTTTGATGAGATGAATAACAAGATCATACAGGAAAGCAGGAAGTACTTCCCAAATGATCCTGATCATCCTGTTTCCATCAATACAAAAAAGGTTATTGTGTCGAACACTAGGACCAACCTTAAAGCAATCGCTACAAAAAATGAAACCTTTGTAGTAGCCGCACAAAAGAACACAAATTTATTGATAAAAAAGAAGGAACAATTGGAGATGGAATTGGATAATGCAAAGTATAAAATTGATCACCTCCTTGTCAAAAATCAAAGGTTGTTTTCCACCGGTTCTAGCAGAGAAGAGTTAATGTTAGCTATATGTGAAGTGATCAAGCCATTGGAAGACACAATGAAGCAACTATATGAAGAGATGATCACCTTTCATAAGGCAATGGCACCTTTATATGAAGTTCAGAGAGGATCACAAGAAAATATGAGAATCTTAAAGTTAACTTATACTGTTATAGACATGATCGAGGAACGGGGTGCCATGTACTTAAATGTGCTTGTAACGTTGGTTAGAAAAGGAAGGTATGAAGTTGAAATAGATAAAGTGGAAATAAGAATGTATATGTAGACATATGACTTGCTCAACAACCATGTAATCAACACTATGTCAGCATACACATGTTTTCCCAATGGATTGGAAGCCTTGGTGCGAGTACACAAAATACCTTCTATAGGTGCACTTGGGGAGATAAAACACAAGAATACTAGTAGGAAGGAGCTAGAAGAATTCTTGGACTGGATTAAACAGTCGACCACTTGAGATTCCTTAGAGGTGACTAGAGACTCTATTGTGAAATTTGTAGTTGAGCCCATCAAGTTACGCATGAAGCTAGTCATGTTGTGGAACAATTTACAATCAGGCTCCAAAAATATATATTGAGACACTTTGGAGGGTAAGGTCAAGTACAATCCAGATCTACCACAAAATATCAGAGGTATACTAGAAGAATATAGTGGTTGGCACCAATATATCACAACAAAACTACATGTCACTGTCATCGAAATACAATTTCCCTAATGTGAATGCAAATATGTCTATTTTGTTTTATGGATTTTGCCATAATTTTGTTAGGTGTAATTTTGTATTTGGAAAAATAATAAAAAATTTGTAAATGTGTGTGGAAGTCCAAAAGTCACATGTGGAATGTGAAGAGTCACTAGGAATTCCAAAGGTCATAGAGGAGCTCAAGGGTCACATGGGAGCTCAAGAGTCATGAGGGAGCTCAAGGGTCACATGGGAGCTCAAGAGTCATGGGGGAGCTCAAGGGTCACATGGGAGCTCAAGAGTCATGAGGGAGCTCGAGAGTCACATGGGAGGTGAAAGATTACCTCATTTGTTGTAAATAAATCCTCACGCCTCAAGAAAAGGACTTTTAGCCTTGACTTCTCTAGCTAAGTAACTTGCCTCCAAATTAGATACAAATTAAGGCCCATATGGCCACTTCAACAAAATAAACCTTTCTTTTTTCATAGGATGACATTTTTTTAGCTTTAATCTGTTCATTAGGAAGGTGTAGAGATAATTGCGTATAATATGTGCCTAATATTATTTATTTTTGTAGAATATTGGGAAGATTATGAATATTTGGAGGATAAGATAATCTAGGGACTTGCTCACTTCTATAGGATGGACCAATAAATGAATAAAATATCATGAAATCATTGACAAATTCTAGAGTTCCATTGATTGAAAAAATCTAGTAATATGTTCCATATCATTCAATGAAGATTCCTACTGCTGGGAACAAGATTCACTTTTTGAGGGATTTTGGAGGGGAAATTTGCCTCCTTTCAAGGAGTATTGATGAAATGGAAAATAAGGGTATATCCATTTCCCATTTCTTTATAAATAATCGATCCTAGGACCTGTGGGTTATGGCCCATTTCGTTATCGGAAGTGTTATCTTTCACTTTTTCTTTAAAAAAACTTGGGCAACACATATATCGGAAATACACGGGAACAAGGGAAATACAAAGGAAAAACCCCGCCGGAACACAAATCCGGATCTCAAAATTTATATACCCGCGACTATAATTATTGTCGGGTTCGTCTCTCGGCTCACTGCCTTTCCACTATGCTCTCCATTCTTCGATCGGCAATACCTCCGATCTCTGATCGTCGATCGATGCTCTATCAGCCTATCGGAGTATCGACCATCGCAATATCCTCATTCCATTAACTGCTGGCGCTTGACCTTTGCGATATGCGATTAGCGACTAAATCAAAACCGTCGATCCTACAGTTGATCCACGGTTGACACTAAATCACATATCGGCCTATCCACTATCCGCTAGTCCTTCACCTCGGCCTAATGCGATAAGCGATCAAATCTCCACCGTGTATCCTCTTCCCTATCCAATGGTCCATGCTTAATTGCATGATCGTGATCGCATTATGTCTGGGTCTGGTTCTGATAAATTCTAAAGGCTTTTGCTGATGCGCTATTGAGATCTCTGTTCCGACGATTGGATCCGGTCCATTGATCTATGAGATCTAACGGCCCCTGTGCATTGATCTTTGCTATTTATGGACTTTATGTTAAAAACACGATAACTCCATATATATAACAATCACTCGATATCTTTGGATCGCCTTCGATCCATTCAGTGATCGATGGTCGATCAAAACCGCAACACTAACAGATTCAGATTATCTATGAACACACAGGCACACGATTTCAACACTTAAACACCCTTTTATATTATACACGATATGAATACATATCTAAGGCATTTCAGCCTTAGGAACAAGCTCCCTTCTGATTACATTTTATCTATCTCTATCTTACAAATTTCTGTATCACTCTCTCTCTCTCTTGAACACGCAGGTTCATCATATATATAAGGAATATTGGATCAGATCACTGAAAGGATCCGATCAGATCTCTCCATGATTTCCTCAACAGCCCCTAAATCTCTCAACTATATGCATACATGGAAAATTACATTTAATTAAGTCCATCAACTAGCTCTATTAAAACATTTGTCCCCTGTTTGCTCCGATGGTTCACGTCCTCCTCTTTTCCGCTTTGGATTCCTCTTTTGATTAGGGGGGGTCAGATGCTCCTACATCAGGCTCCCGAGGCACAAAAATTTATGACCTCCTAGTCATATGCTTCTCCTTATCCTTAGCAATTCTACCCACTTCTCAGTGGAACTGATTTCATGATCTTCTATGAGCTGCAACCAACCTCTGCAGTAACAATCTTCCTCTGCTACATGATACCTCACCAAGCTCTCCTCACTCAGTCTTTTGGCATCCTTCTGGTTCTCTTCTCTGGAACCAATTGAGCACTCCTTGATCTAGGTTGCTGCAAGTCTTCTCACTTTCTTCTGCTGCTATCTATACTACAGTAAGACCACAAACTCACCATACTTCCATACCTCAACAACTGTACCTCTTCTCCTTCTGCTTGCACTCTTTCTTCCTTCTCGCAGGAAATCCTTCCCCTGCTCTAATACCAAATGATTAAAGGAGAAATTGGGGTATATCCATTTCCCCTTTCTTTATAAATAATCAATCCTGGGACCTGTGGGTTATGGCCCATTTCGTTATCGGAAGCGTTATCTTTCACTTTAAAAAAAAAACCCGGGAAACACATATATCGGAAATACACAGGAACAAGGGAAATACAAAGGAAAAACCCCACCGGAACACAAAGCTGGATCTCAAAATTTATTTACCCGCAACTATAATTATCGTCGAGTCTGTCTCTCAGCCCACTGCCTTTCCGCTGCGCTCTCCATTCTCTGATCAACAATACCTCTGATCTCCGATCACCGATCGACGCTCTATCGGTCTATTGGAGTATCGACCATCGCAATATTGTCATTCCATTAACCGTTGGTGCTTGACCTTTGCGATATGCGATTAGTGACTAAATCACAACTGTCAATCCTACAGTTGATCCGACGGTTGACGCTAAATCGCATATCGGCATATCCACTATCCGCCAGTCCTTCACCTTGGCCTAATGCGATAAGCGATCAAATCTCCACTGTGGATCCTCTTCCCGATCCAATGGTCCATGCTTAATCGCATGATAGCGATCGCATTATGTCTGGGTCCGGTTCCAATAACTTCCAAAGGCTTTCGCCGATGCGCCATTGAGATCTCCGTTCCAATGATTGGATCCGGTCCGTTGATCTATGAGATCTGGCCCCTGTGCATTGATCCTTGCTATTGATGGACTCTGTGTTAAAAACATGATAACTCCATATATATAACAATCAATCAATATCTTTGGATCACCATCGATCCATTTAGTGATCGATGGTCGATCAAAACCGCAACACTAACACATTCAGATTATCTATGAACACACAAGCACACGATTTCAACACTTAAACACCCTTTTATATTATACACGATATGAATACAGATCTAAGGCATTTCAGCCTTAGGAACAAGCTCCCTTCTGATTACATTTTATCTATCTCTATCTTACAAATCTTTGGATCACTGAAAGTATCCGATCAGATCTCTCCATGATTTCCTCAACAACCCCTAAATCTCTCAACTATATGCATACATGGCAAATTACATTTAATTAAGTCCATCAACTAGCTCTATTAAAATAGAATTTGTCCCCTGTTTGCTCTGATGGTCCACGTCCTCCTCTTTTCTACTTTGGATTCCTCTTTTGATTAAGGGGGGGTCAGATGATCCTGCATCAAGTATGCTTCTCCATCTATTTTTATAAGTACCAATTCGAATTTTCCTCTAGGGGCATGCATTTCTTAGTCTTCTTGTGGATAAAACTTGTTATTTAGTAGCTCCATTTCCATTTCTAGTAGGGATGTACTTGAATTGATTCAAATAATGAAGTTTGGTTCCATTTTTAGCTTCTAAAGCTTGGTTTCCTTCATATGAATCTGAGTATCCTTGGGATTGGCCCTTGAAGGAGCCTCAGATCCCTGCTATACAATTTATTTATTTCTTTTGAATGTCTTTTTCACTTGCATCTCTTATTTCTGCATTTAGTATTCATTCTTCCTTTGTTGTAGGTTATATTTTTTTAAATAATTGAAGTGATTTTTTTTGTAGGTTATTTACAGAGTCACAAGCATGATGAATCCTTAGAAAAAATTTGAAAGGCCATATTCATCATTGAGCTACTTGGATTGGTTTACTAGTTCATAGTTCTAGAATTTTTGGAAGTCTCTTGTAGCAAAATAGTAGTAATTTTATGTTAATTGTTAGCACATGTTATTGAGATTATTTCAAATTGATTCCACTTGTATTGTAACTTAAAAACATCCAAATTAATAACAAAATTTACCCCACAACATTTGCACTTGATTAGCCTAGGCATTTGGGCACTTAGATCAACTTACTAGTTTATTGCTCTGAATTTTTTGGTTTCTAGTAGTAATTTTCTGCTATTTTTTAAACACATGATAATGAGATTCTTTTGAGTTGATTCCACTTGTATTGAGTCCTAAAAACATTATACTTAATAACAAAAATTTCCCCATAGCATTTGCACTTGATTAGATTAGACATTTGATAGTTAACTAGCTCACGAATTCTTGAATTTTTGGTTTTTAGAGTAGTAATTTTCTGCTATTTTTAGCACATGTTAACCGGGCTATTTTTGAGTGATTCCACTTGGGTTGGAGTCCTAGGAAATCTTAATTAAAAACAAAATTTTTCCCATCTAATTTTAATTTAATTTTTTTGAGAATTTGACAAGTTAACTCGAGAAATAACAATCTTGTAACAATTTGCTTTCGAGATCTTCTTTGCCCAAATTCACTCGAAATTCATGGTGGAAGTATATTTATAGCATATGAATGCTCTGAGACCACTTTGGTTGAGCTGAGGCTTGGCTAGGTTTCCATTTAGATATTACATTTCTTTCTTCTTGAAAGTTGATTTATGCAATTAGTCTATATTTCCTTTCTGTAATTTACTTTAAGCAAAGTTTGCTTTCTTTCTTGCAAAAGTAATTATCTAGGACTTTTCTTTTTTGCAAAATAGAATAGATTTCCTTTAATGTCATTTATTATACACCAAGATAGATTATATTTTCTTGGTTGTAATTGTGCTTTACACTTTTTCAAATAGAATATATTTCCTTTCTGTCATTTACTTTCCAGCAAAAGTAGAATAGGTTTTCTTATTGTTATTTACCTTTCGCAACTTAATATTGGTGGCTTACCTAGATCTTTGCTCATTTGAAGTTGTTTCACTGCCTTATTTCACTTGCATCAAAGGGAGTTAGACTAGGAAGAGGAAGATGTCTGTTGCACATACAATTTCGACCCCTCTTAAGTTTGTATGAACCCCAGTTTGATAATTTAAGTCGATAGCCTTAGGAGTTGCAACATTCTTTCTACCATACTCGGGTGCATCACCAAGCATAGGAGAGAGAGATCATTCTTTTGAGGAGCAAGTTGTGGCTTCATGTTCCACTATTGGAACAAGTGAGACATCTTTGTAATTGTGTATCTTGACACTTTCACTTAATATTTTGAAGCTCTCAGAGCTAGACGTACTTTCATGCATGTATCGGGAATGTTGTAAGACTTTTCTTTTGATGTTTCCATATATGTTTATGTTTATATGTACTAAAGAGAATGAACTATTTTATTAGCTTTAGTGCACATCTTAATTGAAATGTGCGTCTTATTTTTTTTCATGATCATTGTTATTTTGAGAACTACTTTTCAAACTAATTAACGATTCTTTCTATACATGTGTGTCTTTATTAGAGTGGTACTATTATTATTCTTCTAAAGGCTCACTTTTATTTACTCTGTCTGTGGACGTACTTTATACACATTACAATTGTATGTTTCACAGATCTAACATTCCTTGCTTTTCCAAAAAGTTATATGTGTGCTCTTTTATGTTGTTACTTGCAGCCAAGGCAATACTTTAAGTTCATTATAATGGGAATGAGGCTGATTTCCCGAATGGGTCTCCTATCCCAAACAGTGTGAGGTCTAATTGGGATTTCATATCGTGGAGACCCCCTCGTGTTGGCAGCTTTCTAGCACTGTCAATACCTTGATTTGAAAATCAAGATTGATTGCTAAATCAACTGAATTAAGGAATTGGTGAAAAATAATGGTTTGAAGGAAAAATGAATAAAAAGTTTGAAAAAGAGAATAGATAAAAGGATATATTGATTTGGGAATTGTGGAAAAAATGATGCGTGGAAATGAGAATCGGGTCTAATGTATAAATAGAGGACAAAAAATAATTTGAACAAAGAAGATTAAGTAAAAACTTTGGAAGGAAAAAACAAAAATTGAATACACAAGAAAGCCATTACAAAATACCTAATTTAAAACCAAATAAGCCGAATCTAAAGGCATTTATAACTTGACAATCTAAAAATAAAGAATCAATGTTGCAAGCCAATGAGAAATTAAGGTCAATGTGTTTTCCAAGAGAAGGAGGTATACCCTAAAATTGGTAAGAAGTGAAAAGGGGGTCCCCAAGGTTTTCCCAAAATTTGGGGGAGTTGTTGAGGGTTCAACAAATGACGATGCACTAAAATGAATCCATGAATATTTGAAACATTAATTAGTTAATCATATTTTTTAAAGCGAAACTAGAAGATTTCAAAATGAATTATAACTTTATTATTCAAACAAATAATTTCTTTAGGTAATTTCCTTGTAACATGAGTCTAGAGTACCCCAAACACACAACTTTGGTTATTTAGCAGTCTTTCCCAAGGATAGAAAGTATGGAGTTGATTTCTTATAGAGTTTCACTTTAGATAAGATCACAATTACGACTTCTTGAATGGAATTAAATACTTTGAGCAAACATGTTCCACTTTCTTGTGATGTTTCTCCATTTCCCATGAGCATCCATCAACCCAATAGAGTCAACCCAGTGTCACAAACCTTGCTTCACTACTTGTAAATGTTCATAGTCATAAAAAAACTATATGCATGTCCCCTTCATAAATTTATTTCCTTTCCCATTTTTTCCCCTCTGAATAATGGATGGGGGAAGCAATGGCTTTTACATGCTTATGGTATAACTACTTGTTATCAAGAAATGGTTAACCATGTCTAAATAATAATATGCCCCAAAATATTTTTAAACCTTTGGTTTCTGATTGAAAACCCTTGGTGTGCTCTTTTAGTGTGATGGATAGTAGCTTCAGATTGGTTGAGTCACCACTTAAATAAATTTTCAATATTTTTTGAACTATATTATTTGGGGAAGCTCCAATTTCACTATTGTTTTAACTTTTAGGTGGTGTGAAACATTTAATCACAATTTCTTTATTCATGACACAACTGAGACACAAAACAAAAGATTAAAAATATTATCAAGTGTTTACAAGATGCTACACTTAACCCATCAAGGGAATTGCAAAGCATGTCAGTGAGAGGACAAACTATGCAAGTTCAAAATTGTTGCTAGAAAAAGAAATATTAAAGTTTAAACCACAAAGAAAATGTAAAACACTGAAATAAAGCATAAAATACAATTTTAATAAGCAAGAGAGGATGATGTATGATTCCAAGGGTTGGATTTGCATGCTTGAGCCATATCATTTGAATTTTTGGATTGCTAAGTTTTTCCTTTTGAAATGAACAACTTATAATATTTTCTTGGGCTTTACTCAGTTGTGCCAAATAGATCACTAGGCTTGAAAGCATAGAGGAAATGGAAGTGTAAATATCATAAATATAAAGTAAAAAATGCTTTAGCCATGTTAGGAGAAGACTAAACGATAAAATAAGGACCAACCAAGAAATTTAACTTACGAAGTGAACTCAATCCTGCAATAGATTTATGAGTAATATAGTAGGAGAAGGAAAAGCTGAAATGATAAAATCGATTCTGAGTAGGAAATATATTCTTGGGACACAAACCATCAATATTTAATGAGAAAAAATGGATAGTAAATATGAGGTTGTGTTACGTCCCTATAATAATAGTGTAGCCCCCTTATTGTTATTGTTGTGCCCCATAGAAGCCCACTATTATTGTTGTTGTGCCCTTACATTATTATTATTATGTAGGCTCTTATTATATTGTGACACCTTAGACTCCTATATATACCAAGGAGATCTTGTCATTACAACATCGAAGAATTTTTCATTTATGTGATGTAGAGGAGGTTTCCACCTCGAAGAGGCTAATTTTCAAGTTGTTGATCTCTCTTTTCTTCTATTTTGTGATCTGGTTGCATAACATTTGGTATCAAATATTTAATTTTCAAGATTTTTTCTTGAATTTTTTTGGGAAGAAAGGAAATTGAATTAAGGGGTATCACAATGAAACCAGGGAAGATAATTAACTCTAATGAAATGACAAATATTTTGAAGACAGAACAAAGGGGTGTAATTGCACAATTATGCTCACTAGAGGTTCAAACATAGAAATTGTCTATTTCTCAAGATATCCAAAAAGTATTGAACAATCTTTCAAGGGTATTTGAGACTCCCGAAGGCCTCCCACCCATTAGTGATTATGATCATGCTATTCACTTGATTACATGAAGTGTTCCTCCAAGCATTAGGCCTTACAGATATCCCTATGCCCAAAAGAGTGAAATTGAACATATGGTTGGAGAAATGCTAGAGGCCAGTATAATTCAAATTATTCAAAGTTATTTCTCTGCTCCAGTAGTATTGGTGCATAAGCAGGATGGATCATGGCACAGGTTTCCAGATTATAGGGAGATTAATAAGCTCATTATTGGCTTAGGTTGGGCTGACCTAGATTCAGAGTTTACTGCGCACCAACAAAACCCTCAACCACTAGCCCTCTCAGCAACAACCTACAAGCAAGTCGCAGTCTCACCCGAAGTGATTATGGGAGGTTGCAGAACCAGGTTTTTGCAAGCTGAGGGATGCTGTAATGTGGCAATTTTGTATTTTATTTATATTTTAATACTTATGAATTGATTCACATACATAAATTACTTCGCACTTATATATTACTTCACAAAATTACATTCATCACTTAAACATAACATACACATCCATAAAGATTCACAGTACTGAAATAAAGTTCAAATATTAAACAAATAAATACATGTAGACACAAATTTTACCGTTGTTCATCCCAATGTGGGACTACGTCGACAAGAAATGTTGCTTATAATATAGAATTTGTACAACAAACAGTTCTTCCCCACGCACACAAATGTAGGGTGTCTGTGCACTAAGTTTTAGATGGTATGTGCACTCAGCTACATACCTAGGCCTCTGTAGTATACCTAGGGGGGATATTATGGGGTACAGAGGGAGGTACCCAAGGAATAATGTAATAATGGGATGGGCCATAGTTAATAAATAAACTGGTTAACCCGCATCATGTAAGGGACCACAAGTAGTTAGCAATAATGTGATAAGCCCATGGCATTAGATATATGGTATTGAGAGAACCATGGCAATGACCCATGGTATTGTATGTATGAATCCTATATAGATTCTAGAGACTCCCCATTGAGAGATGTTAAGGAATATTGTATTGATAAGCATATGGCTTGTGGAGTGTTCTCCTTCCTTAAGGAGTGATTGTATGGTGTTGCTCTACCTTAAGGGTTTTGATCAATAAGGAGAAGTTTATCTGAAGATTATCTATTTCTATCTTGTTATTTCTGGGTATATTTGCTTTATCATATATTTGCAGGTCAGATCTATTACAGCCTCTACGCACATGAATGCGGAGCCTCATCCTTTCTCCGAAGTATAGATCATCATAATACAACCATAAACACATATTTCAACCAATACTTGATTCCTTCCTTCTTTATTATTCATCCCTATATGTATTATTACATGAGGGATTACATCGCTACGTTAACATGGACTCGGTACCATGGTTGCCAAAATACAAGGGACTATGGTAAAAAACCCTTCAACTTATACAATATTGTATTCTTTTTACAAAAAGGGAGGGGCTTCCCCTATGTTGCACGGTCTTTGTTGTGATCCATTACTCTACTGCGCAGTCCACTTTGTACTCTGTAACATATTTTCTACTATGCCCTCAACAAAACTTGGGTTTCTTGCCCAAAATCTAGCCAAGTTGGGTTGCACCCAACAATCCCCCAACACTCACCTGGGACTTGTCCCGATTCACTTAGCTATTGTGCCTCTGATATTTTTTACAATGATGTTATAGGCCTGGTTGAACTATTGGAGCATTTCTATCATTTGTCTATCCTCGCGGTGTGCTTCCTCCAACAATGCTTCTGTTACATGCTCTGCAACCTTCTGTAGTAATTTTGCCTCCTTCTATCGAAGCTCACGGAGCTTCTCATCTACTGTCTACGAGAGTTGAAGGGCCTCGTCTTGCGAAGGCTGAGTTCTTTCTATCAATTTCTTCTCTTTCCTCTTCATCTCTTTGATCCTCTTCTGCAACACCTTCGCTTCATTGATCTTTGCGAGATTTTGCGATATAGGCAATGTCTTTGCAGCTGCTCGACTTTCCTCTCACTACTGCTGCTTTTGCTGCATCTCCTCATGAAGTTTCTAAATATTTGGATCTTCCTCCAGTGAAGTCCAACTCTGCATACTCTCATCTAGTATTTTGTTGTATTTTTCCAATGTTTCGGAGATGCTAACCATGACTAACTTTAGGCCAGCCTCCCTTTGGTCTCTTACATCCTACAGAGTAGTTGGCTGCAGCTTCAATTGTAGTTCACTTATTTTGACTTCATATTCAAACTGTACTGCGCCAACTTTGTCATTCTTATCCTTGATTGCAAGGCCAATCTTTGCGACCTTTTCTTCTGTTGATTCCTCTTCACAAACCTCCATGTCTGTAATTCCCCTACATGTTGTTTCTACGACATCTTTTAGTTGCTGGTATTCTTTTGCTATATGATCTCTCTCTTGTATTGTCTAATCAAGCTTCTGTGACAGTGCAACCCGCTCCTTTTCCACCTGTATGTTAAGTTGCGATGTGCGCTAATCCCTTAGCTTTAATTCCTCTATAATCTCTTCATGCATTCTATGTAACCTTCGCAGTGACACTACTGCGATGTTCATGTTTATGTGTGTCCACTCCTTGGCTTGCTGCTAAATTTCTGTTGACTCGAATTGTATAGCCCCTGTAGGTATTTGTGTTAGCCTCGCTGCAAGGGTAGACATAATTGGCCTTCCTTCTGTAATCCTTTCATGTATCTATGCAGGCTGTCTAATTGATAATGCCAAAAGCTTTAACTCTGCAATCCTTTCCTGCACACCTGTGATAAGCTCATCATAGCGATCTTCCACCCTATTCCAAGATTTCACAGTGATCATTAGGGGATTTTTGAGGTCTAAAATGGACCTCCTAAGGAAATTATAAAATAATAGTGGAAGTGATAAAATAATATTAGATTACATCATCAAATTTTAGAGGGGAAAAAAATTTATTTTTCAACTCGTGTTTTCAACTTATCTCCCAATGGGTTTACTCAAATTTTGAGCAGCAACACTCGTTGGATCCAGAATTTGATTCCTCATCCAAGGAGTACCCATGTTGCATACTTTTGATGAACTATTCTACACGAAAAATGAGAATACATGAAAAAATGTGATTGTAATCACGTTTTTCATGTATTTCTCATTTTTCATGTAGCAGAGTCCATCGAAAGTATGCAACATGGCTACTCCTTGGATAAGGAATTGAATTTTTTATCCAACGAGTACTCCCGCTCTAAATTTGACTAAAACCTTAGGGAGATAAGTTGAAAATTCGAGTTGAAAAAGTAGTTTTGTTATTTTATTATTTTTGAATATTTTTACTTTTTTACTCCAAAAATGGTGAGTCATCCCCCATGGTTGAAATCATCATATTGAATCCTACTGGTTCTTATAAAGTTTATTTTGGTTGTACATTTTTCTTAGGAGGCCCATTTTAGACCTAAAAATTCCCCTAATGCTCGTGAAGCTTGTCTCCAATTTGGTCCAATTCTCCCTTAGTGAGAACCATTGGTGTGAGCTCCTTTGACTTATCTTCGTTATGCTTCTTTCTAGCCTTGGAAGATTCGGCTTGGCTCTTCCTTTTCTCTGTGGCAGATTTCTCTGTTTCTACCTTCTTTGTCTGCTTCGTTGTATCCTCACCTCCTTGAGGATCCTCTTCGTCATGATGTTGTTCTTCATGGTGTTCTTCTTCCTCTTCCTCTTCTGCTGCTTCCTTCTCTTTGTATTTTCCACTGCCTTCGCCATGGTGTGAAGTGTCCAGTTCTTCTTCTTCTGTTGCACTATCTCTTGCCTCCTCTAGCAGAGTCATCCAATTTGTGGGCCATGTCTGCACTAATTCCAGTAGATCATCATCTTTGACCATATATGGAAATGCATGCCGTTTCTTCTTCGCGTCTCTGTGGGCCTGTATGTACAATCTATGAAAATCCACCTTGAACCTCACTACGAGGCTGTATTGTTTGTATAAACTTGGCGAGAGGCATGGATATTGGTTTACGAGCATATGTAGATCCATATGATATAGTATAAACAATGTATTGTTTTCTTGAGCACGTGATGGTTGAGTGTTATGCCACAATGAAGCATACCTCGTGGCTTCAAATATATCTTCTTTTATTGGAGGAAACTGTGTATCCTCCTTGTTGGCTTGTATGGGCCTGACCCAGGTTCAGAGGTGATTTAGCCAAGAAAATCCCGGTACTACTGGCCCTTTCGGCAACAGTCCACGGAGCATGGACTGAGGTCTCACCCGAAGTAGTCGCCTTCTGTTAACGTGATTGGGTCGATGGCCAATTTGGAGGCCTTGACCTTTTTCCATGGACCCAATCTCTCTATGATGCGCGACCTTTTCATTTGGGTGGAAGTTATGCCCAGGTCTGCGCCTTCTTTTGCAAGGTCTGTGTCCTCTGCTTCCTGTCCTGTAGACAAGTCCTGGCCCTCCTCGTACTACGTTGTGGTGGCCCCTGTTTCCTGTGCTATTGCTGCTACTTTGGCAACCTTTGCCTGCTCCGTGGCTGTCCTTGCTACCTCACGGACAGCCCTTACCTCCATGGCCGCTTTTTCATTGCGCCTCTTCTCGGCCAACTTCGTGACGCACAACTTGGCCTCATCCTTTTTTTTTTTGTGCTGCTGTCCTATCTAGCTTCGCCAAATCCGGGGCGTGCCACTTAGAAGGCCATGATTCTAACACAGGAAAAATCGCGTCATCAATGGTGATGAAGGGGAGCTTAGTCCATTCCTGCACCGAATCCTTATGCGCCTTGATGTAAACATTATGCATGTCTGCCTCGAAGTTTGAAAAGCTCCGCACACTATTGTGCACTATGGGGGACAGGCATGGCCGTCTATTGATCCACATCCAGATGCTCGCCTCCATGAGCACCCAGAAGATCTTTGTCTCACGAATCCACTTTGTGTCCTTGATGGCCCAGAGTGACGCGTACTTTGTGGCCTTTGGTAAGTCCTGTTTAATGCTAGGGAACTGACTGTCCTCGAGCAGTTCTCCTGTTACCAGCGAAATGGACAAGAGCAACCACGCGTAGTGGAAGGTCTTGCTCTGCTCCTGGGCTTCCTTGCAGTTGGTCAAGAATTCCTCGCAGAGGAACTCAGCCCAGTTGAATTGGACCCCCTCTGCGCATTGTTCGGCCAGCACAACTATCGACGCTGGTACCTCATCGCCATGGCATTTTCTCATTACCTTCCCGGCCAAGAGTTGGGTGGCTACATGCACCCCTTTATCTTTGATGCTGCTGATTGCGTAACCCCTATTTTTCTTCTCAAGCTTGTATTTTTTCTTCATGGCTTCTGCGAGCGCTAAATCTCCGCTTTTTCCTGCTATTGCCGTGGGGTCCTTTCCCTTACAGGGGAGCTGAGAAATTCTATGGATGAGATCCGCCGTGATGGGAATAGGCTCCTCCAGCCATAAGTACCCATTGTACACCAGGAAAAGCAGCTGCCTGATGACAAAAATAGTGATAGGCACACAGTGAAAGTGTGGAATCCACAACAGATGAAGTAATCCGGCCTTCTCCACACTGCACAACCATTTTCGTGGCTCTAGTGTTGTGACTGGCCCCTCCATGTTCTGCTTCATGAGGCTCTCTGTCTCTAAGTGTGGGAACTTCTCACTGTCCACGAGCTCCCAATCTTCAAGCTTCATTGTAGGCACATGAACCAGGTGCGAGCCCTGAAACACAATTCCATCGGGGAGGAGTGGGGTCTGGAGTGCGCTCTTAGTGGCATCTAGGTCCTTTGGTATCTTAGTTTTCCCTTTCTGCGAAGGGACGTACTCGGGAAATTTCACTACAGAGCGCATCGGCTGGATGTCCCCTTCCATGTCTTCTGCTTCCTCTATATCATTGATGAGACCCTGTAGGTCCTCCTCCTTGTCATCAGTTTCAATGGTGACAGCCTTGCCCTTTTCTTCCATTGAGAGTTTACCAAACCACGGATTCCTCGGGGACATGCGAACTGGTCCCGCTGCCTGCTTATCTTTCTTGGGCCTCGACGTCCGAGGCGATTTCAGGATTTCCGGTGTGACCCCAGTGTCTTCGGGAACATCATGTACCATGGGGTTTTGTGCGGCCTCATCAGTGGTTCCTTCTGCAGAGCCCAAACCTCTCCTGGTAGCCATCATCCTGTTTGAACTGTTTGTGGTCATTCGTAAACTTCGGGGCTCAAATATTGCTTGGCGCTCAACACTTTGTGCTCTAATCAACTGCTCAAATCTCAAGTGAACAAGTGTTGTCTCGTGGCTAGCCCCTGGAGTTTTATAGCGCCTTTTGAATTCAAATTCGACCATTCCCCCCAATTCTAGGCCATTAATTCTTTCTTGGCAGCAGATTGCCCCAAATATTGCCCTTAATTCGTGTCTTAAATGCCCCTCGACCGCTCACTTTTGCCTTAAATCAGACATCTTGTCATGAATAGTGACACCAACAGTCACTTCCCAGCCTACTCGTGCGGCAGCGCAGCCCCCCATGCGCGGTCGCGACCCTTGTGACATGTTGATTCTGCGCACACCTCCCTCATTGTGTAGCTCCCAAACAGACTCTTTTATAGTCTCGCACTCTTTTTCAACTGCCTGGAGCGCCGAGACTGTGCTCCTTACGGCTAGTCAGGTGGTTGTATCACTTGTGCGAGACTTCAACTCACCTTTCAGTATAGTCTGTGGAAACTCCTCAATTTCCTTCGCGACAGCCGACGCCACGTGTTCTACTATATGTAGTGCGCTCCCCTGGTTACTGCATTTGGTGAGGTGTGGTCGTAGCCATGGTAGCAGAGTCATAAATTCCCAGCGACAATCTTCTAATCCAGTGGTATGATCATCTGCACCTTGTCTTGTTATCCTTGGTTGATCGATGAGACCTGCTTGCTTGATCTCATTTTCCAGCCTTTTGATCTCGGCATCCATCAAAATGCTTTTCTTCCATAGTCGTACTCGGTCCTTTTCGAGTTCGTGAAGTCTAAGGTTCCCTCGCCGAATGGCTTCTTAAATCTCTTTGTGTTCGACCTCGCATAGCCGTGTGATTTCTTCGTCTTGGTTTTCGCGTACTGTCACAACTACGGGAGCTATTACGTGCAGATCCCTCGTTGCATTCTCTTTAGAAATTATGGTCCCTACTCTGTTTCGCACCTTCGGAATCTTCTTTGCGGTCAGGGTTTTGCGAATGGTCCTATAGGCCCATCGAACTGCTAGTACGCGTAGGTCCCAATCAGTGCATCTTGCCTGGTGAACCTTGTTCAGTACTCCACACACCCTATTGAAAGCTTCATCATGGACAATTGGTAGTGCGTGTTGCCTTTCCAGCTGCTGCGGTTTGTTCTGATTCTCTATTTTGGGGGTGGCGTGCACTTGTGCAGGCTGTACAACATATGTCTGTACCCATCAAGAAAGGTGGGTGCGCAAGTTGTTCCGCCCCTGCTGACTGGCTCTTGTTCGGAGTTGGGGTTTTCTAAAATGTAGGCGCATCAGCCTTTTGCATCTGCACCAGTCCTCAAAACTTTCTTGATGTGTACCCCACCATCATGCGGGCGTTGCGCGCAGCGCCCATTTTAGAGCATCGAGTCGCTGCTGTTCTGGTACTGTGCTTTCAAATTTGCTCAGAAATTCATCCACTGCTATTAATCCATCATATGTCGGTAGCTCCCTTGCCTCTGTTGTCATGCAATGCAGTGATCTAATCATCATGTTGCAATTAATCGTTGCTACTTCATGCAACCGATTTTGCCATCGTTCTACTTCTTCGTCTGAAACTAAAGTGCAGGAGCTTTTGCGCTCCCACAAAATTCTTCCATCTATAGTTGGATTCACCCAATCTTGTTCTCGGGTACTTATCTTGTAAATACAATTGAGATCGTCATCACTATCATCGTTGCGCACCGGTTCAGTGTATCGTGCTCCCTCAGCTGGATCTAGTAGTACTACTACGCGTAGTGAATTTTTCTCAAAGATCATTTTGCGCTTCTTCAGATTTATGACTCCGTTCATATTGGTGGCCCCGTCTATTCCTAGTAGTGCGGGATAGGGATTACTGTCATCGACAATCTCTATCACTTCAAAATCTGCCTACGTGCTTGCACCTTCAATATCGACTGTTACCCCTTGCAATCTTCCCATGGGAAAAATATTCTGTTGGTTTACCATTCATAACTGGATAGGAGACCACTGTAGTGCGGGTCTGCCCATGCATTCCCATGTTTGTTTTGTTAGTACATTCGCATCCGATCTGAGATCCAGGATTACCTGATCCATTTCATACTCACTGATTTGCACAGTCAACCTCATTTCCCTTCCTGTGTGCACTGCATGCTTTCCAAGTTTCCGGACCACACACGGTTCTCCTGACCCCGCGCACCTAGTGATAAGTTCCTATAGTCCTTTGAATACCTTGTTGTCACGCAACATTTTCATGCATGTCTCCAGAAAGGTAGTGAGCATTGAAGGATCCATCCCCAGTTCTAGTTGATCCTTACTACCTGAAGTGGAGGCCTCCGTGAAGCTCTTCTTAGCTTCCATGAATGTCTCTTTTGCGCGTTCTAAATCAAATTCTGGTTCCTTTATAGGAGCCTTACGAACCCACACACTTTCTTCTAGTGCTTCCCTTTATCATCGCCTATGGTCATACCGCTCATGAGCATCATGTTTACATTTGGGTCTTCTTTGCGTGGCTCAGTCCTCATCATCTGCAAATTCTGAGTCGGAGGGGGCTGGAGTACCCCTTTTTCACGCATCCTCGCTATCAGCGAAGGGTAATCTTCTGCCTCATGATCAAACTGAGTACAGTGCCAACATGATGTCCTTGTCGGGTTTGTACAATCACGGGCATAATGCCCTGGCCCTCTGCAATTATAACAAATTAGTTGTCCGCGACCCCTTCCTGGTCCCATTCTGCCTCGACCTTGACTGCGCCCCTGAAATCTAGAACACGTCATCCCTGCATTTGGGTCGAGGGCTCGCGTTTCGGTCTGCACCCTGTAGGTAGGAGTCCGATCCATCATTAGTTCGTAGCTTCGGCAGGTGCGTTCATCGTGGCCTGCCGACCTGTAGAAATTACAAAACAATTGCTCGGACGTCTTCGTATACTTCTGCAATAGATGAAAATTATCCGTAGTGTGTTTTCCTCCTATCTGATAGATCGTGCACCATAATGCAGGCACCGTGCTCGGCCTTGCTTGTGGCTCAGGTATTAACAGCATTAGCCCTCCTCCTACCAAGTAGTTCGCGAACATTGGACAATGGTCCTTGTCGTGCCCTTGGCCTTTGCATTTTATGCACCATACCTCCTCGCGCGCCTCTGGCCGAGGTGTCCTATCCTGTTTCAAACTTTGCATTTCCAGACACAGATTTTGCAATTGTGCGTGGATTTGTTGGACTCCCAAACTAGGGTCTTGTATAGGGGTCTCATGCAATCTCATCGCCATTTCTAAAGCTTCGGCCTGGGTGGAAAGTTTTTGCTGTGACAACGTTGTCCTTAAGTGTGGTGTTAGTGATGCTACAAACCATGCGCGATGTTGTCCATCTGTCAACGTCATATTGGCTTCGCAAATCGTACTCTTCAGCCTTTGGTCCAGATCCCATGGGGTCTCGCCCAGGAGCATCGTGATCTCCTTAAACCCGATGATTGATTGTGTCTTTGACTTTGGCCTACTAAATTCCCTGTTCAACACAACCTGGATTTCTGCGATTCCTGCATTTGGGTGGTCATTAGAATGCTTGATATACCATGTTAATGCGCGATCCTGCAATGCGTTCAATAGTGTATCCTTCTTAATATTGTCGTCCACAATGCCTTGTGCTTCCCATACTACTCTTGCCATGAACTAGAATTGGTCCGGATCTTTATTCCCCACTCCTCTGAATACCGATAGTTTGATCGCACTCGCCATACTAAACTGTGGTGGTGGCGGAGGTGGGATGGGTGGAGATGGAGGTGAGGAGGGTGAGATGGGTGGCAGTGTGGGTGGAGGTGGTAAACATGGAATTCGCTGCCTTATCAAATTGACCGTGCTTCTCAAAGAAACTTTCACGAGCTCTTCCTCGCTTTCTCACGAGGGTGAAATTAAGGGATTGGTTTCTAATTCTTCGCTACCCCCACTTCTGTAGATCTTCCCAATTCGCGTAGCTCCAAACATTAATTTATTCGCATAACCCGCTTTTCACACAATAGCATCTTAATCCAAGTGTTCAAATATTTAATATACTTACCTCGCGGTCCCTTGAGGAAACGTCGCTCCACCTCACTGTAGCTGATGGTCGTGTCTACCGCAAACTCAGTGATAAATCCTCCTATTATTCGGTCGAGCCAATGGTCCACAGCTCGCGCGATCTTATCTCCTGATGCTTCTAGTCTGCGCACTAATTCTGGAGTCCACACTATTGGTTTGTCAAGCCTACACCTTCCCTGGCTGTCTACTAACTTCACGATCCACTCATATAGCTCAGAAGGAAAGGATGCAAAGAAAATTTCGTGGATTTTCATATACAAGTAGCACTCCAACCACTGTTCCTCAGATACTGGTGGATTTCTGTTTTCCTGTGTCGCAAACTCGTGAATCTTCTTGTCCAACCACTCTTCAATTTCTTTCTTTATTGGATTATAGTGGCATGACATCAGACATCCCTTATGCAAAGCCTAGTCCCAGCAACAGAACCATTTGTTGGCTTGTATGGGCCTGACCCAGGTTCACAGGTGATTTAGCCAAGCAAATCCCAGTACTACTAGCCCTTTCGGCAATAATTCACAGAGCACGGACAGAGGTCTCACCTAAAGTAGTATGGGAGGGTGCTAAAACCAGGTTTCCGCACCCCGGGGATGTCTGATGAGCTTCTGGAGGTCCACGGTTTGACCCTGCACGTCGCTACGCGCACTTGTTATTCCTTCCCAACTGGTGATGCTGCTTCTGTGTAGCCCTACTCGGGGCGTAACCCGTATTATACCCAAGTTCCTTGCTATTTAATCTGTTATTACCCAATTACTTAACTTATTTGTGTAATGCTAGTGATTATTACAACATATCCATCAATCATATCAGTGCGCACGATAAATAAAACAGTATAAATGTAAAGAAGGCAATGCACAAGCAGATTCACAGAAACAGGAATCAACTTCTCTTTATTATTCTTCGATCAAGATTACAGACTGGACACCGCCCTGTGCATTCAGTTGCAGGGGTCGGCGCACTCAGCTGCAGACTCTACTAGGCCTCTGCGCACTCAGCTGCAGAGCCTCTTCCTACTACTACGACCCAATACACTTAGACTCTTACTCTATGTTTGAACCATGTGTATTCATCTCTCCAATTCCTCCCTTTACAACTTAGAGCCTCACTTTATTTATACAATCCCATGGTCTGTGGACCATGGGTAGGCTGACATGAATTTACATTACATTACAATACTTTAGGGTAGACAACCCTATGACTTAACCTATACTTCGCTCTCCGTGCCCTCAATTTGCAGAGTCATACAATACATTTGACCAAAACTTGGGCTTTGAGCCCCAAAACATGCTGTGGGGGGATTCCATGCCCAACACGTCTGTTCCTTCCATGTCAACATAGAAATCATCAATAGTAATTAGGCATAATGGAAAGATGTACTGTTCTCTTGGACCTCGCGACAGTCATCCTAGAATTCCTTGCATAAATACACATCCCAATTATATTGGACTCCATTTGAGCACTGCGTGACAAAGCCACCATTGGCGCAAGTACTTCATTTACACGACACTTCCTCATAATATTGCCAACCAGAATATGTGCCACGAAGTGGATTGCTTGGTCGCTGATGGAGTTTATGTTGTAGCCCCTGTTTCCTTTCACCAACCCATACTTCTGCTTCATACTTTCTGCCAAGGCACGGTCTTGGTCCTTCTTGATGAACTCCTCTGCGGGGTTCCGCCCTTGGTATGGTAATCTCGTGATCCTCCAGATCAACATTTGGTCTATGGGGATTTTATTCCCCATCCATAGGTGTCTGTCATGTACTAACATCAAAAATTGTCGAACACACACTGTGTTTGATGAACTCCTACCGAAGTGCGACACATTTAACATGTTGAGAAATCCTGACTACGCCAACCCATTCGCCCATCGCTGTGGTTCTAATCTTGTCACTCTGCTATTTGGGTAGTGAACCTGCTACAAGTATCGACTTGGTGTGAACTGCGGGTACTTCATCCAGTCATTAAAATCATTATCTATGAATTTCAGCTGCGAGATTTTTCCTAAAATATCTCCTTCAAATAGTACATCCTCTAATAATAGAGGTGTGAATGTCCTATACTTTTCATCTTTGGCATATTTTATTGGTTTATCGTTTGGCTTCCTTGGTGGGATATTTGCGGGTAGAGGTGAGATGAACGCTGCGCCACCTTCCTCCGCCTAAATTTTCTCCACTTCTTCTTCAATGTCGACCTGCTGAGGCTTCTTTTGAGGCTTTACAGGTTTGGCAGGCTTCTTCTTGTTCTTTTTCTTTGTTCTTACTACCTTGGGTTTCTTCTACCTCGACGATGTTTGCGGCTTCTGTGGTAGCGGTGTTATTGCTACAGGTTGGTGATGTTGTGGGTGTATCAATTGTTGCTGTGGGGACTGCTTCCATAACTCCTATACCTTTCTCGTTAAATATTTGCACAAATTCTTCAGTCGACAGAATATTCATGCAAGAAATATCTGCAATTGCTTCGCACTATTACTCTCTCAATCTCTTGATTCAATAAAGTTATTAATTTGAGCAAGAGTCGACTATTTATAATAATTCTAGCCTTCAGACCTCATCATTAGATTTGATTTCATCTCGATTCTATTCAGATTTTGTCATTAAATGTGTATCTATCGTTAAATTCTGCCAGTTGTAGTCTTAAATGCAACTTGACATCTGTCTTTTCTTTTTAACGGTCATATTTCTACTTTTCCAGCAAACTTCAACATGTCCCCTATTGTACCGCAACTCTGTCTTATGTCGCGGCTTCCTGCAAACTTCGACATATTTCCGACTATATCAAAGTACTTTCTTCATTAAAGCTCTTTCTGCAGCGTAGTTTATAGTCCAGTGTCCTCTTTCAACTGCATGTGACACTAATAATTTTGTTCTTTATTCTTTAGGGCGAAGTTGTAGGGACAAGGTTTTCCCTTTACAACTTCAATCTACTTCCATTCACTTTTCCTTGAATTAATTCTCCATTTAACTTCGCTAATTGTACTGTGCCTCCATCAGTAATATTCTTGATAACGTATGGGCTTAACCAGTGTGTTTTTAATTTTCCTGGAATTTTCACAGACTTACTATCATAGAGGAGAACAAGGTTTCCTACCCGAAACTTCTTTTTATTAATGTGCCTGTCATGCCAAGCCTTTTCTCTTGCTTTCTGCACTTGTTGATGAAATCCTGTTGTAAACTTGTCTTCATCTAGAGCAAGTAACTACGACATCCTTTCTTCCATTATATCAGGATCTATGATATTTGTAAAAGCTACAATCCTTAGGCTAGGGACAATGTATTCCATGGGCATCACAACTTCTTGCCCATAAACCAACCTAAAGGGTGTCTGACCTGTCAACTTTTTGCATGTAGTCCTATAAGTCCATAATACTTTTGGAATTCTAAGATCCCAGTCATCCCTATTCACATTACATATCTTGGTCAGTGCGTTCTCCAAAATTTTATTGAATGCTTCCACAGTTCCAT
Organism: Pinus tabuliformis; assembly: GCA_031772625.1. Classification (NCBI taxonomy): domain Eukaryota; kingdom Viridiplantae; phylum Streptophyta; class Pinopsida; order Pinales; family Pinaceae; genus Pinus; species Pinus tabuliformis. The sequence continues at coordinate 142,711,146 of CM062807.1, forward strand.
TTTCCCGAGGATGATAACGAGTGCTCTTTTGGTGGTAAAATTTAAATTCCTCAGTTAATGTTTCAATGGTCTTATTTAAGAAATGTGACCATTGGTCACTCATTAATATCTTTGGACACCCAAATCTAGATAGTATGTATTCAAATATGAACTTCGCAGTAGTTTCTACGTTGCAATCCTTCACCTGCTGTGCTTCGGCCCACCTTATCAAATAATTAGTTGCAGTGATTATATACCTCACACCAATCCTTTTCCCTGGTGGGTTGATAGGTCTGACAAAATAAATAGCCCATTTTCAAAAGCCTGCAAAGTTACTTGTGGCACTAGTGGCATCTCATCTCTCCTTGAAGGTTCTCCTGTTCTTTGGCAGATATCACAAGCTCGACAATAGTATTTTCATATTTGTGTAGTGTAGGCCACCATAGTCCTGTCCTTAACATTTTCTTCATAGTATCTTTCCATACATAATGTACACCATCTGCGCCACTATGAGCTTCTGTTAAACTTATTTGTCCTTTGTGCTCAGGAACATACCTACACAATATTTCGTCTGGTCCCATTTTATACAAATGTCCTGCTATCAGTAAAAATTCTGTTGCCTTAACCACCAATTGTTTCTTCTGCTACGTAGTGTATTCTGAAGGAGCCATTCTCATGGTAAGAACTGAATATTATCAACGAAGTGATCATCTGCTATCCTGATTGCAAACAACTGTGCATCAGGAAGATTATCCTCTATATTCATTGGTTCTTCTCTTGTCTCTAACCTTGCCAAATGATCAGGTCCAACATTTAGTCTTCTCGGCTTAACAACAACTTCAAAATCATACACCTGAAATAATAATAGTCATATGCAAATTTTTCCTCCTAAAACAAGATTATTGACTAGGTACTTTAGTGCAGAGTGGTATGTGAACATCTTAAAATTTGATCCCAGCAAATAATGTCTAAATTTATGCAAAGCATATACCATACCTAGTCCTTCTCTTTCTGTAGTTGCATGGTTCTTTTATGCTTTAAACAATTTCCTACTTGCAAAAGCTATAGGGTGATTGATTTCTCCTACACCAGGTGTTAGGTCCCTATAATACTAGTGATTCCCCCATTACTATTGTAGTTGTATTCCTTATTAATATTTTTGTGCCCCTATTGTCCCCATATTGTTATGAGTGTGCCCCATAGAATCCCTCTATTGTTATTTTTGTGTCTATATTATTATTGTTAGGTCAGCTTGGTTATATTGTGACCCCATAGAATCCTATACATAGAAAGGAGGTTTTTTCATTTGTATCATCCAAGAATTGTTCATTTATGTAATGTAAAAGAGGTTGCCCCCTCGAAGAGGCTGAATTCTAAGGCGTTGATCTATCTTTTCTATCTTTTTGTGAGCTGGTTTCATAACATTTGGTATCAAAGCTTTGGATTCTAGGGTTTCACTGTTCCAAATAGGACATCGTGGAATTTGCGCTATAACTTTTTTTTTGCAATGTTTCAGATGCTAAAAAAAAACCCATTTGGGCTGAAATAATTTTGAACCTCGGGTCCCAATTTCAAAGCTTTTCATGCTATATTTGCGGAGATATGATCTGAGGAAGTTGGCCTTTTTGCATACTCCCGAATTACATTCCAAACAGGGGACCTGGGGAAAATCCTCATAACTTTTGTTTTGAGCATCAGATTAAAATTTCGGAAGAAGTTGCAGAAAGAGGACGAACTGTAGTTTCTTGTATATATTTTTTAGATCAGAAGGTCAAAACAATGACACGTGGCACTTCAAACAAGTTCGCTCTTCTGAAAAGGTATATAATCAGGTCATCTTGGGAGATTGTGAATAACTCTTTCTTGGAGAATCCAAATTTTATTAGACTGGTGGTATTTGAAAGAGGACGCAGAGGGCTATTGCAGGTTGCCATTTCAGAACTAGATGATCCGAAATTACAGAGATACATCAAATTCAATTTCGAGCTCCTACAAAGTGAAAAAAGGTGTGTAGTTTTTTTTTAATTTTTTTATAAGCTTGGTTTGAAAAATTAGTTTGAAGGAATTCAAAGGGCATAGTAAAGAATTATTAGTGGTAACTGATCCCCCAAGGAAATAAAATTCAAACACCTACTAAGCATCCTGAAAGCTCTAGCATGACTCATGAAGAAGAGTAAGAAATGCAACATGATATATCAAAATTACGAGACCAAGTGCAACAAATGTCACTCGCACAAAAAGTAATAGAATCTAAGATGGATGGTTTAAAAAAAGATGTAGAAGTTAATATGTATGGTGTGGAAGCTAAGATGAATGACGTGGAAGCTAAGATGAATGACGTGGAAGCTAAGATGAACAATTTGAAGATAGATTTGAAGACAGGCATGGAAGATTTGAAGACAAATTTGACAAAGTTTCTACAAGAAATGCTTACTAATGGTGAAAGGGTAGTTAAAGAAACTCATAATGAGAACAAAATAAATGTTAATCATGATTTCATAGACTCTAATGTTGGATCGAAGAACCACCATATTCCAAAAATCGATATGAGGAAGTTTTATGGCAAGGATCCCTCAACATGGATACTACAGATGGAGTAATTTTTCGATCTCCATAATGTGCAAAACACACAAAAGGTACATATTGCAACTTTATATTTGGAACCAAATCAGTTTGTATGGTATCAATGGCTTTGCTCTCGTAAACAAATTGTCACTTGGGGCAATTTTTACGGAAGAAATGACAACACATTATGAGGATACAAAAAGCAACACCTTTTTTAGCCAATTGCTAAGTCTCAAACAAAAGGGTTCAATGATGGAGCACATTGAGGACTTCCAAAAATTGAACATAAGGGCAAAAGATATTCTAGAGGAGCATAATATTGATGTGTTCTTAGGGACTTTAAAGGATAATATCCAAAATGAGGTTTGCCTTTGGGAACCTGATTCATTGGAGAAGGCATTCAGGTTAGCAAGAAAAATGGAAAGCAAAATTATGGCAACCAGGAAGCCTACCACTCACAACTATAAATATGGAAGTGTTGTTGCCCCTAGCCTTCCACAACCTATAATGTTGAAACCACAACAATTGGAAGAAAAAAGAGCAAAAGGGCTTTGTTACAGTTGTGATAGAAAATACACTAAAGGTCATAAGTGTGCTGAGAAGAAATTATTCTACATAGATTGTGAAGAGGAGGGAGAAAAGGAACAAGAAATGTCAAAAGAAGAGGATATAATCCAGGAACAAACCCTAGATAAAGAAGTAATGAATCCGACCATATCTTGTAATGCATTGGCTGGAATTACCACTCCTCAAACTATCAAGATAGAAGGACATATCAAGAATAAAAAGGTAATAGTGTTGATTGATTCAGGAAGTGCCCACAATTTTATTCATTGTAAGATAGCAAAAGAATTGAATTGCTTCCTATATCCAGTACCAGAGTGTCAAGTGATGGTTGCAAGTGGAGGAACCATAAATTGCTCTAGAAAGTGCCATAATATCAGGCTATCCATGGGAGAATATGTATCGAATAGCCCAATGCTTTCCATTCCAATGGGAGGTGCTGATGTTGTAATAGGAGTCTAATGGCTACAATCCTTGGGTACAATAGCTTTTAATTTTCAAGAACTTTTCATTAAATTTTCTGTGGAAGGAAAGGAAGTTGAATTAAGGGGTATTGCAGGGAAACCGGGAAAGATAATCAGCTCTAATGGTATGACAAAGCTTCTAAAAAAGGAATAATGAGGTGTAATTGCACAATTATGTTCGCTAGATGTTTCCACATCGAAATCATCTATTTCTCCAGATCTCCAAAAAGTTTTGGACAATCATTCCAAGGTATTTGAGACTCCAAAAGGTCTCCCACCTATTCGTGATCATGATCATGCTATTCATTTGATTCCAGGAAGTGTTCCTCCAAACATCAGGTCGTATAGATATCCCTATGCCCAAAAGAGTGAAATTGAATGTATGGTTGAAGAAATGTTAGAGGCTAGTATAATTCAACATAGTCAAAGTTCTTTCTCTGCTCCAGTAGTATTGGTGCACAAGAAGGATGGATCATGGCGCACGTGTCCGGATTATAGGGAGCTCAAATAGCTCACTATTAAAGATAAGTTTCCCATTCCTGTCATTGATGAATTATTGGATGAGCATGGATCAATTTACTTCACCAAGTTGGATCTTCATTCAGGATATCATCAAATCAGAATGAAGACTGAAGACATTTCGAAAACAACATTTAGAACTCATGAGGGTCATTATGAATTTTTGGTCATGCCTTTTGGCCTTACCAATGCACCTTCTACATTTCAAGGTTTGATAAATTTCATTTTCAAACCCTTCCTTAGAGAATTTGTACTAGTATTTTCTGATGATATACTAATCTACAACAAGTCTTGAAAGGATCATGTTGAACATGTTGACAGGGTGCTACAACTATTGGAGGAGAAACAATTATATGCAAAAAGATCCAAATGTTTCTTTGGAGTAGAGGTGGAATATCTGGGTCATATTGTATCTCATGAAGGAGTTAAGGTAGATCCTAGCAAAATTAAAGCCATTAAGGAATGGAAAATCCCCACGTCCATAAAGCATCTGCGAGGATTTCTCGGGTTGACAGGGTATTATCACAAGTTTGTTAAGAATTATGGGAAAATAACAGCACCTCTAACAACATTATTGAAGAAAGATGCATTTTCATGGACTCCAGAAGCAACAAAGGCCTTCGAACCTCTTAAAGAGGCAATGTGCCAAGCACCAGTCTTAGCTACACCGGACTTCACAAAAACCTTTATTGTGGAATGTGATGCTTCAAGAAATGGAATTGGTGCTGTTTTAATGCAAGATGAAAGACCCATTTCTTTCAAAAGTCTTCCAATCAAGGGAAAGTATTTACAAAAAGCTATTTATGAGAAGGAAATGTTGGCAATACTACATGCACTTAAGAAATGGCGACCCTACCTACTGGGAAGACACTTCAAGGTAAAAACGGATCATGATATCCTTAAATACTTTTTAGAACAAATATTATCCTCTGAAGAGCAACAAAAATGGGTCACAAAGATGTTGGGTTATGACTTTGAAATCATCTACAAAAAAGGGAAGCAAAATGTTGTGGCAGATGCACTCTCAAGAAAGGATGAGGATGTGGAAGCATTGTTGTGCGCCATTTCTATTATCCAACCAGATTGGATAAACGAAGCAAGGGAGGAATCGAAGAATGACGAAGAAGTGTGGGCACTTATTCGAAAGTTACAACAATATTCCAGTACATTTGATACATTTAGCTGGAAAAATGATTCATTATGGTACAAAGATCGCTTATACCTCTGTAAGAATTCCCAACTCAAACAAAAGATTCTTATGGAATTGCACACTTCTCCCTTAGGAGGACACTTAGGATTTTTAAAAACTTACCACAGGGTTAAGAAGGAATTTTTTTGGGATGGCCTTAAATCAGATATTCAAAATTTTGTGGCAGAATGGTTGGTTTGCCAACAAAATAAAGTTGAAACAATTAATACCCCAGGTCTATTACAACCTTTATCCATTCCAAGCCAACGTTGGGAGGAGGTTTCAATGGATTTTATCACAGGTTTACCCAAGTATGAGGGAAAGAGTGTCATCATGGTGGTAGTTGACAGACTTACCAAGTATGCACACTTTTGTGCATTATCACATCCATTTAAAGCCAGTACAGTTTCTACTGCATTTATGGAAACAATTCAAAAGCTACATGGAAACCCAAAGATTATTGTAAGTGTCAGAGATCCCATTTTCACTAGAAATTTTTGGACATAATTATTTTCTTGTCTTGGTACTTAGTTAGCTCATAGCTCTTCTTATCATCCTCAATCTGATGGGCAAATTGAGATAGTAAACAAATGTTTGGAAGGATATGTTCGTTGCTTTGTATATGATAAACAAACATAATGGGTCAAATGGTTGCCTCTGGCTGAATGGTGGTATAACACTTCCTCCCATACTGCAACAAAAATGACCCCATTTATGGTACTTTAGGGATATCAGCCACCATCCATCACATCATATTTAAGGGAAAATTCTAAGGTTCAAGTAGTGGAACATCACATCGAGCATCAACAACAAGTTCTCCAACTCTTAACTCGTGTTGACACAGAATAGAATGAAACAACAGGTAGATCAACATCGCAACAAAAGAAGTTTTGATGTAGGTGACTACGTATTCCTACGGCTACAACCATATAAACAAATGTCCCTCAAGCAAGATAAGAAGGATAATAAATTATCACCAAAGTATTATGGTCCATACAAGGTGTTGCAAAAGATTGGTACTATGGCATACAAATTGGAGCTTCCTGTAGCTTCTCGAGTGCACCCAGTTTTCCATGTTTCATGTTTAAAGAAGGTTATAGGTGACAAGCTCCCAGTTCAAACAATATTGCCAAAACTTGACGAGGAAGGAAAAATTATATTGGAACCGGAAGCAGTCACAGAAACAAGAACTCGACAACTACGAAATCGATCAATTTCAGAGTATCTCATCAAGTGGAAGAACTTATCTGCTGAACGTTCCACATGGGAGGATGAGAATTTTATACAGAAGCATCTAGAACTACTCAAGTGTTGAGGACAACACTTTTTTGAAGGAGAGGGGCATGTTAGGTCCCTATAATACTAGTGATTCCCCCATTACTATTGTAGTTGTACCCCTTATTAATCTTGTTGTGCCCCTATTGTCCCCATATTGTTATGACTGTGCCCCATAGAATCCCTCTATTGTTATTTTTGTGCCTTTATATTATTATTGTTAGGTCAGCTTGGTTATATTGTGACCCCATAGACTCCTATATATAGAAAGGAGGTTTTGTCATTTGTATCATCCAAGAATTGTTCATTTATGTAATGTAAAGGAGGTTGCCCCCTCGAAGAGGCTGAATTCTAAGGCGTTGATCTATCTTTTCTATCTTTTTGCGAGCTGGTTAACACCAGGTTGTGTCAACACCACTCCTAAATCTATGCATGAAGCATCCACATGAACATGAAATTCCTTATTCCAATATAGAAATAACAATATAGGAGCAATTACCATCTTTTCTTTTAATGTGTCAAGCCTCTTTTGACATTATTCATTCCATAGGAAAGTAACATCTTTCTTCATCAATTTTTCCATAGGTGTAGTAATCTGTGCATAGCCTTTGATAAATTTTCTATAATATCATGTATGTCCCAAAGTGGTGCGAAGCTGGCTGACTATTTTTTGTGGAGGCAAATTCACAATAATAGCAATCTTTGTAGGATCCACCATCAATCCTTGCTTGCAAATGATATGTCCTAGTAATATACCAGAATGTACATAGAATATGCACTTCTTAATATTAAGAGAAATCGGATACCACCTGCATGAGTCAAGCATAAATCTTAAGCTTGCAACATGTTTCTTCAATAACCCAAATACTGTCCAATAATTGAAGTATACTTCTAAGAACTTGTGAATATATTCTTTGAAAGTTGCAACCACCACTCTTGGAAATATAGCAGGGGCATTCTTCAGTCCAAAAGGCATCACTGTATATTGATATGATTCCCATTCTATAACAAAGGTAGTCTTATGTTGATCTTCTGGTGAAATTATGATATGATGGTATCCTGAAATCCATCTATGAATGAGTAGGCCTCTTATCCACCTACATTATCCAACACTTCATCTATAAAGGGTGTAGGGAAGGGATCATGCACACATGCATCATTTAATTTCCTTAGATCCACACAAATCCTGATTTCTCCTTTAGCCTTCTTTTCCTGGACTACCATGGGACTTACCCACTCTAATTCCTCCATAGGTTCAATGATCCTTGTTGCTATCATTTTATCTAATTCTTCTTTTACTTTCTCCTTATATTTTGGATTCAATCTATAGGGTCTTTGCTTGACAGGCTTCGCATTAGGCTTTAAAGGAATCTTCATAACTCCCAAGTCTCCTACTATGCCCTTCATATCTGAGAACTTAGTGGGGAATAACTCTTGGTATTCATGCAAAAGATTTGTCACTTTGCTGATTGTTTCTTCATCCCAGTAATCTCCTATTGTTGCAAACTTCAACTCATCTTCTGACCCTATATTCACCTTCCTTTTCTTTAATTACTTTGTTATATCAGGCATTTCTAATTTAGGTGCATTCACTTCACGGTAGATTTCAGATTCTACTAGGTTAATATTGCGAGGGTCTTCATCTTCTTCTGTAGTGATGTTGTAGCATTCCAGTACATTATGTAGTTGCGCAACCAAATTAGGCTGCCAAGTGAGTGGAATTTCGTTCTCAAAAATATTCTTTTTAACTATCTAAAGGGATGAATATATATATGGACAATCATCTTCGAAGCTAAATGTCAATATAAACCCATCAACCATCTCTTCCTAGCTCGTAGTACCATGTCGAAGTTCTGTTTCCAAGTACCATTTTTGAGGGATTGTCTCCAATGTATGGATGAACCCATGCACCCATTCTTCTTGTGGAATCTCCTTCCATGCTATCATACAAAGTTGGATGTGCTCTCTAGGGTCAGTTTGACCATCATATTTATTTTCCAATTTTGTTTCTACCTTATCAAACCTTATCCATATCAATCTTCAACATTCTGCCAAGTTCTTATATTCTTCAAGAAAAACATTTATATTACCTAAACCACCATAAAATGGTAAGTCACATACCTCATCTGTCATATAATGAACTGCTTTAGTAATTTTTTCACATTGCCTTGTAGACACTTCATGTAACCCGCTTTTCCAATTGTCAAATTCTTCTTCTGAATCTGAAGTGCAGGAACTATCTTTTTCCCAGCCCAATTTTCCATCTACCGTGGGATTGATCCATTCTTCTTCTTTAGTTGTTATCTGATAAATGTTGTCTATGTCTGTTGTGTTGTAATCTTCTTTAACTGGTTCAGTATACCTTGCTCCTTCTGATGGATCTAATGGAAAAATGACTCTCATATTGTTGTTTTCAAATATCATTTGCCTCTTCTTTACAGTGATTATAACTATGTTAGCAAATGCCCAATAAAGTCCAAGTAGTGTAGGATAGGGGTTATTGTCATCCACAATTTCTATCACTTCAAAATGTAGTAGTGCGCACCCCTTCAATGCTTGATAATCTTCCTAGAAGAACAATCTTTTGTTGTTTTTCCATTCTTAGCTGAATAGGTGATCATTGCAACATCGACTTACCCATTAATTCCCATGTTTTCTTTGTCAGGACATTAGCTTTAGATCCCATATCTAAAATAACTTGGTCCATGTCATATTCTCCTATTTATGCACTAAACCTCATTTCTTTTCAGTTCTCTTTTGTCTATATAAATTGTTAACTTCACGCATCTCACTCCACGATACTTCTTTATATGCACAATAATTTATCAATTCCTGAAGTCCTTCTACAACTCTTTGATCTTACAACAATTTCATACAAGTTTGAAGAAAAGATTTTAGAGTATATAATTGATATGCTACATCTTGTTATTGTATTGTAAGAGCTTGGCCTTGTGTCAAAGATGATAGATCGCAGCTATTCTTTTGATTCTTCTGTGTGCTAGATGTTGAAGCTCCTGCATCCATAAAGCTTTGCTTCGCTTCCATAAAGACTTCTTTTTCCCTCTAAATATCAAACATGGGGACTTTTTCAGTAGTATTTCTTACCCATGTAGCTTCGACTTCTTTCTTCCCATCTGCTTTATCATCCCCAGTCATAGCTCCACTTCTTGTTACAATATTTATGCGAGGTTCATCGGTCCTTGGTTCCGTAGTCATCATTTGGATGTTTTGTGTCGGCTGTTGGTTCCTCTTTTCTTGCATTTTTTCCATAAGTACCAAACATTCTTCAATTACATGATCAAAATATTTGCCTAGCCACAGTTATAGCAAATAATATGTCCTCGTCCTCAACCAACTCCACCACCTCGACTAGTACCTCAACCTCGACCTTGATAACCACATCGACCATTGTGTTGTCCATGTTCCTCATGTCCATTTTCTTCGACTTGCATCCTATATGTATCAACACTTCGATCCATCATTAACTCATAATCCCGCCAATTATTTTCATCATGTCCCACTGATTAGCAGAACTTACAATACAAGTTCCTTGTAGTCTGTACCATAAGCTGGATCCGAGATTCAAAGGATTTGGTGCTCCAATAGCCATGTAGTTTCTGAATAGAGTACATTGTTCCATAGAATGACCTTCTCCTTTACACTTTGTGCACCATACTTCTTCTCACACTTCTTTACTTTTCTTCATATCTTGTATCTGTAGAGTCAAATTTTCTAGCTGACTCTGGATCTGCTGCATACCTGCATTGGTATCCCCTATTGGCGAGGCTTCTAACTTCATCACAAGTTCTAAGGTTTCAACTTGAGTTTCTATCTTCTGTTGTGACAAAGGAAATCTTATATGTGGAAGCAACGCAACTATAAACCACTCTTTATGGTGTTGTGGATCTATTTCAAAGCTCACTCGATCTAACAGTATCTTGAAACTTTGATCAAATTACCAAACAAACTCAGTATGATTTTGTTTGATTTCTTTTAGCTATGTGATGAACTGTGACTCAGACTTCAACTTCTTGAATTATTTTATCAGCTTTGTTTTAATATCTGAAAATGGTCTGTTTTGATTGCTCGAATATTTCATGTACCATGTCAATGCTCTATCCCAAAATGTTGTAGCAAGCTACGTTTTCTTCATATTTTCATCATGGACCTACCTCGTTGTCCATACTGCTCTGCATAAGAACCAAAATTGCTCTGAATCCTTCGATGCAGTCCCTTTAAAGATAGGCAACTTAATATCATCACCCATATTTCTTCGCAGTGGGGGAGGGGGAGGGAGAGGGGGAGCGAGATTCATAAGGGGTGGAGGGTGGAGGGTAGGGGGGCGGGAAAACCAAAATCACCCCGATTACTACTTAATTATGGCTTCAACAAACTTTCAGGTTGGAAGGGTGAATACCGCGAGGTTACTTCAGGGTTATCAGGACAATTATCTTCACTTTCAGACTCACTTAATAGAGGGCTATAATCAACTTCTATAAAAGTCTTTGGATCTTGGCCACGAGATCTCTTTCTAGTGTCTATTCTATATCTTTTTCCACTTTTCATTATCCAGTCTCTTCTTTGGATCTTCTAAACATAAGTAACTAATAATTTGACTACATTCATAAAATCCCCTTTTCACACAAAAGCATCTTAATCCAGAGGTTAAGAGATTTTAAGAACTTACCTCACAGTCCTTTGAAAATATTTCGTTCTTCTTTGCTATAGGAGACAATCGAGTCTACCGCAAACTCAGTAATGAATCCTCCCAAGATGTTATCAATCCAGAAGTCAAAAACTCTTGAGATCCTATTGTCGGTGTTCTTGAGTTGTTGTATTAATTCAATTCCATTCCTTAGGTTCGTCTCCTTTAAAGCAGTATTTTCGCTCAGTCAACCTTGCTATCCACTCGTATAGCTCCACATGGAATGAGCTGAAGAAGATTTTGTATTGATCTTTGAAAATATACTTATCCAACCACCTTCTAGTTGACATACGAGGGCTTCTATTTTCTTTTTTTGCAAATTCTCTTTCCTTCTGTTCTACCCAATCTTGGATTTCTTTCTTCAATCGATGCCACATCAACATCCCTCAAACAGGTCATAGTCCCGAAAACGGAACCATTTGTTGGCTTAGGTTGGGATGACCCAGGTTCAGATTTTACTGCGCACCAAAAAAACCCTCAACCACTGGCCCTCTCAGCAACGACCTGCGAGCAAGTCGCAGTCTCTCCTGAAGTGATTATGGGAGATTATAGAACTAGGTTTTTACAACATGAGGGATGCTGCGATGTGGCACTTTTGTATTTTCTTTATATTTTAATACTTATGCATTGCTTCACATACATCAATTACTTCACACTTATATATTACTTCACAGAATTACATTCATCACTTAAACATAACATAAACATCCATAAAGCTTCACAATACTGAAATAAAATCCAAATATTAAGAAAATAAACATATGTAGTCACAAATTTTACCGTGGTTCATCCTCATGTGGGACTACATCCACAAGAAATGTTTCTTATAACATAGAATCTGTACAACAAACAGTTCTTCCCTACGCACATAGATGCAAGGTTTCTACGCACTAAGTTGCAAATGATTTGTGCACTCAGTTGCAGAACCATGCCTCCACGCACACAACTACAGAGCCTCTCCCTTTATCCAAAGTATAGATTAACATAATACAACCATAAACACAGATTTAGATCAATACTTGATGCCTTCCTTCTTTATTATTCATCCCTATATACTATTACATGAGGGATTACATAACTACATTACCATGGACCTGATACCATGTGTTATAGACATTTTTGGGCATTGCAACCCCAATCATAAATGTCCATAAACCAAGGGCTCTTAAGTCCCTAAAAGTGTTGTTCCAACCTCTAAAAGAACAAGGTCAACTGATTACATCTTCTCCTAGAAGTTCTCCATGAAAAACTGCTCAGAACTGGTCAAAACTAGACCATCTCACATGCTCCATGGTCAAAGTGCGTTGCATCCCACCTAAATACACATAGTAGGTGCGATGCATCTTGAAAAGCCCTTCTATGGGGTGCGAGGGGCGAGAGTGGACAAATGGCAGGGTTAATCTGCAAGGTGGAGGATCATGGAATCTTCTAGAAACTTCTCCTGTGACACTTGCCTCTCTACATTCGCCCAGGGATGAGTAAGAGATCATCAATCTCCAAGTGGAATCAAGAACTATCAGAGAGAGGACACTAATCAAATCTCAAAAGCTGATTCACCCCGCTTGCAAACATATATATATGGATTCCTCATCCCAGAGATCTAGAGGCTGGAATTTTGTATCTTGTAAGGAAGTGCTGCTGGTTTCTTGGTGCAATATCATAGTGTTGGGTGATCTAAGCTTTTCATGAGGTGAAGAAGGGCTTTCTTGCTGAGAGGATGATTCTGGGTCAGAACAATTGGTTGTAATCCTCTTTGCTCTTTCTTGATTATCAATAAAGCTATTCAAGTTTTCCTCCACATTCTTGTATGATTGATGTTATATGCATTTGTGTGGTCAATATATATCTGGTCCTATATTGTTTATGATAATAGATCTATGCTCTTGGATAGTGTTATGCTGCTTTGATTCTACAGGTGCTCTTTGAAGCTGGGTAGACGAGGAAGCGAGTGGCAAAGATCTATCAGAAGGGAGAGGAATCGAGCAAGGAACCAAGTGCAAGACAGAGGTTGGTCTCCTTATTCCCCTCTTATCTATTTCTCATAAAGGAAAATGAAAGTAGTTTTAGTTTGTTTGTTTCTAAGGTAGCTACTAGCCTTAGTGGGACTAGCAGCTCTGCATAGACACTAGTTTTCCCAATAAAAAAATGGCGACTCCACTGGGGAGCGAATAGATTGTTTGTTTATCTACATTTGTTTGCTTTATAAACTTACAGACAGAGCCTGAAGTCAAGCCAGCTAGCCTTCGAACTGCATTTGCTATGCAAGTGCAAAGTAGATCAATGCTGCTTCAGTCTATCTCCGGGTTTTGTTTATGAACTGAACAATTGATTTACAAGCTCTCTAATTTCCCTTGTGGTGGCTCTAGTAACCTCTTTAGATCTACCCCTATGATTGATTTACTGATTACCACTTGCTCGGCCTAAATCCCTGAACTGAGCTGCAAACTATGACCCGGAACCTAGTTAAAGTCTCGTCTCTAGTCCAGCGCACTGTCTCTTCCGTGAATTCTAGATGCATCGCATTTCCCGAGTGTAGTAGGTGCGCTGCATCTCTTTTTCACTGTGTTACAGGTGCACTGATCAGACAAGGCCTTTCCTACTCCTAGATTTGGTTTCTGTGTTCACTCTTTTCAGCTCTATTCAAGAGTTTTGCTGCCTTTAGTTAGTACACCTCTGTTGAAACCCCCTTCCTTGCCATTATTCCGCCTCCATTGTGAAAAGAACTGTAAATGTTTTTATATATTTTGAGCCATTTTCAGTTCTCTTTTACAAAGAAGTAGCGTAATCATACTGTCATTTCTTGATTTGAAAGTGTCACAAGTGTCGTTTTCAGTCATAGAAGAGAATCTGATTGTTCTTGATAGTCGATTACACTGTTACTCTTGTCTTTGATTTGAATTAGTAGTTTTTCAAGTGTCGAAAGCAAGTTTTCATTTCCAAATCACAAAGTGTCGTCATTGTCCTCATTTTGTCTTGAAAAGAAACTTGTTAGTAACGTCGATTTGAAAAATAATTCAGATTTGCGCTTAGCTTTCTTTTTATCATTCACACATTAAGAAGGCTGAAAACAAATACATGCACGTGCATTTTGCATTTAGATTGTTTGTTGGTTTGATTTAGGACAGTGCATATAGTTTGTGCTCTCTGCTCTATGTTGAAAGAACGTCATCTCTCTTTCCTTAGTAGCTAGGATTTTCATTGCAAAAAGAAGATTAAACGACTGTTTATCATCTTAGATTGCATTTTAGGAATTGTACATCTACATCACGTGATGAACCTGAAAGGCAAATTTCTTAAGCAAGATCAACTGTAAAATAAATTTAATGAATCTAAAAACGCTTTGGAACCTAACGCACAACATCTAGAAGTCTAGGCTAGAGATGTATTCCGGCGTCGTAAAACCTGGTAACTGTTGTTTTCATTGTTGGTTGGGTGATTCCTCCACTTTGAGACGATAAGTGCCATTACAGACTTGTGATCCCACGTACCGTCGAGTATATATTGGGAGACCACAATAGGCTTTATTCTTTATCCATAGGAAGCCGTGTCTGCCGCCCTATCGATCGCAATGCACTGAACACAACATTCAAGAAGATTGACTGTCGTACCGTAAAAAGTATTCTGCAGTTTTGCAATTGGTTTGGTAATCCCTCTATCTAGATTTCCAGAGCAGTCTCTTTCGTTCCTTTTTAGACTCCTTAAAGGAAAAGGTCCATCTGAGCACTTGTCACTTCAGGCTCATTAAAAATCGAAGGCGACTAGAGTCATCTTTTGTTTTTTCTCGACTCTTAAAAATTGAAAAAACAAGTTGTGTCAAAGCGTCTAAAATTTATTTTAATCGGAATAAATATCACCTTTCCTACGTTGGTCTTAAGTTGAGAAAAATGGAGCCCACCAACAAAGGAGTTCCCCTTGGGGGAAATCCTAGTCCCTTCTCCTCTTAGGGAGATGTTGGTGTGCCCCATATGGCCACATTGTCGCTTCCAGGATTGACAATCGGCTTGCCCGTATGGCTCTTCTCAACCTATGTCGTTCAGAATACTGTGATTCCTGAACAATCAAGTCAACAACTAAATGATACCAGAGTTACCCCCCAACCTTCTACTTCGTCCAATTCTTCCTCTCCTCCTTCCTCTTCGCTTGATGAAGCTGGTAAAGCCAAAAATCAAGTAACCGAGAAGAAGAAGGAGAAGAAGAAGAAAGAGAAGAAGAAGAAGGAGCCAGAGGCGAAAAGGGGTGACCAGGCATCGTCTAGCGAAAATCCACACACTGCACCATCCAAGCCTAAATCTCCATGCGTCATTTGCAAAGGAGACCACTATCATCGAGATTGTCCTTGCATCCCTTGGATCTTAAGGGACTGGTCTCCTCGTTTGCACAATCCGATGTCATCAACCTCTGATGGTCATGTTGAAGGTACACCGTCAACTAGTGAAAGTGAAGCCCCTAGACAAAAAGGGAGATGTAGATTTCCTTGTAAGCTGTGTGAAGGCGATCACGCCGTCCACCGTTGTCCCTTCTTAGACGAGGCGAAAAGAGTTTTGGACGATCGTCCGATTTCACCGTTACGACTTCCTCCTGGATATAAAAAGCTCTTGCCGAGTCCTCCACTAGTTGAAAATCCGGCTGACACGCCCTTGTGGTCGGCCGAAGCATATATCATTGAAGAGAACCATCTGAATCCACACCAGATGAAAGTCAAAAGGTCGAGGCGGCAGTTGACCCAGTCTTGCCTTCAAAGGATCCATCTTCAGATGATATAGTCATCGAAGAGAACAAGGATGACACCATTCAAATTCTCTTCGTAAGCACAAACTCCGATGAACATGGGGGCAGTCTACCCGTTCCTTTACCGCAGGAAGGAAGTTCGTCAGAGTCGTATCTGGCCGTCTATTCAGTCCCACCTCCAAGCAACCTAGTTGTTTCCTTCGATTGGAATCTACTAGGCAGACCCCGCTTACCGGCTAGTGTACCATTTCGAATCATTGCTCAAAATACAGAATGGTCATGGCTGGTACCATCATAGATGAAGGGGATTCTGTGAGTATCCTTTCCTCAACTGCTTGGAAAGCGCTTGGTTCGACATCGCTTTTGCCTGAGATGAGAAATCTAGCAGGCTTTGACAAAGGAACTAGTCGACCGTTAGGGATCCTTCCTAATGTGCCGATAACATTGAGAAGGAAAACCGTTCACATGAACGTAATGGTAGTCCAAGGACCACTGGATTATAATCTACTCCTTGGATGAGACTATATTTATTGCATGGGAGCCATTGTATCCTTACTCTTTAGAGTAATGTGTTTTCCGCATGAAGGAAGAGTGGTCAAGCTCGTAGACCAACTTTCATTTCCCGGTTCACATGTAGAAAATAGTCATATACCAACCCTGAATGGTCTTTTCACGCAAGGAATGTCTCATCAATCCCCAGTCTGTCCTCCTGATGAGCGCGAGTGATTCGGAGGATATGACTGAAACCCAGGGGGCATGCACCCTGGCCTGTTTCGACAGGAAAACCTTGGGTATAGGGTAGGTTTCCGCAGAGGATATATGATTGGCTGACACACCCGTCCATTTTGGAAAATGGGATTAGACCGGAATAAGATACCTCTGTTAAGGTAGGCATTTCCCGATAAAACAAATGTTTTGTCTGCAAATTGAGGGGTAACCTGGAAAAGGTAGGCCTTTCCCGATAAAACAAATGTTTTGTCTGCAAATTGAGGAGTAACCTGGAAATTCTACTTCGCTATACCTGGGGGCATGCAAACCTTTTGGCATGCAAGCGAAGAGCGACCATTTATTTTTTAAATTTGTAGGTCCTCTAACCCTTTAAACTTGTAGGATTGGTCGTTTCCTAACTTGCATAAAGAAAGGATGTGGGGCAAAGCTTTGAAAAAATGATGTTTTTATATGAGACATCCTTATTATATGACTGGATCGAGCAGTTTTAACGCGGAATTCAAGCTCGTTAAAAAATAAACATAAACAATGAGCAAATGTTCCCCCAGAGTTTAAGCTCATTAAAAAATGAACCAATTTTCCGGTAAATAACCATCGTGAATGTATTATCACTAGCCTTTGAAGCCTTGGTCGTGTTCTCATCATCACCTCATTGACCGATCGTTCACCTCCATTTGATTGTTTACCCTTTTTGAGGAACAACTGCGAAGAGTGATCCTGTTAGCCTTCCTTGTGACACTGCCGTGATTGGAAAATTCCAAACCTTACCTGGAATCAGCTGCTACCTAAATTTATCACTCATTCCTCAAAAAACGAGTCTCCTTTAAGCTCTTTTCAATTGACTCGTAAAATATGAAAAGATTGCCGAGCAATTGGCCTCTTCAGCTCGTTAAAGGGACTGGAAGTGCTATCCCTCCTTTAGATTTTAATCTTTTTGGACTTGAGGGATTATTACACAAAAAGATCGAGCACTTGTTTTGTTCGGCTCGTTAAAAGTACCGAAAATTCATCCATTTTGTATTGTTTTATACTTTTTCGGACTCAAGGGATTATATGACGAAAAAGGATTATTGGAGTTTTCTTTACATCCCTTTTTCAGACTCTCTAAAATTGAAAAGGACCGAGTTATCCTTGTCATTAAACTCGTTAAAACCGAATAGCGACAAACTTGTCCATACAGACAAGAACGAGTTTCACTATCGCTAGGCTCGTTAAAACATAGCGATGGGTTTGCCCGAAGGGAAAATTATAGAACAAGCATATGTTATCCTCCTCAAGCTTGACAAAAATAAAGAGGTACTGGTCAACAATGACTGGGGAAAAATTGGGAAGAAAACTTGAAGAAACTTTATCGGTAGCTATTCGCTCTTGAACATGACACTTTCACTCCGCATCCGAGTCGGGTTGGGTTGTTCCATTCACTGGTCACATCACCATGGTTCCGTCACACCATCCATATTTGGGGTTAATGCTACCAATCCATCATGTCAGTGTCGCCGATATGTTCAAGAGAAGTCGCTCAAAGAATTCACATGTGTCTCACCCACTGCAATACATTTACGCTCCATTCTTTCATGACCGCCACCCTGAACCTTATATCACCAGATCGTTTTCACCTCCATTAGAATCATTTTCTCCGTTCCATGTCATTGATGTGGGATTCATTAAGGCCCTCCTATGACGGATCGCTTCTTGTCGACATCAGCTCATTATCGAAGAAGTCGATCTAGGAACAACCCTTTCAGTACTTTGAAGCTTGCATGCCTCAATGGCAAGTTTCTCACTTCCGGCGACAGGTTCACATCAATGGCCTTCGACCGAAAGATTTTGAGTGGTGTTCGACACCAAGTCCCTTATTCACACCACGTGAATTGTACTGTAGTACCTTGAGGGTCATCATCATTATCGGTGATTCCTCTCGCGCCTGTTAACAGCGTACATCATTGGCTGGTAAGTAGGCGATGTCTTTCCATGTTCGACTCCAGAACATCTCTCACATGGATCAACTTGTACTTTGAGTGAAGATCGAACGAGATTGAAGACCCCAGATCTAGTTTCATCCATCCAGGCTGCGATATATATTCAGGAAAATAAAGACATCAAATGTACATCATTACTGCACAGATAATGATCCAACCTAAGGGATGATGGCTCTACCGGAATCATCAGTCTACACTCAGATGATTGTCTGTCTTATGTACATAAAAACGAATTTATAAAGCTGAGCATGGGAATGCCTGCCTCAGCTAGATCATGAAAATATTATGAAGATAATGTATTGTATTGTATCTTATTACAGGTCGCCTTCCAGCTTGAAAGAACTTCATATCCTCATGATAAAGCATTTCACCCGACATCCACAGATCAACGACCTCATGCTTTAGGGGGCAACTGTTATAGACATTTTTGGGCACTGCAACCCCAATCATAAATGTCCATAAACCAAGGGCTCTTAAGTCCCTAAAAGTGTTGTTCCAACCTCTAAAAGAACAAGGTCAACTGATTACATCTTCTCCCAGAAGTTCTCCATGAAAAACTGCTTAGAACTGGTCAAAACTGGACCATCTCACCTGCTCCATGGTCAAAGTGCGCTGCATCCCACCTAAATACACACAGTAGGTGCGATGCATCTTGAAAAGCCCTTCTATGGGGTGTGATGGGCGAGAGTGGACAAATGGCAGGGTCAATCTGCAAGGTGGAGGATCATGGAATCTTCTAGAAACTTCTCCTGTGACACTTGCCTCTCTACATTTGCCCAGGGATGAGTAAGAGATCATCAATCTCCAAGTGGAATCAAGAACTATCAGAGAGAGGACACTAATCAAATCTCAAAAGCTGACTCACCCCCCTTGCAAACATCTATATATGGATCCCTCATCCCAGAGATCCAGAGGCTAGAATTTTGTATCTTGTAAGGAAGTGCTGCTGGTTTCTTGGTGCAATATCATAGTGTTGGGTGGTCTAAGCTTTTCACGAGGTGAAGAAGGGATTTCTTGCTGAGAGGATGATTCTGGGTCAGAACAATTGGTTGTAATCCTCTTTGCTCTTTCTTGATTATCAATAAAGCTATTCAAGTTTTCCTCCACATTCTTGTATGATTGATGTTATATGCATTTGTGTGGTCAATGTATTTTTGGTCCTATATTGTTTATGATAATAGATCTATGCTCTTGGATAGTGTTATGCTGCTTTGATTCTACAGGTGCTCTTTGAAGCTGGGTAGACAAGGAAGCGAGTGGCAAAGATCTATCAGAAGGGAGAGGAATCGAGCAAGGAACCAAGCGCAAGACAGAGGTTGGTCTCCTTATTCCCCTCTTATCTATTTCTCATAAAGGAAAACAAAAGTAGTTTTAGTTTGTTTGTTTCTAAGGTAGCTACCAGCCTCAGTGGGACTAGCAGCTCTGCATAGACACTAGTTTTCCCGATAACACCATGGTTTCCAAAATACAAGGGACTATGGTAAAAAACCCTTCAACTTATACAATATTATATTCTTTTTACAAAAAGGGAGGAGCTTTGCCACAAAGCCCCTATGCTACGCAGTATTCACTGTGCTTTGCTGCGTGGTCCACTTCGTACTCCGCGACATCTTTTCTACTACACGCTCCATAAAACTCAGGTTTCTTGCGCAAATCTAGCCAAGTTGGGCTGCGCCCAACACTCACTATTAAAGATAAATTTTCCATTCCTGTCATTGATGAATTGTTGGATGAATTAAATGGAGCAATTTACTTGACCAAGCTAGATCTGCGTTCATGATATCATCTTTTTTTTTTGTTTTTTGCTAATGAAAGAGTCAGCCCTTCTATTTCATTAATCAGTTAATAAATTACATAATATACAACCTTTCTTGAATAGCTGTGGACTAAGGAGAGAACCCAACATTAACTGTAAATGGGTCAAAGGCATAAGCCCTAACCCCTACAACTAAACCTCTCTACTCTCTTAAGCAAATACTTTGGAAACCGGCTAACAAGAATCTAGATTTGGACCTGAAGAGGAACATGTGTGTCAGACTATACGAATTTCATATCCGCATAACTCACTAACCCACAAATATATAGAATGCATAATAATCCGCTTCTTGCCAAGAACAATTTGCCTCCCGCCATTTTCCTGGCTTGCAACTTTAATCTCAACCGTCGAACCTCCTCATCCGATCCCATGGCTATGGCTAATATCGTTGTGCTAAGAAGCACGATGTTTACCATGAAGACCCACCAACATGTTCGATCAATCCCATCCGTAGATTTGCCTTGCAAAATCCAACAGTTGAGGATCATATCGTACTGGTCTACTTCACCGAACAATAGCGTGCGATGAGGGTGGTATTCCATCCAACCCTACTGCCATGTGGAGCTCGCTGAATGGAGTCGCTCCCAAATTGGAAAAACCACTTCCCGCTTGCAAGGCGTGAGATCACCGAAAAACCGCTTTGGACGCGGTATTACGAATAAAGAAGAAAAATTCCTGGTTTTGCGGCCGCCGAGAGTTCTTGGTTTCTGTCCTTTCGCTGCATTTGCTCTACCTGAACCAATGTGAGCTGAAGCACCCGCCATCCTGCCTTTCATCCAAAAAACCCAATCGCCTGCATTGTTACCTCTAGGAACTACTATGAGAGTAGAAACCCGAGTTGCAAAGGTTGACCATTGCTTGCAACTCGCTAAAGACTTGACTATGAACAGATCGCTAAACATAAAGCTGTTGAGTCATCTAAACCCCACCTCCATGGCTCTGTTCTAAAACACCATCTTATCTTCATCTGCTTGGTCATGACACCTCGCTTTTAATCTATTCTGAGGGAGCTCTTTCCAGTTCATCGCAACCCTATTTTCTGTGCAGATCACTCCTTGATTGGCCAGAATATCCGCCAGTTTATTGGTCGATCATCGCACATGTTTAAAATTGACTGTTCTCAGGCTTTGGAGGTGACTGTGAATCCGATGAAATACCTGGATCAGCCTCCAATTTTTTGAGGCTTTTTCCGGCTTCGTACCCCAGCTGATTCTCTTGACCGAGTTAATGATTAACTCAAAATCCGCTTCAATAATCACATTTTGGCAGTTATCCTGAACCAGGAAATCTAGACATTGCTCCATTGCCATTAATTTTGCCATATTGTTGGTGGCTCTTCCTAAATGGAAATAGAAGATAAAAAGAATACTTCCATTTTCATCCCTTAACACCCCTCCATGACTGACTGTGCTCGGATTGCCTTTTGAAGCACCATCAATGTTAAATTTCAGAAAACCCTCAAGGGGAGGATGCCAAAACTCTAGCTCTAGATCCAAGATTACAATCTTCCTGTCCAGACCCAGAGGAATAAGTCCCTGCAACCCTAACTGACTGAGAATTCTCAATTCTGTTATAGTAGGTGGATTCTTAGGGAGATTTCAAACTATAGTGCCAATCGTTTCCTGAAGCTGTTTTAAGATCTGATCATAAAGGCAATGGGAAGGCTTCTTTACATTCTTGAAAATTATATTGTTCCTTTCTTTCCAGAAATTCCAAATAATGAAGCTTAGCGTAAGGGCCCAAGCTGAGCCAAGAACTTCATTATCCGAAAAGTTTCTTCTCCAGTTGTTTAGGGTGTTGATAATGCTCCCTTTGTCTCTGTCAGACTGTTGGAAGATGGTGGTAAAAGAATCCCACAACCTGGAGGTAAAAATGCAATTGTTGAGAAGGTGCTCCATTGTTTCCTCTTGGGCTTCATAGAGCTGGCATCTGGAAGGCCCCAGGACACCCCTCTTCCGAATGTTATCCCAGGTCAAAATTTTCCTATGCAGAACCAGCCACATGAAGAGCTTAATTTTCATCCAACCTTGATGCCTCCATAGGTTTTTCCAAATCCTGTCCGGAGCCTGGGAATCTAATTCGTGTAGTATGAGTTTTGCTTCCTTAATATTAAAGGTACCTTCATTGTTGTTGCCCCATCTCAGCTAGTCATGCCCCCTGACACTGAAATTTTCCTTTGTTCTAACACATTCATTAGTGTCTCAACTTTGGCTTTCAGGGGGTTGTCATCCCTGAAATCAAAGTTCCTCCAGGTTCTCCATTTTCCTATACTGTTGTTTTGATCCCAAAAATCTTTTAGCTTGGATAGCCCTTTGGTATCTGCCTCTAACTTGAGATCCTCCAAGTCTTCTTTTAACAAAAAAGGTTCTTGTTGCCATCTGTCCTCCCAGAATAAAGGTAAGTCTCCCTCTCTAATTTCCCAGAAGCTGTTTTCTTGCACTAAGCCCCCGTTATCCTAGGCTTTATTCCAAATGTGTGATCCCTTTATATTACCATCCATCCTTATGTGATCGTTATTTTGCCATGAGCTAGCATATTTTTCCTTCCACATGATAACCCACTGAGCCTTTGGTTCTTTTACCTAGTGCCACCATAATTTTGCCCCTAAAACCTTGCTTAGAATCTCAGGGTCATCCAATCCAAGACCCCCATGGTTTTTAGGTTTGTAGATTTTTTCCCAAGCTACCAAGGTCCATTTCTTCCTTTCTTCCCCCTTGCCCCAAAGAAAGTCTCTTTGTATGTTTCTGAATTGATGCAGGACTCCTTTAGGTGTTGGGAGAACTGGTAGCATAAAGACTGGGATTGATTGGAGTACAGTCTTTGTAAGAATCAACCTACCAGCCAAGTTTAAGGATCTCATAGTCCATTTCCTGGTTTTATCTTGCAATTTATTAATCACTGGCTCCCAAATTCTCTTGTGTAAAGGTTTAGCAGTTAGAGGAATTCCCAAATATTTTGAGGGGAGAGATTCTCTTTGAAAGCCCAGAATTCTAGAGATGTTCCTCTGAATAGAAATATTAGTATTAAAGAAAAAAATCTTAGATTTGGAGAGGTTAAATTCCATACATGAAGCCATGGCAAAGTCACTTAGGATTTTTTTATACGCAAGAGCTTCTTTGACTGTGGGGATTCCCTGCAGCATGGTATCATCAACAAATTGTTGATGAGTCAAGGCCTGTCCATTGTCAGAGAGTTGGAGACCTTTGATTTTGCCAACTTCTTTTGCATGTTTGATAGACCGACCCAGTCCTTCCATCATGAGGATGAAGAGAAAGGGAGAGAGTGGGTCACCCTACCTGAGGCCTCTAGAAGGAATAAAAGTCTCCGAGGGAGAATCATTGACCAGAATAGAAAAGTTGGAAGAAGTAACCAGAGCTAGGATCCATCTCACCCAGTTATGATCAAACCCAAAAGCTATTAGAACTTTCCTGATATATGTCCAATTCAGCTTATCATAAGCTTTGGCTATGTCCAATTGCATGATCATTCCAGCCTTTCTATTGCTGGTCAGAGAGTGCACCACCTCGTGTGCTTGAATGATGTTGTTGAGAATTTTCCTTCCTTCCAAATATCCAGATTGTTCCACTGAAACTAGGGTAGGGAGGAGAGGTCTGAATCTATTGGCTACAACTTTTGATATTATCTTGTAAACCACATTGCACAAAGCTATTGGTCTAAACCTATCAGGGGTTTGAGCACACTCCTGTTTAGGGATCAGGGTGATGAAAGAGGTATTCAACGCCTTCAAAATAGTTCTATTCATCCTGGAATCTTCAACTACATTCAGAATATCCTGTTTGACAATATTCCAGCAAGCTTTAAAGAAATCTACATTGAAACCATCCGGGCCTAGCGCCTTACCATTCTGCATTTCTTTGAGAACCTCACTAACCTCCTCTTCAGTCACTGGCCTGTTAAGGTTGAAATTGTCCTCTCTAGACACCAGTCTAGGTATATGTCTAGTGAAGTCCTTGATGGAGTTTTCTCTTTCATAACAGGTTTCCTTTGCTATGCTTTGCAAGGGCTGAACTAGGACTGCCTCTATTTCTTCATGAGAGTTGAGAATATTTCCTCCTCCATCCTTGATCAAAGAAATCCTGTTATGAGCTCTATTCGCCATAGTGGATTTGTGGAAAAATCTAGTGTTACGTTCTCCTTCTTTTAGCCACTGAACTCTAGATTTTTGTCTCCAAAATATTTCCTCTTGTTTACATAAATTCTCCCAGTCTTGATGATATTTGGTGACTTGATCACTTCTGACTTTATCAAAGCCATCCTTGATACGGGCCTAGTTGAGTTCCTGCATTTTACCTTCAACAGATTTTTTCTTCTAAAAAATATTGCCATATTCATTCTTGTTCCAATCTTTGAGCCGGAGCTTGATGTGCTTTAGTCTTTTCTGAAGAAGGAAAATTCTAGTACCCTAAATATTCAAATCTTCTGACCACCATTTGGCAATGTTGCTGATGAAATCTGGGTGGGAAAGCCAGATATTCTAAAATTGAAAACGTCTGTTCCTAGGGGTACCAATACCCTGAACCTCCAGTTGGACCGACCAATGATCTGAGCCTCCAAAGGGGAGAATTATTGCTACCATTTCCTTGTCATTGAGCATAATGTCCTCTGAGATTATGAATCTATCTAATTTTAAGGCCACCTGAGACTCTCCTCCTCTTTTATTGTTCCAAGTAAAGATACCATTACTCGTTACAATGCCCACTAGTTTCATCAAGTTTGAAATGCCGAAGAGTCTTTACCTAGAACTCTGGTTCCCCTTTTTTTCTCCGAAAGTGATTTGATCACATTGAAATCACCCCCCAAGATCCATGGTATTCCTGCATATCTGTCTCTAAGGTTCTCCAGAGAATTTAGAAACCTAAGTTTATCATCCATTCTTTGAGGGCCATACATATTCGTTACCAAGTAGGTTTCCTTATCTCCCACAGGTTGAATGACCACAGATAAATAATCCCTAGATGCCTCAGCATCTATTATGCCAATTTTTGGGGGGTTCCAAAGAGTGGGTATTCCTCCTGCTGTATTCTCTGCTTTGACTTCCAGAAACTCAAATCGATTGAGCCATTTACTATGGATTTCTTTTATTTTTTGAATGGAGCACTTGGTTTCCTGGATGAAGATCACATACGGAGCTGCTTGTTTCATTCTATTACTTAGTAATCTTTGTTTTCTTTTACTACCTAGACCCCCGATATTCCAAGAAGTGAACTTCATAATTAAACATTTGTAAAGGGGTAATTGGATAGGTCTTTCATCTTACCTGAATCTATCATTATCTTTCCACATTCCATCAACAGCTCATTTTGCTTTTTTTTGCCTCTTTTTTTCCTGTGTTTCTGGGTGCTAATCCTGCTGTGGTTTTCATAGTTTTCACTCCTTCGCTGCCTTGCCTTTCATTGTTTCTTTGCCTCTCCAGCTCTTTGGTCTGGGTTTTCCATATAAATAGCTGCTGAACTCTATTTAACTCCTATGGAGGTAACTAGTCTATCCCTTCTCTAGTTCCTTTATTCAAGAAACCTTATAGATCTAGGTTCTCTTTCTCAAGAATCTCCTGTAGTTCATGGTCCTCTATTTCCATCTCACTCTGGGTCATTTATCACTCATCATAGTTTCTTTTTGTTTGTTATTATCTTTTGTTTGTTCATTGTCTTCTTCTTTCCCCTCCTCCACTGGACTTCCTCCTTTTGCCTGATCTGCTTTTGTTATACCTTCATCCTCTTCGAGAACTTGGAACCTATTCTAACTAGCTTGTTGCCCTTCTGATTTTTGTGTCTTTGGCCCTCTTTTGCCTCCTTTTCCTTTATGGGCCACTTTATGGAAGCTTTCGGTATCCTTCATTGTGTTATCTTTGCTCTTATTCTCTATTTTACTAAGAGGGCAGTCTCTGAATAGGTGCCCATGCTCGTGGAATTTGCGACATCTAAATGGAATATGTTCATAATCTACTGTTTGCACCCATTCTTCATCAAATACTTCCAAGATAACCTCATCCGGTAGAGCTCCAGAGAGATCCATCTCCACACATATTCTAGCAAAGGAAGTATACTTTCCCCTTCTAGTAGCCTCAGAAGCTTTGACAAAACGTCCTAACTTATTTCCTATGGCGGATAAGGATTATGTTTGCCAGTAATCAAGAGGTAGAGAGTAGAGTCTTACCCAAACCAGGACTGAAGTAAAAGTCTCTTGCTCCAGAACAAAATTTATCCATGGTTGCATATAGAGGCCTGCTGCAGCATAAAAGTAGGGCCCTCCTTCAAACACTCCGTCCTTATCTTCGATATTAGCAAATACCACAGTGAAGAAACCCTTAGACCCAAGATGTAGGTCAATGCTTCCTTTTGGTTTCCAGTGGTATTTAATCCACGTTTGTAAAGCTTTTTCAGTGGGCCATAAACCCATGAATTTACAAATGATTGCATATGTCTGCATGTGGTCCCTGTGCGCTTGCAGAGCAGGATCATTTAAAATGACTCTTGGTGTAACCACAGCTTTGGGTTTACATGGTCCCATTTGTGCTTTGTCTTTTGTTCCCTGTTCCTTGTCTTCTTCCTCATTTTCCTTAGTACTATTATGCTCCCTTGATTTAGTGCCATCTTGTTCCTCTTCGCTGTTTCTTTTCCTTCCTTCTGAAGGGTCTCTATCATTTTCCATTGGTTTTTTGCCCCTGCTAGCCACGACCTGCTTGTAGGAGGGAGTGGAGCTCCCTCCTTTGCGACCTTCCATGGAGAACAACCTCTGTAACAGTCTGTAACCCTAGTTATTCGTCTTGCGCTCCTCTCTCCGAAAAGGAATATCCCAAAAAACTCTACGTTCATGATATCATCAAATTAGAATGAAGATTCAGTAAATTCTGAAAACAACATTCAGAACTCATGAAGGTCATTATAAATTTTTGGTCATGTCTTTTGGCCTTACTAATGCACCTTCCACATTTCAAGATTTGATGAATTCCATTTTCAAACCCTTCCTTAGAAAATTTGTGTTAGTATTTTTTGATGATTTACTAATATACATCAACTCTTGGAAGGATAATGTTCAATGTGTTTGCAGGGTTCTCAAACTATTGGAGGACAAACAATTATATGCAAAAACCTCCAAATTTTTCTTTGGAGTACAAGAGGTGGAATATTTGGGTCATATTGTATCTCATGAAGGTGTTAAGGTAGACCCTAACAAAATTAAAGCCATTAAGGAATCGAAAATCCCCACAACCCTAAAGAATACTTGAGGATTCTCAGGTTGACAGGGTATTATCACAAAGTTGTTAAGAATTATGGGAGAAAAGTAGCACCTCTAGCAACATTACTGAAAAAGATTCATTTTCTTGGACTCTGGAAGCAACTAAGGCCTTTGAACATCTTAGAGAGGCAATGTGCCAAGCACCAGTCTTAGCTACACCAAACTTCATAAAAACCTTTATTGTGGAATGTGATGCCTCAGAAAATGGAATTGGTGTTGTTTTAATGCATGAAGGAAGACCCATTTCTTTTGATAGTCGTCCAATCAAGGGAAAGTATTTACTAAAACCTATTTATGAGAAGGAAATTTTGGCAATACTACATGCACTAAAGCAATGGAAACCTTACCTAATGGGAAGACACTTCAAGGTAAAAACAAATCATGATAGCCTTAAATACTTTTTGGAACAAAGATTATCTTTAGAAGAGAAACAAAAATGGGTCACAAAGATGTTGGGTTATGACTTTGAAATCATCTATAAAAAAGGGAAGAAAAATGTTGTTGCAAATGTACTCTCAAGAAAGGATGAAATTGTGGAAGCATTTCTCTGTGCCATTTCTATTATCAAACTTGATTGGATAACTGAAGTGAGGGATGAATGGAAGAATGATGAAGAGTTGTGGACACTCATTCAAAAGTTGCAGCAAGACCATAGTACATCTGATACATTTATCTGGAAAAATGATTCATTATAGTACAAAGATCGCTTATATCTCTTTAAGAATTCCCAACTAAAAAAAAAGATTCTTTTGGAATTTCGCACCTCCCCCCTTTGGAGGGCACTCAGGATCTTTAAAAACTTACCACATGGTCAATAATTTTTTTTTTTGAGATGACCTTATCTGATATTCAAATTTTTGTGGCGGAATGTTTGGTTTTCCAACAAAATAAAGTTGAGACAATTAATATCCCAGGTCTTTTACAACCTTTAGCCATTCCATGTCAGCATTGGGAGGAGTTCTCAATGGATTTTATCACAGGTTTACCCAAGTCTGAAGGAAAGAGTGTCATCATGGTGGTAGTTGATAGAAATACTAAATATGCACACTTTTTTGCAATATCTCATCCTTTTAAACTCAATACAATTGATACTAGATTTATGGAAACAATTCAAAAGTTACATGGAAACCAAAAGATTATTGTAAGTGACAAAGATCCCATTTTCACTGGAAATTTTTGGATGAAATTATTTTCTTGTCTTGGTACTCAATTAGCTCATAGCTCATATTATCTTCCTCAATCTGACGGGAAAAGTGAGATAGTGAAAAAATGTTTGGAAGGATATCTTCATTGCTTTGTATTTGATAAACAAACACAATGGGTCAAGTGGTTACCTCTGGCTGAATGGTTGTATAAAACTTCCTTCCATACTGTAGTGAAAATGATCCCATTTATGGCACTTTATGGATATCATCCATCGTCCATCACATCATATTTGAGAGAAATTTCTAAGGTTCAAGAAATGAAAGATCACATCGAGCATCAACAACAAGTTCTCCAACTCTTAAACGATAACCTCACTCTATTGCAGAATCAAATGAAACAACAGTTAGATCAACATCATAGTGAATGAAGTTTTTATGTAACCAACTAAGTATTTTTAAGGCATACAAACAAATGTCCGTCAAGTAAGCTAAGAAGGATAACAAATCATCACCCAAGTATTATGGTCCTTACAAAGTGTTGCAAAATATTGGTACTATGGTATACAAATTGGAGTTGTCTGCCTCTTCCCGAGTAAACCCAGTTTTCCATCTCTCATGCTTAAAGAAAGTTATTAGTGACAAGCTCCCAGTTCAAAAAATATTGCAAGAATTTGACGAAGAAGGAAAAATCATATCGGAGCCTGAAATAATCACGGAAACAAGAACCTCACAACTACGACATCGTACAATTTCATAGTATCTCATTAAGTCAAAGAAATTACCCATTGAAGAATCCACATGGGAAGATGAGAATTTTATATAGAAACATCCAGAACTACTCAAGCGTTGAGTACAACACTGACACATTTTTGAAGGAGATGGGCATGTTAGGTCCCTATAATAGTAGTGTAGCCCCCTTATTGTTATTGTTGTTCCCCGTAGAAGCCCACTATTGTTATTATTATGCCCTTACATTATTATTGTTATGTAGGGTATATTGTGATTTCTTAGACTCCTATATATACGAAGGAGGTCTTGTCATTTGTATCATCAAAGAATTGTTCATTTATGTGATGTAATGGAGGTTACTAAAATATTATGGTGACAAATTTGCTATATACCACATTCAAAATAGAAGCAAACATGTATCACAAACAAAACGCTCAAAAGTATCTGGATGAAAGACCAATTTGTATGGGAACTAGATATATAAGTATTTTGTTTATATCAATTAAGCACTTGGTTGTATCAAACTATCTTGATTACTAATTACTTACCCCTTGCTGGTAAAGTTTTCTATTGAGTGCACATACTAAGTAAAATCTGTTTTGTTTTAAGGGCTACAAGGATACATGGGTTTGAGGGGGTGAATGCTTGCTCTAATGAATTCTTTCCTGTAATACGCATCTCATATCTTTTGAATATTTTTCTAGTCAAGTTCTCTCTGTGTACTTGCGATGCAATGTTCTCAAAATTAGTTCTTTAGATTTTGATCCATGATTTCCTTTTGCCTTTCATTAGCAAGTGGTACATTCCATCCTTGCACAAGCACATTGTTCAAGCATGAGGCAATTTTTGCTCATCCAACAAGAAATAAAAGAGAGTAGAGTCTAAAATATATATGCAAAAAAATTCAAGGCAATACCCTTAAAAAAAAAATGAAATTTTAAGATTGCAATGCTCTAGACATATGTTGAATTTTTGAAAAATAGGGTCTTCAATCCTTCAAGGGATATTTTTTTCTTTGATAATTCATGCATGGATTTTTTCTTTCTTTCTCAAATATGTATATTTCCAAGTTCTCTGCATTTCTCTTCAAATATGATTATTTAAACATTTATTTTATTTGTTGTATCCTCAAGATTTGATGAGCTTTATGGTTTTAAAGGAAATTATCTTTTGAGTCTAGTAGATCTAGGTTGAAGAAAAAAATATCCATCACATATGCACCTTTTTCGACAACACAATTTTATACTAAAATTCATCCATTGAGTTTACTGCCCAAGCCATGTTCCTTATCAAAAAGATTTTTTAGTTGTTTATAAAATTAACCTTAAGCTCCCTTTGCGCCTTCATTTTTTGAATTTTTTTCACTCCCACGCCTTCGCTGAGCATAGCTCCTTTTGTTGTTTGTCCTGATGAACCCTCCGGAATCTGCTTCGTAGGGGGTCTGCTTCCCTCTCTCGGATCCTCCTAGCGTTTTTTCCTCAGCATCAACTGATCCATCAACTTCAACTTTCTTCTCCCTCATATCTTCATCGGATCCTCATCGTTTCCACCCTTCTATTTCAAAGTTTGTGAAGAAACTCGATGAAATCCCTGAAATAGAGTTGCCTCCTACCCTTCCTCACAAAGCTTCTCTCTCCTTGGTTGGGTGCGGATTGGTTGGTCAGTTCACTGGCCTTTGGTCATCCCCAAAGGCAGTCCAAAAATGGGTTGACATAAAATGGGTGGATAAGACCCAAGGGAAAATCTCCATTCGTTTTTGTTGTAGGGGATTCTTCATGTTTTACTTCGAATCTAAAGAAGACCGAGCCCTGATTTTCAAAAACGGGTCATACTTCATCGATACAAGGGGTTTATACCTAAAAGATGGACCCTAACTTTGATCTTAAACTCGATTTACCTAATGTTGTTCTAGTCTGGGTATGCCTTCCCCGTCTTCCTCTTCATTGTTGGGGATTCGAATCAATAAAGACTATAGGAAATGCCTTTGTGAAATACATAGACAGAAGCGAGCCAAGGGAAAACCTATATGACTATGCAAGAATCAACAGTTGGACTACAAACAAATCCCCTTAAAATTCAAGGTATGTCATGAATATGGTCATTTTGCAAATAGATGCCCAAAAAAGTGGTTGAAGAATCTACAGAAGCTCAGGAACCACAATGGGAAACAACCAAATGAAAAAAAATAGGAAACAAATAATCAAAGAATGTATCATCATCTATACCTGGCCCCTCTCCTCCTTAATATCCCTCTTCTCCCCCCCGCTCACCCTCTTTCCTCTGATCCTCCTTTTCCCTCCTCCTCCAACCCTTTCTCCACTTTAGGCCCTCTTGAGGATGGGGAGATACCCTCTCCTTCATTCCCCTCCCCTCCCCTTCTTCCTCCCACTGAACTCCCTCTCCCCTCCCCTTTGTCCCTTTGCCCCCCTCGGAGTCCCCTTTCTCCCTCCAATGGCAGAATCCTCACCAGAAACAAAGCAAAAGAAACTATAACACTCGAGATTACCAAAAAACTAGGAAGAAAATCAAACAAGGAGATTCATGATGAAGCTGCCCAAAAAGACATGGCATTGGGAACACAATATCTTATGGAAACATATATAGTTAGAGGAACAAGAATGAAATATAATCAATAACAGGCAATGAAAGGTAAGGGACCATCCGACCCATCGCAGAATAAATAATGAATTTGGTCTCTTGAAATAGTAGAGGGATCGATCACTTTTCCAAAATCAATGCATTGAAGGACATAATGAAGACTGGATACCCTGAATTTTTACTACTTCATGAAGAAGAACTAAATTTAATCATTCAAAAAATTAAAAACTTTGAAGGAATAACAATAAGCTCCAGAGGTTCGTAAGGTGGAATAAGTACTATGTGGAATCAAACCCATTGGGACTTCTGCAAATCAAAAAAGAAACAACACAGGATTAGAACATAAATGAGTAACAAAATCATTGAGAAGATTATAGTAATAAACAACATCTATGCTCCCACTCACTATAGAGATAAGGAGGCTTGCTGGCAGTCTCTGGAAGAACACCTCGAAGTAGAAGAGAATCGAAATATAATAGTTGCAGGGGATCTCAATGTGATCCTAAATGCAAAGGAAAACTGAGGGGGCTCCTTCTCGGCCGATCCAAGCAGAGAAAGGCTTGAAAAGATAATTGGGAACCAAAACTTGATGGATGTTGTACCTAAAACCAAAATTTTCACTTGGATCAATTGCAAAATTGGTCTGAGAAATATCAAGGAATGTTTCGACAGATTTCTTGTCAATCTTAGCCTCATCCCAAAATATTTCCCCATCTCCTCAGAAATTCTCTCATCCGTTGCATCTGATCACAATCCCATTTCCTTTACTTTTGTCTCCCCCTCGATCATGGGGCCTCTCCCTTTTCGATATGATCCCATTTGGTTCGCTTTTGAAGAAGCCAAGAAATCGGTGGAATCTGCTTGGAAAAATTGCATTAGTGGATATCCCTTGTATGTTTGGGAATCCAAGTTGAAATTAACGAGATCAGCGATCAAAATCTGGGCTAGAAAGCACTATACAGAGCCCATGCAAAAGAAAAAGTAACTATAATATGAGATGGAGAAAATTCCAAAAATCATGGACAATGGAGAAGAAACAAGAGATCTGCAAACCAAGGAAAAGGACATCTATTGGGAAATTTACCAATCTCATCGGAGAGAGGAGGAAAGCTGGAGGATAAATTCAAGAAGCCTGTGGATTAAGGAAGGTGATAAGAATATGGTCTTCTTCCACAATTATCAAAAAGAAAGAAGAATAAGGAACCACATTGACACAATAAAAGTGGATGGAAGTACATAACTTAAATATCAAGAAGAAATTAAGGAAGAGGCCTTTCAACACTTCAAAAGACTCCTATCAATCGAGGAAGAACCCAACAGTTACGAGAGCTTTCTAAGGCACATTCCAAAACTAATGCTTGAAAGTGAAAAACTATCCCTCACAAAGTTAGTTGAGGAAGAGGACCTAATCTGAGCAATCTGGAGCCTCCATCCCAACAGTTACGAGAGCTTTCTAAGGCACATTCCAAAACTAATGCTTGAAAGTGAAAAACTATCCCTCACAAAGTCAGTTGAGGAAGAGGACCTAATCTGAGCAATCTGGAGCCTCCATCCAGACAAAGCACCTGGGTCGGATGGCTTCTCCATCTCTTTCTTTCGATCTTTTTGGGATCTCATTAATAAATACCTTCTAAAAATGATTCATTGGGTTCAAAGGAAAAAAAATGGGAGGAAATACCACTTCAACTTATCTTGCTCTTATTCCCAAAGACTCAAGACCTACCTCCTTTGACCATTTTAGGCCCATATCACTATGCAACTCCTCTTACAAAATAATCACCAAAGTAATGGCCAACCGCCTCAAACTCCTTCTTCCCCAACTGATTTTCGAAAATCAGGGTGGATTTGTCCCCAATAGACAAATTGTTGACAACAACCTCCCTATCTAAGAAGCCATCCACTCAAGCCAAACCAGTAAAGAGAAATTATTTATTCTTCAATTAGACATGGCCAACACCTTTGACAGGGTTAGACACTCTTTCCTTCTGGCTGCCCTCCACAAATTTAGATTTGCAAAAGAATTCATCTATGTTGCCAGGAAACGTGGGTTCAGGGACGGGTACGGGGACGGGGACGGGAACGGGGACGTCATTTTTTGAAATAGGGTGCGTGGGTTCGTCGGGGGTATATTATAATTTATATATATAATATATAAATATTATATTTTACAAATTATAATATATGTGAAATTGTATATTTTTCAACTTTAAACAAGAAAACTAAAATACTTGTGATTTAAACTTTAGATATTTAAGCATGCACATCATTGAACATTCAACATTCACAATGAAATTTCAAAATTTCTAGTGTTATATCAAGTGTGAATTGGAGTTTACATATTAATAAGAATCATGATATATGTCCATTGTCATTCTACATTCAAAATTTGCCTTAAGGCATCTCCAAACAAAAACTAGGAAATTTTAAAATACTAAAATAAAAATAGCTAATAGTGAACAATGGCTTCCTCAAGCCATGTCATCAACATCACTCAGATCTTCAGTTAGCATGCTCTCCAGGTAGGAATCACTCTCATCTCGAGGCTCTTTCTCATCCATAGCAACTGGAGGTAGCTCAATAAGGCCATCTGGTTGTATCTCCTCACCCACACACATAACATCATCTGTGTATTGGTCCCATCTCTTGAAAGGACCCTCCTTGTAACGTAGATCTTTTCGAGATATGAGACAAAGTGTGCTATGAATGTACACTAAGTTCTCTGCCTTCTTTGAGCCCAACCTATTTCTCTTTACTGAATGGATAAAGACATAAGTACTCCAATTCCTCTCGAAAGATGTAGAACTAGCTACTTGGAATATTAGGGGAAGCCCATTAAATTAATTAAAAATTAAAAAATTAAAAATGAACTCCAAAGAACCCGATTTTGGGGTTCCAAGTACCCATCATCAGGGTTATTCGTACCTGTCAAGACAAAAGAACCCAATTTTTTTTAATGGAGAACCCGGTTCTTTATAGAAGAACCCGGTTCTTATGGGTTCTTCTCAGAAGCACCCATCCAAGAATCCGGTACTTGGGTTCGAGAACCCGGGACGGGTTCGAGAACCCCACCCCCGGGTTCGGGAACCCGTGCAACATAGGAATTCATCGATCTTATAAAAACTTGCATCCGCAGAGCTTGGATCATGCCTCTAATCAATGGGAGACCTGGGAATTTTTTTCAAAGCACCAGAGGGCTTAGGCAAGGCTGCCCAATCTCTCCTTTTCTATTCATTCTGATGGCAGAGTGTTTGAACAGAAATCTGGAAAATTACCGACAAAAGGGTCTTATAACAAGGATTCAATTCAGCAAAGGAACAAAAAATATGAACCATTCACAATTTGTTGATGATACACTTCTCATGGGAGGAGCATCCTGCATTGTAGCTAGAAGATTTAAAAAAAATGGATCAATTTATGGAGCTGTCAGGAGGCTCCATCAACAAGCTCAAGAGTTGTATCTACGGCTGGAATTCCCCATTTGGGTCCTTCAAAGTATCTCACAGATTTTTGGTATTCCTCTCAGGGTGAAATGGAAACACTTTAAATATTTGGGAATGCCAATCTCAAATGGTTCATTGAAAACTGAGATTTGGGAAGATGCATTAGAAAAATTGAAGAGAAAAATAAAGCAATGGAGCATCCAATGGCTTAAATTAGCCCAGAGATCCATCTTGATCAAGTCTATCCTTTCTGTTATCCTATTATATCAATTTTCTATTCTCCAAGCTCTAGCGGGGGTTCAAAAACAAATTGAGATAATAACTATAAATTTCCTTTGGAAAGGAGGGAAAAATGAGACAAAAAATTTCAGTCTCATAAACTGGAAACAAGTCACATTAGCCTACGAAAAAGGAGGAATAAAAATAAGGCATCCCGACCTTATGAATCTTGCTTTAGGAGCCAAAATCATTTGGAGGCTTCTCTCTAGCGACGCCTCTTGGTGGAAGCAGGTTTTGGAATACAAATACATTAATGCTCCTTGTCACCATCTCCTCACTATTCAAATCCGCAACATACCTTGCTCTCATATCTGGAAACTCTGCAAAAAATCTCTTTCCTTAATCAAAGATAACACATCCAAAGTCCTTGGGGGAGGTCAAGATATTAATATTTGGAAAGACAGTATAATGGGAAATCCATCTATTTCTTCCTTTCCAGAAATCAAAAACATTATTCGGTGGCTTCAAAACTCGGGCATCACAACTTTGGATCAAATCTCTTCATGGAATTGACAAGACGATTCTTGGGAAGGTTGGAAGATCCTTGTTGTCCCCCTCGACCTTCTTCATCAAAAAAATCTTCTGCTGAGTTTACTTAAAGGATCAACTCCTATCAATTTTGAACAGAAAGATGGCTTCAAATGGAATCCGTTAGGAAGAGAATATACAGTCAAAACTAGATATGCCAAGATGCAAGAAGATAATCAACAATATCCCCTCATGGCACCTTTGGAGATTGGTCTGGAAAGCTGAATCTCTTCCAAAAATAAAAATATTCATGTGGAGAATGTTGAAAGGTAAGATCCTCACCGCGGACAACCTCAGAAGAAGAGGCATTTATGGACCCTCTATTTTCCCTTTTTTCTCTCAAGCTGAAGAAACAATCAATCATATCTTCCTATTTTTCTCTTTCTCAAGAAATTGTTGGTGTGATATGACCAATCCTCTTCTCACTAACATAAATCCAAACCCCAACATTTCAGAATTTATCGTCAACTAGAAATCCCATTATCCTCGTACTTAAAAAAAGGCTCATTGAAGCGCTTCTGGACAAACCTTCCAACATTTTTATGTTGGAAAGGAACAAACTCATCTTTCAAAATATAAATCCTGACAGTAGGAAGATCATGGCTAAAAGCCGAAGTTTGATCGCTGAATCTCTCCCTTCAAAAGGTAACAAAAAAATGGATCTATACTCTCTGCAAATTGAAGAGAAACAGTGGCTGGGCTTCGCAATAGATGGAATTCGTCTATACCCCCTATAAAAAAAAGCAAATATCAATAATGTGAGATGGAAGATCCAGTTTAAAAATTAAGAATTCGAAGACTGGATTTACTCCCAAACGAGGACATGTTTGTTCTTTAATGGGGCCTCAAAATCCGATCTTAGTCGTGCAGGTGCCAGGGGTATCATCATTGACTGTAACAGAATTGAAATCTCTTCCTACGAGTGGGGTTTGGGTCAAGCATCAAACAACAAAGCTGAGGCTTATGGCCTTCTTCTAGGAGTTCAAATTCTAAGGGAGTTCAAAATCACAAATCCAATAATAATTGGTGATTCTGCAATCCTTATTCAGCAAATGATTAAAAAGACAATCCCCTCCAATGCGGGCCTCAGACATATAATCTCCAGAATTCAAAATCATATAAGGAATCTGGGTGAGATCTCTTATTATCATGTTTTAAGGGAGAACAATGGTCGAGCTGATGAGATGGAAAATAATGCTTGTCTCAGACAACAAGGAGAATCAAGAATCAATAGAAATTTCTCAGTCAGACACATCCCCTGAATCTCGACACTTTCCTTTGTCTAAATCCTCTTCTTCCAAAGCTTTATGCCTCTCCCCTCAAATTCCCCTTTCCTTCTATCTGTTTCATTAAATTTCGTTAGCATTTGAGATTACTAGATTCCTGTGGCTCTCCTTTGGCCTTCCTTCTTTGGAAGCGCATTTCTCTTCGACGAGATTTCCCCTCCTTTCGATTCCCTGCGCATCCCTTAGAGCTTCTCCCTACCCCCATCTGTCTTTCCTTTCTAAAGAATATTTCTTTGATCCAATTTTATGCCTCCAAGCTTCCCTTTCTAAAGATGATCTCTCATCTCCTATTTATCTGTGCCTTCCTCTGTTTTCCATTTTCTCGTTGCCACAGAAGCGCAAGCTCTAGCGATGTATTTTCTTAGGCGTTGGATGGTCTGATTCACTTCAAGCTATGGAAACACTCTCTATTTAAACAAAAATTTCCAAAGATCAACTCGAATTGTCGGAGGGGAAAATCTCAATCAGGGAACAATTTCAAATGAACAAAAAATAATCTCGCAGCAGAAGGAAAACATGACGATTACTCAATAAGAAGCTTCAACGAGCAACAAAATTCAATATCAAGACATTTCCCTCCAACAAGTTCTAATCTAAATTTCTGGACTTTAATTATCAGTTATGAAATGTAAATTTTTGTTTCTCCCGAATCAGTTTATTAGGGTCTATAAGGCAAACGAGGTATGCAAATCAAGCAACCATCGGTTGTATATAAAAGAAGGAAAACAACACTCTTGGAGATCAAATCAGATCTCTGGACAAAAAACTCCATGTATCAAGGCTTATGCCTCCTATTTTAGAATCAATAGAACACGACCGACCTCGTTTCAAAAAAAATTAACCTTACATAATTTAGCAAAATATCTAGTGCTTGAATTGAAGAAAACTTATACCTATCCCGATGTTTTTATTATGATTTTCTAGCTTACCAAATTATTGTTGTAGGGATATTTGATAAGATGAGAGAAAATCCTTTAACAAATGCACCTTTTTATCATGTCCTATATGTTAAATTAAGAAAAATCCCTGGCTTCAATGCAACTTTTGGATTTAGAGAAAAACTTGACTATTTGATCAAATAAATAATACATTTATATAAAAAGATATAAGTGAAAAATAAATGGAAAATAAAACATCCATATGTATGGCCTCATGATCTTGTGAGCCAATTTGATGCAATTCATTAATAGAATAAAAATAAAATTAGGTAAAACCTTTATTTTAAATAAAAGAAATAAAACAAAACTAGCTATGCTATCTTTTCCTATTTTACACTAAGTAAACTCACAATTCCTGTGTAACCATGCATGTAGATGGTTCATGCCTGAAGTAGCTTTCATTTAGTGTGAATGGGAAAGTTTTTATGAGTACTTTGTAAATTGGTATGAAACACGGTTCACCCCAAATCTAGGTACATTTTACATAAATTTAAAAGGGAAACATGGTTGTCTAGGATTGAGAAATATAATCAAAATATGTTTGCATCCATGATGCCACCACATCAAGCATTTAGTCTAAAAATTTGAATCTTGTGCATGCATGGGCATTGAAACCAAGTTGAATTGTAACATTGTTCTTTGTGAATCAACATCATATATTTTTCTTCCTCACCTTCTTCCAATTGAGCATATTGATATAATCCTTGGTGTGGCTTTCTCATTACTACGAAGTCTTGAGATGTTCATTGATCACAAGCTTTTGGTTTATGTGAAAACATAGCATTACAATAATTTGTTATTCGAAATGGGTCAGATTTCTCATATGCATCAGGGATTTAGAAAATGTGTGCTATCAAAATCTTTACGAAGTAGAGTAGTAAGAGACTAATATTCGATCACTGTTAGTTTTGATACCAATGATTTTCCTTCAAGGATTAAATTTGCACTTGTTCCCATTTCACCCTAAAGGCAATTTTGTGAATAAAATATGTTCAACAATTTCGCCTACATTTCTTTGTCTTCAAGAATGTCATTTTATAAGAGGGTCATTTTTTATGAAGATCTTGACATTGTTCTTAAATCTCCACTAATTCTAAATCAAGAGACTTTCCTTCATCATGAATTTCATTCAAATCAAGGCAAGGGAGAAAGAATTGAGGGTACTCTTAGGGAAATTATTTTATGTAAAATTTTGAAATGTCATCATAACCTTTGGAATCCAATGCTTATTTGTTATCCTTAGTCAGAATCTTTGTGGGGACTCCAAGGAATTCAAGTTTCTTTGGTTTTAGGGGATTGCAGATTGGCGTTAACTTTTTATCTTCAAATCCACTAACATTTGAGATTGAGGAATTCATTTCTACACATACTTCATGTTCAACAAGAAGTAAAAATTTAAAGGAATGAAATGAATCCTTTTAGTTATGTAGACAAGAGAGTTAATGGGTATCTTCAACAAGAGTGTCAATAGAGTTTTCCCTGAATTCATTTTCCCTTTGTTGAATGAACAAAGTCTCATCATTTTCAGCTTCAACATCAACCAGATTTACAATGTCTAAGTTTGTGTATGCTTAAGACAACATGGAGAGAAAGTAATTAAAAGCATGAGGAACATGTTCATTAATTGTGAATTAAATGAACTTAAGCCATGATATATTTCCATATTGCAGTTCTAGAATTTGGACATCAAAATGAATTCATACATAGTGATGTTAGGGGAGGAAATGTCATAACTAGATTTCTCAAACAGATTAGCAATTAGCCTTATCGTTGCTTGATAACAAGTTTGTGATTTGTGTGCAATTCTTTGTTTGTTTGTGTTATTTTACAAGAGGAAACTTAATACACATTACATTAAACTAATATTTTAAGGATAACAAATTTTAATCCCTTTGCTTCATTTTTAGCATGCTTTTTTTCTTCATAACAAGAAGGAAACAAATTTAAGAGGCAACTTTTTAAAACTTTTTCAAGAGTTAGAATTGTTTCACAAGTTTCATAGAAATCAATTATTCATTTTCTTAAAATAAACACAACCATGGTTTGTGGAAGAGTGCACACATACAATTCATACATTGGTATAGTTGAAGGTTTTTGGTTATCATGGAGGAGATAATAAGCCCACCGATATCATGTGCTATAATAATGAATAGGTTTTGCATATTCTAATTGCATACCATCAAACTTTAGGACCACTTTTTGTTAACAATAATTTGTGCCATAAACATTTTCAAATACCATTTCAAATTGAGGCCAAGTTTGAATTGTACAAATAGGTAAGACATCATACTAGCTTGAAACTTTATCTTCAAAAGTGAAAGAAAAAAATCGATAGGCTACATATTTGTGAATTACATTAAATAAATGCAGTGTAGATTCATATTTGCAAATATGATCAAACACAATATTGTTTCTTTCACCATGGAATTTGTGCACGAAATGAACCACCTTTCTTTGGAAGTCATACAAAGGTCCTTGCAAATTAAAATTGGTGTGGCCTCCCATGCAGGGATTTGAGATTAAGCCATAAAAAATGCATGGAAAGAAAATGTAGCTCTACACAGTGACACTTGTCATAACCCTTCTAGCATCAAAACTATTGATAAGGTTGAATGACCTAGTGTAATATGTACAGATTCTTCCCAATGAAAGGTCACAAGTAGACCTTACATTATTTGGAATAGGGAATCTATTTGGTTTATGGCCTAACCACATTCAGATGGTTTTTTTTTTTTTTTTTGTAAATCGGGTTTCACCAATTGCAGCTTGGTCCACCATTTATGTAATTTTGAATGCAATAAATGAGATGTAAGTAATTTAATATACCTAGGTTGAATAACATAAACGATGAGATAAACATATCATCAAATATGTTACTGCATTCAACCTTTAGTAAAAGGTTAAGAAAATAAAAACAATAATCTAAATAACTAATTGTATGATAGAAAAATTTGGTAATGATCAACTAACTATGATACTATGCTTAAGGCTAATAGACAAACAATTTATAAGATAAACAAAATAAACAAGTTGCTTGTAAGCGAGAAAGTTTGTATTATAAAAGAAAAGTCTTATAACATTCCAAAACTCAGTAAATCAGTCAAAAAATTTCCATAAACCACACATTTTGGAACTTAAGTTTGTCTCCAAAAATATTAGCCAACAATGGACTCCCATTCATTAAAATTTCGTAGAAAATAAGACAATATGAATAAGAAAAAATGTCTTTTTTTCTATCAAGTTATTGAAACTATACAAGAGGGGAGCTAATGATTTTGACTCTCTCCATTTGGCTTTCTAGTCCACTTCGTGGTCATTCAATTACTTTGCTCAACTACCGTTTTTTCCACCTAAATTTTGTTTCATCAACACTAATTTGTTCTTTGTTGGTTTGATTCCATTCTTGACAAGTCAATTGTCATTGAACACTTATAAATCTATTAATCAGGGGACATTGATGTATTCCCATTGTCAATAGCAAGGGATCCTACCAGTAGTGACTACAAGTCACAATGGATTATAGAGTTTCTAAATATCACTCCTAGAGAAAATGATTCAAATTCAATGGGAAGAGATCCATTGGAAGGAGGGACTTAAGGCATTTCCCATCATTCAATGTGAGTGGGCATAAGGAAAATGATTTGAAAGTATTAGACAAAAGTTGGAAGAACACACCACTTAGTACATTTTTTGCATGCACTAGATGAATAATGCATGGAAGAAATACTCTCAACAATGACTAATAATGAAATATGTTGATAAAGGCGAGGAGTTCCACCAATTATGAAAATGGAAACCAAGGTACAACATGAATCCCAATGCATGAATAGAGGTATACACATTGAACATATGGAAACCACTCAATCAACGAACATTAATGAAATGACATCTACTAAGCATAAGATGACCTACCAATGATGAAAATAGGCTCAATATGCTATCAAATTTAAGCCAAAATCCTAGAGAAATGTGTTGTAGTCGATAAGGGATGACTTACCAATAAGAAGTTAATGGAGACCTTCCACATTGGCATGAATAAAGAAAAAAGATATGATGAAACTAATAACAAATTGACAACCAAGAAGTCAAATTTGAGGAATGGCTGAAAAGGGGTAAAGACAACCTTTGAATATAATCACAACACGATAGTGACTTAAGCAACACTTGACACAAAGTGGAACAAAGACATAATTCTGTGACATAGGAGACATCGATAGATTGTCCATAATGAATAGAAGAGTAACCGTTTGGGAGAGTTATAAACTCAAGTATTAAGGTTCATCTTCCTAAGGACATACAAAAACCCCAACTTGTTGAGCAAAAAACTCAAAATCTAGTGCTTTGTTCAAGGGAAACATAACTCAAGATTACTACCACCAAAAGACTAAAAATTGGTGATTTGTTCAAGGGTAACATAACTCAAGGCTGTTTCCACTAAAAGTGAATATATTTATTCTTCCCCACACCCCCACTCCACTCTCCTTTATTTTTCCTTAATACTTGATTTGATTTTATTTTTGTCTTTTCATGTTATATAAAAGCTTGAGAAAAAATAAAATAATGCTAAAATATAATGGAGGAAACGAGTGTTATGAGGTAAGTAGTCTAGTTCCAAGCACATGTAACATACCTATGCAAGATGCCATAAGGATGTATAGGATATGGGAAATCATTAGATTGTTTCCTCTATGGATGGTGTTCTAGGCTACATGCTCAATAAATGCAAAGGAAAGCAGCTAAAGATAATGCATTATCAATGGATAGTAAATGAAAACTATAGTTGGCACTAGTCTTAGAAGTGTAAGAAACAATATGCAAGGCAACAATACAAATCAAAACATAAAAATGGGAGCCTCATGGGAAGTGGCCAAAAATAGGTTGAGAAGAAGTCATTTGGCATCATTGGAAAATCATGGTAGGGCTAAGAGGGTTATGAGCCTATGGAAAACTTTATCATGGTAACCAAAATGAAAGTGAGGTACTAGCTATGACATCCATGATCGATAATATCATTAAGAAAAGTATGAACCTTTAAAATAGCGAGAAGGCTTCATCTTGCAACTCGGTAGGGTTGATTCTAAAGCAAAAGATGAGCATGAAACTAGTGACACATAATGCAAGGTAGAAAACCTAACCTATATGCTAGTTTAAGTGTGTTACATGTTAGATCATATCATGGTGGACCAAATCGATGAAAAATGTCACTTAAGTGACCTTAGAACTTTTTCACATCTAAAAAATAAAAGGAGAATCTAAAATGACCATGTTAGGTTTGAATATGACAAAATGGCTCATAAAAATGACTAATAAGCAATTCAAACTATATCAAAGTGGGTAATTTTTATTTCTAAGTGAAAATGTGAGTTTTTACCAAGTTATTTTCGAATTTTTACCAAACTTATGATTGTAGCTCAAAAATACCATGTACTTTAGCTAGAGATTATGGGAGTTTTCATCATCATATTTTAGTTTCATTAGATTTATATAAATCATCATCCCTACCTCTGTTATTTGATCCGTTACATTTCATTTTTCTTTGAAATTTTGCTGATGGGGACCTCTTTCAATGAAGGGAAGGCACACCC
The DNA here is from genome assembly GCA_031772625.1 of Pinus tabuliformis. NCBI lineage: Eukaryota > Viridiplantae > Streptophyta > Pinopsida > Pinales > Pinaceae > Pinus > Pinus tabuliformis. The sequence goes on from CM062807.1 coordinate 142,755,443, forward strand.
ACACCTTTCCTTCACATAGGAGGGTTGTATGTGGCCCTCCACATGATTTTCCTTGAGAAAATTCACATGTACATGCACCTATCCTCAAGGAAAGGCACATGTACCCACTCAAAATGCCAAACAATGATTTAAATTGTAACATTTTCTCTTGAAAATTGTAGATGGCTATAGTTTGGTGAGAAAGAGAGCATGATAACCATGCTATAGAAGATCCATAGGCCATGAATGTCCTCCAAGAATGTTTCTTGCTAATTTTTTTTACCATTCCCAATTTGTATACGCAAAAGCAATTGCTACAAACACTAATAGGATAATGGGAACTAGAGTAAGAGATGTTCACCTTAGATGATGAACCCCTGAAGCTTGATCTAGAAAAAATATACTTCATTATAGGTCTATCTTGACATGGGGCACCTGTAAACTTAGAAGGATGAGGTCATGGTGGAGGTGCAATGACAATATAGGAATATGTAAACACATACTACTCCTTGAGAACTCAAGATATGGGCTCCCAAGTCTCGATAAAGAATATTTAGGACCTAAGTTTGAATATAATCCTCTCTATGATAGCTATATTGTTTGGTTCTACAACACTTCGCTGAGCCTTACACATATAGATATACTACGAGGTTGAGTTCTTGCATCCTACCATGTTTGAATGGTGCATTGGGCTCTTAATCGACATGAAGGCCCAAATTATAGATTATAAATATGGGAGTATTTTGTGCACATGATTCTTTGAGTGAGTTCCATTGATTCATTTATGCACTGCACTACCCACATCTAGTATACAAGAGCCAAATATGCTTTGGTGGGTGGATTTGATGCATATACTTGGGGGTGAGCATGTCACTAATGAATTTGATGATGATTTTGTTGATTAATGATTATACCAATTCATAGACATCAATGTATACGCATGTGTCACCTTATACTTCCAGAGAGATCATGAGTCGCTAATGCCTTTGGATTTTGTTTGGTGTGACATAAGTAAGTGAATGTTAGGGTCCTACCCAAAACCCCTCATGTAAGATAATTTACTAATGTATGAGGCCACCTTCCTTGAAAAAGTCCCACTAAATAGTTAGTTAATAGTCATTTATTGTAAAATGGATCCTCTTTATTGATAACACCGAAATTACTTAGTAGGACCTCATTATAAGGGATTCCATAGGTAGTTAATATTCTCTGTGAATAGATATGTATAGAGTAGAAGATTATGTAATGTTTTGTCCAAAAAAAATATTATATTTGGAGTTTTTCTCATGAAGGCTACCGCTTGAAGAGGCAAATGAATATAACTCTTTATTTTTTATTGTCAAGAGATATTTCTTAAGGTTTCTTTATTTTTTCTTGTATTTTTGGATTTTTCACTATATTTTATATGATTTGTTTGAAGTTTAGAATTAACTATACTACAAGTAGAATCATATATCTTTATTGGGCGTGAAGTGTAAGAACTTTTGGACACAAAGTGTGAGTACTTTTGTTTTGGCAGAAAAAAGAGGCCAACAACATTCAAGTTGATCTATAAAAAATCCTTTGTATGACTTGTAGAATTCAACCCAAGATTTGAATTCATCTTGAAAAAACCCATTTTTTATTTTCAAATTATCGAAATCAAACTCTAGGAAGTGGAGATATCATTGATTTAAAGCCAACATTTTTTAAGGATATTTTGGGGACGACTCTAAATTTCACAATTTGGATACCTTTTGATAGAGTGCATAGATTAAGGTCAAAACAATGGCAATAGATTTAGAGAAGCTATGCCACTTCATAATTAGGGCCATAATAGCCAATATGAGAAGTGAAATGTAAATTGTGATCATTTTACATTTTTGGCTTCAAACCCTACCTTGAAAAAGTAATCTATATTATAGTGATTTAAGAGTTTTTTTTCTTTGGTTAGAAAGCTCTCATTTAAAAAATAAAAAATAGAGATGTGTTTTGGCATCATTAAATAATATTATGATATGTCATTTAGTGGGTAAAGTTATAACTGGGGAAGAATATATAGATGAAATATGAGTGGATTAACATTGTTCAAAATCCTTACAACCCGTGTTGGTACCCCTTTGAGTAGTGTGACACCAAAAAATACTTATATATGGAAGTTCACTTACACATATTTTAAAGTATATTGGAAGTCCCTTAGGCATACCTGAAACTTGTTTTAGATAAACTAATTGATTTTCTTGTTGCTATAGTACATCGAGATCAACACCCAAGGAGATCACACTCTAGTAACTTGGTAGTTGAGTATTATGACTAAGGGCATGATTGAGCCTCCTTATTTAGTGTCATGTGATATTGGGCCAAGTACCATTGTTGGAACCTATACATATATGAAAGAGATATATCATATAACACTCCCTTCTCCGTAGGATCTGATAACCTTGTCAATATGCTCATTCATGGTGGATACCTCTGAAATCACCACATACCACCTCCAAAAAAAATAAAACCTCTCTCTTTACTTCCAATAGGTTGAATAGTTTGGAAAAATAGTGTCATAAGTTGAATTAGAAGTTGGATGAGAAATTTGAGGAAAAAATTACTAAACCTAGCCAACCTTGAAAGGATGTCGAATGAGAATTTTGTAGGTGAATTAACTCAAAGTATACCAAAGAAGCACCACAAGTCACACCAAGAAGAAAACTTCTAACTTAGGACTATGTAGCCACCCTCAACCCTCTTTAGGTTTGAATTGTTAGAAATAAAATCATAGAGCAATAAAATCAAAATGAATGAAAAAATAAAACATAGAATGAAATAATACAAATGAGACACCAATATATGTGGTTCACCCGATTTGACCTACGTCCACAAAGAAATATATATTCCTTCTTTTTATTCTTTCCAAAAAAATGATATCTCAATTACAATGATATCTCGAAAATGCATAGCCACCATACAATTCCATCATAAAAGGAGGGTTAAATTCTAGGTAAAATACCTTGAAAATAACTTCTATTGTTTCATCTACTACCTAATGATGAATGTTCCAAACTGACTATGAAATAAAAATATTTTACAAGGCATTTTTCCAAAAAAATTATCTTCAAGGGTGTTTCCCCCAAATCCCTACCAAGGGAGCTCTAAATAGTTATTTCCATCCCCCTTTGTACTCCCTAGAAATAATATTAGGGAGGAATCCCCCCTATACACCTTGTCAAGAACTAGGGTCATGTTGCCGCTGCTACAACACCCTCCATAATTTTCACCACATTCGAATTTTGGAGCCTACTACATTGTCATATCAAGTGTAGCCTCATTCTTCAAGTGTAATTTTATGTTGCTTTGTATGCCATAAGTGTTCTTGAATGATATCAATTGTCTTTGCATTGATTATATCATCTCTAGGTGCATTTCATGGTCGCAACATATTTTTGTTGTAAAACGACACTTTTTGGTTGAAGTCTCACACACTTCACTTGTTATAATTGAAGAACATGTATAGAGTGATGTTTTGGTGTATATTAATTGTTGATGAAGCTTTTATAAGTTCTATTAGTGATTTGGTATGTGTTGCATGTGATTCTATGTCTAGAACTCATCCTGTTCACCCCTTGCCTTATCACCCAAACTTAGAAAAATTTCGGTTGCAAAATGAGCTCATTAAGTCTAAGAGCACATGAATGCACTCTAAAGCCTTGATGGGAGACCCTTTGTTGTTCCTAAGTGTGCTATGTGCCCTCATTTAGAGTTGGGCGCACTCCCAAAGCTCAAACCCACTTCCTTGTTCCGAACTATGCCCTCCTTGAGCACACCCTGAAGGCCTTAAGCTCCACCCTTGAGCCTTCCATAATGCGCCATGTGCCCTCTTGACCCTTTGAGCACATGACTACACTTCAAAGGCATGAAGCTTCATCCTCCAGCATTCACACTTTCTCCATGTGCCCTCTTTGGTCTCTTGAGCGCATGAGCACACTTTGAAGGCACAAAGCTTCATCCTTTAGCCTTCGGACTTGCGCCATGTGCCCTCATTGGTTTCCTTTGAGTGCACTTCTTCGACCTGAAGGAATGTGCCCTCCTTGGTAGTACTACTTTTGCCCGAAGGAATGTGCCCTCCTTGGAGCACTCCTTTGACCTGAAGGAATGTGCCCTCCCTAGGAGCACTCCTTCAACCCAAAGGAATGCACCCTCCTTCAAGCACTCCTTCAACCCGAAGGAATGTACCCTTCTTGGTTTCTTATGCACATGAGCACACCCTGAAGGCACGAAGCCTCATCCTTCAGCCTTCAGGAGTGCACCCTCTTTCTCTTCCTTGATCGCATAACACACTTTATAAGCCCAGATCCTTCCCCTTTGTCCTTCGGACTTGCGCCATGCACCCTACCTTGACTATCTCTCTCTTTTGAGCACATTTCGAAGCAAAGAATCCTTGCCCATTCATCCTTTCATCCTTTCAAATTGCGCCCATGTGCCCGAAAGCCCCTTTTTTCCCTCTCATGTGCACTAAAAAGGCATGAACAAAAAAATGCATAAAACATGGTAGAATAGGAAATTTTCAGGCTAATTGGTTATTTTCATGAGTGATTGTGGACGCAGGTATCCCAGGGAACTCATGGCAAGTGTTAGAGTCGGCATAGTCATACCTCCATCAGAGATCAAAAACTCTTTATTGCATTTCATTTTTTAGGTGTCTCATACAGTCCATTCATCTGCATTCTGTTAGGGACATGCCATCATCTGGCGGTAGGAAGGGTCTTTTTACTCATGTCCCTCATGATTATGTATCTGTTGGTTTGTGTTTGTTTGTATCTGTTTTATAGTCATTTACAGTCATGGATGGTCTTTTGGTTAGCAAAGAGTCTTAGGTCTAGGGTTTCACAAATTTAGTCATTAAAGTGTCCAATAATGCCAGCAGACGCATGAGGGAGGTTTCATAATAAGTTTTCATCGTAAATTTCATCATCGCAATCTTTGATCATGACTTTTCTTCAAAACTCTGTTTTGAAGAAAATCATCATGTTGTTCTTTGTAATAAACTGCCATGTATATTTTCCAAGTTTTTCAGTTATTAAGGCGCAACCCTGGTCACCTTTGCCGAAATTCCAGCCATCTATTCCTGCAAAGCAGACAAAGTAAGTTCATCATCAGTCCTAAAGTCAGAGGAAACAAGAAAACAGAGTATATTTCAAAATGTGAAAGTGCCAAAGTTCTGCAACGTAAGCAATGGGTTTTGCAAATCAAAGAATCAAAGTCTAGGTTATAAAAGATATTTTTTGTGTTTCAACATCTCATCCACATACCAAATACATAAAAGAAGCCAAATTGAAACGTGGAGGAGTGAAGGCATTGTTTAAGGTCGAATTGTGTTTTGAAACCAGCTGCACAGCGCATTGGAGGAGGTTGCGGCGCACATAGGCCGCGCAGCGCATTGGGCCAACTTTCACCGTGTTAAATTGCACTGTCGCGGCGCATCCAGGAGGCGCGGCGCACTAGGTTTGTGCGCGACACACAGAGCCGACAGGCCAACTTAATATCCCTTCTATCACCAAAAAATCAAGCAATGCCATCCTTTTGCTCCAAGTAAGGTCAAATCGTCTTGCAATCACCTTTGATCAGTGTTTTGTGTGGTTTTATGACTAATTATGAGAATTTGAATATCAAACTTTAAGCCATAATCTCTTATTAAAGATTGCTATTTGAAGTTTTGTGTTGAAGTTTTAAAACATTTTTGGTGCCACTCCTCGCTTTGTTTTCACATCTCATGATCCCATTACTACAGTTTATTTCCTTATATCCCCTTATATACTTATTCCTAAGTTCCATTTTCCTATCCCTAAGTAACTTTATCCCTTATCATTCCTATTTTATATTTCATTCGTATAAAAATTCCCAAAATCCCAAGTTACTCCAACATTCAATGTTTGTCCCCTCCTCCAAAGTTTGTCAAATCCTCAAAGGGCAAACTACCACTTGGCAAGACTTCATTGTTCCCACTATCCCATTTTTACCACAACCCCTCATTTCCCTTTGGCACACATTTGGCATTGAAACAAGACACCAAGTTTTCATTTCTCATTTTCAACAAACCAAACATACACTTGGCATAGACTTTCAACACCATGGAGGCGGACACCGATACATTATATGACCAAGACAGTGACTTTACAACTGAAACTGCATGCACCAGGAGGGCACTGAAACGCCATAAAAGGGAGGATAGACTCTGAATCTTGGCCGAAGCCTCTTTGGCTGAGCATGATACTTGATGAGGCACCTTCAGTCCAAATTTCAAGGAATTTGGAGAAAATTTTGTCATTTTTTATTTTTTTGGTCACAAAACAGAGTTTTCTGCCCAACGCGTAGCGCCACTTGGCGCGCGCTTATGATTGGGACATCTTCTGGAGGAAAAATTGATATTTTTGGGTTTTTTATGATAAATTATGCATGCTCAGGAATGGCCGAGAGATTTCATCAAGTTCTGGGTGGCCTAAAGGGTCAAAAACACCTTGAAAATGGCCTTTCTGCCACTTTTTCCACACACAGGAAGCAGTCTTGGGAGATTGAAGTTTTGGACGGGCAAATGACATCCAAATCTAGAAATTCCACTTGGGTTGGAAAGTAGACAGGTAGGGATTTCCAACGAGCTATCTTGGGCTCAATTTGGACTTCAGGAAGTGCCTCAAAATCAGCTCCAAAGTTGCGCTACGCATAGAAATTTTGGGCGCGACGCATAGAGGATTTTTGCCTATTTTTCACTGTACAGCTCAGAAATTCGCCCAGTTTTGACTAGTTTCACTTTTTTCATGTAACTCTTGATCTGCCATGATGTAATTTGATGACCATGATGTAATATTGGCACATTTTTACTTGTTCTAGAATATTCATTCACTAAAAAGTGAAAATTAAATGAATGAATCAGTTTCCTAACATATAGAGGCAAGTTGTTTGATTGCCTAGATTTCAGTCCTTGTTTAGAATTGGTTCAAACAGCTCCTAGAATGATGAGCTCCGTAGAGGCAAGGGAATGAGTTTGGCTTGTCTATATTATGTAATTTCTAAGTCATTTTCATGGTTGGACACTTGGGATTGCTTGGCACATCATTGTACATTTTATCTCTGCATTTTTGGCAAAGGAAAGACCAGGGTTTTGCAGCACTTGTTGGGATCCATGTGGCTCTGTGTTCTGATGGTGTTTTTATCTATGTATTTGTAAGTTCACTGATGTTTATGTGTATCATTTTCCCTTCTCTTTTCTTATGAAATTAAACAAATAAGTGATTAAGGTAGAATCCATTGGACTGTTGTGCTCTGCCTTAAAATTTTGTTTAATTTTACATGTTTTCATCTGTTTGAGGAGGACTCTTGAGACTCGCTTGCCCTCCTTAGCTCCTCACCAGTCTGATGCATCCATTCATTCAATCCAAAGCATCAAAACAATTTTCCTTCCTTGCCCCAATCAGAACTCTGCAAAAACTGTGCCTCATCCCCGGACCCAAAATTGCCTTTCCCTTTGATCCAACAAAAACCCCCAAAATCAACCTCAAACTCCTTCATTTATATACCTAGCCTAAAATTAGCTTTTGTTTCAGTCATCTCAAGCCCCATCGATTATCATTTTCTGAGATTGACTCGGAGAGAGCCCTCTCCTGTCCTCGTAGGGCTAGCTACGAGGCTAAGCGTGGTTTGATGTGGACCTAGAAGCTTACCTTTTCAGCCTGAGGTAAATCTAGGCTCTAACAGCAAGCACACACGAGGAATATTGGGAAAAGAGGATAAACAAAGGAAGAATGAAAAGAACCAAGAACACACTTGAAACTTGATGATCAAAGCACCCCAAAGACTCCAAGATTGAAGACCCTTTGGAGGGTGAAAGCACCATGATCAGAAGATAAACAAAGAGAAAAGACAGAGTGGCATCTGTGTCACCACTGGAGAAAGTCCATGTCATCAGTCACTATCAGTCCCAATCATAAAAAATAGTGATATGTCAAGTCCCATCATATGATGATGTGGAGGTCATGATGTAGTGTTGTAATCATTGTAAAAGACAAATAAGTCGAAGTCCAAGAGTCATATGTGGAACATGAAGAGTTAGATAGTCATATATGGAAAAATATTGTATAGAAGTGAAAAGGTCATTTAGAAGTTCAAGAATTATTTAGAAGTCCAAAGGACACACTAGGGGGAGTCCAAGAGTCATGGGGGTAATCCAAGAATTATGAGGATATGAAAGGCCATTCCTCTTGTTATAAAAGAAACCTCATAACTCAAGCAAAAGGTTTTTTGAGGCTTAAGATTTGGAGAGCTAGTCTTGGCTTTTGTACTTGGTGTAGGAGAGAAAAACTAGTGTTCGCCATTGTAATTGTTGTACTTGGATCTTTCACCTTATAACTGAAACTCTATGAGCCAACACATTTTCATGCATGTATCACAAATATTTTAGGACTATTCTTGGGATGTTTACAGTATATGTTTTGTTCATATGTACCGGATACATTGAACTATATTAGTGGCTTTGATACCTATCTTATTGAATGTGTGTTGTATTTTCCTTAATATCGTTGTGTGAACTATTTCGCTAACGAATATTTTCATGCTCTCATGTGCCTCTTATAGGATAGTACTATTACTTTCCTCTTAGAGACTCACTTTTTTTTCTCCCCTAGTGACAGTTTCCTTTTACAACCTACAATTGGTGCTTCACAATGTCATCTTTATTTCTTATTCAAGGTTTGTGTATATAATCTCTTATGTTATCTTTTGAAACCAAGATGAACCTTTGAGTTGTGTTGGACGGTTTGATACTCAGGATGGGGCTCCTACACCGAACGGTGTGAGGTCTAATTGGGACTTCACATCGGGGAGACCCCCTATATGTTGGCGGTATCTAACACCGTCAACAGGTCCAAACATAGCTAAAAACACAACCTCTAAATCAGGAAGATAATTAGGCTCCACAACCAACAATCTCCATCTTGGACACTAATTACAGAACTCCACTTCTACTACACATGTTGTACTATGCTTCAAAATTTGGACATGGCTAGTTTCTCATCTTCATAATCATGCTTGAAGACCAACTAAAACTAAGAAAAAACTCAGTATCTCCCACCTTCATTAACATGTCTGCAGGGAATTTAGGCAGTATGTATCTTATCCAACTTCAACTGTTCCTCTTCTGAAATTGATCATATGAAATGGTACTTGAGTTGTATAATATTAGACTTAGAATGAAGGGATGATTTCTTTGCAAGATGATTGACACTCTTGTTATCACTATAAAACCTGTTATTATCCTGCTTCGTTCTGAATTCCTCCAGAACCTTCATAACCAAATCATCTCTTTAGTAACCTTTATAGTAGCAACATACTTTACTTCTGTTGTTGAAATTATAACAACCCTTTACAATTTTTAAATCCAAATTACTATGTTTCCACCTACAGTAATAACATACCCCGTATTTTTGCTTCTGCTATCTATATCATGTACCATATCTGAGTCAACATATCCTTGTATAATACTGTTTTAACCTCCAAAGCATAATTCCTAAGTAGCATTACTTCTCAAATACATGAGAATCCACTTTACTACCTTCCAGTGCTCTTTACATAAATTGTTCATATACATGCTCACAACTCGCACTGCATGTGCAATATTTGTCTTTGTACACACCATCACATACATCAAGGTACCAACTCATGATGAATATGGAACCTTGGACACGTATTCTATCTCCTCTTGTATCTTGGGACACATCTTATTCAATTTTAAATGGATAGACAAAGGTGCACTAACTAGTTTTTCATTTATCATTTAAATATTTCCAACATATTTTATATATACTCACTTCAAGATAAATGTTAATTTATGATTTTTCCTATCTCTTATTATTCTCATACTAAGAATTTTCATTGTAGTACCCAAATCCTTCATAGCAAATGAATTAACGAATTTTCTTTTGAGCACATTTATATCATGCATGTTAGAACCTACAACATGCATTTCATCTACATGCAATAACAATATAATATAGTCGCCATTATCTATTTTCTTAAAATAAACATAGTTTTCAAACTAACATCTACCATAATTGTGTTCTATCATAAACCTATTAAACTTAAAATACCAATTCCTTAGAGCTTGCGTTAAACCATACAAGCTCTTCTTCAATCTACATACTAAGTTTTCCTTCCCTTTGACCCCACATCCCTATGGTTGTTGCATATAAATATATTCCTCTGAGTCCCCATGGAGAAAATTTGTCTTTACATATAACTACTCAAGATGAAAATATTCTACTACCACTAAACATAAAATAGTTCTAATTGAATTCATGTTTACAATAGGAGAAAATATTTAATTAAATATATACCTTTCTTTCGTGCAAACCTCTTTACAAAAAGTGAGGTATTTTATCCATTTTTATCTTCTTCCTTCAACCTATAAACCCATTTATTATGCATACTATTTTACCTACAGGCAATGGGACCAAATCCCAAGTAAGGTTTATGTAGCAAAGAGTTCAACTCTTCTTTCACACCTTGCTCCCATTTATTTTTGGTCTCTATCTACATTACTTCATCATATCTTTTTGGTTCACTAGAATCAATCAACAATACATAATAAAATGAAGGAGAGTACCATTTAGTGGGTCTAACCTGGTTCATCTTCTAACAACACTTATAGGAGTCTAAGGTACCTATTGTTGTTATTGTTGTTGAACATTTTGTTTTTTTGGCACATAGGACAACCAAATCCCTTTCCTAGTTGTCCTCCTCACCAAGAAAAATGGTAAACTGAGCCACCAAGTCTTTAGAAAACAAACTCACACCGACAAATATCTTCACTCAAATTCCCACCACCATCTAAAACAAAAAGTAGGCATCATCAAAACCCTAGCTACTAGAGCTTCTAGAATCTCTGACCCCGAACATTTAGAGGAAGAACTTAACTATCTCTACAAAGTCTTTAAAAACAATGGTTATCAGAAAAAAAAAAAAAAAAAAAAAAAATAAATAAATAAATAAATATATAAATATATAATATAATAAATAAAAATAAATAAAATTATCCAAAAAATTAATTAAAGAAGACACAACCAAAACTCAAAAAAGAAAATCTCTTGAAAACCCTAAAATATCCTTACCCTATATAAAAGGAACCACTGACAAAATTGCTAGAATTCTCACCAAGCATAACATCATGGTTGCTTTCACTCCCCCAAACACCATTAAAAACATGCTTGATTCTGCCAAAGACTTAATTGACCCAAAAAATCACAAAGGAGTATACTTTATTCCCTGTTCATGTGGGAAAGTGTATATAGGTGAAACAGGGAGATTCGTGGGCATAAGGTTAAAAGAACACATAAATGATATTGCAAGAAATAGGTCGGAAAAATCAGCCCTAGCAGAGCATGCATGTTCTTCCTCACACTATATTTGCATGGAACATGCAAAATTAATTCACAAAGAGGACCATTATTTAAAAAGAAGGGTGAAAGAAGCCATTGAAATTGAGAAATCTTCCAACAATATGAACAGAGATGATGGGCTAAAACTAAGTAATACCTGGAAACCCTTATTAAATAAATATAAAACTTAATTAATAATTAACAAACATTCATAAATAAATTAATATTAAACCTAATTATAATTAATACCCTATTTAATTTTCTCATTTAAATAAAATTAATTAAAGTCTGAATAAATAAACCATTAGCATTAACTTTAAATTTAAATGTAATAAAAGGAATTTAAACTTTAAATTTAAAAGTAATGATAGGAATTTAATCTTTCAAAATTTCTTAATTTGAGATTGATATATTCTTTAAATTTATCATAACTAATATTTATATATTTATATATAATATCATTAATAAATCCAAAAATTGAATTTAGTTTAAATTTCTCATTAAATAATAAGCAATTAATCATTTATAAAGCTGACATTAAACATTTCTCTCAATTAACTATTAACTATTAATTGCTCCATAACAATTTAACAATGAAAAATGCTCTCCTCCGTAGTTGATGAATGTGTGTGACCTAGCCTGGGTGAACGTTGTTCCCAGTCGCCTTCCAGCGGCCCCCTGCCGCTTCAATGGAGCAAACAGATCCTCCAAAAGATGGAGATCCATCAACAAATCATCAATAGGGGCAAGAAGAATCTGCAAATGCTTTTGCATCTCTCATTTATGTTATTGGACCTCCAAAAACCAGGTCGTTAATAACCAAGTTTGTGAAGAAACTTGATGAAATTCCTGAGATATCCCTCCCTCCGACTCTCCCTCGACAAGCAACGTTTTCCCTAGCAGAACGCGGTTTGGTTGGCCAGTTCACAGGTTTATGGCCATCCCCAAAATCTGTCCATAAATGGGTAGAAAGAAACTAGACTTCATCAATCACTAGGAAAATCTCCATAAGATTCTGTGGAAGAGGTTACTATACCTTCCATTTTGAAACAAAAGAAGACTATGATTTAATCTTTAGGAATGACCCATACTTCATGGACATGCGAGGATTATATTTAAACAAATGGACCCCTGATTTTGATCCTGAAATGGATGTTCCCAGTGTCGTGCTAGTCTGGGTTAGACTACCACATCTCCCTCTTCACTGTTGGGGAGATGAATCGGTAAAATCTATTGGGAATGCAGTGGGGAAATACATTGACATATGTGAACCAAAGGAGAACATGCATGTGTGCGCAAGGATCTGTGTTGAAGTGGATCTAGGGAAAGGCCTTCCGTAGGTAGTAAAGATCAAAGTAGACCAATGGATGCATATACAACAGCTGGACTACGAACAAATCCCCTTCAAGTGCAAGGTATGTCATGAATACGGTCATTTTTCAAATAGATATCCAAAAACGCAAGAAAATGAAAATGTTGAAGAACACGAAACCAAATGGGAACAAGTTAAAAGGAAAAAATCATCTAACAAACAGACCATTCCCCCTTCAACCCAACCTCAACCCTCCTGAGAACCTTCTCCATCCTTGCCCAATGTTGATAACCCTTCCTCCCTTGCTAACCCCAACCCTTTTGGTCCCTTAGAAGAGCCCTCTACTCCCCTCTCTCTCCCCTCCTCCCCTCATCCCCATCCCTCCTCCCTTACACCTTCAATACCTATTACCCTTCGCACCTCTCCTCCACCATCAGTGGACAAAATATTAACTAGAAATCAATCCAAGGAATCCCTCCAAACCCTTGAACACCAAAAAAAATCAAGAAGAAAATCCAACAAGGAGCTAAGAGATGAAGCGGCAGCTAAAGAGATGGCATTAGGAACGCAGAAACCCATGGAATCTTTCTTTGGGAAAAGTTTTGGGAATAATGATAAAAATCAAAATCAGCACAGAGGGAAAGGTCCCTCAACTCACCAAACAAACAAGTAATGATTGTGATCTCCTGGAATTGTCGTGGAATGGGAACACCCTTCAAAGTGAATGCAGCAAGAGATATTTTAGCAAAAGAAACCCCATATATATTCATGCTTCAGGAGACCAAAACATGCTGCCAGGAATCAGAAAAAAATGATAAAAAAAACTTTAAAAATTATGAAGGAACAACAAAATAGACCATAGGGGCCTCAGGAGGAATTTGTAGACTATGGAAGAAATAAAATGGGAAATGCTTCAACAAAAAAAGGAACAACATTGGATCCAAACATATTTAAAGGAAACAAACACCAAGAAGCAATATTGTTTTATCAACATATATGCTCCAAACCACTACAGGGAAAAATAATGATGTTGGAACACGGTTCAAGAAACTTTAAATGAAACACAAAATAGAAAAGCAATTTTGGGTGGGGACCTCAATCTGGTCCTAAATATTGAGGAGAAATTTGGAGGGTCCTGCCATGTAGATCCATCTAGGGAGGCTCTCGAAACAATCATGGAACAAAACAAGCTAATTGATATCCCTCCAAGCAATGGAAAGTACACGTGGAATAACAAAAGGGTGGGAGAAAGCAATATAAAAGAAATATTGGTTCAAGAAAACATCATCTCAAGTTTTAATTCAGCAAGATAAAAAATTATTCACACCATGAAATCTGATCACAGGTCGATGGCAACCACTTTTGGAATGATAGACAACCAAGGGCCATTACCTTTTAAATATTGTCCAATATGGGACAACAGTGAAGAGTTTAGAAAACTAATCTTGTAAGTATGGTTACAGAAGATTACAGGTTCGCCTTACTTTGTGTGGGAAACCAAGCTAAAAATTTTGAGAAAAGAAGTGAAAATATGGGCAAGAGAAAATGAAAAGAAAAATAAAAAAAGAAGGGCAGAGCTGATTAAAAAAATGGACAACTTACAAGAGGCAAAGGAAAATAAAGAGGAGGATAAACAAGACTATCTACAAGAAAAGGAACTCTTTTGGGAAATATACAGAGAAAATAGAAAAGAAGAAGAAGAGATGAGATTAAAGTCAAGAAGCCTATGGCTGAAAGCAGGGGATAAAAACACAACATTCTTTCACAATTCCATGAAAATGAGAAGAGCAAGAAATCAAATTGACAAAATCCAAGTAGATGGACAAGAAGTTAAGGGAGTGGAGGAACTAAAAAAAGAAGCACATAACCACTTTAAAAACCTCCTAACAACAAATGGAGAAGAAGTAGACCATGATAATTTTCTGCAGCATACTCCAAAAAAGATAAGTGAAGGACAAAATGCAGAAATAATGAAAGAAATTTCAGAAGAAGAAGTAAAGGCAGCAGTATGGAGCCTCCACCCGAATAAGGCACCGAGCCTAGATGGCTTCACAATAGCCTTTTATAGGCAGCACTGGCAAACTATAAAAAAGGACTTATTAAGAATGGTAAGGAATGTTTTCAAAAACAAAAAAATGGGAGGCAACACAAAATCTTCCTATCTGGCATTAATACCAAAGGAAGCTAACCCCTCCACTTTCAGTAGATTTCGGCCAATCTCCTTATGCAATTCTTCCTACAAGATAATAACAAATATTATAGCCAATAGAATAAAGAAAGTTCTTCTGGAAATAATATCAGAAAACCAAGGAGGTTTTGTCCCAAACAGGCAGATCATCGACAATGTTATAGTGGTCCAGGAAGCTATTCACTCAAGCATGCTGAGAAAAGAAAAAGGAATTATTATAAAATTAGACATGGCCAATGCTTTTGATAGAGTCAGCCTCCCATACCTCATGGTTGTCCTAAAGAAATTTGGGTTCTCAAAAGAAATTATAGAGGTCATCAAGGCTTGTATCACAGATCCATGGATAGCACCGCTTATAAATGGAAGACCTAGTGACTTCTTCCAAAGCTCCAGAGGATTGAGATAGGGATGCCCCTTATCTCCATTTCTATACATTATAATGGCAGATACTCTAAGTAGAACACTAGATAAAAAAGGAGAGAAAGAACCATAACTGGCCTGAAAATTTCAAAAGGAATCAAAAGTATCAATCACTCTTTGTTTGTTGATGATACTCTCTTATTGGGAGGTGCCTCAAGCATAATTACCTGAAGATTTAAAAAAGTTATGGATAATTTTCTGCAAGTCTCTCGTGGTCTTTAAAACAATACTAAGTGTAGAATTTATGGATGGAATACCTCTTCCAGAACCATGCAGAGAATATCATAGATTCTTGAGATCCCTACACAAGAAAGCTGGAACCATTTCTTCTACCTTGGACTACCCATTTCAAAAGAAAATCTAAAAGCAGAGTTGTGGAGTAAACAAATTGAAAAAATGAAAGAAAAAATCCAAAAGTTTGGAATGATGTGGCTGAACATGGCAAGCTGGGTAATTCTAATTAAAGCTATGCTCACGGCGCTCCCAATATATCAATATGCTACAATTTTGGCTCTGGCTAGTGCACACAAGAAAATGGAACTAATTGTAAGAGGCTTCCTTTGGCAAGGAGGAAAACAAGAGAATAAAAAATTCAGTTTGGTAAAATGGGAGCAAGTAACTTTGCCTTATGATAAAGGAGGCTTATCTATAAGGCTGCCCAGATTGATTAATGTTTCTTTAGGAATTAAAATCATTTGGAGAATGATAACCGACAAGGAGAGTTGGTGGAAAAAAACTCTAGCTTCAAAATACATGAACCACCCAAGAACAAATTTGTTGTTCGAAAATATCCCAATAAGACCATGCACGCAAGTATGGAAGCTTGTGAAGAAAATGATACCAACAATCAGCAAATACATTCCAAAAATACTAGGCAACGACAAAAATATCATGATATGGGATGATATAATAATGGGGAAGGAGCCTCTAAACCTTCTCTCGAGCCATGAAGACATGCAACATTGGATGAAGGATAGAGGAATCACAACTCTTCACTCCATCTCCAGCTGGGAAAATCGAAATTGGAAAGAATGGCATATTCCAAGTATCCCTCCAAATCTAAAAGGTCAATGGGACAACCTTCTGCAACACCTCAAAGGAGCAGCACCAACAAGCATGGAGGAGGATGACACATTTGTATGGGACCTGAGTGGAGGAAGCTATACAGTTAAGACCGGATATACAGCTCTACAAGAACAACAAAATCAACAAGATTGGGCACCTTGGAAGTCTATATGGAAAACTGAAAGCCTCCCAAAAATCAAAATTTTCATATGGACCCTGCTAAAAGGAAAAATTCTCACTACTGAAAACCTCAAAAGAAAAGGATTTTCTGGTCCGTCAAGGTGTCTGATGTGTTTAAAGGAAGAAGAAACTATTCAACACCTCTTTCTGGAATGCATGGTCATCAAAGAATGTTGGAAGCAACTAACAAGTCCTTTGGAAGTTGATCTAAACTTCTCCAGAACTTTCATGGATTTCTTCATAGAATGGAAAAAAACATACCCCTACTCGACAAAGAACAAGGAAACCATTAAAAGGTTTTGGGACTACCTCCCAGTTGTTCTCTGTTGGAAAATATGGCTCTCAAGGAACAAAAGCATCTTCAAATATCAAGCACCAAAAATAGGGAAGATATTGTCAAAAACATGGGGTCTCACCTCTGAATTTTTAAATATGAAGGGAACAACAACAATCGATAATAATCTCCTACAACAAGAAGAAAGGGATTGGATTAGCAAGGCAACAATAAGAAATAATGGAAATAAAAATATCAGGGACACACCTACAACACAGAATTGGAAAATCAGATTAAATGAGGAAGAGTTTACAAATTGGAAAGGAAACCAAAATAGATTTTTCCTATTATTTGATGGGGCCTCTAAAAATAATCTGGGGAAAGTAGGTGCTGGAGGCACCATAAACGATCCCTGGGGGAAAATGTTGATCTCCTATGAATGGGGACTGGGGGAAACTACAAACAACAGAGCAGAGGCTTACAGTTTTCTATTGGGTTCAATGATACTTTAAAAAAGGCTATCAAATACCCAATAATATTGGGCGACTCAGCAATCATTATAGAAGCAATGGCCAACAACAAAAATCCTACAAATGCAGCCATGACATGATTTTCAAACGAATAAGGAATAATATGGTAAGTGCAAGAAAAGTCACTTTCAAACATATATTAAAAGAGAATAACAACACAGTTGATCGCTATGCTAATACTGCAATTACCAGAATGGAAGGAGAAATAAGAGACAATGATGAGCTCTACCATAACTCAATCCCATAGTTCTGTCCAATCAATGATCATGACAAATAACACATTCCTCCAAAAAAATCAGAAGATCAACAAAAGGAAGATCCGAAGGTCCATAGCAAATCAGTGCACAGAGATATCAGCAGCCCAAACTACATGGAGATCTCGTGATTTATACCAAAAAATCCTGAGAAAATCAAAGTTCGATCTTAGCCCGAAGTCCAAGGAGGATAAGCCACTCATTCCCTGGCAGATTTGCATGAATCACATTTTTTATGATAGTTATCTCAACCGCCTTCCTTCTTTAAAATACGAGTCCTCCCTTCCCATATTCATATGCAGCCCTGTCAATGAGAATTATGAAGCCTCTATTTCACACTCTCCTCATCAGTTCCCCAGTTGCACAAAACATCTTAAAAGCCTGAGCATTTCCCTCATCAAACCTCTATCAATCAACTAGTGTGAAGAGTCTCCCTTCTTATGCGTTCACACTGCAGACAATGTCCTGACCAATATTCCTTTGTGTGTTAAGTTTTTTAAGGGAGAGAGTTTTGTCTTCGCAGCACTCATTGCAACTCTCCAACAAGCCCGCAGTACAGTTAAGCTTCGCATTGGTGACTTAATCCAACTCCTTTTAACAACTCCAAGAAGGGGGGAAAATCATTCAGCCAGCAGAAAGCATAAGAGGAGTCATCAGTTCAAGGAAAGTGAAAATCGACTAAGGCTCAGCACAAATAGGAAATTCATGAAGCAATACAATACCACAAAGAATCAAACTACAAAAATGGATTTCAACCCAGTGGAGAAAGCTGCTCAGAATGACAGTTGCGCCACTTGCAAAGAAAACAAATTCATGATCAGCAAACTTAAAGAAACAATTCAAGACCTTAGATTTGAGATGAAGATGGAGATCAGCTATCAAAAGATGCAGTTCGAGAACCAGAAAGCGGAAATCATAGCCCTCAAAAACAAATGTGTACATTTGGAGGAGGCTGTTACATTCATCAAAAACTCCACTCTGAGCCAAGAGGGAGAAAACTCAATATATCAAGGCAAAAAGCAGAGGTCCCAGCAAGAAAACTTTGTAAACCAATACTAAGCAACATCTAGTTCTACAATAGTCTCTAAATAACATGTCATGTAAGTTTATCTTGTTACTATGTCAGTTCGTAAGGCAATATGCCAGAATAGTCTTAGGCTCTATTAGAATTTTGGGATTCAAGCATTCAGGTCTTAGGGACTACGCTCCCATTCTCCTTCTATGGCTTGACTCTAAACACTCTCAAATGTAATAGGATCTAGCTCTTTTTTTCTTTTTGGAAATACAAAATTAACCGATCTTGTAAAAAAAAAAACAATTAATTGCTCCATGATTTCAAGCTCTCTCTTCTCAAAATGCAAATCACATTGCCCTGATGAATGACTCACTCAATTAGTCCAAAACGTTGGTTATAAAACTGATAACAGGGTTTTTCCACAAATATTTTTAAATTATACCAACCTGTATGGATTCACTCTTTAACAACATTTGAGATTTATTTTCTGTAATTCATTAGGTACTATGTATTTTGTGTTTTCCTTTTCCTGGTTCTTTCTTTGCAACTAATCTTTTTACATGGCCTTATCGTTGAGTACCACACCTCTACTCTTAATGATTTTGTGTTTTTCATAATGCCATAAGTGATATCTAAAATCTTTAACTCCATATCTAGTAAAAGGACACTTATTGGATTTTGCCTCAAGCTTTGTTCTACTTTCTTTATCAATATGGACAAATGCATCACAACCAAAAGTATCTAGAAATGAGTAGTTTACCTTTTTACCTATCCATGCCTCCTCTGTAATGGTGTTGTAATGCCACCATCCAAGGAAAAGGACTTCTATTTATTAAGTAAGAAAGAATATCAACAATATTTTCCCAAAACTATAAGAGAAATATTTCATGCAATCTCATACTCCTCGCATGCTCCATGATTGTCCTGTCACATCCTTTCTGACACACCATTTTCTAATGGTGTTCCTAGAATTGTCTTCTCTCTACAAATCCCATGGTACTAATAGTAACTATCAAAAACATTGTTGTAATATCCACCTCTGTTATCTGATATGAAACACTTCAACTTATTTCTAGCCTCATTCTAAAGAAAATATTTCAATTTCTTAAAAGTATCAAATGCATCAGATGTGTTTCTAATGAAATAAACCTAGGTTTTCCTAGTTGCAACATTAATAAAAGTGACATAATAATAAGAACCATGAATAGGTGATACATGAGTCGGTCCCCATACATTTGTATGCAAAATCTTTAACTTTTCATTCTTATTTTCCTTCCCAACTCTAAGAAATACAACTCTTTTATGTTTTCCATAAACAAAATGCTCACATAAGTCCAAAGCAACCTTTTCCATATTTGGAAATAATTTCCTTGAGTGGAGAATTGGAATCCTCTTTTCACTCACAGTGTTCGAACTTTTTATGCCACAATTTTGTATCTAATATTATATGAACTAAAATAAGAGAATGGCCAGCATTACCAGTACATAAATACAATTTACCCACCTTCTCTCCTTTTGTTACTATCAAATATCCTTTAGTGACCTTCCACGCATTTCTTGTAAATATAGTTGTATAGCCTTCACTTCCCAAACACATTTTTGAAATTAGGTTTTTTATTAAATCAATAGCATGCCTTAGCTATTTCAATAACCATTGGTTTCCATTCTATAATTTTATCTGTACCTTACCCTTTCCCACAATTTTATGTGGTTCATCATCACCCAATAAACATGTCCATAATCACCTTAAACATAATCTTGAAAATATTTCATATGGAGTGTGGCATGAAATGAAGACCTTGAATCTATCACCCAATAATTAGAAATTTTATCTACTAAAAGGATTCAAGCATCTTGTAACACATCACCTGCTACATTTTCTTCCTTATTATTCTCTTATTTTCCATTTTATTTTTTTTCTTTTAGAGACCAACAATCTTTCTTCTTGTATCATTTCTTCCCACAATGCCAACATTCTAGCCTCCCTATGGATTTGGATCTTCCCTTATTATACTTTCCATGATTCCTTGGGATCTTTTCTCTCTCCCTTTGCCTCCCCCTGTTCTATACAGTCGAATCATTACTTGATGTTTCACCTGTGATTTTCCATTGCATTTCCTTGCTAAGAATATCACAAAAAACACCATCAAACTTTAAAGTGTTTGAACCAAAGACATAATTACTCACAACCATGACCAAGCCATTCTATATTTTTGGAAATGACAACAAAATCAAAAGATCCCTAACCTCATCATTAAATTTTACTCCTACAAAACTTAATTGACTAGTGATTGTGTTAAATTAATTTAAATGATCGGTAACAAACTCACCTTTTGATATCTTCATATTAAACAAATGTTTGATAAGAAATAACTTATTGGAAGCTAATGGTTTTTCGTGTATTTTAGCCAATACCATCATCAAACCCTCTGTTGTCTCTTCTTTTGAAATTTTGAAATCCATCGATGTTGTTAGACATAGTCGTATTGTTCCCAATATTTGTATGTCAAGAATCTCCCATTCTTCACCTATCACGATCATTGGATTCTTTTCTATTCTGAAAAATGGTAGAAAATGGTTTTTCTAATATATATAATCTTCCATTTCCATCTTCCATAGCTAGTATTTTTTCTCATTAAACTTCTCAACCCTAAAACCTTCTTCCAATATTTCTCTCACTTGAACCAATAACCCTCATTTCAAATATTTTTATCAACCAAATAAACCTTTTTCTCTAATACCAATTGTTAAGAATAAAATCATAGAGCAATAAAATCAAACGAATATGAAAATAAAACATACATTGAAGCAATACAAAGGATACATTGATATACATGGTTCACATAATTTGGGCTATGTCCACAGAGAGATAATGAGTCCTTAATTTTGTTACATCTAACAAATTAAAGGTATTACAACCTTTAACACATATGCTGTGGCCTCCTCTTATCTCTCTCTCTCAGTCTCCTCTCTGTCAATTACAATGTTATCTCAATAATACACAATTTCAATACAATTCCCTCATAAAAAATTGGTTTACTTCTAGGGTAAAAAAACCCTAACATAACATCTATAGTCAGATATGTGACCTAATGAAGAACGATTAAGGTTTATTATGAAATTGCAATATTTTGCAAGGTCAATCTTCCAAATATCTTTGAGGGTGTTGCCCTTGAACCTCTGTCGAGGGAGGCTCTAAAGAGTTGTTGTCACCCCCACTATACCCCTAGCAACAATAGTAGGGGGAAATCCCCCTAAACTCCCCATCAAGAATTTAGCTTCAAACATGACTAAAAACAAGAACTCTAAGGTAGGAAGATGATTAGGCTCTACATACAACACACATAACAATAGACTAATGGATAATAAAACATGACATCATTCTCCTAAGATGGACTTGAACAATTTTGATGGTTCTAATCCACCAAGATGGGTCACCCAGATGGAACATTACTTTTCCCTCCAAGGAATTATTGATGACATTGTGAAACTTAGTGTGGAGTTCCTATATTTAGATTCATCATGACGGTAATGGTGGGGTGGCATAAAAAAACCCATTCAAGTTACATAATCTAGAGTTAATTTTTTAAATCTATCCATGCATGTTTCAAGAAATATACTCGTTATTTGGGGTAGCTTACCAAGTTATGACAAATAGGCTTGGTCACCAACTTTATGGCAATCTTTGAGAAATTATCCATAAATGCAAAGAACTTAACAAATTCTTTGCAAATAATGTCTCATTAGTAACATTAAGGAAAAGGTTTGAGCACAAGTGAAAATGCAACATCCTAATGCATGGTTGGAAGTGACTTAGAAGGCCCTAGAAGTAGAAACATTAATCAATGCACAAACAAGAAAACGAAGATTCATTCCCCACACTTTTCCTCACTAGGGTAATTCCCTAAGCACAAACCCTACTCATCCCTTGAAATTACAAAGGTTGTCTCTAGTGGAATTGATTGACTTCCAAAGCAGTGAAGTTTGCCACTATTAGGAAAAATTTGAGGTCTAAAGAGGGCCTCTTAAGGAAAATAAAAAATTATACTGACCCTCGATTAGAAAAGGGATGCTACCAATAACACCAACCTTATTGTTGGAATTAAAATTGTCACTTAATTGAAACCGTGACTTTAACAATTAGTAATGTTGCAAATAAAAAACTTCAAATTTCCTCCTAAATCAAAACTTAGTGCCATTTTTTGAAAATAAATAAATTGATTTTTTTGATAAATTTACTTTAAAAAAAATTGAAAAAATAAGTTAATTTTTCTATTTTTCATGGCTTAACTTTTTTCCCTTTTTTTAAAGAAAAAATATTTTAAAAATGGGTTATTTTGTCAAATTTTAATGTAAATTTATAAAAAATTAATCAATTAATATCGCTTTTCGAATTAGGAGAAAATTTTAATTTTTTTATTTGCAACGATACTAGTTGTCAAGGTCACAATTTCAATTAATTTATAATTTTAACTTTAAAAAATAAAGTTGGTGCTATTGGTAGCATCATTTTTCAAGGGAATCTACTTGTTATACTTTTTTATTTTTTTAGCAGTAACTTGATGATATAACTTTTGGCAAGATTGTGATTTTTTATTGTTTAAAATGTCTTTTTGTATGCATAAATGGATTCAGTTCCCTAAAAAACCCTTGGGATACTCGAATTGTGCATACTACACAATGTAAACTTATGATTCCAACAAGTTCTCGTTAGATTTTAGGAAAAATTGGCCAAAAATATGATCAAAAAATGACCAAAAAGTAGAAGATTCAGATTAGAACTAAATTTTCTATTCAGGGGTCAATTTTAAGTTTTTTTTATTATGTTTGTTAAGGTTGTGATTCCAAACAAGTCCCAATTTTAACCCACCCCCACAAAAATAAAAGGTGTTATCAATATCACCAGTTTTTTATTCAAAGGTTTATTTTTGTGATTTTTACCCAAAAAGTTTTTTTTGGGCTAGATTTCTTATTTTGAGGCAACAATTCTTGTTAAGTCAGTAAGTATGTTTTTGTCTAGAGTGAGGAAGTAGCACATGCCTTCATTGCTTTAAACAATGCAATGTATAACACTCTGAAGTACTAACAATGTTTGAATTTAATATTAATTTTTTCATGGAATGTGATGCCTCAAGTACATGTATAGGAGCAATATTCATGCAAGAAGAACACTCCTTAGCATTCAGCGATAACAAACTGTGTGACTGCAATTCGTGAAAATTCACATATGAGAACGAAATGATGGTTATTCATGCAATGGAGACCTTTTAACCATATCTCATAGGAAGGAATTTTAAGATTAACATTGACTTTCATAACCTGAAGTACTTCCTTGAAAAATGTTTGTATTCACCAAAGCTACATAGATGAGTGACGAATATGTTGGGTATGATTATGAGGTCATATGTAATAAGGGTAAAGAGAATAGTATGGATGATTCTTTATCCAAACAATTTGAGAAGGATGGATCACTTCTTGCCTTATAATTATGAAGTCCAGGATGGATCGAGGAAGCCCATAGGGAATGGATAGTAAACAATACTTTAATGCAGCTCACACAAAAACTTTAGATATATCCCAACCCACCTAAAAGTTATACATGGAAACATGATATTGTGTGGTTTAAAAGGTGCATTGCCTTAGAAAAATATTTGACCCTAAATTTAATCTTAAAGGAGTTACATTCATCATTGGTAATAATTCACTCTCGATTTCATAAAACTTATGAAAGAACTAATTTTTCATTCTTCTAGGAGGGCATGAAAACATATATCCATGATTTTGTAGCATCCTATGACAAAAACAAGAGAGAGATGGTGGGCATAGAAACCTCTACCAATCCCAACATAGATTTGGATGGAAATTTCAATAAATTTTGTTATGGGACTCCCAAAAGTGGGTAACAAATTATCCATCATAATGGTGGTTGACTATCTTTCAAAAACTACTAATTTTTGTGCCTTAGCTTATCCTTTCACTCTTTCCTTAATTTCCTAAGCCTTCATGGTTTAGATCTTTAAGATACATGCTAAATTTTGGTGGAAGACATTTAAAACTCAAGACACATAGTTGAATATGAGCACTACATAATATCCTCAAACATAAGTGGTCAACAAGTGCTTGGAAACCTATTTGAGATTATTTTCTTTCGAAAATCCACATCGATGGGCATAATGGCTTCCCTTTACTGAATGATGGTACAATACCAGTTATCATGGAGCTACCAAAATGACACTATATGAAGTTATTTATGGCCCAAAGGCCTTGTCAATGGTATCCTATATACCATGCACCACCAAGGTTCATGTAATAGATAGAGTGCTTCACACCAAATAATTAATTAATTGTCTCCTCCGAGACAATTTGGTTATGCCAAAAAATAAAATAAAATGAGTTAATATCATAGATCATGTCTCAGGTTTTGCTCAGGTGGTAGGGAGGCATGACTATTATCCTACCCACATAGTTTCAATTCCCACAAGTGATATGATGAGGTATTAACAAAATATTATTGCAATGGATTCAATCCTTCTGCTTGATTGGCCTTGTGTACTTAATATTCTAGGGTTTACCTTTTTTACCATCCTTGAAATGAGGGGAAGTACTTGGGGGTTTTACCTAGGTGTGTAACCCAGAAGAAAAAGAAGAAGATTCAAACATTCTTTTGTTGATGGATATTAAGTGCTTCTTTGCTTATAGAATTATAAACATATATCACAGAAAGATAAAGTTACCCAAAATCTATCTCATAAGTTTTTTTATCCCTATCATATCATACAACAGATTTGTCAGTTGCCTACAAGCTCGTTGTCTTATCCCACTCCAAGGTTCATCTAGTTTTTCATGTGTCATGTTTGAAGAAGGTTGTGGGATCAAATTGCAAATTGCATACCAACATGCAATACCTTGATGAAGAAGGATCCATTTGGGTCCATCTAGAAGTAGTATTGGAAACCAAATAATGTCATTTGTGCTAGTGCATGATTAGGGAAATATTGATCAAGTGGAAAGATAAGCAACTATAAGATGCCACATGGGAACCAATAGTGATTTTTTATAAATTTCCTCATATTTAGCCTTTATGAAAACATTATTGCTGAAGGGGAGGGAATGTTACCACCATAATCCCCTTAGGATATTTTGTTAAAGTGTAGTCTGAACATTTGGTTTTTTAGCCCTTTTTGGGATTATGCTTTTAAGTTGGTTATTCTATACAACCAAAGCACCCAAGGGTTTTTTTTAGGACATTGAATCCACTTCTGAATTTATAAATGTAATTTAAATGACAAAATACAATCTTGCCAAGAATCACATCACCATATGTTGGTGAAAAGGGCCAAAAATTCAAATGTCTAAACTCCACCCTTTATTAATCTATGAGTCCACCTTCTTTGAATAGTTTCCACTAAATAGTTAATATTATTTCAATTAAAACTGGTTGTCGTATCTGGTATTTGGTTGTCTTTATTAATATGACCTAATTAGTAAGTAGGATCTCATTATAAATGAGTCCACCTCCCCACCTCCCTCTCTCCCTCTCCCTCTCCCTCTCCCTCTCTCTCTCTCCTTCTCTCTCTCTCCCTCCCTCTCTCTCTCTCTCCCCCTCATTATAGGACCTCATTATAAATGAGTCCACCTCCCCACCTCCCTCTCTCTCTCTCTCTCTTGATATATATATATATATATATATATATATATATATGTGTAAGGTTATGTAATGTCTCTCTCTCTCTCTCTCTCTTCAATTTTGCACTACATTTTTGTTGGGAAAAACACTGGGGGGGGTGTTTTGAATCAATATTTTCAAATCATTAAAATTTTAAATTCATATCCTTATTTATGTACGTGAATTTACTGAAGCTAACACATGTGTGTACGCGACTGTTATTAAAACAACTAGCTTATATCCAGTAAACTTACTTGTTCATTTAATTCATCTTTTGTTTATCTTGAGTCAGTGTCTCAATACTTCATTAAACATTAAATAGATAATAACCATGTGTAGTAAGAACAAAATAAACCATCACACATAAGAAACACACATGAACACCAGGATTTAAGGTGGAAACCCAATGTGGGAAAAACCCACCTGTTGTTGTCATCTCTATCTTCATTTTAATATAAATGAAAACTTTAACAATATTGTACTGGTGCAGACTCATACCATTACGCAGGCACCAACCTATAGAAGACTACAACCTTCGCTCATTCTCCAAATCCTACTAGAAGGGAGCTCCAACCCCCTGAATCTTGTACTGGCCTAAACTCATACCAGTACGCAGACACCCACATGCAAAAGGCTACAACCTTCGCTCGTTATCTAGCTCCTACTGAAAGGGAGCTCCAACCCCCTGATCTGATTTACCAGCTACCAATAGAAGGAAGCTTCAACTCCATCATTGAAGGCTCCAACCTTCAACGCTTTCAGGGACCACGTTTGATAAATTTTCATACTGGATCCACCTGCTACAACACATTACAATGCAGGCCAAGTTTCATCAAATTTTCAGACTAGACCCACTACCAACATTTAAGCTCAAAACCAATCATAAAAAATGAAACTTATCACCATAACTCAATCACTGAATCAACTGAAACCCAAATAAATCATCTTAAACAACCAAAATAGTTAGATCACTGTAACCCAAATACCAAATAACATACTGGACATCACAGAAACTGGATTCTGTTACTGCAAACCCTGATCAACCATATGTCAAAATATGTAAGATACTTTACAGTATAAAACCCATGTGTGTACGTGCTTTCCATGAAGCATACCCACGTACAAATCTCAAACCACTAAATCCTGAAAGTGAACCACTGTCATTCTAAAACAAATATTGAATCATATACAGATTCACTGTTGAATTTCCATGACCTTGGGTTTAGGTTAGAGTCCTAAAATCACTGATGCTACCAAACCAAGAATCTCAACCATAAACTACTTTTCGCAGTGGAAATATAAAGCAGTAAATCACATATTCACAATATACATAGTTTTAAACATAATTTTACAATATGTACAATCCCAATCTTTGTTATATTAAACAAACTAAGTAATACAACAATCTATGTTTTACAAGTTACAATGACAAGCTTCGTTGCACAACTTCAATGTCGTATATTGTCCTGTTGGTCCTTTTCTCCCGTACTTATCACTAGTAGTGCCTTAGTCCATCAAAGCATCTACACATCAATATTCCAAGAGGGCTACCTCCTATCACGCTGCAAGTCACATTTGCTACAATGAACACGGGCTCATCATCTGCTCTCTGGGTAGGCCTAATTCCTGAGCTCCAATCTGCCATGCTAGCAACAACTTTCATCCATCAAAGTGTTTCACTTCAGCACCATCCTTCACCCAACCTTTTTCTTCTCTTCATCCTTCAAGATAGCTCGTCTAGGGCTACTTTGGGTAGCCAACACGCTGCCCTCCAACTAGCTCTTTGACATGCAATCTCATCACTGCTAGATATTCACCTAGGAAGATATTACACCACCTCATAATGTCCTCCAATTGGCTCCAACAGGATCCACAATTATCAGATCCAAACTGGTCACTTCTTGACCCAATACACCTCCAAACGTTGCTCCAAGTTTGCTTGCATATTGTTGTTATGTTGTCTCTGGTTAGGGCAAGTGCATGTTGCAACAACCCTTCAAAATTCACCGTAATAGCCTCCTTTTTGTTGCGGCCTAGACGAGGTGAGATGGCCTCCTTCTGGGTTGTTGTTTTGGGAAAATGGAAGCCCTTAACATCCCAACACTAGCCTATTTTGGATAGGATATGTCTGCAACCTACCTCAGTTTCTACAGTACCCTAACAACCCTCCAAAATAGTCACTTCTCACCTCTTTTCTACCCCCAAACAGATCCGCAAAAACCCCCAGTAATGTCAGCCCTTATGCCCTCCAAGAACACCCAAGAACAACACCAAAACTCACACCTAAGTAGCCCTAAAACTTCCACGTCATACCTACATCCACCTGAAATCTTCCACGTTGCTCCTAAGGCATCTCCACATTGTCCATTTCTTCTCTTGCTTCACCAAAAATTTTAGAGGGTACTTAGAGATGTATTGCACACACATGGATTCTCCAAATGACCTCAGTACGCCTTATATTTATACACATACAATGGCACAGTGTCTCACTTGAAGTAATACTTATCAAGTCGGCCTGCTTGACAACCAAATTAATTATGTCAACTTCAAAAATTCATATCTCTCTAACGGAAACTCGGATTCGGACGATTTTTTATGCATTGGAATATTGTTTCCAACCACTATCATCCTCATCCATCAAATTGTTGGAAATAACACTGAGAGGGGGGGTGAATCCGTATTTACAAATCAATAACTTTTTTCATTTCCATAATGAGATTTATATACGCGACTTCAGTGAAGGGAACTCGCGTGTGCACGCAACTGTTCTTAAGGCAACCAACATATATCCAGTGAACTTATGATTCAGTTAATTCATCATATGTTGATAATTAATCAGTGCATCAATACTTTATTAAACATCAAACAGTAACCATGTGCAGTAGTAACAGAATAAACCATCACACACAAGTAAAACACATGAACACCAAGATTTAAGGTGGAAACCCAATGTGGGTGAAAACCACATGCTGCTGTCGTCTCTGTCTTCTTTTAATAATAAGAAAATATGTTTATAATCTTGTACTAGTGCAAACTTATACCAGTACATAAGCACCCACCTACAGAAGACTACAACCTTCTCTCGTTCTCCAGCTTCTACGGGAAGGGAGCTACAACCCACTAGCTCTTGTACTAGCCAATTTGTTTACTACTACGTAGGCACCGACCTACAGAAAACTCCACTCTTCCACCAGGGACCACGTTTCATGAATTTTCAAACTGGATTCTCCTGGCACATATCAAAACATATGAAGACCTTGACTCATCAATAACCCATCAAAAAATTAGAAACTCAAAATTCATTAACCAACGTGCATTTAATCTGAAACAATCAGATCATTGTCATCAGAACACTGTGTTAAATCCAGAAAGCTACATCATCATTCAGAACCAGCTGTAACCTCAGAAACCATGCATCAAACCTTATACGCTACTTGGTTGAACTCAACTTGCGTGTATACGCTACTTCCATTAATCAAACCTGCGTATACCTCCAAAGTTACTGCAAACATAAACTTTTGAATCAAGTTTGTATAAACCAGAAATATACTGAACACCTACTGTCAACTTACAGATCTTTACACAAGCAACAACAAAGATCACTTCTTCTCACTTATACAATCAATCTATCAAATATCAAACTCCTTATTCATTCAGTTTTACATTTAGATCTAAGAAGACTTCATTGACAAACAACATTAAAACAGCAACACTGATCTGATAGATCAGTCATCCTTGAACATCAAGCTTTTCTTTTGCATACGCTACTTGAAAGAGTCGAACCAGCGTGTATACGCACCTTCACCAAAGCAAACCAGTGTACAGATCTGCAAATGCTAACTTAAAACATCACAACTATTCCAGACTTCAGTAATACCTAGATCAGAACATTTACAGTGTAAATCAAGCGTTAGAATTCAGATCTAGACTATCCATGATCATACCATATAATAATAATTAATTTTAGGTCTCATGATCCTGATCCATCATTAGATCTCATCCCCCATTAACCACTAAGGTTCATCCATAGTTCAGATCAAGCAAAGCACCATAAACCCATAACATGCATATTTGCTTTTGATCTTACTCTTCATGAGATATTCATTACTTACACACTTGGCCTAATGATCTTCTCCTCCTTATATAGTTTTAGGCCTTTCTCAATACCTTGGACCAAAACCACTTACAACAAATACCTTGGACCAAATACCTCGACCAATACCTCGGACCAAATGCCTTGGGCCATATACCTCGGACCAATACCTTGGACCAAAACCTTGATTTTCCATCCCATACGCGCTTTTCCTTCTGTGAAAGTGTGTGTATACATATACGCACTTTTTATTCTGTGGACCAGCATGTATACACTGTTTGGACTAAGTGGACCTGCGTATACTTATTAAACTTATTTACATCAACCTTTTCCTTTACCTTCTTTATTCTAATTAGTAGATCTTAGTTCCATCTTGCTATTCTTCTATACCAGTGCCCTATTACCTCTGAATAGACCTGTTACACTGTAATTTTCATATTACTTCTGAAATGATTCCTTTGAACTGCCCTGCATTTTGTCACATCTGTAAACACAACTGCCATGCATTATGTTACATCTGATATCTCTCCTGTAGATTCATCTAGTTACATAGATTCATCTCGTTACCATATACAAGTGAGTTGTTCTGCTACAAGTGGGTTGCCATCAAGTACAACACATACATCATAATGCCAACAATCTCCCCCTTTGGACTTGATGGCAACCATGTTGGTGTTGATTACTGCAAGTTGTAGAAACTGTTAGAGATAACAACCAACACCAAAATACTCTCCCCCTTTGACATCAAGGGCAAAGGGCAGACCAAGATATTCTCCCCCTTTGATATCAAGGGAAAAGGGGTGACCAAAGTGAAGGCTTTCATATCTGAATAGTTGAATATAAACATTGATCATGCTTCCCCTAGGCACATGCTGAATCCGTTGATGTTGTGATGCTCTAAACTATCCATGCTCCCCTTGAGCACATGCAGAGTTTGCAAAAATATTTTCCAAAAGAATAACATGACTCTATAACTCACTTATGTGAGTTTGACCTTCGTATCACCAATGACTCATACATACATAAATCTCCCAACCAAGTGGGGATATACCAAATTTGATTCATCCACCCAACCAAGTGGGGATATACCAATTGTTTATACATGATAGAAATACAATAAATATTACATCATCCATCCCATGCAAAGTGGGGATACAAATTACATCATTTGTCCAATAGGACTCATTCAAATGTATGAGAAGTCATATCACACCCTAGACTTTTACATGACTTAAGCAACAAATGGTATAAATATCTGAAGCCATAGCTGGACTCAGCAACCATAATGCCAACAATGTAGAATGTGTGTGAAGGCTAATGCTCCCCCTGAACCTGTGCTACCTGTGCATTGTTAACAAGTCATTAATCAAGGCATCTTTGTCAGTCTGATAAAAATTAATGAACAAAACATATCGTTAGACTGTAATCATCAACATCAGACAGAGCACCCATATCAGAGTCTAACCCACTGTTTTTCCTGTCAGAAAAACATATACGCTTCTTTAGCCACAGAAACCCACATGTATATGCGACTATACTTCATGAAACCTGCGTATAATAAGCTTCCTCTAAAAAACTAAATTTAACAGCAGGATGATGCAACAACTACTCCCAGCTTTTGTCTGAGATATTCAAATGTTTCTCTAGGCAGTGGTTTAGTGAATATATCAACAACCTGTTCGTTGGAGGGGACATACTCTAATTTGACCTTTTGTTCAAGCACTTGTTCTCGTAGAAAATGGTACTTGATTATGTGCTTGGTCTTGGAGTGCATGACTAGATTCTTTGAAATATTGATGGCACTTGCATTATCACATATAATGGAGATGGGTGGAGTACATGTGATCTGAATATATTGCAAAGTTTGCATCATCCAAAGTAATTGTGTGCAGCAAGATGCAAAAACCACATATTATGCTTCAGATGTAGATAAAGCAATTGAAATTTGTTTCTTGCTGAACCAAGACACTAACCTGGAACCGATATAGAATGCACCACCACTAGTGCTTTTTCTATCATCAACACTTCCTGCCCAATCTGCATCTGTATATGCATGAAAAGTAAGATCTGCATCTCTAGGATACCATAGTCAAAGTCTTGAGTTCCTTGAAGATATTTGAAAATTCTTTTGGCTACCTGAAGGTGTGATTCCTTTGGATTTTCTTGGAATCTTCCAACTATTCCTACTGCATGCATGATGTCAGGTCAAGTACCTGTTAGATAAAGCAGACTACCAATCATGCATGCATTACTGAAGCAAAATTCTGACTCATGGATTCTTCATTGCTACCAAAAATGATATCATCAACATAAACAATAATAATTAGCAATTTGTCATTTTCAATCTTTGTATATAAATTGCTATCTGGAAAACCTTTTGTAAAGCCTTGTTGGTGTAGATATTTGTCAAGGCAGTAATACCAAGCCCTTGGAGCCTGTTTCAAACCATAGAGAGCCTTTTTGAGTTTGCATACAAGTTTTTCATCATTTCCAAGAATTAATCCTTTTGGTTGTTCAATATAAACTTCTTCTTCTAAATCCCCATTAAGGAAGGCTGATTTTACATCCATTTGGTATACTTTGAATTTCCGAAAACTGGAAACAGCAAGAAACATTCTTATGGCTTCAAGTCTAGCAACAGGTGCAAAAGTTTCTTCAAAATCTATACCTTATTGTTGAGCATACCCTTTACAAACAAGTATGGACTTGTTTCTAATGACTTCACCATTTTCATTCAGTTTTTTCTTGAATATCCATTTACTTCCTATAATATTTTTATCATGAGGTCTAGGAACTAATTCCCAAGTGTCATTTTTTTCAATTTGCTAAAGTTCTTCATCCATGGCCTTGACCCAACATTCATCTTTGCATGCTTCATATACATTTTAAGGTTCGGTGGAGGATAGTAATGCTAGATAGCTTGAGGTCCCTATAATAGTTCTTCTTGTTTGTACATCGGCCTCCTTTTCTCCTAAAATTTGAGTTTCTGGATGATTTTTTTGAACATACCTGGACGGAGTCTTTTCTTCTACCATTATATCTTCTTCTAGTGCTTCATTGGTTTCTTCTTCAATATAATTTTGATTTGATGTGGGAAAGTAATCCCCATCTTCCTCATTGTCATAATCTTCTGTTGATTTTATCTGTTTTGGATTTCTGCATGCTTCATCAACTACAACATCAATGCTTTCAACAATTTTCCCAAGTATTTTATTATAACATTTATATCCTTTACTTCTAGAAGAATAACCAAGAAGAATCCCTTCATCTGCTCTGGGTTCAAACTTACCAAGTTTTTCATCAGTCCTTTTGATAAAACATTTGCTTCCAAAAACTTTAAAATATTTTACAATAGGAGTCTTACCATAGCAAAGTTCATGTGGAGTTTGAGAAATATTTACCCAAACATTTTCTTTGTTGAGAATCGTCACGGCAGCGAATGCAGCTTCACCCCAAAAGGTTGTAGGAGTTCCAGATTCATCTAGCATGGCTTGAGCCATTTGTTGAACTATTCTGTTCATCCTTTCTACTACACCATTTTTCTGAGGTGTTCTTGCAATGGATAATTCCCTTTTTATTCCATGTTGTTCACAAAAGTAAAAGAATTCATCCGATATAAATTCCCCTCCTCGATCAGATCTGAGGCATTTGATTTTTCGATCTGATTCAATTTCAACCAAAGCTTTGAAGGCTTGGAACTTGTAAATGCTTCATCTTTATGCTTTAGAAGACCTATCCAACACATTCTGGAAAAATCATCAATGAACAAAATAAAGTATTCTTCTCCACGAGGTGACTTTTTCCTTGTTGGTCCACATAAATCAGTATGGATAAGTTCAAGAGGCTTACTAGCTAACTCTTCTTTTTCAATGAAGTGAACTATGGTTTTCTTACCAATTTGACATGGTTTGCATATTGTATTTTCTGGGATGTTGATATCTGGAAGATCACGAACAGCCTTGAATCTGCATGCTTTTCTTATTTGAGAAAAGCTTAGATGTACCAATCTTCTATGCCACAGCCAGTTTTCATCATTTTTGCTTAGATAACATAGTTGTTGTCCTCCTTTGAGTATGTATAAGTTGTTTGGAGTTCTTATACCTTTGATCACGGTCTCTCCTATATCAAGCTCACAAAAAACACATCCATTTGATCAAAACACCACTTCATTTCCTTGATCACACATTTGACTGACACTCAACAGGCTATGCTTTAAACCATCTACATACATAACATTTCCAGCTTTAACCTTTTCTTTCAAGAAAATAGAACCTTTACCTTTTATGACAACTGGAGTGTCATTTCCAAATGAGACATTCTTTTCCTTTTCTAAGGCATTATATGAGTGAAGTTTCTCTTTGTCACCTGTCATGTGTTTGGAGCATCCACTGTCGATGTACCACTGATTTTCTTGTCCTTCTACATACAAGGCTATACCACATCTTTCTGTTTGAGATTATTTCCTTCTCCATATCTTGGGATTTAATGGCGTTTTCTCCTTTTGAGGTGTTTGCTGAAATTTTCTCCTACATTCAGATTCTTCATGACCAAAGTTGTTACAGATTGAGCATTCTATTTCATTTTCAAGAGGAGAAAAGTTATTATAGGAACTTCTCTTGATCCCTGTTACATTCCTTTGATTTCGTGCTTCTCTAGTCATGATGGTTTTGTAAGCAACGCATTAAGCAGCTTTGTGCCCAAAATTATGACATGAAAAGCATTTCCCATTAAAGAACTTTATGTGACTATCAAATCTATTTACCTGTTGATTCTAGTTTCTATTGATATTCATCTTTGGAGAAAATTGAGTATGATTTGCCTGAGGTTGGTTGTGGCTTCTATTGATATTCATCCTTGGAGCAAATTAAGTATGATTTACCTGGTGATCAACTTTATGCCTTTGCTGATGATTGTCATATTGTTCACTGGTCTTTGTTGCATCAAGATAGCTTTTGGTGGAGGTTGATGGCTTCTGTGATTGAGATGCTTCTTTAGTATATCCAAGACCTGTCTTTATCAGAGGAGAATGCTGAACTTTGATAATTTCATTTAAAGTTTCTGATCCTTTAGCAAATCTAAGATTGAGAGATTTTGTTTTCTCAAGATCTTTTCTTAGACCCACACATTGTGTTTTCTTTTTCAGCAAGTTGGTATGTCAAGGTATTTATGATCATATCCTTTTCTTCTAAACATATTTTGAGTTTTGATATTTCTTCATGAAAGCTTTCCTCTTCTAAAGCATCCCAAAAATCATCATTGTCATAAGCCATGAGAAGTCTATAATCATCGTTATCATAAGCCATGAGAAGTCTGTAATCTTGTCCAGTTTCATCTTCAACACTATTAGATAAACCATCACTATCTTCATGAGTATAGTAACTCCTTCTATTCCCAGCTTGTTTCCTATTCCCTTTTGCATAATCCTTTCCTTTTTTTATCTTTATGAGGACATCTGGCAGCATAATGACCGACTCTACCACAAGCAAAGCATTTGAAAGGTAGCTTACCTCTGAACCTTCCAGAACCCCGTTGAAGCTTCTTGACAAAATTTACCTCATCTTATTCTTCTAAAATGTGTCCTGATTCATTGTGTTCTTCCTTTTCTTTTCCTTTTGTTGAAGCTTTAAATGTGGCTTCTCTCATATCTGATGGACCTCCTTTTCTCATCTCAAAAGCAGTTAGGATTCCGTGAAGTTGTGTCATAGTGATATTCTGCAGATCTTGTTTTTCTTCTATGGCAGACACTTTTGATTCAAATTTAGCAGACAAGGATCTCAAAATTTTCTCAACTAAGGTAACTTCCTTTATTTCTTCACCCAGATTCTTCATACAATTAACAACCTCATCTATACGTAAGAAGTAACTAGCTATACTCTCATCACTATGCATCTTAAGAGTTTCATACTGAATTCTGAGAGTTTGAAGCTTAGCATGTTTTACCTGAGAGTCTCCTTCGTAGCTCTGAACGATTTTGTCCCATATCTCTTTGGCTGATTTGAGCTGCATGACTTTGACAAACTTTGATTGTGACAAACTTCCCAATAAAGTATTGACAACTTTGGCATTGGTTTCATATTGCTTTTTACCTGCCGTGTCTGTAGGAATTGTTGTTGGAAAATTATATCCTCCTTCCACAATTTCCTAGACATTTGTTCCAAAGGATTGTAGATAGGTTGTGGTTCTTATTTTCCAATAAAAAAGTTACTCCCATCGAAGATTGGCGGTTTGATGGATCCCATGCTTTCGTGATTATTCATCTTGATGGATCTTCCTTCAAGCGATCAAGCTTCTTCTGAAGGACCTGCTCTAATACCAATTGTTGGAAATAATATTGAGGGGGGGGGGTTTAATCAGTATTTACAAATCAATAAATTTTTCATTTTCATAATCAGATTTATATATGTGACTTCAGTGAAGGGAACTCGCGTGTGCACGCAACTTTTCTTAAGGAAACCAGCGTATATCCAGTGAACTTATGATTCAGTTAATTCATCATATGTTGACCTTTAATCAGTGCATCAGTACTTTATTAAACATTAAATAGTAACCATGTGCAGTAATACCATAATAAACCATCACACACAAGCAAAACACATGAACACCAAGATTTAAGGTGGAAACCCAATGTGGGTGAAAACCACCTACTGTTGTCATCTCTGTCTTCTTTTAATAATAATAAAATTTGTTTACAATATTGTACTGGTGCAGGCTTATACCAATACACAGGCACCCACATGCAAAAGGCTACAACCTTCTCTTGTTCTCCAGCTTCTACTAGAAGGGAGCTACAACCCCCTAGCTCTTGTACTAGTCAATATGTTTAATAGTACGTAGGCGCCAACCTACAGAAAACTCCACTCTTCCAACAAGGACCATGTTTCATGAATTTTCAGACTGGATGCTCATGGCACATATAAAAACATATGAAGACCTTGACTCATCAATAACCCATCAAGAATTTAGAAACTCAAACTTCATCAACCAACATGCATTTAATCTGAAACAATCAAATCACTTTCATCAGAACACTGTCTTGAACCTAGAAACCTGCATCATCATTCAGAACCAGTTGTAACCTCATAAATCATGCATCAGACTATATACGCTACTTGGCTGAACCCAAATTGTGTGTATACGCTACTTCCATTAATCAAACCTGCATATACCTCCAAAGCTACTGCAAACATAAACTTTTGAATCGAGTCTATATCAACCAGCAATATAATGAACATCTACTGTCAACTTACAGAGCTTTACACGGACAGCAACAAAGATCACTTCTTCTCACTTATACAATCAATCTATCAAATATCAAACTCCTTATTCATTCAGTTTTGCATTTAGATCTAAGAAGACTTCATTCACAGACAACAGTAAAACAACAACACTGATCTGATAGATCAGTCATCCTTGAACATCAAGCTTTTCTTTTACATACGCTACTTGGAAGAGCCGAACCAGCATGTATACGCACCTTCACCAAAGTGAACCAGTGTACAGATCTGCAAATGCTAACTTAAAACATCACAACTATTCCAGACTTCAGTCATACCCAGATCAAAACATTTACAGTGTAAATCATGCGTTCGCATTCAGATCTAGACTATCCGTGATCAAACCAAATAATAATAATTCATTTTAGGTCTCATTATCCCGATCCATCATTAGATCTCATCCCCCATTAACCGCTAAGGTTCATCCTTAGTTCAGATCAAGCAAAGCACCATAAACCCATAACATGCATATTTGCTTTTGATCTTACTCTTCACGAGATATTCATTACTTACATACTTGGCCTAATGATCTTCTCCTCCTTATATAGTTTTAGGCCTTTGTCAATACTTTGGACCAAAACCACTTAGGACCAATACCTTGGACCAAATACCTCAGACCAATACCTCAGACCAAATACCTTGGGCCATATACCTCGGACCAATACCTTGGACCAAAACCTTGATTTTCCATCCCATACGCGCTTTTCCTTCTGTGAAAGTGTGTGTATATGTATACGCACCTTTTGTTCTGTGGACCAACGTGTATACGGTGTACGTTGTTTTGGCTAAGTGGACCTGCATATACTTCTTAAACTGCTTTACATCAACCTTTTCCTTTACCTTCTTTATTCTGATCAGTAGACCTTAGTTCCATCTTCTTGTTCTTCTGTACCAGTGCCATGTTACCTCTGAATAGACCTGTTATACTGTAATTTTCATATTACTTCTGAAATGATTCCTTTGAACTACCCTACATTTTGTCACATCTATAAACACAACTGCCATGCATTCTGTTACATCTGATATCTCTCCTGTAGATTCATCTAGTTACGTAGATTCATCTCATTACCATATACAAGTGAGTTGTTCTACTACAAGTGGGTTGCCATCAAGTACAACACATACATCATAATGCGAACACAAATGCCATGAATCCATCATGGTTTTTCCCCAAAACATGATGGGTGCCAAAACCCCACACTTGGGTTCCAAGCCCACAAGCTACTCTTGTGGCGCTTTGTCCTCCAAACCCTAAACCCTAAGACTTGGATTACCTCCCAAGCTAGACAAATAAACACTCCCTCTTAGCAAGGGTGGTACTTCCAAGACTAGGAAGTATCTCTTCATCATCATCAATTCTCGCAACACTTGCCCAACTCTTGGTGCTCACAATTGCAACAATCCATATACGGTGACCTACGCCCTTCTCGAAAGTGTCGTTGTCACTTCTAGAAGCAACCTGTTTCTTCTTATTATCCTGTAACGTCTTCCACTCTTTCCATGATTCCTTCTTGGTCTTTTGAGGAGCACCCTTGCTCACTATTGACCACGCACTCTTCTTGGGTTGCAGAGTCTCCCTTTGAATTTTCAAGCTCCCTCTCGAACTAGACTCCTTCTGAGCCTCTGGAATCTAGACCTTCTCGGAAAAGTGTACCTTCTTCTCGGGAACCTGTTCCTTCTCCTCTAAAGCCTACACCTACACCTACACTTGCTCCTGCTTCTCTGGAACCTGCACCTGTCCCTACTTCTTTACATGATCCTCAGGATTGGCAGTCAACCTGTAGAGACCATGCTCTCTAACTTCAAGTACAATCCCATCAGACTTAGAGCCTATGAGCTTGAGTCTTTCCTTTCCATTCTAGAACAAAACCTCAAACCCCTTCTTCTCCATCATCGATACGGAGAGCACATTATATCTGAGTCCTCGTATAAATAGTACATCTTGGACTTGCATCATACGTTCTGTCTCCATTTTGAATGGCACAACACTCGATCCTCTGATCTCCAACTGACTCTTGTCGCCCAACTCCATGTGCAACTTCGAGTCCCATCCAGCTAGAGTCTCAAAAAATATCTTGTGACCATGTCATATGTTTCGTCACACCACTATCCATGTACCATCCATACTATTTGATAGTACTCTACAATAAATGAGAAATCATAGCAAAATCCTCCTCTTCGTCTTCTAATATTCTAGTGAGCTCACCCATCTCTTATTTATTGGAAATAAGGGTGGTCTGCTTCCCTTTTCTTTTCTCATCATCTGCCTTCTTATTATTATACATCTCAATGAAAAATGACCCATCTCGCCACAGTTGAAACACTTGACTTTACTCAAGTCCTTATTTTGCTTACCCTTCATTCGTGATGCAAGTTCCATATCGTCATCTGAAGATTAATGCTTCAGTTGAAGATCCTTGTCTCGCAACTCTTACTGAATGAAGTCATCCCACAGCCTATCCCAGTCTGGTAGCTTCTCCCTGGAAACGATTCCTTTGATGAAGGATTTCCATTCCTCGATGAACCTTTTCAAGACAATCCTTACCATATCTCCATCTGAGACAGTCACACCGATGATAGTAAGCTCATCCTTGACCTGAGACAATATCATCATATATGAGGTCACATTTTCACCCTTTAACATCTTGGTGGACTTCAACTTAT
The DNA here is from genome assembly GCA_031772625.1 of Pinus tabuliformis. NCBI lineage: Eukaryota > Viridiplantae > Streptophyta > Pinopsida > Pinales > Pinaceae > Pinus > Pinus tabuliformis. Next base: position 142,795,750 of record CM062807.1, read on the forward strand.
CCTCCAATACCAATACCTAGTTCTCGTTCTTATTCTGGAACAAATTCTAAAGACATACCCACATCTCATGTGTTGTGTTCTTCCCAGACAAATGAGGTATTAGGGCATCCCTCACACCTCTAGTATGATCAATCTCGCCCTTGCATCTGATTCTTCCCATATTTTCAACTCCTTAGGGTCTGTTGGCTTCTTGATCTCTTTCTCGGTAAAATCCCAGATCCTGTTGACCTGCAAGATAAACTTGATCCTTTCCTTCCATGGACTATAGTTGGACAACCCCTCCAACCTGTCCTCATATCAGATACCTGCCTACAACTTCGACATTGTAGTGAACCCTTCAGCCACAATGTGACCAACTCCCTCTCATGTTGTACTTCATTGCACACAACTCTAATTTACTTACTTCCAAAGTAGCTCAGACACCCTATGATACCATGTTGAATTTCCGTGACCTTGGGTCTAGGTTAGATTCTTAAAATCACTGACGCTACCAAACCAAGAATCTCAACCATAAACTACTTTTCATAGCGAAAATATAAAGTAGTAAATAACATATGCACAATATACACAATTTTAAACAAAATTGTACAATATGTACAATCCCAATCTTCGTTATATTAAACAAACTGAGTAATACAACAGTATATGGTTATACAATGACAAACTTCGTTGCACAACTTCAATGTTGTATCTTGTCCTTCCAGTCCTTTGCTCCAGTACTTCTCACTACTAGTGCCTTAGTCCATCAAGGAATCTACACATCAAGACTCCAAGAGGGTTTCCTCCTCTCGCTATTGCAATTCATGTCTGCTACAACGAACACGGGCTCATCATTTTCTCTCTGGGTAGGCCTAATTCCTGAGCTCCAATTTTCCCTGCTAGCAACAACTTTAGTCCATAAAAGTGTTGCACTTCGGCACCATCCTTAACCAAACCTATTGGCTTGACGGGCCCTAACCCAAGTTCAACATTAAGAAGCCAAGCAAATCCCTACACTACTAGCCCTTTCGACATCGATCCGCGGAGCGCAGACTGAAGTCTCACCCGAAGCAGTATGGGGGGATGTAGGAACCAAGTTTCCGCACCTTGAGATGGTTGTGATGTCGGTTTTTAGACCTTCGCTCTGCCTTTGCGTAGATCGATAAGCCCTTTAGGGCTTATCAATGTACTTCTCTTATTCTTCCTTGGAGCCTCCGCGAAAGCCTTCGGTTGTCCTTCGCAGACCCTAAATAGATAGATTAGGTGCTTATGCACTTCTGTAATTAGTCTTACTTCTATGACTACCCAGATTAACTTAAGTATTGGTTAACTTTAACATGTGTTACGGCCATCTCTACATAAACATATATTCTTACTTACATTCATATGACAAAGTGAACTACATCGATTTGTGCATCAATATAGCATTAATTCATAACCCAGTATTCAACATAGCATAATCGTAACAAAAGTAAAATAACGCATACACAGATGGAAAGTACATAGTAATTTTAGAATACTTCTCTTTATTGATGATTCAAATTCCCAATACATACTCTATCTGCCCTGCACACACAACTGCAGGGGTCCGCACACTCAGCTACGGACTTCAACCCTAGGCCAATGCGCACTCAGCTGCAGAGCCTCTTCCTATGCTAAGACTCTCGCTCTTATCTCTTTACAAACTCGTCAAGTACTTATACTTTTTCTTCTACTATATTACTACTGACTTAGACTCCTCTTAAGACCTCCTTTTTATACAATCCCATGGACCATGGACCAAGGGCGAATCTCCAAAACCGACACAACCTATCTAGACTAACGGCAAAAAACCCTTTTTGAATTTAGATATATTCGCACTCTGCAACCACAAAATGCGGAGACTTTATATTTCTTTATACAAGTTCGGGCCTTCTGCCCCAAAACTTGGGTTTTTAACCCCAAAATTGACCCCTAGGGGACCCGTTCCCAACATGCCCTCAACGCAAACATGGTGACTCGCCCCCAAGTCACTCGGTTGGCTTGGAGATCTTGTCGCGAAGACCTCCCAGCTCAACTTGGACAACTGCTACCGCGGTGACGCACTGTGTTGCCGCCTGCTTCATCCCCTCAACCAACTGCTTTGTTGCTAGCCCTGCACTGTCGGACTTAGCCTTCTGCTGAGTCTCCTGCATACTAGCCAGCTTGCCTTCAATAGTGGTCATGATCAAGTAGGCCTCGTCCAACCAAGGCCTCAAGTGAAGCTTCAACACGGCTTCCTTGTGCTGAGTTGCATCTACCTGCTCTTTCAACGCCTTGGCCTCCTGCAACTTAGCTAACCTCTACGTGATGGCGACAGTGCACATTGTCGCTTTGACTTCGTCGTAGCACTGTTGCAGCTCTCGTGATTTTGTTTCCAGTCGATGTACCGTAGGATCTTCTTGCAGGAAAGTAACTACCTCGAGCGAGGTATATTCCTTTATTGTACTCTCCACCACTGCTACCACATCTTTCACAGTGGTCTTGCGCTTCTCTCTGATCTCTGGCGGAGTCGAAGCCTAGACATTCAATTGTAATTCTGCAATTTTGAGGTTCAGATCCAGCTGAACATTTTCCAACTCTGTGCGTGCGTCGTGCACTCCTGCAGCTAGTTTCTGAACCCACACATCCACTGGCTCAACCTCGGGAATGTCCATCTCTGGGATAGTACAGCATGCTTCATCCGCAACCTTGGTTATGAGTCGATTCTTGTATGTGAGGTCAGTCACAAGGTTAATGGCGAAGTCTTGCTGCACAGCCATCTGGGCATTGTTGACCTTCTATTCGCTGATGATCTTCAAAGTGCGTTGTTCGCGGGCCCAAAGTTCCGCGATCACACCGTCCTGCAAAAGGTAAAGCACCTCATTCGGAAGCGCGGCGAGGTTGAGTAACTCCCTTGAGTGTGCTAGCAGCAGGTCTATTAGCTTCAGCCTCTGTTGTTAGTGCTCCATCTGGTAGCACTATTTCTCGGGGGTCCTTTGCGCGCAGCGTCCCGATGGATTCTGAGGTGATGTTGTGGCCAGCAACAACCCCCCCCCTAATTCAACCTAATATCAGTCATGATGATAGATAGAATAGGGGACCATTAGTTAATTTTCAAAAAAACATAAAACTTCTTTTTGAAATTACAAGCATAAAACATAGAAAAAGGTCCTTGGACGATTTAAGCCTAAACCTATGTTCATAAAAGCAAATCTCTAAAAGTGCATCACGAAAAAGATAAAAAAACGCCAATATGCGCATCGCCTCAGCATTGATAAACAACATCGCATCGCAATGCACTAACCTCCATAAAGAGAAACTTGTAAACCGCCGACCTGCGATCGTGCGATCGCGCACATCGCAGAAACTATGGCAAAGTACTTTGGCAAACATTGAATTGTTGCGATCTGCGATATGACGACCTGCGATGTTGCGATCACTGCCGTTTGCGATCGCGCGATATGCGAGGATGCGCTGGCAAGTCATAAAAGCACCTCAATACGACGCTTTCGGGCACGCCACCCAAAGAAAATCCACTTACCATTACCTGACTTGGAAATTATGCGCATTCAATGTTAGTAATGAATTAGTTGTCAGTTATTAAGTGGCATGAAGATGCGTGCCTTAATGCGGATTTTACTTCACGTAAGGTGGCGTATCTAATCTATCTCTTGCATTTAACACCTTCCCATCACCTTTCTAATCGATCTTTCCATTTCGCTCTTAACTTGCAGGAGCAAAGCTCGAAGGCAAAACCGAATAGAAACGCTAAGCGAGATGGGGAAGAAGAGCAAAGCTCAGAGCTCAGAGGCAAGGGAAAAGACCAGAGAGATGGCGCCCCTCTACACAGATACTGCATGCAATAAGGATGCAGGCATTTCAACCTGGGAGGGCATGTATAGGATATTGGAGGAAGAAAATCCGAGAATAATCAAAGTAACTCCTGCTGTCCCGGATGCATCACGTTCTTCAGAAGCATCCCTGGAAGACCTAGCGTGTTCTTTCCTACACAGAATTGCAGCAAGGCCGAAGATCCTGCCATACACAGACATGATCAAATGGATACTAGATGATGCGGAGTTGCACCATAGACAGTTCAAAACTCAGGGACATGGGATTATAGCAGCGTTTGCAACTCAAGACCTAAGGCTCATGTATCATTTACCTGAGCCGCAAGTGACCTACAACGCAGAATTCGTTGCGAAGTTCGTAGCAGAAAATCTCGACTTATCCGATACCACTAAGGAGTGGTCAAAAAGAGATGAACCATTGAAGAAAGATAAGAACGGTATGTATAGTACTGGTTCTCTTACTTCTCCATATTGTTTTGCTGCAGCTATGCTCTGTAGGATATTCAGTAGGCCAGATATCAATAAATTTTCAGCCGAATGGCTACCCCTGATCGATGCTGCAACTAACTCTGAGATAGTGGATTGGGCCAAAATCCTTTCTGACACTTTGTTTACAGCGGTCCTCCACTACCGTTCCAAAAGATCACACTCCCAAAGAGTCTATCCGCCTTTTTATTTGTCCGCATATATAATGGATTCTATCTGTCTTGTATCCAAATTCCCTACCATGGGTTGGCAATGGACTACCCAGGACCCATTGCCTATTCATGTCTATCATAAAATTCTGTGGGATTCCCAGTTCGCCCCCCATTTTTACCAAATTTGCCATGGACTTATATTACCCATACATAGGATAGTATACAATAAAGATCCCCCAAGATGCTCTCCCGAGGCACAGAATGATATCACCTCCATCGCGAGATGGTTTGGGGAGGAATGGTTTACCTATATCCGAGTTTTTGGAAGCACAGTACCCCCGCATGTCCTACCCTTATATATCCCAGATAAATTGTTGGCCCGAGAAATCGCTTATCAGACTTGTTCTGAAGGTGGTTTAACTAAGGACCTAAAGAACAAAAAGAAGGCCATTTGGCCTCAATTCCCAGTCACGTGTGGGGTCTTCTCTTTATTCGATGTAGGGCACGCTTTTGGTGAGGTGGGGAATGTGACGTGTCTCCAACTATTTAAACTCCCACCAAGGCCATTTGACCCAAATAAAGTTGCCCAGGAATTTACAATTAGCGTCAGGATAAGCGTGTTCTCTGGACAGAAAGATCTGTTTGACGATCTTTCCCATGGAAAGAGCTCGCTCCAAGAAGTTTTTCAGGAAGCACAATCAAGGCTGTCCCCGGAAGACTTCCGGAGATTCACATTGTACAGAGAAAGGAGGCTGGCTAGCATTCCACTGGAAAGACTGCGGATAGCTGCCAGAGAACCAACTCCAAGCGTCAGCCTCAGTGGACACTCCAGTGCCTCCAAATCTGATTCCAGCGCCGTGCAAGAAATATCTCCAGACCTTGAAGAGTCTGTCCATAAAGAAGAAAGAAACGAAGAAACAATCAAGGACACAGCTCAGTCAAGTTCGATGGCTCAGCAGCAAGTTGCCGCCTCGTCATCAAGAGAAGTTCCTCCCCCCGTCACCGAAGCACCTCTTGTTACAGTAGAATTAGATAAAGAATGGGAGACCTTCAATGAAATGATTAATCTTGAAGGTCAGGTCCCGAAAACACCTGTGGACAACGCGCAGGTGGTGCAAGAGGTCCTTTCAACCATAGTCAGTAGCACCACAGAGGTGGAGCATCTTCCTATCGCTCCATCCTCAGAACTTCTACTTAGCGTAGAAGAGATTCCCCCACTGGACGTATTCTACAGCCCACAGCACAAGGCAGTTGTAAGGAGACAAAGGAAGAAAAGAAAGCTTGCGGATGCACTAGCTCAAGATGCCGAACAGCTGGATGTCTTGTGGAAAGATCCGAATAGCAATCCAACCGAAAACCTCACCAAGTTGTCTCAAATTGCAGGAGCATATGCTTCTGCGACCATCGACAAGGCTTCTGAAGTTCAGCAACTTCTAAAAGAACGTGAGAATCAAATACAACTGCTGCAACAACAATTGCAACAAGCCAATCTAAACGCTGAAGCTTCCGAACAGCTTGAAAAACTACAAGAAAGCTTTCGCCAGATGCAGCTGAGCCATCAAAGAAATATTGAAGAAAAGGAAAGGCAATTGCAGACGGTGCAAGAAATGCACAAGGATGAACCCAAGCTGATAGAATTTATTTCAGAGTCCATTGGCTTGAACGACCAACTGTCACAGCAACAGGAAGACATGGTACGTAGAATATCACAGTGGAGGCATTTTTGTGAGCTAAGTGACAAGATCACCAGTCAGGTAGTGGAACTACAGAATGACTATGACCAGGCCAACAAAAGAGTAACAGAATATCTGGTTTGGCGAAATGACGAGGAAGGGAGGAAAGCAGGGGCGCCTAAGATTAATGAAAATCACAAAGACTTGCTCTTCAACAAATGGGACGAGCAAATTACACAGGCGGAGCAGGCGGCAGAGTCAGCGGCAACACAGGCGACCATACTTATTGATTGTGTAAATGAAAATTTGCACAGAGCTAATTTGATTTCAGAATCCACCCCGGGATACTTACCAAGTGCGTCACAGCTGGAAGCAGAATGGAAGCAGAAAGCACAGGCAAACGGGAAGACAATTCAGGCATTGGCTAGGTTAAACTGGGAAAGTTACTGGACTTACTTAGTTAAACCTCACAGCCAATGCATGACGGTAAGGTGCATCATGAACGCGGCCGAGAAGGTAGCGCCAGCTCTTATGGACGCTGTTTTCGCAGCCCAACTAAGCACGGAAGTCGGCCAACCGACTCTTCTTAAGCCCATGCTTGATAACTGCAATTTCAAGGACCAAATTAAGAAGTAATTTCAATTTAGAAAGTTTTTTTTCTTTTTGTTTTACTGAATTAGAAAAAGGACGGTCATTTGAGAGCCGTATCCTAAATTTTGTAATAATACTATTATTAGGATTAGATAGTAGTATTTTAACCCTTCTCATTGCATTGGAGAAGGGTCCAGAAATTTGTCAAGAACTTTTCCTCAGAACATGCACTTCTGCACCTCAGAGGAGGGTTTGATGAATGGAAGGATCGGATTTATATTTATTTGCATCTTTTTGTCTGCTACTGATGTTGCATTTCTGTACTCTTAGTGGGCATTTTGAGTAAATAGAAGTAGATCAGTATTGCTTGAAGTTACGAGTAGGAATGAATCATAAATGGTACTTTTATCTCTTGATGAGTTTCTGCTGGTTTGCTTAAAGTAATATACAGCTGATATTATTTGCATGTTATGATATAGATTTATGGTTACCATTTGGCACTTTTGTACGGTGGAATCATCCGTTTATGTCTGATATATGAATGATTTATCATGTGATATGCAGTCCACAACCGTCCTGTATAACTTCTTATGCAGAATAGTTTATTTCAAATGGTTTATATTCATATGCTTGCTGAATAATCTTCATTACCAGTTATCATATGAAATCTTTTTAGATCACATGATGGAAAGGATTCATCCCGGGCTAGCGTAGGTTATATAAGTTATCTTTATTTTGATTCTAACAGCTTGCAGTTAAAGAATAAGTTAGATTTAAAGTTAGTTTTAGGATGTTCCAAGAATCAACATAATCAAAATCAACACACACTCACGCACACCCTTTACATCGGGAAGCTGGTCCCGTCATCCCCAGAGGACCCGCTACACCAAACGGATACGGAGCCGCCAACCAGGTTCCTGACTGGGCGGGTATCCCCCTTGTTGTCGACCCGATTCCGGGGCCCTCAACATATTTGGCGCTAGAAGGAGGGCCTGAGCACATTGTCTGATTGGAATGTTTTAATCATAAATCTTGAAACAGGATGGCTGCTCACAAAATTCCTATTTGGAGTTGCATCCATGTTCCTGCCTCTTCCAACACTCCACCAGATGTGGTAAGGCTATTGTCTCAGGTAAAATTCAATGGTAAGGATAATTCTTCTGCATTTCATCACGCCCTGCAATTCATTCAAAGAGTTTTGAGTTCTGATATTCAAAAAATTGACGAAGGCGTGCTGTGCAGGATTTTTACTCTTACATTCACAGCGAAAGCCAGAAGATGGTGCAGAACCCTCCCAGTTGCATCAGTTCACAGTTGGGACCAATTCGTTAGGATTTTTGTCTTGGAATTTGATTGCTATGAATATGACCAGGTATATGATGAAATCGACTATTTGCGTAATGAAGACGAACCCGTAAGGGATTTCAATATGCGATTCCATCTTAAATGCCTACAATATGATCTTGAGGATGAGCTCACGGATGAAGAGTCTTCGGATTATGATGAGGTTTCCCTACCTCCTGTACCTGAACAAACAGAATTTAGCCTAGGAGTTTTGCATGCTCTGACATCAAAGGAAGAAGGCGAAAGTACTAAAGAAGAAAGCACCTTGACACCAGAAGACGACTTTGAAATAAAGTCAAACGGTATTTTTTCAAATCAAATACTGATGCCAAGGTTAGATCCATCCACCGTTTCTCTTTCGAAAAGTATCGACGAAAAAAGGTATGATCTAAGGCCTGATACTTATTGTGGATCTGATGAACGAGATTTATTTAATGTTTTTAAATGCATTTTTCCAGATCCACACTTTTCTCTTTACCCTGATGTTTTTAGTAGTAACGATCTTCTTCCCCATAATATCAAGTCTATTCCATCTGAAGATTATTCAGACAAGACATCGTTGGGTTTCCAAAATAAAGAGACCGATATATCACAACCTATGATTTATACCGAACAAGAGCTGCCCCATCTCCCTTGTCTAAAAACACATAATGAAAAAGAGGAACATAAGGAAAATGGTAAAGTCTTTCAAGATAATTGTTGTGACAACTGTGATAATGTCAAATTGTCACAAGTAACTCAATTAGGGTCAGATCATAAGAAACATCTGAAATCAGAAGCTATTCCATCTAACCCTCATCTCGAAGCAAAATCCCATTTGAACGATTTTACTATCCCCGACGATGCTCCTATCTATGATTCATATCCAGAGGAGGTCTCCATCCCTGATCGCAATCGTGATTTAATTCCTAATTCGCAGAACCCGGCCAGTTCTTGCGAAAAGCAGAAAGTTACAAGTGACTCCCAGACGTGTGACGCCACTGTATATACAGTTACCCAATCTTTTCTTATTCGCTTACATTCCTTTTATACAAAATCGGACTTCTTTTTAAAATTCCAAAATTTTGATAGATTAGATTTTGGCGATTTATGTAAAAAAACTTTCGTTTCAAGCAAGATCGCTGAAAATTCAGAATCAACAATCAACGGGTTACAAGCCATTGAAATTAAAGAACCTATTTCACGGTTCGGCTTGTTTTCCTTACTATTGAAAGATCACCCATTTACAAAAGAAATTCATCCCAATTTTTGTGATCCAATAGGTATTCAGTTGGAAGAAACCTATTATAAAAAGATAAAATCAGACAAGATTCCAACTAGATCCGCGGTTCCTTATCCCCTAAACAACAAGTTCTACCCAAGGGGAATTCAATTCATTTTTTTTATGCTCTGGCGATTTATGCGGCCAGGAATAAAAATGAATCGTTGGTTCCATTGGAAATACCATTTTTCTTAGCTATTTCCTTTACATAATTAGAGTAGGAGTAGTGGTAGTTTAGATAGGATATTATTTTGCTTCTCATAAAGATAGGCAAAGTCAGTTGTATTCTCTACATGACCCTAGATAACAATTGCCTATCCAAAATAAGGTTTGTTCTGGCTAAACAGTATTTGACGGTTACTGAAGAAACCTTGTCTCTGTTAAAAATTTTGAATTTCGGCTCTTATGAACAGCTAATCCTGTGGGAGTCTGGCCTTTATTATCAATAGATCTTTAACCCAGAGATGATGTTAAAGTTCAAACCCAGAAAATTTTTAAAGAAAGTTATCTCAGTGAGGAATTCGTTTTAGATCAGCATAATGAAAGGTATCAGTATTAGAATAAAGATTCTCTGTAAAAACAGCCATTATCAAAAGCAACCCTATCATTGTCGTCCAGAACTTTCTTAAGGAAAGAGAATTTGACTTCCTCCCTGCTAAAGGATAATGCAACGTTCAGAGAAATGACCCAGAAAGATGCTATATCTCAAAGAATAAGAGGTCTCATCACGAGCCGACTTATCATAATCACAGATGTTATAACTTGCTGACTTTGCCAAAACTGTCTACCAAAACAGGGCAACGACTCAAGATCGTTGCGATCAAAAGACAAGGGGTCTCATCACGAGCCAGCTTGTTCAGCAAGAGTATAAATCGAGTGAATGACTGTGTCATAATTTGGCCACCAAACCAAGACATTGTTCTTTAGAGAATAAAAAAAAAAAAAAAGGAAAAAGCATCAGCAAAGGTATATTTCTTTTGAAAAAGTTGTTAAAAACCCCAAAGCTGGACAAAGGATCATTCCTGGATAATAGGTAACCCTGTCGAGGCTATGGACGCCTGCTGGCAGCAGTGGCTCTACCTGCGACAAAAGGGCATTCTTAAAAAAGTGGTTGATACATAAGAGAACTCTTTATTTCTATGTCTTAACAAGACCAAGTAGTAACTGATCTAAACTCGGAAAACAACCTGGGAATGCAAGTAATTGAAATAAGATGGGGATAAAACAAAACATCATCGATGCCTTGAAGTATTGTTTGATTGTTATCTTTTTATAATAAAGTTCAAATTCCCTGAGGAAATTTTTAAAAGAAAAGTCCGAAAACGTCAATAGAAAAAGAGCAGAGATAACTGGTTCTCCCAAGTGAATCGCCAATTGTTGTGGCCAGCAACAACCCCCCCTAATTCAACCTAATATCAGTCATGATGATAGATAGAATAGGGGACCCTTAGTTAATTTTCAAAAAAACAAAAAACTTCTTTTTGAAATTACAAGCATAAAACATAGAAAAAGGTCCTTGGACGATTTAAGCCTAAACCTATGTTCATAAAAGCAAATCTCTAAAAGTGCATCACGAAAAAGATAAAAAAACGCCAATATGCGCATCGCCTCAGCATTGATGAACAACATCGCATCGCAATGCACTAACCTCCATAAAGAGAAACTTGTAAACCCGCCGACCTGCGATCGTGCGATCGCACATCGCAGAAACTATGGCGAAGTACTTTGGCAAACATTGAATTGTTGCGATCTGCGATATGACGACCTGCGATGTTGTGATCACTGCCGTTTGCGATCGCGCGATATGCGAGGATGCGCTGGCAAGTCATAAAAGCACCTCAATACGACGCTTTCGGGCACGCCACCCAAAGAAAATCCACTTACCATTACCTGACTTGGAAATTATGCGCATTCAATGTTAGTAATGAATTAGTTGTCAGTTATTAAGTGGCATGAAGACGCGTGCCTTAATGCGGATTTTACTTCACGTAAGGTGGCGTATCTAATCTATCTCTTGCATTTAACTCCTTCCCATCACCTTTCTAATCGATCTTTCCATTTCGCTCTTAACTTGCAGGAGCAAAGCTCGAAGGCAAAACCGAATAGAAACGCTAAGCGAGATGGGGAAGAAGAGAAAAGCTCAGAGCTCAGAGGCAAGGGAAAAGACCAGAGAGATGGCGCCCCTCTACACAGATACTGCATGCAATAAGGATGCAGGCATTTCAACCTGGGAGGGCATGTATAGGATATTGGAGGAAGAAAATCCGAGAATAATCAAAGTAACTCCTGCTGTCCCGGATGCATCACGTTCTTCAGAAGCATCCCTGGAAGACCTAGCGTGTTCTTTCCTACACAGAATTGCAGCAAGGCCGAAGATCCTGCCATACACAGACATGATCAAATGGATACTAGATGATGCGGAGTTGCACGATAGACAGTTCAAAACTCAGGGACATGGGATTATAGCAGCGTTTGCAACTCAAGACCTAAGGCTCATGTATCATTTACCTGAGCCACAAGTGACCTACAACGCAGAATTCCTTGCGAAATTCGCAGCAGAAAATCCCGACTTATCCGATACCACTAAGGAGTGGTCAAAAAGAGATGAACCATTGAAGAAAGATAAGAACGGTATGTATAGTACTGGTTCTCTTACTTCTCCATATTGTTTTGCTGCAGCTATGCTCTGTAGGATATTCGGTAGGCCAGATATCAATAAATTTTCAGCTGAATGGCTACCCCTGATCGATGCTGCAACTAACTCTGAGATAGTGGATTGGGCCAAAATCCTTTCTGACACTTTGTTTACAGCGGTCCTCCACTACCGTTCCAAAAGATCACACTCCCAAAGAGTCTATCCGCCTTTTTATTTGTCCGCATATATAATGGATTCTATCTGTCTTGTATCCAAATTCCCTACCATGGGTTGGCAATGGACTACCCAGGACCCATTGCCTATTCATGTCTATCATAAAATTCTGTGGGATTCCCAGTTCGCCCCCCATTTTTACCAGATTTGCCATGGACTTATATTACCCATACATAGGATAGTATACAATAAAGATCCCCCAAGATGCTCTCCCGAGGCACAGAATGATATCACCTCCATCGCGAGATGGTTTGGGGAGGAATGGTTTACCTATATCCGAGTTTTTGGAAGCACAGTACCCCCGCATGTCCTACCCTTATATATCCCAGATAAATTGTTGGCCCGAGAAATCGCTTATCAGACTTGTTCTGAAGGTGGTTTAACTAAGGACCTAAAGAACAAAAAGAAGGCCATTTGGCCTCAATTCCCAGTCACGTGTGGGGTCTTCTCTTTATTCGATGTAGGGCACGCTTTTGGTGAGGTGGAGAATGTGACGTGTCTCCAACTATTTAAACTCCCACCAAGGCCATTCGACCCAAATAAAGTTGCCCAGGAATTTACAATTAGCGTCAGGATAAGTGTGTTCTCTGGACAGAAAGATCTGTTTGACGATCTTTTCCAGGGAAAGAACTCGCTCCAAGAAGTTTTGCAGGAAGCACAATCAAGGCTGTCCCCGGAAGACTTCCGGAGATTCACATTGTATAGAGAAAGGAGGCTGGCTAGCATTCCACTGGAAGGACTGCGGATAGCTGCCAGAGAACCAACTCCAAGCGTCAGCCTCAGTGAACACTCCAGTGCCTCTAAATCTGATTCCAGCGCCGTGCAAGAAATATCTCCAGATCTTGAGCAATCTGTCCGTAAAGAAGAAAGAAACGAAGAAACAATCAAGGACACAGCTCAGTCAAGTTCGATGGCTCAGCAGCAAGTTGCCGCCTCGTCATCAAGAGAAGTTCCTCCCCCCGTCACCGAAGCACCTCTTGTTACAGTAGAATTAGATAAAGAATGGGAGACCTTCAATGAAATGATTAATCTTGAAGGTCAGGTCCCGAAAACACCTGTGGACAACACGCAGGTGGTGCAAGAGGTCCTTTCAACCATAGTCAGTAGCACCACAGAGGTGGAGCATCTTCCTATCGCTCCATCCTCAGAACTTCTACTTAGCGTAGAAGAGATTCCCCCACTGGACGTATTCTACAGCCCACAGCACAAGGCAGTTGTAAGGAGACAAAGGAAGAAAAGAAAGCTTGCGGATGCACTAGCTCAAGATGCCGAACAGCTGGATGTCTTGTGGAAAGATCCGAATAGCAATCCAACCGAAAACCTCACCAAGTTGTCTCAAATTGCAGGAGCATATGCTTCTGCGACCATCGACAAGGCTTCTGAAGTTCAGCAACTTCTAAAAGAACGTGAGAATCAAATACAACTGCTGCAACAACAGTTGCAACAAGCCAATCTAAACGCTGAAGCTTCCGAACAGCTTGAAAAACTACAAGAAAGCTTTCGCCAGATGCAGCTGAGCCATCAAAGAAATATTGAAGAAAAGGAAAGGCAACTGCAGACGGTGCAAGAAATGCACAAGGATGAACCCAAGCTGACAGAATTTATTTCAGAGTCCATTGGCTTGAACGACCAATTGTCACAGCAACAGGAAGACATGGTACGTAGAATATCACAGTGGAGGCATTTTTGTGAGCTAAGTGACAAGATCACCAGTCAGGTAGTGGAACTACGGAATGACTATGACCAGGCCAACAAAAGAGTAACAGAATATCTGGTTTGGCAAAATGACGAGGAAGGGAGGAAAGCAGGGGCGCCTAAGATTAATGAAAATCACAAAGACTTGCTCTTCAACAAATGGGACGAGCAAATTACACAGGCGGAGCAGGCGGCAGAGTCAGCGGCAACACAGGCGACCATACTTATTGATTGTGTAAATGAAAATTTGCACAGAGCTAATTTGATTTCAGAATCCACCCCGGGATACTTACCAAGTGCGTCACAGCTGGAAGCAGAATGGAAGCAGAAAGCACAGGCAAACGGGAAGACAATTCAGGCATTGGCTAGGTTAAACTGGGAAAGTTACTGGACTTACTTAGTTAAACCTCACAGCCAATGCATGACGGTAAGGTGCATCATGAACGCGGCCGAGAAGGTAGCGCCAGCTCTTATGGACGTTGTTTTCGCAGCCCAACTAAGCACGGAAGTCGGCCAACCGACTCTTCTTAAGCCCATGCTTGATAACTGCAATTTCAAGGACCAAATTAAGAAGTAATTTCAATTTAGAAAGTTGTTTTTCTTTTTGTTTTACTGAATTAGAAAAAGGACGGTCATTTGAGAGCCGTATCCTAAATTTTGTAATAATACTATTATTAGGATTAGATAGTAGTATTTTAACCCTTCTCATTGCATTGGAGAAGGGTCCAGAAATTTGTCAAGAACTTTTCCTCAGAACATGCACTTCTGCACCTCAGAGGAGGGTTTGATGAATGGAAGGATCGGATTTATATTTATTTGCATCTTTTTGTCTGCTACTGATGTTGCATTTCTGTACTCTTAGTGGGCATTTTGAGTAAATAGAAGTAGATCAGTATTGCTTGAAGTTACGAGTAGGAATGAATCATAAATGGTACTTTTATCTCTTGATGAGTTTCTGCTGGTTTGCTTAAAGTAATATACAGCTGATATTATTTGCATGTTATGATATAGATTTATGGTTACCATTTGGCACTTTTGTACGGTGGAATCATCCGTTTATGTCTGATATATGAATGATTTATCATGTGATATGCAGTCCACAACCGTCCTGTATAACTTCTTATGCAGAATAGTTTATTTCAAATGGTTTATACTCATATGCTTACTGAATAATCTTCATTACCAGTTATCATATGAAATCTTTTTAGATCACATGATGGAAAGGATTTACCCCGGGCTAGCGTAGGTTATATAAGTTATCTTTATTTTGATTCTAACAGCTTGCAGTTAAAGAACAAGTTAGATTTAAAGATTAGTTTTAGGATGTACCAAGAATCAACATAATCAAAATTAACACACACTCATGCACACCCTTTACATCGGGAAGCTGGTCCCGTCACCCCCAGAGGACCCGCTATACCAAACGGATACGGAGCCGCCAACCAGGTTCCTGACTGGGTGGGTATCCCCCTTGTTGTGGACCCGATTCCGGGGCCCTCAACAGGTGCCAAGGGCCAAACTGGTGGGTGTCGCATTGGTCTGTATCTTGATGCACGGATCTGCAACTCGCACAGACCCATCTGAATAGCGCCCAATGCCTGATGTTGTTGCTCCTTGAACTATTGCAGCAATTCCGCGGTGGTATCCCGCACCGTATCCTATATCATTCAGATCCCCCTCTGTTAGGGTGATCAGATCCAGAGATGTCTTGCTAACCTTGGACTTCTTCCGTGGCCCTATGTTTTCTGTACCTCTGGTGCGATTGATACGGAATGGATTCGTCTCTGGATCCGCTCCTCCCTGCTCCGTATGTTCATCCTCTTCTTCCTTTGTTTCTAGTGATGGCGACTTCTGACCTCCGTTAGAGCTGTGCCCTCTTCTCCTACCTACCCACCCGACTGCTGCGCAACAATGTGCTCCACCTTCACCCTGTCATCGGCCTCCTTTCTCCTTTTTGCGGCCAGCTATTCCACCTTTAGCTTGGCTTCTTCCTTCTTCCACTGTGTGGCAGTCTTGCTAGATCCCACCGTCGAATCAGTGGCATTGCGCCAATCTACCAGCCAGCAGTCGAGGACTGCTGAAATTGCATCATCCGTGGCCAAGTATGGCAAGTCATGCCATTTCTTCTCAGGGTCCTTCCACGCCCATATTGACACATGGTGGGAGTCAGCCTTGAATTCCACGTATTCCTGTAACTTCTCAAAAATTGTAGGTGTCAACCGTAGCTTGTGGTTAATAGCCATATGTATGCTCATTTCCATCAAGATCTAGAAGATCTTGTTGTCCTTTATCCGCTGAGGATCCTTTGTTTCCCACAGTGAAGCGAACTTCGCTGCCTCTGGTAGGTCCGGCACGACCGAAGGGAACTGGCTATCTTCAGGTAGCTCCCACACAACCAGCACTATGGACAGAAATAACCATGCATAGTGAAAGGTCTTACTGTGATCTTGTGCCTCGTGGCAGTTTGCGAGAAACTCACCGTAGAGGTAGCACGTCCAGTTAAATTGGACCCCCTCCACACACTGGGCCGCCAAAGATATCACTAGTGCCGGCACTTCATCTGCGTGAAACTTCCACATCAACTTCCTTGCTAAGATTTGCATCGCCACTTTGACCGCAGGGTCACAGATGCTCAAAATGGCGTAGCCGCGCGACTCCTTTACCAACTTGAATTTTTCCTTCATTTCCTCGACAAGCGCATGCTCGCCGGCCTTTACACCAAACGCCATGGTTGGATTTTCTAATGTGTATGGCAGTCGCGTGATCCTATGGATCAGCATGTCCATGATGGGTATCGGCTCCTCCAGCCACAGACACCCATCGTGCACCAAGCACATCAGCTGCTTGATCACTACTAGTGTGATAGGTGTACGGTTGTAATGTGGCACCCATAGTAGGTTTAGTAGGCCTGCCTTGTCCACACCTTTCAGCCACTTCCTCGGCTCCAACGTGGTTACTCCAGTATTTTTGTGGAAGACCTGGTGCATAAGTTGGTTTGTCGCTAAATGAGGGAAGCGCTCTATGTCTGCTAAGTCCCAATCCTCCAACTTCAAAAGGGGGACACGCCCCAAGCGCGGTCCCTCAAAGACGATTTGGTTCGGCAGGAGGGGTGTGTGTAGGGTGACTTTACTCTCATCAATATCTTTGGGCACCTTCATCTTGCCTTGCGCGGAGGAATGTATTTAGGCAACTTAGATATGGGGTCCGACCCCTCAATTTCAATGGCCTCCGTTTCCACTGCAATATCCTCATCATCCATGGGGATTTCTTTGACCTCTTCTTCTGGCTCTAGGTCAATCATTTTGGCCTTTTCTTGCGCAGTGGGTTTTCCCGACTGTGGGTGCCTTCTAGGTGATGCACGCACTGGTGGCAGCATTTTTTGTTTATCCTTATTCGGTTTTTGCCCCTTCTGGGTTGGCGTAGGCCTTGGCCGAGGTGTCCTAGGGTATTTATGTACTTCTTCGGGTACTTCTGCAGGTGCAACTTCTGAGGCAGCTCCCTCTACTGCCATTGCCACCTCTGGAATAACTCCCTCACCTATCACTGCTTCAGCACTCATAGATTCTATGGGCGTCGACATGATGCTATGCAACAACTCCTGTGTCACCTGTGGCAATGTCTCAAATACGGAACTTGCTAGAAAAACTTCAAAGGTTTCACGGTTCATGTGCACCTAAGAGCTCAACAACTCAATTCTCAAAATGCCAAGTGTTTCGTTAGGCAACCACCTGCAATTTATAGGTACTTTCAAATTCAAATCCGACCGTTCCCCCCAAAATCGGTCCATTAATGCTAGATTGGTGGCATATTTTCAAAGATCTAGTCCATAAATTTTGACTTAAATCCCCCCCCCCCCCCCCCGCTCCCTTTGGCTATTTTTTCATTGTCAAATCATGAACAATGAATTTAACAGTCACTTTTTGGCTATCTTGTGCGGCTTTTCCCTTGGTAGCACAGCTCCCTGTGCGCTTCTGCGGACTTTGTGACATATCTTTGTTCCGCACAGTTCCCCAATCGCGCAACTCTCCGACCCAAGCAGTGTAGTTTATAGTCCCACGCTTCCTTTCAGTTGCCTGGAGTGCTAACATTGTGCTTCCCTCATATAGTCACCTAGTTGGATTACCGGTGTATGGCTTCAATCGGCTACCATTCACCTTCCCTGGGAAGGGTTCTCCATTCAATTTAACTAGCTGAATTGCTCCACTATCGGTAATCTTTTTGATGACATGTGGCCCTAGCCAGTGCATCCTAAATTTCCTTGGAAATTTATCAAATTTACTGTCATATAACAAGACTAGATGATTTACCTTGAAGGTGCGCAGTTTGATGTGCCGATCGTCCCATGCCTTTTCGCACTCCTTTTGAACTTGTTGATGACATCCAGCTAGAAATCGGTCCTCCTCAAGCTCTGCTAGCTGCGCGAGCCTCTCTTCCAGGGCTCTGCGGTCGGCCATTCCTATTAGTGCCACTATGCACAGACTAGGTACAATGTATTCCATTAGCATCACATCTTCTACGTCATACACGAGTCTGAAAGGCGTTTGCCCAGTCAGCTTCTTGCAAGTCGTTCTATAGGCCCATAGCACCGCGGGTACACACACATCCCAGTCTACCATCAATTCTTGTCTGCATACCACATGACCCAACAGGATCCCAAAAGGGACACAAAATAGACACTTCTTCAAATTGAGCGCGATCTGGTATCTCCGACATGTATCTAGCATCAAGCACATATTTTCCACATGGCGCTTGGCCAATCCAAACATTGTCCAATCGTCAAAGTATACCTCCAGAAATTTATGAATGAAGTCTTTGAATGTCGCAATGACTACGCGCGAAAATATTACTGGTGCATTCTTCAGCCCAAAAGCCATTACGGTGTACTGAAAACATCCCCATTCATGCAAACAAGCGTCATTCAATTTCTATAGATCCATGCATATCCTTATTTCTTCTTTTTGTTTCTTTTCCTGAACCACTATCGGGCTTACCCAATCAGATTCTTCCACTGGTTCAATAATTCCTGCCGTGAGCATCTTATCTAACTCAGCGCGGACCCTTTCCTTATACTTCGGATTAAGGTGGTAAGGTCTTTGTTTTACAGGTTTCGCATCTGGTTTCAGGGTGATCTTCATGACACCCAGGTCTCCTATTATTCCCTTCAAATCAGAAAACTTTGTGGGGAAAAAATCCTGATATTCGCGGAGGAGCTCTGCGTAAACATATATTCTTACTTGCATTCATATGACAAAGTGAACTACATAGATTTGCGCATTAATATAGCATTAATTCATAACCCCAGTATTCAACATAGCATAATCGCAACAGAAGTAAAATAATGCATACAAATATGGAAAGTACACAGTAATTTCATAATACTTCTCTTTATTGATGATTCAGATTCCCAATACAAACTCTATCCGCCCTGCGCACACAGTTGCAGGGGTCCGCGCACTCAACTGTGGACTTCTACCCTAGGCCTCTATGCACTCAGCTACAGAGCCTCTTCCTACGCTAAGACTCTCACTCTTAGCTCTTTGCAGACTCATCAAGTACTTCCACTTTTTCTTCTACTCTACTACTACTGACTTAGACTCCTCTTAAGACCTCCTTTTTATACAATCCCATGGTCCGCGGACCAAGGGCAGATCTCCAAAACCGACGCAACCTATCTAGACTAAGGTCTAAAAAACCTTTCTGACTTTATATATCTTCACGCTATATGGCCACAAAATGCGGAGACTTTACATTTCCTTATACAACTTCAGGCCTTCTGCCCCAAAACTTGGGTTTTTAACCCCAAAATTGACCCCCAGGGGACCCGTTCCCAACACAACCTTTAGTTGCTCTTTGTCCTTCAAGATAGCTAGTCTAGGGCTACTTTGGGTAGCCAACAAGCTACCCTCCAACCAGCTCTTTGACACCCAATATTGTCACTGCCGGATATGCACCTAGGAAGATATTACACCACCTCAGAATGTCCTCCAATTGGCTCCAACAGGCTACACTATTATCTGATCCAAACTGGTCACTTCTTGACCCAATACACCTCCAAACGCTGCTCCAATTCTGCTTGCATATTGTTGTTCTATTGTCTCTGCTTAGGGCAAGTGCATGTTGCACCAGCTTTTCAAAATTCACCCTAACAACCTCCTTTTTGTTGCGGCCTAGGTAAGGTGAGATGGCCTCCTTGTGGGATGTTGTTCTGGGCAAATGGCAACCCTTAACACCCCAACTCTGGCCTGTTTTGGAGAGGCTAGGCCTATGGCCTACCTCAGTTTCTATAGTGCCCTAACAGCCCTCCAAAAAAATCCCTTCTCACCACTTTTCTGCCCCCAAACAGATTCGCAAACACCCCCAGCAATCTCGACCTTTCTTCCCTACAATAACACCCAAGAACAACACCAAAATTCACACCCAAGCAGCCCTAAAACTTCCATGTTGTACCTACAACTACCTAAAATCTTCCATGCTACTCCTAGGGCATCTCCACGCTGTCCTTTTCTTCTCTTGCTTCACCGAAAATTTCAAAGGGTACTTAGAGATGTATTGCACACACATTGATGCTCTAAATGACCTCAATACGCCTTGTATTTATATACATACGATCGCTCAGCGTCTCACTTGAAGTGACACTTATCAAGTTGGCCTACTTGACAACCAAATTAATTATGTCAACTTCAAAAATTCATATCTCTCTAACGACAACTCGGATTCAGACAATTTTCAATGCATTGGAATTGTCTTTCCAAGCATTATCATCCACATTCATCACATGTCATGAATCCATCATGGTTTTTCCCTAAAACACGATGGATGCCAAAACCCCATACTTGGGTTCCAAGCCCACAAGCTACCCTTGTGGCACTTTTTCCTCCAAACCCTGAAGCTTAGGGCTTGGAGTACCTCCCAAGCTACACAAATCAACATTCACTGCAACATTCTGAAACAACCACAGAACCTTCACTAATCTTTATTCACAAACAACAAGCAACTTCAACATTCTTCAATCAATCAATCCATAATCAAAACATCATTGTTTAAGCCCAAATCATCAAGAAGACTTCATTGACAGACAACAGAAATGCATTAAAACTTATTAAACTGATCATACATCCTTTTCATCAAAACCCTACTTTCTATATGTGCTTTCTTCAAAGCATATCTGCGTGTGTACATGCTTTTCAAGAAACAAACCCGTGTGTACGTGGCTTGCAGGCTATAAAACCTGCGTACAAATCTGTAATTTCATAATCAAATCTTTGCTGCAACACAGAATTTCAGACATACCCAGATCTCGACATACATAGAAAATCACGTGTTAAGATGTTATCAACACAGATAAAATCATGTCATAATCATGATTGTCATCTCATACCTATTGGATCTGATCCATCATCAAACTCTCAGGTGCATACTTAGTTTTATATCAAGAAAAACATCAATAGCCCATTACATGCATATTTGCTTCAGATCTAACTATTCATAAGATATTCATCACTTGCACCACTCTACCACTTTGATCTTCATCTCCTTATATAGTTTATCCCTTATCCAATACCACAGGTCAAAACCATACTCTAGTCGATGGTTTTCTTAGACGAGATCAAAACATTCATTTTTGGGCTCAATACCATAGGAAAATACAATGGTAAGGACCCTTGGTATTTATAATACCATGGTGCAGAAACTATGCGCAACTTTTCTTCTTCATACTCGTGTGTGCATGCGGATTTTCTTAACAGAAACCATGTATACTTCTTGAAATTTCAACTTTATCATTCCTATGCCTCTGAACTGTTATGCCTTTGTAAAAACACTCTATCACATTTGTAGACACATCCTGTTGACATCTGTATCAATTTGATTTCCATCAAAGAATAACTCATCAAGTAGGTTGTCTTGAAGGACAAATCATCAGGTAGGTTGCCATTAAAGACAACACATAATTCATAATGGCAACAATCTCCCCCTTTGGACTTGATGGCAACCATTTTGGTGTTTGGTCACCACAACCAGTAAAAAACATCAATCCAAGCACAAAGCTTTTCAAACACCAAGTTACCCTCCCCCTTTGACATCAAGGGCAAAGGGTGGACCAATGTTGAATGAAGGCTTCTCTCTGAGTGATGTAGATCTAAATTGTTGAGTACTGAATAATGATTATGCTCCCCCTGAGCACATGCTGAAATTTTTGAAGGATGTACAATGAAGTACATGACTCATATGACTTGTCCTATCACCAAGAACTCAAACTTACATCAATCACCCAATCATAGTGGGTTTACATATTTGACAACATTATTACATCAATTTCCCAAACACATTGGGGTTACAAATTACATCACATTTCCAAAAGGACTTGACCACAATAGTCCATACATGATTGAATTTGACAATGAGTACATCATAGGTATTTACATGACCTTTACATCAAATGATAGATATGACATTTATAACCAAGATAAACAAGACCATGATAGTCATCAGCAACTATCATACACCACATATGATCTGCATCATGAGCATCTATCAGCAGCACCAAGAACAACAACCTGTATATTTCCATCATCAATTCGCAAGATAAGACAATGTAGCTTCAATATCATCAACCTGTGACCAAGTATGCAGCATAATATTTTCCATAGATATCTGTTATCAACTCATCCTCTTGACCTCATCAAGGCCAACTTGCTTTTTTTCCCTTAGTAGAAAAAGCCTTAATCCATGTTCATCAAAGAATAGCTTTTCATGCATCAACTAAGAATATGCCATGTCTCCAAGCAGTAATAACCATATCTTCACAAAACCATTCGCATCATATCATGTACATGTGTAAGCACCATAGTCATCATCCATGACAACAACATCATCATCAAATAATCATAGCAAGAATTACATGTTCTTTCCACAACAATCCCCAACATATCATACATGTATCATCACTAGGGAGTTTTCTAACATCCCACATCTGATAAGCATCAACCATTATTAGCAACTCATGCATCAATCAACATATGTCAGAACCAAATATGTCATCATAAAGTAAGACAGAGAGAAGTATCATCATTCCTTAACATCAACAATATGTGACTAAGCATGCCATGTCTTCATGAAACCTAAAGTAACACCATTCTCTTTGCCCATTTTCTTCATGCAAGAAGAACTATCATACCAACATCACTACATAAACATGCAACTTAAGTAATCATCCATAAGGTCCTTCTGTGTAGTTCATCCATCATAGAGATATAAGTATGCATCTCTCTTCTCATTAATGAGAAAATAAAACCATGATCTCACCATCATTTGTCAAACTTTGCTAGTAACTCATCTCATCAAAAGAAACAATATACCATGTGAGAGCCAAGAAATATAGGAATCATCATCCATAAATGCACCATATTCAAATTATTCATCTTTGAAGGCATAATGACAGCATCATAACAACTATGTGGCTCAAGCAATATATGAGTATCATCCATGATTTCATCATAGGTAACCCATGACCGCAGCATAACATGATGCACCATTTAAAAACATAAGCATCATCACTATTCATAAGCATCATTGCGTACCAAGAAAACATAATTCCAACAATGCATTATTTGAAGCATAGAAAATTCTCCCCCTGAACCTATGCCAACTGTTCACTGTCAGATCTGATCATATCATTTCATATATCAGTAAGAATCATCAAAGTATCTTCATCAACTAGTCATCCATCAAGGTATCAAAAACTTGTACAAGCCAAAAGCACTTTCAAATAACATCAACAAACTGTAATCATCAACCATCTAAACAGGAAATCCAATCAATAATTGACTGAAGCATATCAGACTCTTTTCCTATTTTTTTCCCACTGTTTCTTCATCAAACCAAGATATACGTGACTGTTAAGTTTAGAACTCGCATATACATCCGACTTTTCTTCATAAGATCCATGTACAGAAAGTGAAATAATGAATATTTTACACCTTCAACTCCCCCTGAGTCTATTATGTCTATACCTGTTTACTATTACTACACCAGAGGAACTGTCAGTAGTATAAGCAACATGAAAATAAAAAAACAACCATGGGAATCATTATCAAGACAAAATATGTATTACTCCCCCTGAGATTACACATCACTGATTCTGAGGACCTGATAATCATCTTTTATTTTCATGAGTTCAAGTACCTCTCACCACTTCTACAGTCACTGATAGAAATACTCATTTAAGAATAATGGACTACAATAGGCACCATCTTCTTTTACTCTAAGTCTGAATATTTCTCATATCTATGAGAATTCCTTTCTTCAAACACATACAATTTTTCTCGATTTATAATCCTCTTGCTATGACTTTTCCAGTTACTCCATTCATAATCTTACATTTGGTTGATGTAAACACAATTATATTTCCCTTATCTTCCATTTTACCTACACTTAGAATATTCTTCTTTAGTACTTGAACTAATAAAACATCAACTGCAGTTCTAGTTTTATTAATTTTGGCTTTACCTTGTCTCAGTACTTTTGTTGAAACATTAGTTCCAAGAATAACATTACCATGTTGGTTTTTCTTGAGAGTCTCCATTTTACTCTTTTCTCCAATCACGTGATGAGAACATCCACTATCTATGTACCATTCATATTCATCTTCAAATGAGCATAGAGCAATAACACACCTTATTTGTTATTCTTTTTCTTTCTTATTAGTGGATCCATCTTTTTCAGGTCTTCTAACATTAATGTTCTTATTTGGTTGCTTACCATGTTGTTTGCGGCGATCCATAGACTCATTCCTGCATTCTTTTGCTACATGCCCAAACTTGTTACAAGCATAACATCTTATATATTTCATATTTATTCTATTGAAATCAATGGCTTTGTGACCAAATATATTGCAAGCAAAACAATATCCCTTAAAGTACCTGGAAGCTGGTGATCTTTCTGTGAGGTGTTTATTAGCTTGAAACATTCTACTTCTGCAATCGGATGTAACATGTCCATAAGTATGACATATAGAACATTCAACATTATTTATCAGAGGAGAAAATCAATTAACACTTCTATAGTTAGGAGTAAATTATTTCCTTTGAAGACATTCTTTCCTTGGTTGTTGATGAGATTGACTTCTTATCACCTTATTGAGCATTTCAGATTTTTCATTAGATCTCCTTGCCTCAGCTTGTGAACTAGATTCACCTTCAACAGTTTCATGAAAGCCAAGACCATATTTTATGGCAGGAGACATTTGATTACTAAGAATATTATCCAAAATCTTAGTAATATCTTGAAATCTCAAATGTTTATCATTTTCTTCTAATTTACCTTTTAGGATATTTACCTCAACCTGATATTGTTTTTCCTGCTTCTTCATAATTTCTTCAATCTTTCTTCCTTCCTCCATTTGTTGTTTTAATTTGAGAATCTCTTCTTTCAACCCATTTTCTTGTTCTTCAAATTCTTGAAGAGTCTCCTCATATCGTTTGTTTGAATTTTCAAGATCATATTTGAGAGAAATGATTTATGCTTCAAGTCCTTCACAGTAATTGGTTCTTTCTTTAAGTTCCTTGGTTGTTGTATCCTTTTCATTCACTTGATTTCTTAATGATGTTACTTCATCCTGCAGCCTTTGACATTGATCTTCCTTTTCCTTGTATTGCTTCCTTATTTTGTTTTCTTCTTGCAACTGAGTCTTTAACCTGGTAATCTCTTCTTTGTAGGTACATTCCCTTTTATCAAATAGATTTTGTTGATCTCTAATTTTATCTATGAGCCTTTTAACCTCTACTTCTAGGGCCATTAGATTTCTTTCACTTTTACCCATAAAAGCAAATTCAGTTGATTCACTGTCATATTCACTATCTTCAATATTACATGAACATGGAAATGGATCACAAGTGGAACAAAAATTAGTACCTGATAATTATTTCACTTCATCATCCTCATTCTTGATCAATATAAAGCAGGGTGCTTCTGAATCTGAATATTTTCTTCCATCTATTAGTCCACATGATATAAAATCGTCACTGTCATAGTTTCCTTGAGTTGTCTTCTTCCTTTGAGTTGCTTTCTTCTTTTGCTTCTTTCCCATTGTCTTGATGGATCTCCTTCAAGCGATCAAGCTTCTGTCAAAGGACTTGGCTTTGATACCAATTGTTGGGAAAAATACTGAGAAGGGGGGGGGGGGGGGCGGCGGGGTTGAATCAATATTTTCAAATCATTAAACTTTTCAAATTCATATCCTGATTTCTGTATGCGACTTTACTGAAGGGAACCCGCATGTGTACGTGATTGTTATTAAGACAACTAGCGTATATCCAGTAAACTTACTTTTTAGTTAATTCATCTTATGTTTATCTTGAGCCAATGCATCTGTAATTCATTAAACATTAAATAGATAGTAACCATGTACAGTAAGAACAAAATAAACCATCACACATAAGAAACACACATGAACACCAGGATTTAATGTGGAAACCCAATGTGGGAAGAAACCACCTGTTGTTGTCGTCTTTGTCTTCTTTTTAATATAAAGAAAATGTTTTACAATATTGTACTGGTGCAGACTCATACCAATACGTAGGCACCAACCTGCAGAAGGCTACAACCTTCGCTCGTTCTCCATCTCCTACTGGAAGGGAGCTCCAACAGCCTGAATCTTGTATTGGTGTAAACTCAAACCAGTATGCAAGTACCCACCTGCAGAAGGCTACAACCTTCGCTTGTTCTCCAGCTCATACTAGAAGGGAGCTCCAACCCCCTTATCTGATTTACCAGCTACCATTGGAAGGAAAAATCAACTCCCTCATTGAAGGCTCCAACCTTTAACACTTTCGGGGACCACGTTTCATAAATTTCCATATTGGATCCACCTGTTACAACACATTACAACTTGTACGCCATGTTTCATTAAATTTTCAGACTGGGCCCATTACCAACATTTAAGCTCAAAACCAATCATCAAAACTAAAACTTATCATTGTAACTGAATCAACTGAAACCCAACCAATCAACTGAAACCCAAATAAATCATCTTAAATAACCAGAATAGTCAAATCACTGTAACCAAAATACCAAACAACATACTTCACTTCAAAGAAACCAAATTATGTTACTGCAAACCCTAATCAACCATATGTCAAAATACGTACGCTAGTTTACAGTAGAAAACTCGCGTGTGTATGCGCTTTCCATGAAGCATACCCACGTACAGATCTCAAACCACTTAATCATGAAAGTGAACCACTGTCATTCTGAAACAAGTACTAAATCATATACAGATTCACTGTAACATTCTGAAACAACCATAGAACCTTCACTGATCTTCATTCACAAACAACAAGTAATTTCAACATTATTCAATCAATCAATCCATAATCAAAACATCATTGTTTAAGCCCAGATCATCAATAATACTTCATTGGAAAACAACATAAACATATCAAAATTGATTAAATTGATCAGACATTGTTTTCATCAAAACCTTACTTTTTGTACGCGCTTTCTTCAAAGCATATTTGCACATGTATGCCCTTTTGAGGAAACAAACCCACATGTATGCGACTTACCAGAAACACACGCGCGTGTGTACGTGCCTTGCAGGCTATAAAACCCACATACATATCTGCAATTTCATAATCAAAGCTTTGCTGCAACAGAGAACTTCAGACATACACAGATCTCATAATACACAGAAAATCACACGTTAAGACACTATCAACACATATCAAATCATCTCATAATCATGGTTGTCATCTCAGATCTATTGGATCTTAATCCATCATCAAACTCTCAGGTGCATACTTAGTTTTAGATCAAGAAAAA
The DNA here is from genome assembly GCA_031772625.1 of Pinus tabuliformis. Classification (NCBI taxonomy): domain Eukaryota; kingdom Viridiplantae; phylum Streptophyta; class Pinopsida; order Pinales; family Pinaceae; genus Pinus; species Pinus tabuliformis. Next base: position 142,823,469 of record CM062807.1, read on the forward strand.
TATCAATAGCCCATTACATGCATATTTCTTCAAATCTAACTATTCATAAGATACTCATCACTTGCACCACTCTACCACTTTGATCTTCATGTCCTTATATAGTTTAGCTCTTACCCAATACAACAGGTCAAAACCATACTCAAGTCGATAGTTTTCGTAGATGGGATCAAAACATATGTTTTTGGGCTCAATACCACAGGGCAATACCATGGTAAGGACCCTTGGTATTGAGAATACCATGGTGCAGAAATAGTACGCGCCTTTGCTTCTTCATATTCGCGTGTGTACGCATCTTTGCTTAATAGAACCCGCGTGTACTTATTGAAATTTCAATTTTATCAATCCTCTAACTCTGAATTGTTATGCCTCTGTCAAAACACTTTGTCATATCTATAGACACATCCTATTGACATCTGTATCAAGTTGGTTTCCATCAAAGAACAACTCTTCAAGTAGGTTGTAATCAAGGACAACTCATCAGGTAGGTTGCCATTCATCAGGCGGGTTGCCATCAAGGACAACACATAATTCATAATGCCAATAGTTTTATGTGATTTCATTGAATTTTTTAGGTTAAGTAAACTACAATGGAACTTTTTTTGCATCGTCAAGTTATTTATTTTTATCTTTTTAAACTTATAAATTGAAAAAGATAACTAATTTTGGTGTGAAGTATGACTAAAAAATGTTTTTATAACATAGATGTTGGATTGGTATGACAAAAAAACTACTTGTAACAATGGAACAAGGGTAGAGGTGAGGACTAACCCTAGGGAGAGACTAAGGGGTTCTTGTAGACACTATAAATGAACCTAGAGGGGTTAACCTATTAGGTAACTATGGTATAAATAGAAGACTTTCTTGAGTGCATCTAGTGTTAGGTGGTTGGAGTACCACGAGGCCAGGTACAAAAAATTTCAATGGGTGAGAAACGCCATTATTTACTATGGAAAATCCTTGTTGAGACAACACCTAAGGAATAGATATATTTGGGTATATTTTTGCTCAACTAGCTATATACATATGTAATAATAGGGGCTAGAATGTGAAATTTTGTACATCATACTCCATATTTTTGTACTTTACATGAATTGATATAATATATGTAGGGACTTTTCAATTTTACCAATATTCACAATAATAACATGTTTTATTTCCATGATATGTACATGCATGATTTAATTTTGATTAATGTGACAAATGCCAATATAATACATAGTTCACCAATGAGTAAGATAAGTAATTGAAATTTCTTATAACATGAATATTATTAATTAAATCAAAACAAAATTCAAGAATATGCACCCTAAGAACTTCTAAATAAGTGTAGGATCATGGACCTTATACATGTTATTTAACTATGACACCTCTAGTTGTGAATCTAGGTGAAGTACTAAACGTAAAATTCCATGAAAAATGGCCTTAGAGAGAAATTTTATTATGACACTATACTTTACCACATTATTGGTTTATAATTCAAGGAGAGCACCTCCAGAAGTCACAAGTTGGCTTCTGGTAGAATAGATCACCCAAGCGGTGGAAGCAAGGATTTGAGTGTGGTAGCTAGAACCATCTATGAAACCTACAAACATAGGTGTATTTAATGACATTTACCAACCAAGAATGAAGAATTATAATCAAATATTGAAAAGAAAATGTAAAGCTAAATAAAAATTACTAATGTACGACAATGGCAAGGGGTGAAAATTAAACATTGATTCCTAAGCATAATACCTATTAAGGGAGGGCCTATTGCAGTGCTCATATAGGATGTTTCCTTCATAATATTTTAACTTATATGCTCCTTTATAGAGGACACACCTCATGATGTAAGGACCATGCCACAATGGGTTAAAATTTCCTAACCCTAAGGCATCTTTATCTCGACTTAGATTGAAACCAAGTCTCCTTTAGAGAAGAATCAAGGGTAAATATACTTATCACATTGGTTCTTGATATGCTATTTATGCACTTTATTTTCCATGGCCACATCTATTTGCTACTTGTTTAGCTATCCAAGTGAATGAGAAATTATTCTAAGGTAGTGGTCTTAGGGAGTAACTCAATGGCTATCTTAAGCAAAAGAATCCCACATTCAACTAGGAGAAACACTTACACCATGTGAATGAGTTGGAAATGTGTGAAACCTTTAGTGGCCTTTATAAATGTTTGGTATGCCCAAAGAGTTGGTAAAAACTTTAAATGCTAGATGGAATTACTCACATTAACTGTTTGCTAAATAATGGTATTCAAGGACCTATTGACTACTTATAGTTGATCATTTTCTCATGCGTAATAATGTGAGAGATGCTTTCGATGGAACCCCAAAATAGCCACCAACTTGAACATCATTGTGTCTTGGAAGTGACTACCATGATTAGTGACAATATCTATGGGTACACCAAATTTGGTTATAACGAGGTTAAATAAAAAAAATTCCACCATATCATCATTGTTTGAGAACATTGGTATGGCCTTTGACCACTTGGTGAAGTATTTATGATCATGATCATGTACTTGTTCCCCCTAGAGTAACTTAGGTGACATGTTGTAAAATCAACCCCAACTTGATGAAAGGGATGAAGGTGATAACATGATAAACTGAAGTCAAGTGCACATGCATTTTCCTTATGAAAACTTGGCACATATGAAATTTCTTGATGGATTAAACACAATTTTAAAGATCAATGGTAAAAAATATCCAACGCACAATATTTATGGGATGTTTCCAACTCAGAAAGATGACCACCATACTTGTAGTAATCATTTAGGAATTATTGGTTTCCTCATGAGTCAACTAACAACTTAAAATTTTATCCATGCCTCAATGATACACAATTTCACTAATGATGAGGTATTTCTTTGCATGATGGCCAACATGATGCCACTTGTCATGAGAGAATTCAAGTGGAAACCTTTGAGTTTGGAGATGCATAACTATGTCTCCATACCAAGGGTCACTTGAGGTAATGGAATAGATTTTGTATGGGAATGAGATAGTTTTGATTTGATCCTCACCCTCCTTAGGTAAATCTAAGATTAATTTAGAAAAAATAAAATAACTTTTTTCAATTTGATAGATACGAATTTTGGATCAAAAGCATTGTCCATTTGTTATACTTATTGTTGACTTGTCTCGTTAAGGAATTTTGGAACGTATTTATATCCATAATCATAATGGTTTTATCCCCGAGGGTTAGCTCAATTAGTCGAGTCCCCGTCGTTAAAACACCTTTGCTATTGAGAGGTCATGGGTTCAATTTTCTCGACACTCTCAAGGTTAGGCTCCATGATTGATCTGAAAGGTTGTATTTCCTTTAGTGAATTTGCCCTGTACAAATATTTTGTGGACATAGTGGTCATCAATCTCTGAGGCCCATGAACCACATAGACAAAAACAAATCACAATGGTTTTCTAAATAATTATGTAATGTCGTAATCATTAAAAAACATGTACTACTTCCAAAACCACTTGTCATGAGAGTGTCTTTTGAAGGCTTTGTAACTGACATATGTTATAAAGGGAAGGAAATTGAGATATCGCCTCAACCTTTAGCAGATCAACCATGATTCCCTTATTGGACATGCTGAAACCTAATTTCGACATGACACAAAATCTACATTTATTGGATTCAAATGAATTTTATATTAATGAAATCTATCAAACATTTCACGATGGTAAGAAGTATTATTTGTGCTCTTGCAAGAACAAGAGGCCAAATCATCAAGATATGCTTTGACAATGTGTTTGATGTCATGAAAGGAATATGACATAGCTCGTTGGAAGGTGGACTACTATTCTTGAGGCCAATTAACATTTGTTTAAAGGAAAAGTATCCTAATGAGAAATGAACGCAATCTTATGTTTATTCTAAGGCTAGATATAAATCTGGTTATAGCCAAAAAATCCATCCATAAATAAAAATATTTCACTTCTAGAGCACTCATTCATAATTTGATTGATAAAAGTAGTAAGACAATTGTCTTTCAAACAAGCATTGTTCAAATCTTGAAAATTCATGCATACATAAATGGTCCCCTATTTGTTCTCAACGAGCATGGGTTGGGCACCCATTTAGTTAAGGAAACAAGGTAAATGAAGATAGCTTTAAGTGTCTTCTCTATCTTTGCCTTAATGGAAACCACCTTTTTGAGGTTGACTGTTCACAACCTCTACTAAATAGACTTTGCATTCTCATATGTTTTAATCTCATTTTTCATAATTCTTGGGTCAATTACATGCGCTTCCTCATAAATACATGAAAAAATATCAGAAAATTCTTTGAATAGGAAAGTATAAGTTTAAATCTCTTCTAGGGAACAATCTTTCCCTATTAATACATTTTCCACAACATCAAGATTTCTGGAGATGTTGATTGGTACATGGTTTTAGATATGTTCTCCATGTTCTCTTTGGCACACACATGATGTGTCACTAGGGGGTTAACATACCAACCAACATATCCAAAAATGTTCGCATTGAAATCTCTACTCTCAACTCCACTTAATTCAGGAAGAAAGTAAGAGCATGATGCATATCCTCCAAAGGTTTCTTGAATCAAATCATGGCCTCCAAGATGGTATTTTCAGAAAGAAAAGCATATCCAAGGATTCCATGGAAAGAGTAGAGTCAGAGACCCACATGGGTGAAGTGAAACTATCTAATTCCTTTGATGAAGGAGAAACTATATCAACGTCTGCTAAGGCCCTTTGAATGGCTCGATAGGAATTTTCAGATGTATAGAAATGTCTAACTATTCTTGCATGACAAGTTTCCTATTTAGAGATAGATAGACTCGGTAGTACCCATGAATCCTCAAAATATGATGTTCTAAAGAAATGACACGTGGTCATGGGATTCATAGTGATTGATGAGATTGCAAATGTAGGAGTAGAGTCAATGTAAGCTATGGGTGTTAGGATATTAAAGATCTCACTAGAGTAGGGTAAATCCATACACGCACACTTTTGCAAGCCCTTGTAGAATTATCAATCAATTGAACATTACGTCCCAATCAAGTAGTTGGATTAGGTTAGCAGAGGGACAATTGATCAATGATAACATTTTTTCCTTGACAAGGAAAACAAATCATGCGAAAGACCATAGAGACCACATCCATCATCGCATACATCAAACTACGTCATAAGAGAATGTTTTGGTCTAGATGAAAACAACCACTTCCACCTCTATAAACATTGTCTTTCCCTCTAATTGCATAGGGAATGATGGGATACTTTCATGAGGTTTGAAAGAGTACTTCTCAAAATATTTTAACATGGTAGGTGAGAAAATGATATTAGGGGAATTGATAGCTCACCAACATTACAAATAACATGATACAAGTTGAGTGGCCTTCATCTGCTACCATTATAAATATGTTTGTTTCATAATACAAAACTTGTATTTAGAAAATAACATAGTGGAGAAGCCATGGATCCTCATTTTTTTAATTGAATTTTATTAACCAAAACTCTAGAGAGCCATAATCTCTAATAGTATAAACAAATCATCTCCTTTATGTAGGTGTTGGCCTCCCATTAAATCCCCTTTCATTTTCTTCAAATGAAATGGGCCCCCATGTAAATAAAAGATTCCTAGTGTTAGTTGATTGTGTTAATTCCAAACATCAATCCTTTCAGATTGGAAAATTTTTAAAAAATATTTTACCCTCAAAAGCTCATCATCAATTCGAGTATTCATCTTGACAAATATCTTCAATTTCATAAAACATAATTCTGAGAAGTTTTCATATTATCCTTTAATCCCCTCATTGATTCCATGTAATTCTTATGCCAAGAACGGAGAGGGAATTCCTCTAAAGGTTGATGATACTCATAAGGATATTTATGTAAATGTTTCTGAAACACAGGCTTTATCAATTCATCAAATCTCGATGCTATAAACCTTAGAAAATCATCTGACCTAAACCCAACAAATACCACAGCTGATGAGCTTGTAGACTCAGCCTTTACTTGCATCACTTGCAGCACAACCAAGCGGTTTAAAATCGGTATTTGGGGAGAAAATTTTGACCCTATACTATCTGGAAATGGTAAGTATAAGGTGGATTTGTCTAACCATCGTGTCAAACAAAATAATCTGCATAACCCTGCAATCAAAACAATCAAACATGAGGAAAACTTGACTAAACAAAATCAATTTTAAAATAAGCAATTAGCATGGAAACTAGCTCGAGCTAACAAGAATAAATCTAGAAGGGCTTTGGGTTCTCTTGTTCATATTGAAATCTATATTGAAGAAGATCCCAAGCTTGAAAAGAAAAACCCTAAGTCCAAATCTTATGAGGATTTTGGGTGTGACTCTGATTTCCACCAATTTGATAATGTTAAGACTAGGTCTAAGGTTGAATTTCAACATGAACAAGATTCACATAGGTGTTTGAAGAGTTAGTTTTGGATGGAGAAATATAGTGTTGTAGTACTAGTTCTCAAGCATAAAATCAATGAATTACAACTAGAAAACCAACTACCGAAGTTGTGAAACCAATCTATGGTTGAGCAACATAATAAGCAAGTCATTGAATTGAACAAAAAACTCAAGCTAGGTTAAAACCAAGTGATAATTAAACCCTTTGGAGTTAATGTCATTATTACTTCAGATTTATAGAATCTTTTTGGTGCCAAATAGTTGATGTTTAGTTTATTTGATTTTAAGTTTGATATCTTTTTTGACATACAAATACCTATTTAATTTGTTTTATTGATTTTATTAGTAGCTATAGAATCAAAGATTTTGTAGCCACTCTTGAAAAGATATAGGTTATTTATTTAATTTGTTTTATATTTGATAGGTGTCCAGTATAGATATGTAGTTGATTTTTGGTTTTCAAATATGTCGAATCGAGTGTGCGTAGATAGTGTCTCTTGACGAGACAAGATCTCCTATTACATTCAGTTATTGGAATTTGTTTATTTAAAAAAAACCTCGGTACAATCTATGGGAATAAATATGCTTCCTGATTTTTAGGGATCCATGTCTTTATTTTAAACATTAGTTAATTTTATATTATCATAACTCTATCAAATATAAATAGAGTATAAAATACTCATGAGGGGGTAATGGAAAGGATGTTATTTTTATGAATTAAGGCAATGAAATAATGTGCTTAATCAATTTTTTGTAAGCTTTGTATTGAATGCCTTTAATACAAAAACGTAGTTGTTTATCTTTTTTAATATTTCATTGTCATTTATGTTATTCCTCTTGTAATTATTTTACTGTGTTTAAAATTTTTACTGGAGGTTATATTATTGTTACATTCATGAATTATGCATCAAAGATTAATGGTTGAATCGTTATTCATCTCTTCTATCTTCATTAATTCTCTTTGTTAGAATTTAGATCAATTTAGCTTTTAAAGTTTGTTTCTTGTGGGAATTAATCTAAATATGTGTGATATGTGTTATAGTTTATGGAATGATTGGAATGATTTTCATAAGTTAAAAACTACCACATATACATCTATGTTGCAAATATAATTAACATTCTGATTGTTTTACTGTCTAGATGTTATGTTGTAATTCTTCATTTTCATGAATTAGATGTATCTAGTTCTTGGTTAGTGAACGATTACTTTGTAAATTCAAAAGCGCACTAGTCATTTAATTTGTTTTAACCCTTGGCCAAGATAGGTAATTAGTAATTTTTATTTATTCCTTTTGATATTTTTAGTGAGAACTAATTTAAAATAATTTGAGACTTATTTCAAATTGTTTAGAGAAGTGATCAGATTGGCTGTCATCTATCTTGTTGCCTCTTATTTCTTGTTCATTGTGGGAAAAAAAAAACAAAAAAAAAAAAAAAATGTAGCTTTAGAATTTAAATTTCTTTTTAGATTATTTTACAAACTATGCTAAATATCTCTTCTCACCAGTCAAGTGTTACTTCTAGCGATTTTATGATCTATATATTTGTATATAATTCTTTTGTTAAACTTTCAGTAATTTGTAAATATTAGTATAGGACCCTTTAAAAGACATTTTAACACTTTCTTCCCTTGGGGATAGAAAATTTTGGTTGATCGAGCCATTAAACCCGTCAGGGACAACCATACCAAATAGCTTGGGTTAGATTTAAAGAACCTCATACCAGGTCATTTCCTCTTTTTGACATATGGTCAATTATGCTCATAAATAGTAGGACAACTTTGGATAACTTCTAAGACATACAGTGTGCATGGGGCCTAGGTTGGATCTTCTATAATGAGTAGTTCTAAGCATCCTTGGCTTAAGGGTAGTTCGTCAATAATTTTAAGTACACCCTTGGGTAAGCACGGTATTTCTTTTGCCATAATTCTCTATATGAAGAGGTTTTTGTAGATTAAATGATGAAGCTTCCTTTCCTTTAATAGAATTGGAATTAGAGGCATCATAATTTCGAGCTTTGGTCTAAATGTTTGCTTCTTTGTCACACATGTACACATTTGATGGCTTCACCCCTTGGTAAGGTGATCATTGATTTCCCTTGTGGAGGTGTAAGGTTTTTTGGAGATCCAACAACCATTTATTGATTTTGAGGAGGAAAAGGGTTAGTCAATACAACAAATTTCTAGTATGGTCATGTGCTTTTTTGTGAAAGCAATTGTGAGACTCAAGATGGTCATGTTCCTTTTGTGAAAGCAATATGCGTGTAATAACACCTTTATTGAAATAAATGTGTACATGCTTACTTTTATTCTCCTTTGGAACGTGTACATAATCATCACAACCAAATACCATTATATGTTTAAGAGAAGGTTTATTACATGTCCATGTCGCATGTGGAGTCTTGTCATCCAATGCTAATGAGGTTGATATATTTACCAGATAACTCATAGTGTCCACTGCCTCTACCCATAATTCTTGTCCTAACTTGGCACCACGAGCATGCTCCTTGCTTTCTCCATCAACATCCTATTCATCCTTTATGCAAATCCATTCTACTAGGGTGTGTACGGAGTAGTCTTTTTCCTTGCTATACCACACTTATTATAGGATTCCTTGAATTCATTCCCATATAATTATCCACCATTATCTATCCTCAACACAATTTTAATCTCTATCTAATTTTCCATAAGAGCCTTAATATCTTTGAACTTGTCAAAGACTTCAGATTTATTCTTGAGGAATTAAATCCATGTATTCTTCAAGAAGTCGTTTATAAATGAGACATAGTACATAGATTTACTCAGTGATGACATTGTGCACCAAATGTAATATTCCCTCTGACCTCATATAACTAGAGGATAATCTTATCAGATTCTTCTTCCCATATAAATAATGTTTACAAAAATAAAAATTCAAAGAGAAATTAGAAATTCCTTCAGTTGTACCATTATTGTGTAGTACCCAAAGGCCCTTCTCTCCCATATGTCCCAGTATTTGATGCCACAACATATTCTTTTCTCTAGAAGTTACAAGATTTTTTTTATTCCTTTGCTCCACTCTCAATAACAACAAAATGGTTGCATCCATCACTAACAATGCCTCCCAGCATCTTATACAAATTTTTAATCCAAATACCTCTCAACATTACCATTACTCATCAAACCATTCTATAAGTATCCTTTTCAAGCATTGTTCTGACACCCACATCACTCACATTTCTTACAAAAATCAAATTCTTAGCTAATCCTAGGATGTGAAGAACATCGGGGAGTGTTTTGACCCTTCCACCCATGAACTTCAACTTGACTTTTCCTCATCCTATGATTTTGGTTATTGAGTCATCTCCTAGGAGAACATCACCACCATCGAATCTTTAATACTCACAAAACCACTCCCTTTGAGGTGTCATATGAATGGATTCACTTGAGTTGGCCAGCCATGATTCATGATATACATGTGTAATTGAAGAAGCCAATTACACATCCCCTACTCTATTTAGGAGTTTTTTTCCTTTGTAGAAGGAGCATCTTCATATCCCTTCCCTTTCTCAACAAGTTTGGATCCGCAATATTTCTTAGAATGCCCTTAATTTCCACATCCCCAACATATTGTTATGAACTTTCCTAGAGATTTAGATCTTCCTCTAGATTTATATTTCCCACTTAAGGACTTATTTTTATTTCTATTATGGGAGTGTCTCTTATAGATAAGGCATATTTCTTCTAGATTTCCATGTTTTTCCATCTCATCTCCTTCGATAATAAGGATTAGATTAGTTCATCAAAATTTGAAGTAGTTGCATTACTACCTATGGAAATAACCACACCATCCCATGAGTCTAGTAGAGGACATAACAAACTAATGCACTTATCTTCATCTAAAATCTTAATATCAATAGATAATAACTGACTTACTATAGTATTGAAGGTGTTTAAATGCTCTATCAACAAGTCTCCATCCTTCATCCTTAGGTTATACAATTTATTCTACAAGAATTATTTATTCATCAAGAACTTAGACTAATACAAATCCCCTAATTTATCCCACAATGCATTTGTTGTATCTTCCCCTAAAACATTCAATAATACTAAATCTGAGAAACACAATCATATTGTGCTCTTTGTGTTTGATCCAGCTTGGTATAGTATTTTGTTTACATCTGTGTTGGTGTTGCACCTACATCCACAATGATCCATTGATATTTGTCCACCAACAAATCTTCCATTTTTATCTCCCACAACTGAAAACTCTACGCATTGGATTTCTTGATCTATATCCTTGAACTTCTTGTCATATCCTTCCACCACAATAATATCTTTTGCAAATCTCCCAATATTATAGAGTCTACCATAGGCTCGAGCCAAACCCCTTATCCATAAAGGCGTACCCTTGAAGCCAAAACTACTTTGTTACCAAATGTAGGTTTTAAACTTATACAATTAATTGCTACAAATAGATTCTTAATTAAAATACAATAGATGCAATTCAAAACACACATTAACGTGTATGTTTGATCCTAGAAATCCAAAACTAGGAAAATCAACAGTATTTGTAGTGCCATACAACCATGAACTATCAATACATTTACCTTAGATTAGAATACAACAATAGTTCCTTAACCAAAACTACAAAACCATGGGCAAAACCACCATGCACCACAAACCTACTTTTATCAAAAAAAAGTGTGCCAAAAGGAAACACAAATAACCGCAAAAAAAAAAAAAAAAAAAAAATCCAGGAACATTGTACGTTGCACAACGCACAATGCGTGATGATATTTGTGAAAAGAATATAACACATACCCAACATGATAAACAAAAGTTACCTCTTCTAGTTTATCATAGATATATGGGATTACATTTCAAGATTCCAAGGTAGAATTGAAGGAAAGAGTTCCAACACAAATTGGGAAGTTATTAATTAGCAAATAATTTCCATAAGGTTTCTTTGAAGGGGACAAACAAGGTCCACATAACTATTATAGTGTTAGAAGTCCCTGTATTTTTTTATAGCCACTTCATTAAGTTTAAACTAGATTTGAACTTAGCTTCTAATAATTCATCTGAGTTGATGGCATTGATATGTCTTTTAAAATTGTCAATTGAGAAAGGGATTGAAACTTCACAAGTTTTTGGGGCTTGTTTACTTGTTATTAATTAAATAAGAGGGGATTATCATACTTCAAAATGTTGCTTTCATGCCCCTCAATAAGCAATTAAAAGTAGTTTTGGGAATTTTTCAAAGTATCTTATAAACACATATTTTCATAAAAGTAAACACAATGATTGATGGGTACTTTAAGGACGGTTAACAAGTTGAACCTAGTATCATGACACTAGAGGAATCCTTGCCTTATGGATGCATCCCTTTGTCTTCTTGATTATTTTTTGATGTTTGTTTTGAAGGTATTAAGAATTCATGGAGGCTTGAGAGCCTTTCAAGGATTTTTCCCTATGAAATTATCCCTTAGAAGGTTGTAATTTCCCACAATTGCTAAGAATTACCTAGATTTTTCCCTTGGGGTATCATGGTCTAGCTAGGGAGAAATTTGTAGAAAGACAATGTGCAATTGTGCCTACAGTTGGGTAAAAAATCACTCATCGTTAGTTAATTGGTTAGACAATCATCAAACGTAGATAAGTGTTCATTTCTACCTTTTGTTATTATAGGTTTCATTTCAAATGAATGATTAAAAAATAATTTCAACCTGAATTTTAAACCAAACTTAATTATGGGAAAGTTTTCTATTTGTAAAATATTGGAAATTGGTTTAATTTTCCCAAGTATGCATTTCATGGGGATCCATGCTCCAAGATAGTGATATGTTATGATGTTGTGATAATTATTAAGTTCAAATTTTGTTGGGTAGCATACGTTCATATAAGGTTCTACAATTTTTACATTGAATTTTACATGCAAACAAGTTTGAAATTATAAAATGCATTTGTCGTTAAATTAATAATTTCAATTATCAATGAGAAATATTTATAGGAAATTTCTGGAAAGGAATGAAAATTCTATTTATTGCATTTAGGAATTAAGTTGAATTTCCTAAGCATGTCTTTTAAATAATTCATATTTTAGACAATGTTATAACATGTTCTTTAGTTCTTATTGTGATGCTTAACATCTAGAAGTTATTTGTTCAATTGATGTGATAATCAAATAGTTAATGGTCTTAATTTTTTGTTGTTATAATAATTGACTTTTAGTTATTTTCAATCTAAATGATATCATAGTGATAGACTAAGAGTTGAAAATTGAAGGAAAGCAGATCTCTGCTAGAGATTTGTTATCTATAAGGAATGTTAAAATTTGATTTGTTTGTAGATGGTTTAGTGGCTTAAGGATATAATCTAGTTTAATAATCTTTGCCCTAAAACAAAGATTCTGCCTCAAGTGCTCAATCAATTAATAAAAATACAAGTAGAATCTAGAAATGGTTAATTGGGAAGAGGAATTTACCCCAATAATTCACCTTAATTCAATTAAATTTACTTCTATGGCCTAAAATACAAAAGGGAGTCTTTTGGTCATTATGACACTCCTCTAGACTTGAAAAACATAAGTAAATATGACTATTAATAAAAAAGCAAGTAAATTTTAGGGTCTTGGAACCCTTGGCCTCTAGGCATACTTATGAAAAATATGTTGGCATGGATAATGAAAATGTGACCTTTAGCTATTAAATGAACCCTTTAATAACCTTAAGTAAGATCTCAGTAATATGCTAGCATGCTTGAGTGAGTAAATTCTAAAGCTTAGGACCCTTTTTCATGTCTTATAGAAGCAAAAGGATATTGTCAAATAAATGTTTTTACCTTATGGAAAAAAACCTAGTCTTTGTAGGAGAACCGACGAAAAATTTCGGAAATTTTATTCTAAGGGAAACTTAGATTGTCATTGTATTCCATGAAGAAAAACTTCACGTGATATAGTGCATATGGCAAAAAGAAAAATTATAATGTATTGCACAAAGAAAAACTCCATGTGATTTAGAGAAGGCTAAGGGAAGGACTTGGCAAGTCTTCCATCTTCGTTCAAAAGAAAGTGGGATCTAGTGTAATGTATATCGCACCAACATTATAAGATGTGAAATACTACAAAAAAAGTAATCTTTAGAAGCACAAATACAAAGAAGAAGGAAGGAAGAGGAGAAGAAGAATGGAAGAAATACTCATCATGCGGAAGAAAATTTGGTGTTATGCAACATATCACACCCTAAAAATTTATGGTGAAATATCTCACAAGAAAGGAAACTTTCTTGCAATGTGATAAAGGGAGAGATGCTTCTTTGCAAAACTTTCTCCAGTGTAACATTTCAAATGGGATAAAATTTCGAAGGATGCAATAAGCCTCGTCACAAGGAAAATCTTTTAGGTGTGACAAATCTCATTGAAGAAAATGTTCAAGGATGTGATAAACTTTGTCACAAGGAAAACAAATTCCATTCAACATATTGCACTAAAAAGAAATGTTGAAGGATGTGATGCCATGTCAGTACTGATGTGTGATGCCACATTAGTAAAGAGTTCCATGTAGGCATGTTAATACAAGAGAAAGAGGATGCTTAAGGAAGTTCAAAGGACCATAATTTCTTATTTAAAACTCAAAATTGAGTAAATATCCAATCATTGGAAATCTCCCAACAAGTAGAATACACCAATGAGCTCATAAGTGGCTTTAGAATAATGTTAAGAAACACAATTAAAATGAAAAAATGATTTCTTGAAGTTCCTAATAGAGTTTAAGGGTTTGGGTATGTGATAAGCATCCTATATCTCTCAATCGAGAGTTTAAACATATCCTCAAGTTCCAAATTTAACCTTGAATTTAAGTGGGAGTGTATGAAAAATAAACTATCTACAAAAAAATTATTTAAAACTCTGGATTAAATCAACTCTCAGTCAAAAGTTAGTGCCTCGGCCAAGAGTTAGTTAAAACCCCTTATTGAGTGTATGTTCTTTGTTGAGAGTGCGTGCTCAATGAAAGTGACAATGTTCTCAGTGTTTTTCACATAACTTCAAGTTCAAGAAAAGTGTGCACTTATAAATCCTATAAATCAACCATCAAAGCTATTATAGCTAGATTCAACATTGATTCTACTTTCTTTTGATATATATATATATATATATATGAAAAATGGCAAACAAAAAAAATCATAATTAAAATCTCTTTGTTTTCCTCTTCAAAAGGGTATCTTAGCTTCCTTTTTATGTAAATATGATAGAGAAAAATTATATGCTCAAAGCTACAAATAAAGAATATATGTTTCTAATCAATTAAAATTTAGAAGAAAAAAAATGTATAATAAATTGGAAGTGTAGATTGTGCCCAAAAAATAAATAATTAAATAATTGTCCAAATTAAATATCTAACACTGAAAAATTTACAGTTATGCAAGTGTAGATGGTGCTCGAAAGGAAGATATGTCGAAATTGAATATCTAAAATTGAAAATTTCAGTATGCACATCTCATTGATTATATTTTTTCAATTCTAAATGATACACTAATTGGAGAACAAATTTAACCTATTAAATGTCAACTAATATTTTTGAATATAAAGTTCAAATAAATTCCTATAATGTTTTTTTTACTACATCATAAACTCTTAAGGTGTCTATAAATTTTAATCTCTTAGATTTCAAAATCTGTAAATTTTGAACTTCTGAAAAAACAATAGAAAGTCAGGTGCATTCATGGACTTGTTATAAATGCACAATTTATATATCACACAAAAATTTGAGTCATGTATTTGATGTTGAACAATTTTGTCAAAGATTATGTGTTGGGTCAATGAAGGCAAGGCATTGATATCTCCCTCACCAAGGTTTAAGTCTCATTGGTGACAAACTTGTGTTTGTGTTGCTCATCAACGCACCAATGAACACAACAATAGTGTGGTCTAAGTACAAGCCTTGGGCACATCATGATAATAGGAATCCAATTATAAAAAGAGTAGTGTGCTAAGGATATTGATGCACTCAGTTGTATTTATTAGTTTTGCATTAAAAATGTAGAAAAATATTGGCACCAAGTATGTTATTAGTATAAGTCTCCATAGATTACCTATTCCACACAAAAAGACTCTTCGTGTTCATAGATCTCCAACTTGCAATAGATTTTGAGGTATCAAGACTTATTCTCAACTTGGCCCATCATGCATATTTTGGTTTCCAACATGGCATGACTACAACTTATTTCTACTTCTTTAGAAGTTGTTTATAACAACAACAACCTATCAATATTCATGATATTTACAAGAGTTCTATTTACATTTATGTACTTCTTTGATTTTATCTCCATTTTCATATTCATATCTCCATCTTCACCTTAGCATATGGAGGCCCCACCTACATGATACGAACCTACTAAATGTGAGATTTTAAAGTTGGTCACATGTCTTAAGTTATATCATTTGTCATTATGGTTTGTGAAGTTTATGTGTGTGTAACACAATGAAATATTATGCTATATTTTGTAAAAATGGGGGAGATTAAAAATGCTAATTGTAACTCCCCATCAAATAGATAGACCTCCTTCTTCCTTGCACATTGTATTTAATCTATGATCTCCACATTCGGAGGTAGGGATAGAAAAAATGGATTCATAGTTTGAGTTTAATTATATTCTACATGGATTTCCCACCTCATGTAGCATGGGTTTCTTTTTTTTTTCTTTTATGCATGTTTGCTTCCCTACTTTATGAATATTTTGGATTCTTTGTTGACAAACAATAGACTGCTGAAAGTGGCGCCACCATGGGAAAAGACACCTTCATTCTTTTATGATAGGCTTTTTAAGTTGCATTTATCATACTTAATGGATAACAGTACTAGTTCTGAAAGGCTACATTGTTTGATCTATTTGTGAATAATAATATTTAAAGAATGTCGTCCTTTTGGAGTTATTTTCCCTTTGGAGTTCAGATACTTTGGCAAAATATTTTCCCTTTGGAGTTTAGATACTTTGGCAAAATAAGTGCACTAGGTGGTCAATAATCGATAGAGGTCTCATTGCACCAAATGGCATATGAATATCTTGTGTCATGATCATTTTCTTCCTTTATTATTTGAAACTTTGTTTTTTATGGCAAGCATATCAAGTCTAAATTAAGGGAATATAAAATTTTCACAAGAGCTTATGTGCCATGGTTGACAATTTACCTAGAAAATAATTAGGTCTCCAAATAGAGGATATATCTTGTCTTGTTTGACAACTTTATATCTTGTTTTTTCATAAAAATAAAAAATAAAAATAGTTATCAATGATCATTGAAAAACTCATCTTAAAACATTATGCGAGTACACCATTAATATATGATGCCAATTGTTGTAGCAATTGTCGGAGAGATGGAAAATACTAGTAGCTCACACAACAAATATCAATTATAGTGAATCTATATAATCACCATCACTCCCAAGCATATAATCCGCATTAAAATCAACCTTATTACTAGAGATTGAAAGAATAATAAAGAGTGTTCGTGATTCTAGGAAGGATAGAATTGAGATCTTCATTTTACAAATTGTCCACTTTGTCCTTATAAGCTCATTTCAAAAGCATATCCTTAACATTTTCTTTAAATTTTAATTAATTGAAAATAAAAATATTATAAACACATACAAACACTTAATATAATAAATGCCTGATTTTTTTATATTTGCAAGAACTTACCATTGTTAATATTTATAACTCTATTTGTTTATAAATCATAATACACGTAATTCTCAATATATAAAGCATTTTCAAATTTTTAAACAAAGACTGCTTATTTTTTTTTTGGTACAAAATTGAAGTATTCAAGTCATTTTTCACTTATAAGATTGTGTTTAAAGAAGAAAGAAAAGATTATGCTCCTAAAATTTTATAGGATATAATAAAAATTATATCAATTATTTATTTTTAAGAAGTGACTAGCATCTCACTCTACCATGCCACTAGTAGTGCAGCTAATGCTCCTTCATAAGACGCACTAAAATTTCACCATAGAAATGAACTAAGTTATTGACCTCTTGGTTCTGAATATAAAAATACAGAACGACATTAAAATTCCAATCTACCATCAATTCTGAATAACATCTCACTCTACCATGCAACGAGCAGTGCAATTAGTGCTCCTTCATAAGATGCATTAAAATTTCACCATAGGAATGAACTAAGGTATTGACCTCTCAATTATGAATATAACAATATAAAATGGCAATCACCTAATTGAGGAAAAGGTTATCAATACCTCATCAGTTAGCTAAAATTGGCACCAATGCACTAAAGTAAAACTATAAAGCAACATATATAGTCAAACTACATGTAAAATTTATCCAACCCCTTGTATTACCAATTGATCACTTAGTTGATCTTCATGGAAATTAGTTTTCATTCCTCTCTATTATGTTGTGTAGTGAAGTGAGATTGGGTGGGTGTGAGAAAGAGATAATATACTATTCAAGTGATTAAATTGATAAAGTCACCAAACTACCCAGATTAATATCCACCTTGGCTTAAGACCAATGTTTCTTGAAGTTAAATTAATGGTATACAATTGGTAATATCAAACATGGATAGAGCTTCGAGTCTTTATTTAAAGAAGAAAAGGTTTTGAGATGTGACTCATCTTAGGAGATGTTTATGGGGGGTGGGATTCCATGAATACCATTATTTTATAAAATGAGTGCTCCGAGTATGGGACATCAACATAGATCATAATCACCACCATACAAGATATTATTATCACCATGTGTGATAAGAATTACACACCTTTGCCCAAAAGGGTTGGATCCAATGGTGAAAGCGAGGAGTTTTTTTACCATTGGTCAAGGTTCAATCCCCGTGAGGGCATTGCCATGAAGCCATGGGGGCACCTTGAGTTAGTAGTCAAGCATGTGGTTGCACCCAAAGAGACCATATTAAAAATGGTCTCATGACTTGTGCACAAATAAGTGGATGAAATCCCACACGCATGTCCTTCTTTAAATAAGCCCATAGGCTATAGAATAGTGGACTATATAGTGTACTATTAAGGCAATCCTTGTTTGAAGGTCGTCAAACCCTAGAGGGTCTACCTAACAAAACAAAAACAAAAAAAGTATTGCACACATTTCCATTGCTTGGATCACTCATTGAATCCAAAATACTAAAGTAATGATTGGCTCAATGGTGGGTCTTCACACAAAGTTCCTCCTCATATGGATGGAGAGATTTCACAAGGAAAGAAGTTTTCGGAAGGATATATCAAGATAAAGCATCCATTGACAAAGTGCAGGAGGGCTTCATAGAATTTTCCATTGGCATTGAGATATTTGGAGTTATGATGTGCTCAAAGCCAAGGAGGTTAAAAATCCCTACCCTTGGTAAGAAACTCATGTGACAACATGGCCTATTATATAGTTTTTAGCTATTAGTCTCATCTTTCAAGTTACTTCATCCTTTGTTTCAAAAGGAATTGGAAAACATGGTAATTTGTACTATTTGAAAAAGAGCAAACCTTGAGCAATCCAAGGTGTAGATGATGATGTATGCGCACTTCAACCTCCATCTTATTTACAAGCAAAGGGAGGAGTGGTTAAAGGGAAAGACAAAAAAGTGGGATGTGTTCCATGATGATATGGGTTTGGAAAACAAGATCGAGTTCGCATCAATCAACTTGGATCTTAATAAACAAGTGTTAAAGCCAATGACTTGTGATGATTGTGATCCTCTTGAGAGATCATCCTCTACACCAAAGGATGCAGAGATTAGATTGGAAATATAGGAGGAAAATGGAGGAGAAAGCAATGATAGTGGTTGTGATTTTGATAATTTAGACATGGAACGAGACTACAGACAATCACAAGATATAAGATTCTTCCATATGCAATTCTAGTATCTAACTTATTTTTATTTTCCAGAGCATTCCCACCTATAGCATCAATGAATAGCGTCTAATCTACGTTATAAATTTTGATTTTAATGACATAATGAGAAAACTACAATTTATGGTTTTAATTTCTTGTGCATTTGTCATTTCGTCTGTAACCACCTCCCTTCCACCCCCTTAAGGGTTCCTTGGTCGAGGAGGGTGTTACTTATCATTCACCCAATCCCCAAGGTCCATTATGAAGATGGGGTTAGAAAAAACCCTCGTTTTTGCAATTTGCAGAATTAACTTCTAATATCATCGTTGCATGCAACTCGCCAAGAGATTTTCAACAATACCAATTTTAACTTTAGATCCAATTCACGAGTCAAAAGCTACACTTAATTAAATTCCAGCCTATCAAAAGAGGCCATGTCAGCAGCATGGCCATGTGGTGCCCATGTGACCTTCACATAGCTCTAACGGGTCAACTTGGTGGGTCTTGCCATCAGGCCCACATCATACCGCTATTGTTCTCATTGCTTGCCGCGTTTAGCATCAAGAAGGAGAAGGGCGCTAGGCAACAAGCAATAAGAGAATATTCAAGGTTCCACTTTGGAACTTTAACTAAGTCGTCCATACCTCCAATGGCGCTCTTGTTGCGTCATAGAGTACAAAGACCTTAGCGACAGGCAGTGGACAACATTCCCAACACTCATTCTGCCTAGACCCCACTCACAACCTGTTGTAACAGCTACAATCACCCTCCAAAATTTTGCCTTAGCCTCGTTTTGGAGCCTCCCTTCCGACCTTCACAGCAGCTTGCCTTGCTTCGTCAAAGTTCACAAGCTTTAGTTTCTTTCTTGCAAAAAGGTAGCATGTCAGTCACAGCTTGATCCATTCCCCTCATAGGCTGTTCACCCGGACTTGGTTCAACTGCAGGCTGAGCAACTTCCCCTTAAAAATTGTGCATTTCTGGAGGGAAATTAGCCTTCCCTCCAGAAATTGCGCAATCCTCTCTGGCAGCCTGTTGGGCTCTAGGATTGCCCAATCCTGCCTACCGACACTCCCAGTAGGATTTGCACAAATTTCCCCAACAAGGCTGCTCTGCCCAGAAATTGCGCAAATCTGGTTAGCAGTCAGCTGCTCTGCCCAGAAATTGCGCAAATCTGGGTAGCAGTCAGCGGCTCTACCCAGAAATTGCACAAATCTCATGGGCAACCAGCGCACCTCCCAGCCAAAAATGCTCATTTTTCTCCAACAGTCGAGTAGTCTCTTGCATGTGCAGCTGAGTTGACTGGTTCCCTCCGGAACTGAGAAAAACAGACATGCATGCATTGGTTGCTTCTCCCAAGGCAACATGCAAAAGCATCCCTTGTTTCAAGGATCTATGTTTAGTAGTTGGAGATTACATGCAAGGAGAAATTCTGAAACCTCCCACCAAGTGTCGCTCCCCCTAGATTTGTGGCATGCGCATCACAACCTCGATGTTATCAAAACTCATCAACCGGATACTGCATCACTGATTCCTCAAATCAACCTTGCAGCTCTGACATCCCATATCACATCTAGGAGCAGTCGACACATTCAGTTCAACTGTTTTGGGGTAAGCTCGCTTCCCATGCCTTGTGCTGCATTTCTATCGCTTTTTGTGTTTTCCCTTGTGGGAGTATTTTTTACTTGATTTCTTTGAACGCTTGTTGTCGTTTACATATATACTAGCTTGTCTTAGCTCTGTTTCAATTTTCGTTGCTATCTCACTGTTGTCGCATGCATGAAACTGTTTTGCACGGCCGTTCGCCCAACCAGCGAACTGCCTCACCCACATGCATGTTGATCTGTTTATTGAATCTTTCATTCATGTTTTGCATGCATTGTCAATCACTTCTGCTATCACTTAGTGTCGCCAGGAATTTACTGTCTTAGTTGCTTTAAGTTGCCCATCAGCGAGTCGGGCCAACCTTGGCCTGGACTCTGCTTTCACCAACGCTGGATTGCACAATCTGGGGAAGGAAGGCTCATCTTCCTCTCCAGATATGTGCATTCCTCCCCAGCGCTGGCCTCCAGGACTGTTTTGCGCATTTCTGGAGGACAGTGGCTGCTTGGCCCAAGAAATTGCGCAAATTTGTCCCCAGGCCAGTAGTCCTTCCCAGCTGGAATTACGCACTGTGCAATCCCAGCAGTCAGCAGCCAGAATGGGTTGTGCATCGCGCAGTTCCAACAATCATCCAGTATCCCAACAGCGCACACTGTGCCTTGTGCAATCTTGGCAATCGATCTCCCGACCTCCTGGCCGAAATTGCGCAACCTTCATGATCATGCACCCAAGTATGTTGCAAGTCAGTTCTCATGTTCATTTTGGTTTTCGACTAACAGATTGCTTTCCATGAGTGTTTCCATGTCTCCAGGTATCCCAGGTGTTCATTTGCCTCTCAGCAATACAGGTACAATGGTTTCCAGGAGAGTAGAGACGAAGACATTGTTCAGAGCACACTTGGGGATGCAGTCGATCAAGTGTCCATGGACTTGCCTACCCACGAAGACATCAAGTTGTTCGTAGACAAGGACATCAAGATATGACAGCAGCAACATCACAGCGAGCAGCATCATGAATAGCAGTTGAAGACAGCATACCAAATGCAACGAATGCAAGAGGAGGGTTGTTGACAACACGGAGGTGAAACAAGGTTGCAAGCTCAAGCAGGTCCATTGATGATGAAAGCAACTTTGGAGACTCCGGCTATGAAGTGACGGCGCGACATGAAGATCGCACAAAGGCAGAAGATGGAACAAAGAAGGAGTTGCATGTGTTGAAGTAGCAACTCAGGAAGAACATGAAGTTGCACAGACATACGAATGAGCTGCAACAGGGACAAGAACAGCAGTGGGTGCAACATGCACTCACGGATGAAACTGCGCCCCTACAAGTTAAGGATCCATCCCAATAGCTGACACAGAGTAGACATGGTGAGTAGTTTTGTTGATCACATGCAGGGGATCTAGCAGCATGCATGTCATTGAGCGCACACATGCAATCCAACCCATTCAACACACTCACCAAGGCGAAGACAAGAAGCAAGTCCAACTAGGGATGACCATGTACTTTAGCAAGTTGTTGTGCATGACCACCAACACACACTTGAAGATCAACACGGACACTATGCATCAGTGTGTTGTCGGTTCAACCGTACCCAAGAAGACCATGCGCATGTTAGCAGACAAGTTGGATGAAAGGGCCGAACCAATCCACAGATTGCAATGCAGGCAAGAGTTCGCTTCAGCAAGATGTCACCATGAGGTGCATGCACAGCATCACGGACGACCAAGCTTGGCATCAGCTCACCACCTTCACCATCACAAGCATGTCAAAGTGTTGGTCTCATCACAACGAACCGAGTGTCAGTGATGTCTTGCAAGGCTCGCTCAAGCCATGTTGTTTCACATGAGTACATGTGCATTGTAATGTTGATTCATGTCAAGTGTAATTCATGTATCAATGGTTGGATGTAACAGTCATAGAGTAGGTGAAGAGTCATGAGGGTAGTTGAACTGTCAGAAAGGGGAATGTCAAGGGTCACCCCACCCTTTGTTATAAATAGTCCCTCATAACTCATTGTAAGGGCTTTTGGTCAGCCAAGCTTCTACAAAGACTATCTTGAAGAAGGCTTGGACAATATTGCGATGCGTCTTGGCTTTTCCACTACACGGAGCTAGTACATATCTTTGGAGGAGCAGGAGGATGTGGTTGTAATGTTTCACTGATGGGGCTAACAGGTTTACATGGATGTATTGTATGATTGGAACTTACACTTTTATATAATAAGAGCCAGCACATTTTCATGCATATGTTGTTATTGTAGTTGGACTGCTCTGGTTGCCTTAATGATATGTGTTATTTAACTTACGTATTTGTGTGTGATCTAATTCACATGCAATTATATGAATCTTGTTGCAAATGTGTTGTATATGTTGTTAATGATGTCACCGTCCATGTCGACTGCTCTGTCGAACCCCAGACAGACCTTTCACATGAACCTTGATGTAACAATCGATGCACTCGTTCGGACTGATCCGTGAGTGTTGTACTTGTTATCTTACCTTGTACGTTGTGACTACCGCATCCAAGTGGACTGCTCCGCCGGACGTTGTGTATGTCCTTTTGTGTTGTGTGTTCCTAGCCGAGTTAGGACGAATCCCTTTCAACTTGGAACTCACCTTCACCCTTATCTCCCCCCTTTTGTGTTAGAACATCTCAGACATCTTCCTTGACTCACTGCAACAGTCACACCCTTGCTACTGACAGAGTTATCTTACTTGCCTCTATGCGACATTGTGGTCAAGGCATTACTTTACGAGCCACTGCTAAGACTCCTGCACCAAATAGTATGAGGTCTAATTGGGACATCTTACCGGGGAGATCCCCTTGACATATTGGGAAGTCCAGCACCATCAACATTTTTTGTGCTAGGAGGGCCTGATGACAAGTTGTGTCCTCTCATCCAATTTTGAACCTTTGCATATCTTTCATGGAGTCTTGCACTCTTCTTCCCCCAAGGTGTTTTTCGAATTGTGAATATGTCTCCATCTCGGGGAAGCTTTTCAATCTCTTGTCCACTCACACGTATGATGGTGAAGGCAAAGTGGCATGGCCTGAGCACTTACATAACTTTATTTCCATGATTCATGAGGAAGATGAGTTTTCTGACGAACAGGCCGGTTTGCTGCTTGCATACACACTTCGCAAATCTCCATTTCGTTGGGTGCTCAGCCTACCGACTGACACCATGCACTCATTTGAGCACTTTTGTGATCTTATTGAAGACATGTTCTATCATTTTGATCCAGACCATCTTGACCGAAAACTGTTACAGCAACGGAGGGCTCCGCATGAATCCATTATTGATTTTTGGCAGCGCTTCTGTGACTTGCAATTTCAAGCTCCGAGGAGCCAAATGAAATTTGCTTATCTTTGGGACTAGTTCGAGTACTGCCTTAAGAAATATGCCTGTCCGAAGAGAAAGTTTGGGATCAAGCCTTGCTCAACATTCTTCGTTGATGGAGCTGCGCAATCTCATGTGGAAATGGGCATTGTCTCAACTAATTCTCTGCCTTGCTCTTATTCAATAGCTCCACCACTGCCCAGTGATGTTGAGGATCATGCTCACACACCTATTCATCCTTCACACCCTCCCAACATCACTTCACTCAATTTTTGCGCAGATTTGGTTGTGAGTCCTTCGAGTCCTCATATGCATTCTTTTATACGACCTCCGTCTTCGCACCCAGGTGTTCCTCATGATGATGGTGTCTTGTGTTCGTCCATTCTGGACTCTTCACTTGTTGTGAACAAGGAACAACCCACTAACGGAGTTGGTGTTGCACAACCAACATGTGTTGTCATTCATGAAGAGTATGAGTGGGCGCTGGAGCATCAACACTCGGCGAAGAATGACTCCCTTCCGTCTGAGCCCCCTCCATTCTTTCCTAACATCGTTGGTGAACCTGCCATCCATGATTTTTCATGTGTGTCTTCATCCACGGATGCACCCATTGTTGATCTTTCGCAGGAGACATCGTATGTTAGCCCATCATCCAACAACGAAAAGGACCAATCATTCATTAGAAATCCACTTGATCTTTCATCTGCTTTTTCCGGAAACGCAAAGGGTGAACATCCTTCTTCCTCATCTAACCCTCTGTGTGATTCATCAAACCATGAGGATGCTGACCAACATCCTGAATTTTCTGATCTTGGTTGTTGTGATCTCTTCACCTCATCATCCGATCACAATGTTGATTCACTCGTTGTTAATCCGTCTAAGCCACTGGTCTACGAAGATCCATCTGTCAATGAAGTCGAAACCCCACAGACCGTCGAGGCACTTCAACCCGAGCTGATGGTTATGTCAGGCCCTCGCTGTCCTGAGGTTGGTTTCGCTTCTGATCAGGAAATTGTTCAAACACTCAAGGCTCCTCATCACTCATTTGTATGCACTCAAGATCAATCTAACACTCAAATTTTACTTCCTCCACTCGAACTACATGATCCCATTTCTCATGCATTGGAGGAGTCTTACATTGCAAGCACTCATGCGCGACGCAAGTTATCTTTGTTTCTTTCATTTGCTTGCATGTCACAGTCAAGAGTGTGCTTATGCTTCAAAGTTGCACGTAGTGTCACACAGCACCATGATAAGTCTGCGGACTGCCTGTCATGCACATGCACTCACTTATGTCCCGTGGGCACTTTGAATCACGAAGTGTGGTTGTCTTCATTGTTATATCTTTCTTGCTTGCTGGTTCGCACAACTAGGTTGCTCGCGGACCAAGCCTTCACCAACATGGGTCTACCAATGCGTCGATGGCTACATTGGAAGTATCACTTCACGTGATCAGGCCCATGTACCGTTAGTGTAGGAGTAGGAGTAGTGTTTGCTTTCAGTTGTTTGCTTGCATGCTTGTTTGCTTACGTGCTTTGTTTGCTTGTTTGTTTGCTTGCTTGTTTTTTTACTTGCTTCGCTTTCATTTTTGCTTCTGCTCTTGCTTTGCTTTGTTGATTGTTAGTTCGTTCGCTTGTTTCGTTCATAGGTTAGTTTTGCATGAAACCATGTATGACTCTTGAAGCGAGCTGGGTAAAGTACAAGAGGGCTTGTACAGCTATCACTACTTGGTTATCTGTCATCTTGCCTCTATATGATGAGCTTGTTACTTTTAGTCCATGATACGTCGAAGGAAAATACGTATTGTTCGAAGTGAACCTTGGTGTAAACACAATGCTTGTGCGCTAACTAGTGTCACCTTCTCTAGTCGATTGTTTTTTGGGTTAACCCTTGTCATCTTAGTCAAGTAGAGTAAGGTAAAGGGGAAAACCTTAACAGGCACGTCATAGATACAATAAGCTACTTTTCTGGTGGAACAACCTCTTCTACTCTCAATAAGTCAGGATCTCTCTTCCGCCTCTAAAATGAATAAGTGCTATGCACAATGAAAAATGAAAAAAAATGAAAAGTCAAAAATTTAAAATGAAAAATGAATAAGGCAAAAGAGGAGAAAGGCTTCATGCGCAGGGAGGTGATGCAAGTAACTCCTCTGTGGTACTGACCAAGCTCGCTGGCAACGGTGCCATGCTTGTGTTCATATGTGACTCCACCAAGGTACTGTCCGGCCTGCTGGCAGTGGAGCAACACCAAAGATGAAACTAAGACTCTCACGACTATATTGTTTGTGTACCTATATACCCCTCAACCCCAATCAAAACAACTATGTTGCCTTGGCTTGGAATGTGTGTCAATCGACCGAGGGTTTGGCAGATGCTACATCTTACAATCAAGTTAGTGTGAAACCAAGATGCGTTGAAAACTGAACAATACTTCCGAAGGTGTTAGACTTGCTTTTCACAAACAAGGTCCATTCAGAGAACTGGAGTTCTACTAGTGTGTCGCCAAGTGTTGTAGTGGCTACAACCACCCTCCAAAATTTTCCCTTAGCCTCGTTTTGGAGCCTCCCTCCAACCTTCACAACAGCTTGCCTTGCTTCATCAAAGTTCACAAGCTTCATTGTCTTTCTTGCGCAAAGGCAGCCTGTCAGTCACAGCTTGATCCATTCCCCTCACAGGCTGTTCACCCAGACTTGGTCTAGCTGCAGGCAGAGCAGCTTCCCTTTGAAAATTGCACATTTCTGGAGGGCAACTAGCCTTCACTCCAGAAATTGCATAATCCTCTCTGGCAGCGTGTTGGGCTCCAGGATTGCGCAATCCTGCCTGCCAACACTCCCAGCAGGATTTGCGCAAATTTCCCCAGCAAACCTGCTCAGCCTAGAATTTACACAAATTTGAGCAAAAGTCAGCTGCTTTGCCCAGAAATTGTGTAAATCTCTTGGGTAGTCAGCCCACCTCCTAGCCAGAAATGCGCATTTTTCTCCAGCAGTCGAGCAGTCTCTTGCATGTGCATTTGAGTTGACCGGTTCCCTCCGGGACTGAGAAAAACAGACTTGCATGCATGGGTTGTTTCTCCCAAGGCAGCATGCAAAGGCATCCCTTGTTTCAAGGATCTATGTTTAGTAGTTGGAAGTTACATGCAAGGAGCAATTCTGAAACCTCCCACCAAGTATCGCTCCCCCTAGATTCGTGGCATGCGCGTCACAACCTCGATGTTATCAAAACTCATCAACCAGACGCTGCAAAGATCATTCCTCACATTAACCTTGCATCTCTGACATCCCACATCACATCTAGCAGTAGTCGACACATTTAGCTCAGATGTTTTGGGGTAAGCCCACTTCCCATGCCTTGTGCTGCATTTTTGTCGCTTTTTGTGTTTTCGTTTGTGGGAGTATTGTTTGCTTGATTTCTTTAAATGCTTGATGTTGTTTACATATATACTAGCTTGTCCTTACATATATAGCTGCGCTGCCCAGAAATTTCGCAAATCTCATGGGCAGCCAACCCACCTCCCAGCCAAAAATGCTCATTTTTCTCCAACAGTCGAGTAGTCTCTTGCATGTGCAACTGAGTTGACAAGTTCCCTCCGAGACTGAGAAAAACATACATGCATGCATTCACTGCTTCTCCCAAGGCAACATCCTAAGGCATCCCTTGTTTCAGGGATCTATGTTTAGCAGTTGGAGGTTACATGCAAGGAGAAATTCCGAAACCTCCCACCAAGTGTCGCTCCCCTAGATTCGTGGCATGCGCGTCACAACCTCGATGTTATCAAAACTTATCAACTGGACGTTGTAGAGTTGATTCCTCGCATCAACCTTGCAGCTCTAACATCCCATATCACATCTAGGAGCAGTCGGCACATTCAATTCAACTGTTTTGGGGTAAGCCCACTTCCCATGCCTTGTGCTGCATTTCTGTCGCTTTTTGTGTTTTCTCTTGTGGGAGTATTGTTTGCTTGATTTCTTTGAACGCTTGTTGTCGTTTACATATATACTAGCTTGTCCTAGCTCTGTTTTAGTTTTTGTTGCTATCTCACTGTTGTCGCATGCATGAAACTGTTTTGCACAGACGTTCGCCCAACCAGCGAACTGCCTCACCCACATGCATGTTGATCTATTTGTTGAATCTTTCATTCATGTTTTGCATGCACTGTCAATCACTTCTACTATCACTTAGTGTCGCCATGCATTTACTGTCTTAGTTGCTTTCAGTTGCCCGTTGGCGAGTCGGGCCAACCTTGGCCCAGACTCTACCTTCACCAAGGTTGCATTGCACAATCTGGGGAAGGAAGGCTCACCTTCCTCTCCATATTTGTGCATTCCTGCCCAGCACTAGCCTCCAAGACTGTTTTGTGCATTTCTGGAGGACAGTGGCTGCTTGGCCCAAGAAATTGCGCAAATTTGTCCCTAGGCCAGTAGTCCTTCCCAGCTGGAATTGCGCATTGTGCAATCCCAGTAGTCAGCAGCCAAACTGGACTGTGCATTGCGCAGTTCCAGCAGTCAGCCAGTCTCCCAACAGCCCAAATTGTGCCTTGTGCAGTCTTGGTAGTCAGTCTCATGACCTCCCAGCAGAAATTGTACA
The DNA here is from genome assembly GCA_031772625.1 of Pinus tabuliformis. Lineage (NCBI taxonomy): Eukaryota > Viridiplantae > Streptophyta > Pinopsida > Pinales > Pinaceae > Pinus > Pinus tabuliformis. Next base: position 142,852,215 of record CM062807.1, read on the forward strand.
ACCTTCATGATCATGCACCCAGGAATGTTGCAAGTCAAGTCAGTTCGCATGTTCATTTTGGTTTTCGACTAATAGATTCCTTGCCATGAGTGTTACCATGTCTCCAGGTATCCCAGGTGTTCATCTGCCTCTTAGCAATACATGTACAATGGTTTCCCTGAGAGCAGAGATGAAGACGCCATTCAGAGCACACTTGGGGATGCAGTCGATCAAGTGTCCATGGACTTGCCTACCCACGAAAACATCAAGTTGTTCATAGACAAGGACATCAAAATATGACAACAGCAGCATCACAATGAGCAACATCATGAACAACAGTTGAAGACAACATACCAAATGCAACGGATGCAAGAGGAGGGTTGTTGACAACACGGAGGCAGAACAAGGTTGCAAGCTCAAGCAGGGCCACTGATGATGAAAGCAAATTTGGAGACTCCGGCTATGAAATGACAACGCGACATGAAGATCGCGCGAAGGCAGAAGATGGAACAAAGAAGGAGTTGTGTGTGCTAAAGCAGCGACTCAGGAAGAACATGAATCTGCACAGACAGGCGAACGAGTTGCAACAGGAATAGGAACAGCATTGGGCGCAACATGCACTCACGAATGAAACTGCACCTGTACAAGTTAAGGATCCATCCCAGCAGCTGACACAGAGCAAACGTGAGCAGTGTTCTTGATCGCATGCAGGGGATTCAACAGCATGCATGTCATTGAGCGCACACATGCAATCCAACCCATTCAACACACTCACCAAGGCGAAGACAAGAAGCAAGTCCAACTGGGGTTGAACATGTACTTCGGCAAGTTGATGCACATGACCACCAGCACACACTTGAAGATCAACACAGACACTATGCATCAGTGTGTTGCTGGTTCAACCGTGCCCAAGAAGACCATGCGCATGTTAGCATACGAGTTGGATGAACGAGCCGAACCAATGCACCGGTTGCAACAGAGGCAAGAATTCGCTTCAGCAAGATGTCACCATGAGGTGCATGCACCCCATCACGGATGACCAAGCTTGGCATCTGCTCACCACCTTCACCATCACAAGCATGTCAAAGAGTTGGTCTCATCACAGCAAACCGAGTGTCAGTGATGTCTTGCAAGGCTTGCCCAAGCCATGTTGTTTCACATGAGTACATGTGCATTGTAATGTTGAGTCATGTCAAGTGTAAGTCAAGTGTCAATGATTGGATGTAACAGTCACGGAGTAGGTGAAGAGTCATGAGGGTAATTGAACTGTCACAAAGGGGAATGTCAAGGGTCACCCCACCCTTTGCTATAAATAGTCTCTCATAACTCATTGTAACGGTTTTTGGTCAACCAAGCTTCTACTAAGACTATCTTGAAGAAGGCTTGGACAGTATTGTGACGCGCCTTGGCTTCTCCATTGCACGGAGCTAGTACATCTCTTTGGAGGAGCAGGCGGATGTGGCTATAACGTTTCACTGATGGGGCTAGCAGATTTACATGGATATATTGTATGATTGGAACTTACACTTTTATATAATAAGAGTCAGCACATTTTCATGCATATGTTGTTATTGTAGTTGGACTGCTCCGGTTGCCTTAATGATATATGTTGTTTAACTTACGTATTTGTGTATGAACTGATTCACATGCAATTATATGAATCTTGTTGCAAATGTGTTGTATATGTTGTTAATGTTGTCACCGTCCGTGTCGACTGCTCTACCAGACACCAGACAAACCTTTCACATGAACCTTGTTGTAACAACCATTGCACTCGTTCAAACTGATCCGTGAGTGTTGTACGTGTTATCTTACCTTGTACGTTGTGACTACCGCATCCGAGTGGACTGCTCCACCGAAAGCTGTGTATGTCCTTTTGTGTTGTGTGTTCCTAGCCGAGTTGGGACTAATCCCTTTCAACCTGGAACTCACCTTCACCCTTATCTCCCCCCTTTTGTGTTAGAACATCTCACACATCTTCCTTGACTCACTGCAGTAGTCACACCCTTGCTACTGACAGAGTTAACTTACTTTCCTCTATGCGACATCATGGTCAAGGCATTACCTTACGACCCACTATTGGGACTCATGCGCCGAACAGTCTGAGGTCTAATTGGGACTTCTTACCGAGGAGATCCCTTTGACATGTTGGCAGGTCAAGCACCATCAACACAACCCTTAGAATCCTCGCCCACATTCAAACAACGTTTGGCCAAGTTTATCATCCCCATCCTTTCCTAAATCTTAATCCCCACAACCAATGGTTGGTGTCTATACACATGGCATGGTTCCATTGGGAGCGTGATTTCACGAACACTCGCTCAACGTCGGCCCCACCAACATGTCAATGAAGTTACACTCTCCCACTTCCTATCAATCTCAGCGGCATAACATATATGAACTAAAAGGAAACTTGGGATGGGTTTGTAAAGTAAAGCAGGGACCACTCCATGCCCAACCTCTCGCAATCTCAAGGAGACTCACAACCCAAGGTTTGATACTCGTTCTTGGTTTCGACAGAATAGCCAGCATAGGGATTGGTTAAGCCAAGTATACCCATAAATCTAGAAATCAATTGATTGAGTATAAACACATAATTTCTCATTCACCATGCTCATAATAATGAATGACATATTCCAAGCATACTTTAAAATGCATGCACATACATGACATCGTTTTAATCATGAACATACATTGATCCTCACAACTCAAGCATTCATTTACATTTACAAACACACAACTCTTGCACCATTCACAACGTAACAAGATTCATCACAATCCATAAGACACTACATGTAAGCAATGTACACTTATCTGTGTGTTTAAAGGCAACTGACAATTGGAGGGACTTCAACTTTCCACCCAACTGTAGGCCAGCGACACTGCGGTCTTTCTTGCAGCGAAGGACCCCCAAGTCAAATCCAAGGTCTGAGGAGATGTGTATTCAAGGAAATTCATACCCAAGGCTTAATTAGATAACCGGGAGTCATCCATTATCCAAGTGGTTTATCAACCGCTCTCTAGTAGTAAGCACCATAGTGACTCACTCTCTGGGTTAAAACATAGGGCTTCACCCAAGATCAAAAGGGTTATATCTCAATTCTAGGAGGTGAAATCAATTGTTTTTGGTGGTTTATTAGTTGCATATACATGGCAAGCACCACAAGGGTCCACAATCCACTGTCCAAGTGGTTTATCCACCAGGAAACAAGCACCATGTGGTTTACAAACCTCATGGCAAGCACCACAACAATCTAGTTCCTCCACCAAGTTCCCACTGAACCTCTAGAATTAAACACATGATCTAGTGGCCTTCATAAAAGAAATGCAGGGAATATCACCCCCAAATTTGAACGCTAGCTCTCAGGCAGTCCAATTTCATTTAGTCATTTCTTGAATGCAAGCACTTCTTTTCTTTCCTCTGTAAGGCGACTTCATCTCCTTCTGCGTGTTCGTGATTGCTTGCTTCTTTGCCTCTATTCTCCAACCACTCGCCGACCTTTCGGACAATCTTGTTCTCTCCAACTAAATGCAATAAGACCTCTGCAAAATTTGTCTCTTCCTTTGCTCCTCCGGCCTTTCTGGCTTGTAGCCTTCCTTCTCTCTCTTCACGTTCCACAAGTAAAGGCGTAGTATGGCACTATCCTTCAACCAAGCTACCCACACCACAACTTCATTGCTTGTCAACGCAAGTCAATCTATGGTCAGGGAGCAGAGGTTGGTATGGGCCTGCTTACAGCACGCCATGGTAAAACCAACAAGCCCTCAACAGGCATGCAACCATCTTCCACAGACCTTACCCTCAAAGCATTAGATCTGCATGTCGCTCCCTTCAGCCAGTCATCAATTTATTTTCACATAATTTACATATGTTCAAGATTTTACAGTCGTATTCACATACACAGGGTGTAATGAAAAAGGGTTGTTACACCATCATCATTAATTTTAGTAAGTAACTGTATGGTTGTATCAATATTTTGTAAATGTTCTAATTTTTAGGAAAAAAAATGAATCTTAATATCTATATTCCAATTTAGTATTTGGAATTTGAAATTTCATATTAATGGTGTGATTGTATTAATATTTTGTAAATGCTCTAGTTTCTAAGAAAACGAATCTTCATATCTATATTTCATTTTTGTATTTGGAATTTTGAATTTCACACACACACACTGAGGCTACATAGTTTACTAGTGGAGGGAGGGAAAGAGTACCCATCAAAAAGAAGTCTTTGAATATCACAACACCTGCACTTTCAAATGGTGAATTCGATATGTCAATGAACAAAATAGAGCAACTGATGAACACAACGAATCTAGGCTTTTCCAACTACCACTTTGAATTCTTAACTCAATATTTCCCTTTACCAAATTAAAGTTCAATTAGTCATGTTGTTGCTCATGCCTCTATTGTTATATACATTCTTGCTTGCTTTAATAACTCTGTGTTCGTTGTAGGGTCATTTTCAATCCAATCACAAATGGTATCAAAAGGGTTACAATAATAGATAGACTAACATTAACATTTCCATAAGGCATCTCTACCAAGGAATATCAAGAGAGGTGTGTTTATAATAAAATAAAATGGTTGACAAATGCTTTACGCAGCCTGTGGAGGGATAGTAAGCCTTTTCAAAGCCAATTGTGCATACAAAGGTTGGGAGGTCTACGATTTTTAAGACCATTATTGGCCTAATCCACTTCCCCTCGGCACAAAACTCTTGCTAGCTTGAATTACAAACGAGGAAGGTATAGCATGTGGTGTAATGAATACATAACCACTAGCTCCACTCCTCATGAAACGAACAAGTTACCCCCAACCAACTCCTCCCTCTGTCAATCCAAAATAAAAGCAAGCTTTGACAGGCAAACCAAAGCTCAAGTCATGCTAGAACAAAAGCATCCCATGCTTGCCTTCTTTTACCATTTGTTCATAAACTTGAGTAACAACGCATGTAACATCCCATCCACCCTATGAAACATCCTCGATGGTTATCACCCAGAAATCCTAAGCTTCGTCATGGCCCTTGGCAGGGAGAGAGTGCCAATCCGTAATAGGCATAAAGTGTCGAGTTGTCTTTAGTGCGACTTTTTGGAAGCTTTTCCGGTGGATTTTTCCAGTTTAATTTCTCTAAAATCTGGCAGGAATTCATTGAAATCACAAGTTTGATGGGTAACCCCTGCACAATATAAGTGCCCTAGGGGTTTTTCAAGGTGTTGAATCCATAAACTAGTTTAAATAACACAAATCAAGATTTCACCACAAATTTAAACACCAGATTCCGGCACCGGAAACTCCAAAAAGTCGCACTAAAGACAACTCCATAAAGTGTTAGGTAGGCTCAAGTTGTTTTAAAGCTTGACTTTTTAGGCAAGTGCATCAAATTGTCCATCCACTACTTTGATTGGGCTCCACCACCATAAGGTCAGGCCCAAACCTTAGCTTTGTCACACTCATAACACCTTTAGCTTGGCCACACTATAATACGCTTCACATCACTAGCTAACTAGGTCAAGTCAAACATGTTAGCTCCACCACACAAACAACTAGCAAAGCTCGATCAAGGAAGGAACAAACCCATTGTCAAATCCTTCCCAATTATTCCGACAAACCATAACCAAACAAACCAAACATTCCAAGAACAATCCAGCCAATCCTTTAGGTGTGTGTGTGTATGCATGTGTGTCTTGTTTCTAATATCTAGGGCCAATGTGTATCATACACTCATATTTCCATGTTCTTTGCGTTCCATGTATTCATATGTGTCACTTGCTTAAAACTAAACTTAAATTGTGAATGACAAGCATGGCTAGTGTTTTAAGTCGTGAAATAAAATGTTTTGAATGTATGCACAAACATTACTTCTATTTTTTATTCATGAGCATAACTTTAACCTTTTTAGCTTTTTATTTTATTAACTTAGTTTGATTTGTGATATCAAAATTTTCAATAGAATCCATCCTGCAATGTTTATAAACCTAACTCTATTGTTCAACCAATATTTCAATTAGAGTGCATTAAAAATTCACCATTGGCATGAAGGTAGGTATTGGCATCTTAGTTGTAAATATAACAAAACAAAATGACAATTATGTATTGAGGAAAAGGTTGTCATAACTCATCAATTCAAAAATGCAGTAAAATAGAACCAAAGAGCAAATCACATAAATTTCATCGAATCCCCTCTATCTTTAATTGACCAACTAACTGATTTTCATAGGAAGTGGTTTCCATACCTGTCTGCTAATGGAGTTGCGTAGTGAAATGAAGTGAGGTGTGTTAGTGTGTAAAACAGATATTAAACCGTCCAAAGTTATTAAGTTGTTGTAATCACCAAACTAACCGAATTAATATCCACCTTGACTTTACATGTGTATTTGTTGACACTAAGTTTTATTTTGAATATTTTAAATCCAAAGACGAGGAGTACTTTGGGTCCTTGTCCAAGGAACAAAAGTTGGAGAGAATAAACACGCACATTACTTCAGCTACTTCCTGTTCTTGAGCATAACTTGAGCCTTTTTAACTATTTATTTTATTAACCAATTTGTAATATCATTTCTTTCAATAGACCATCATGCTGCATTTATAAAGCAGAAGTTGAATCTGGATTAAATGTGTAATTATTTGTATGAAGTAAACGACAACATTCAAAGATAAAAAGATCAACCAGACGTTTTAAAATGTAAATAGCTATCAAATTATCCCAGTGTTTTGGATGTAACAACAGCAGTCCTGATAATTAGACTGTAAAAAGTTATAAAACGTAGCATCATGTTTTGGATGTAACATCAGCGTTCCTAATAAACTGAAACAGAATGGGTTATACACAATGCGTAAGAATTGAGGCCATTGGAAATGAAATAATCAGCAACATGAATGGTATCGATTGATACCTTCTATACCATATACATCTGGACCACTGGAAACCTGGTCTCTAGTTCTCTTGATCAGCCTGCACCATAGTTTTTTCATTTTATGCCTACTCTCGATATTTCAAGTGTTTCGACACTGCAACTTTAAAGCTGAGCCAATTTTGTTGATTGACCGCATGTCTTTCAAAGATGCTCGAGACAAGTAGCATTGGCTGCACATCATAGGATAAGAAATTCATGGGGGAGGGCATATACATGAACACTATTAAAACAAAGCAAACAAGAACAACCAACGTGGATTTCCCTCAATTTCTCCTACAACAAACTACTTAAATATCTGATCTAGTTTCCAATTTCCCAAGCTCCCTATGCATCCAACAGTAAATCAACTAACGAACTTTTCAGATGGAATACACAAATCAACATTGGCCGATGGAACAAAATTTACCTAACAACTTGATGTAGCCTCCTTTGCGGCAGTATTAACTTGTTTGGCTAGATAGGATTCGTAGATCTCCACCACCAATCTTGGATCCTTGTCAACCAATTCATGATATTCTTCCCTTGTTGTCAAGGTGTGCATGTTCTCAATAATTAAAGACAATGCAGCCTCTCGAAGATGTTTCGCATTATGCTGGTGAGCAAAAGCGAAGCTCATAATTGCATTGTCATTGTTCACCCTTGATGTTATAAACTTTTCACAAACAGTTCGCAGGTGCTTAACCTGATATTTTTCTGCCAGAACCAGCAGATCATAAGCCATCTGCTCATCTGGAAAAGTTTCAGCAGTGTATAAGTAATGCACAAATTGGCGGAGAACTTCATAGCTAAAATCTGTGATCTTTATTGTACGAGTTCTGTTCTCCTCCATTTCATTCTCTAGCATTGCCTTGAAAACAGGTGACTTACTAATCTGATGCAACCATAAAAGGTCAAAAAATGGATGAGTTTGTACATGAAGTGATAAAATCTTGTAAAAAAGGGCAGAATGTGCATTGAATTGATGCACAGTAAAATAATCTTTGGAAAGCTCTTCAAGCTGGAAAAGATTAACAGATCTTATGCTAAAATTTAGCATGCAAATGACTTATAGATGTAGCATAGATGAACAGCTGATAGAATACAGTATCAACAAAAGCAAAGAAAACATGTTTTCATACAATACCCAGTTGACTTTAGAATCACCACGTGACACGTTAAAAACCTGTAATTTTTTATTTTCATTTTTCCATTGAGTTCAAAATCCAGATGCAGGAAGCCGACACAAAATCAACCTTGCCTTTCAGGGCTATATAATTAGTTTACATGGTTTTCACAAAAAAATTGAAAAGAATGTGAAGCCTATAACTTAAGCTTCAAAGAAAGAAGATTTCATGGTGGCTTTGGGTATATAATATGCAACAAATGAAAGTTCAGACTAAGTTTCGAAATCCAAAATACCATCTGTTATCAAGTGGTATCGATGAGGATGACAGTTGTCACCCCATTAGCGATATTTGGAGATGAGGGAAAAACATCAAGACCCAAAACAGTATAATTTGGTTGATTAAGAAAAATTAGGAGAAGAATAAAAAGGTGATATATAGGTATTCGTGGAAAATATATACATCTTGATGTCTTATTTTGAACATCCAATCATCTTTGTTTCTATTTTTTCTTCTGCATTTTCTTGTATTTTGCTTATCTTATAGAGAAATGAAGTTCTTAAATTGATGGGATAAAGTTGAGCAGATTCAAATAGATTGAGCTTGAAGTTTAAGTGTAGAGAAAAACGCATTCACTACAGGAAAACAAACTTATTTGGTTGATGAACAAATGATAATTAATAAAAAAATTACAACAGAGCATGTTTTTTTAGCCCAGAGAAAAATAGTAATTAATAAAAAGATTACAATAAGATTTGTTTATTTGGCTGAGGAGAAAATAGTAATTCGTTAAAAAGATCAACAAATCACATATTTATTGGGCTCAGAAAAGGAAAAAATATTATTTTAAAGAAATTCAATTTTCTCGCTACCAGTTTTTGTTACTATGTTTTTAACTATTTTATAGGTTATTTGTAAGCACGATTTTTTTCTCAAAACTAAAATGCATAACACTTTTTAAGACTGTAGTTGTGTCAGATAATGATTAAAGTGCCAAACTGCTATATTCTATCTTCCAATGAGAACATCCAGTTTGGAACATCTTTCAAAAAGAACACCCATGCAAATGTGCATCTATGGTATAGATACAATCCTTGCCTTGTGCAAAATGACTTTAAGCATCATGCATCAGCTAAAGGACATTTGCCAACTTCACCAATTACATGGTCTAGCCCAGAGAAACTTTTCACTCATTGGGAAACAAAGCCTCACCTCAAGGCTCAAAAGGGACTCTCACCCCATATTGCACAAGGACTCCAAGGACTTTTGGTACTTTCCAACCAGTCAAGACGCCAACCACCAATCTCCACAAACAAGATGACTTTCACATTCAGTATCAAAATGAAATCAAATATTCATGATCAAAATCTGGATCAGCCCTAAACAATTTGGCACTAAACCCCAAACAGTCATAATGGCAGAAAACCTACTATATTCTAATACTAAACCCTAGGTGAAATTCAATACAGCTTCCAAATGAGATTCTAATATGGATAAGATATCAATAAGGAAATTTATATGCAGAAAATATGAGATAATTTGACTAACAAATGACCACTGAAGTAGGTCAATGGGGCTGCCAAATATAACATGTTAATACAAAGTGGGAGCGCAGAGAGGGCTCCTATAGAAAGGAAGATGCAAAAGGTAAAGTGAAGATCTCATTTAAAGCTTGATAACCAAACTCCTGAAGAAAAGATCATATCTGGAAGAAGGATGTGCAATGGGCCTGGATCCGAAATCTGGAGTTCAAATTATGCCAGTGTATCAAGATCCACTAGTGCCAGCTCCCCTGACATCCCAGATCGAGTGGAGAGACTCAGGTTAGAAGACTGTCCAAAAGAGGGCCTAGAGGAGGATTTAGATTGCATATTGCGCTATACCTAGAAGAGGTCAACTACTATTGGGGCATGGGTTATCTCATCTGGCTGTTGGTGTTGAGAAATCAATATGCTAGTAGATTAGGGTTGATTCCTCTTACTTGATTATTACTTGTGAATGTTTGTTGGCTCTTATTACTTTTATTATGTCTTCTTCATCAAGCAATTACCAAAATATAAAGTGCATAAAAATCAAAAAAGACAAAGAACACAAACATGTAGCCTCCAAGCTAGGGCAAAAACCGACGAGGAAAACCCAAACAACTTCTCTTCTTATAGAATCAGATCAATGTGAGATATCCAAGACCCAAAAACCAAGACCAAGACCTCCACATAGACCAAGTCAGCACTCCTTCAAAACTCCTCCAACCAAGTCAAAGTCAATGCTGGTCAAACCTCAACAAATCTGGTCAAACACAAATTCGGACCTGCAACTTCGCAGAGTTGCCCCAACACTTTTGCACATGTGAATAGAAACAAGCAAAAACTACCAAATTCTTTCTCCCTTGAATTCGTCTCTCCCTTGACTTCGCTATTCTTCTTCTTGTATTTGGCACAGAAATGGATGAGTATTAAGTGATCAAATGAGATCGAAGTCTCTTTTATTTATAGCAGTCCAGGAGGACGAATAGGTGCCTTTTCTAGGCCGACTTGTCCACGCAGGGCCGACTTGGTCTTGTGGTGACAAATTGACTCTTTTGACTCAATAATTATTTTTTTCTTTTTCTTACAAATAGTCCAAATGGGACTTTGACTCATGACAAATTTTCCTTTGACTCAATAAACCCTAGAAGCATGGAGAACATGCTTGCCTAATGACATAATAATAATAATAATAATTTATTTTTCTTATTTTTGCTTTTACATGAAATACATCGTGATACACGTACAATGATAATTATGAAGACAAACCTAGTTACATTTTTCAACACGCACTCCTAACTAGGGAGGTATTCATAATTACACAACATGATACAAGGATACTCTCAAATTGAAATATTCTCATAAGAATAGTTCAGATTGATAAGCATCATCAAGGATCATCATAACCAATATTGTCAATTATAAAATAACAAGGCTTTGACTTGACAAGCTCTATCTCTCCTCTAGATTAGAGCATAATGTTTGGAGGCATATATTTGGACACCACCACAGCCTCTCAAGGCACATAACCCATCTGGATGTTCACTAGGTATGTCCTTAGAGGACTATTCTTATCTTGGATATCATCCTATCCTCAAAGAATATCGGTCCTCGGCACTACTCTTATCTTGGATTCCCAATCCTCAAAGAGTATCAGTCCTCGAGACTACTCCTATCTTGGATACCATTCCTCAAGGAGTATCGGTCCTAGATGTTTATCCAATCCACCATTCTCCTTACAAGTGCCTTCACTAGGCTTACGGTTGTTAGTTATGGCCATAGTGCATGACACATGGAGAATACAGTGTCAATCCTCACTCCCTCTCAACCAAGAAGGAAATATCCACAAGCCCAAGCTTGTCCCTCAAATACTAAAGCTTCCTGTTAGGAAGTTGTGAAAATTCTAACCCGAGAATTCCTACTGCGGCACTGATGATATTTCTCTTACTTGTACTAAAGCTTCCTGTTAGGAAGTTGTGAAAATTCTAACCCGGGAATTCCTACTGTAGCACTGATGATATTTCTCCTACTTGTCAGATTTGCATGAACAAGTTATTTGCAGTTTCCTACAAAAAACATCAAAATACATACACTGTAGCCTACACCAATTAAATAATACGCTGAAACAATAAACTGAACAATAAAGAGATAAAACACAAGTGACAAGTTATTTTTGGACAAACATCCTTGGAAAAAACCAATGTGGGAAAACCGGTGCAGCAGATCTGAGGGTTTTTATTATTAAGCTGAATTATTTTTTAATACAATCTTTGGATGCCCTCCCGGCAATCCAGTTACAGATAAAATCACTTAGCAAAAGAAATTGGTGAGATTATCTCCCTTTACACTACAAGTCTAGGCTGATCCAGCAGCTGAACCAACGAGTTCACCAGCTACCTCTGCGCCGCCCCTACGTGGGTCCTGTGTCAGCCTCTAAAGCCCTGCGTCAACTCAACTGAGAATCGGTTTTCCCTCAGAAACCTTTTCCAACCCTCCCGGCTCAGAAACGTCAGCCTCCTCAACAAACTCAAACTTTTGCACTAGAGGCCTTTGCGCTACTCTGCGTGGGGCCTGCGTGAGCCCTTCCTAGCTCTGCATCACCCTCTCTGCCCTCTGTGATGCCTCCTTTGTGTGTCTCTCTGCCTCTCTGCTGAATATTCTTGGCTCCAGAGAAGATCCTCCAGCCAAAACTCCCTCTGCCCCTCTCTGCGTGATCACTACAAACCACTACGCTGCCTCTAGCTTCAGCAATTCGATCTGACGGATCAACTCTCTTTATGTTTTGCAAATGACCCTCAAGATTCCTTAAATAATCTCCTCATTGGCATTCAACGGCCCAGATTAGAAGCTAATCAATGGTTAAGATCATTTCTGCTTGATCCTCGTCTTCTTCTAGAATTTATACCCACAGTTAGATTAATACCCATTAATTATTTTAATTTCCTAAGTTTAGACTTAGGGTCCCATTAAAACTAATTAATTATTTTAATACAACTGTCTCCGGGTGGAATCTCCCAAAACGCTATATGGGTTCTTTGGAATACATGTGCCTAAGCCTCCCTGCAAAATTTGAGACTTAGAGCACATCTGATGCTACCAGAAATCAACACTCCCTCTTAGCGAGGAATGTGCTCTAACAATGCCTCCCACCGAAGCATCACCCTAACTTCATAACATCGTCTTCGGTGCTACTAATGTTTGACACGTTGTCCACCAACTACTGCGTTGTTGCTGCTGCAACTATACTGCTGCTGACACTGCCACTATCAACACTACATCCATACTACAGCTCCCTCTGAATTTATGCATCCGTGCTGTTGCTGGCATTGCCACTACCAACTACCCCTACACTACAAATTGTTGTTGTTACTGCATCAAATACAGAAAAACATCCCAAATTACTGAACAAGTGTTCAGCATAGATGCACCTTGACGCTGAAGATCTGACTGCTGCTAGTCCAATGTTATCCCTCTGAAGCCACTACATTGTTGTTGCTATTGCACTGTGCCTCCCTGCATTGCTGCAACTTTGCACTACGCTACTCAGACTTAGCGTTCTAACCACTACATTTGTCGCTCCAACATTCCTCTGCTCCATCTGACACTAGTCCATCCTGCTACTTCTGATCTGGGCTCTCGTAGCAAGGTATTGATCCGAGAGGTGGGCTCCTCAAGGATCCTTCCCATCTGTAGCTCTTTCGAACTACAGCTCCAAATCAGCCCACCTTCCTCCTGGAGGTATCTCGGCTGTCATGGCGAACTCCTCGATCTTCGCGGGTGCAGCCTTCGGATCGTGCTTCTCATCTTTGTCCTTCCTGAGAGGACATTGTGTTGCGTAGTGACCCATCTCACCACACTTGAAACATTTTATCTTTGAGACATCCTTCTTCTGCCTTTGCTGCTCTTGCTGCCCCTTCAATGTAAGGATTGCATTCTCATCCTCCTCCTTGGGTTTCGACCCACTGTTGTTGCTTCCGTCAAGCTTGCACTTGACTAGATCTCTCCTCATCTCTTCCTACTTGAGAGTTTCCCACATACTATCCCAGTCTGGCAAAGTTGCCCTGCCCAGGATGCTCTGGACAAAGACTTGCCACTCTTCTAAGACTGAGTTTAGGGCCAGTCTCCCCATCTCAGAACATTGAGGTGTAGACCCCACAATTGCTAACTCATCCCGGGTCTCCTAAAGCTTTGTCACGAACAGATCTATGCGCTCCCCCTTCTGCATCTGTGTAGATCTCGGTTTCTGCTCTAAGTACATCTTCCACAGCTTAGAAGATCCCTGATACAACATACACAACGCATCCCACATCTCCTTAGCAGTCCCTCTGCTAGCGATGTGACAGACTACAAGATCCTTCACTCTGTCAAGGATCATTCTCTTTGCCTTCGCCATTTCTGCCTGGTACTTCTTCAGTGGATCTGGATTTGCAGGCTCAGCCACCACGCTATCAACATAGGTTTTGAGAGCATGCTCATCTAGAAGGAATGACATTCTTGCCTTCCAGATGACATAGTTGGATGCTCCATCCAACTTGTCCTGATCTCCCAACCCACAGGTTGCCATCTCTGCCAAGAAAATGTCGAACTGCTCCTCTCTTCTCTTACTGTTGTTGCTCAGCCAATAAGAGAACGAACTTCTTGGCGGGAAGTCTACTGAGGAAAAATTCCCTCATTGTGCTTCTCCTCTCTTCTGATGTCTTTTTTGTCGAGCAAAAACTGCATCCCACCAGCTCTTCCTCGCGCAGGAAAAAATTTCAATCTGGAAACCCTTCCTGTCTGTCAACTCACTCAAAGAGAGACTGCCTTGAGCATTTTTCCCTCCCAGCTGGGACAACGCAATCCCTCTGGGGATTCAAACTGCTACCTCCTGCAGTTATTTCGATCTCCTTTCCTGCTCAGCACTGGGTTCTCTGGCATTGTTCTTCTTACTTCACCTGCACTTCTCTGATACCATGCGAAAATTCCTTAAACCCAAGTATTCCTACTGCAACACTTATGATATTTCTCCTACTTGTTAGATTTACATGAACATGTTTCCTATGGCAAACGTTGAAATACATACACTGCAGCCTACAACAATTAAATAATATGCTGAAACAAGAAACTGAACAATAGAGAGATACAACACAAATGATAGTTGGTTTTGGACAAATGTCCTTGGAAAAAACCAATGTGGGAAAACTGGTGCAACAAATCTGAGGGTTTTTATTAATTAGCTAAAGTATTTATGAATACAATCTCTGGATGCCCTCCCGGCAATCCAGTTACAGAGAAAATCACTTAGCAGAAGAAACTGGTGAGATTACCTCACTCTACACTGCAAGTCCCGACTGATCCGGCAGCTGAACCAACGAGTTCCCCGGCTACTTCTGCGCTGCCCCTGTGTGGGCCCTGCATCAACCTCTAAAGCCCTGCGTCAACTCAACTGAGAATCGATTTGCCCTCATAAGCCTTTTCCAGCCCTCCCGGCTCAGAAACGTCAGCCTCCTCAGCAAACTCAGACTTCTGCGTTGGAGGCCTCTGCGCTGCTCTGCGTGGGGCCTGCGTGAGCCCTTCCTGGCTCTGCGTCACCCTCTCTGCCCTCTACGCTGCCTCCTCTGTGTGTGTCTCTACCTCTGCTGAGTATTCTTGGCTCCGACGAAGATCCTCCAGCCAAAACTCCCTCTGCCCCTCTCTGCGTGATCACTACAAACCACTACACTGCCTCTAACTTCAGCAATTCGATCGGATTGATCAACTCTCTCTATGTTTTCCAAATGACCCTCAAGCTTCCTTAAATAATCTCCTCGTTGACATTCAACGGCCCAGATTAGAAGCTAATCAATGGCTAAGATCATTTCTTCTTGATCCTCATCTTCTTCTAGAAGTTACACCCACAGTTAGATTAATACCCATTAATTATTTTAATTTCCTAAGTTTAGACTTAGGGTCCCATTAAAAATAATTAATTATTTTAATAAAATTGTCTCTGAGTGGAATTTCCCAAAACGCTTTCTGGGTTCTTTGGAATACATGTGCCCAAGCCTCCCTGCAAAATTTGAGACTTAGAGCACATCCGATGCTACCATAAATCAACACTCCCTCTTAGCGAGGAATGTGCTCTAACAATGCCCCCCACTAAAGCATCACCCTGACTTCATAACATCGTCCTCAGCGCTATTGATGTCTAACATGTTGTCCACCAACTCCTGCATTGCTCATGCTGCAACTGCACTGTTGCTGACACTGCTAATGTCAACATTACATCCATACTACAGCTCCCTCTACATTTCTGCATCCGTGCTGCTGCTAGCATTGCCACTGCCAACTGCCCCTGCACTGCAAACTGTTGTTGTTACTGCATCAACGACGGAAAAACATCCCAAATCACTGAATAAGTATTCAGCATAGATGCATCTCGATGCTGAAGATTTGACTGCTGCTAGTCCCATGCTATCCCTCTGAAGCCATTGCGTTGTTGTTGCTACTACACTGTGCCTCCCTGCACTGTTGCAAATCTGCATTACGCTACTCAGACTTAGTGTTCTAGGCACTAAATTTGTCGCTCCAACACTCCTCTGCTCCATCTGACACTAGTCCATCCTGCTACTTCTAATCTGGGCTCCCGTAGCAAGGTATTGATCTGAGAGGTGGTCTCCTTAAGGATCTTGCCCATTTGTAGCTCTTTCGAACTACAGCCCCCACCTCCCTCCTGGAGGTATCTCGGCTATCATGGAAAACTCCTCCAAAATCTTCGCGGATGCAGCCTTCAGATCGTGCTTCTCATCTGTCCTTCTTCCTAAGAGTACAATGTGTTGCATAGTGACCCATCTCACCACACCGGAAGCATTTTATCTTCGAAACGTCCTTCTTCCGCCTTCATTGCTCCTGCGCCCCTTCAATGTAAGGGTTGCATTCTCATCCTCCTCCTTGGGCTTCGACCAATTATTGTTGCTTCCGTCAAGCTTGCACTTGACTAGATCTATCCTCGGCTCTTCCTACTTGAGAGCTGACCACATACTATCCTAGTCTGGCAAAGTTGCCCTACCTAGGATGCTTTAGACAAAGACTTGCCACTCTTCTGAGACTAAGTTTAGGGCCAATCTCACCATCTCGGAACCTTGAGGTGTAGACCAATGTTGTGAAAAGCACGAGCGGGATTAAATCGGTGCGGGGAACGAATCGGAAAAAATCGGAAAAATCGGGAAAAATCGGAAAAAAGCGGGAAAAAATCGTTTGGTACAAAAATATTCATTTTTTTTCAATTTTTTTAATATCTAAACCATCTACAACATAAAATAAATACATTGACACATAAATATGATAGAAAATATAATATATAAGATGTTTAATATCATTTATAGCGCTAAAATCACACATAACATTGAATCATATCCTGAATAGTAAGCCCTGACTCTTGAGTCCCAACTCAGCCTCAAAATATCAACAAAAAATATGATAATGTATCTCATCATGTCATAATGTCATATACAATAAAATGAGGTCTAATCCTATTGATTTCCTCTGCCCCTCTTGCGAGAAAATGCCACAGCGTTCCCTTTCCCTCTAGATGTAGATGCTTGTGCCTGTGCTGGTGGAGATGGCAGTGGAGTTTGATGTGCTCTAGAAGCTAAAGAACTAGAAGTAGGAGCTATAGGAGGTAGACGACGTCCTCTACTGGTGGCAGGGGTAGCCCGATTACAATCTCCCAATCCTGAAATCCTGAAAAACTGATAAGTCTGCTGGATTTTAAATGAAATCTAAAATTCTACTTTCTCCATATGAAATCCAATGAGGCTGGAACCACTCTCAAACATCTTGAGTCATTTCATGGTAATGTTAAAAATTTAAGTAAAAGGATGAAAATGAAGATTAAGGAGAATGTCACTTTTACTTTAAGAATTTAACATAACCATGAATAGCATATCCATACTAGGGCCTAGACTTGATCATTAAGCTGCCCCACTCAAAAATTATTTGTTTCTTTCAAAAAAAATTGCATGAAAAAACCCAAATGACCAAATGAAAAACCAAAAAAAAATTTATAAAACCGTGCTGTCCCGGCAACCCCGAGCTTTTTTCGGAAAAAATCGCGCTTTTTCCGGAAAAAATCGGCAAAAAAAATAGCCGATTTTTTCGTGTAAGAAGCGCGATTAAATCGGCGCGGGGAAAAAAGCACGATTTTTTCAAAAAAGCGCGATTTAATCGCGCTTTTCACAACACTGGTGTAGACCCCACAGCTGCTAACTCATCCCGAACCTCCTGAAGCTTCGTGAGGAACAGATCTATGCGCTACGCCTTCTGCATCTTTGCAGATCTCAGTTTCTGCTCTAAGTACATCTTCCGTGGCTCGGAAAATCCTTGATACAAAGTAGACAACGCATCCCACATCTCCTTAGTAGTCCCTCTGCTAGCGATGTGACAAACTACATGATCCTTCACTCCGTCGAGGATCATTCTCTTTCCCTTCGCCATTTCTGCCTTGTACTTCTTCAGCAGATCTGGATCTACAGGCTCAGCCACCATGTTGTCGACATAGGTCTTGAGAGCATGCTCATCTAGAAGGAATGACATTCTTGCCTTCCAGATGACGTAGTTGGATGCTCCATCCAACCTGTCCTAATCTCTCAGCCCACTAGTTGCCATCTCTACCACGAAAATATTGAACTGATCCTCTCTACTCTTACTGCTATTGCTTAGCCAATAAGAGAACGGACTTCTTGGCAGGAAGTCTACTGAGGAAAGACTCCCTCACTATGCTTCTCCTCTCTTCTGACGTCTTTCTGCCCAGCAAAAACAACCTGCAGAAAAACTGTGTCCCACCACCTCTTCCTCACGCTGAGGGTCAGCGCTGCTCCCTCTATCATGGCAAAAATTTCAATCTGGAAGCCCTTCCTCTCTATCGACTCACTCAAAGAGAGATTGCCTCGAAAAATTTTCCCTCCCGGCTGGGACAGCGCAATCCCTCTAGGGATTCGAACTACTGCCTCCTGCAGCTATTTCGATCTCCTTTTCTGCTCAGTGTTGGGTTCTCTGGCACTGTTCTTCTTGAGTCACCAGCAACGCTCTGATACCATGCGAAAATTCCTTAAACCCGGGAATTCCTACTGCAACACTTATGATATTTCTCCTACTTGTTAGATTTACATGAACATGTTTCATATGCCAAACATCGAAATACATACACTGCAGCCGACACCAATTAAATAATATGCCGAAACAATAAACCGAACAATAGAGAGATACAACACAAATGACACAGTTGGTTTTGGACAAACGTCCCCGGAAAAAACCAATGTGGAAAAACTGGTGCAGCTAATCTGAGGATTTTTATTATTAAGCTGAAGTATTCTAAATGCAATCTCTGGATGCCCTCTCGGCAATCTAGTTATAGATAAAATCACTTAGCAAAAGAAACTGGTGAGATTACCTCACTCTACACTGCAAGTCTCGGTTGATCAGGCAGTTGAACCAACGAGCTCCCCGGCTACTTCTGCGCTGCCCCTGCGTGGGTCCTGCGTCGACCTCTAAAGCCCTACATCAGCTCAACTGAGAATCAATTTGCCCTCATAAGCCTTTTCTAGCCCTCCCGACTCAGAAACGTTAGCCTCCTCAGCAAACTCAGACTTTTGCGTGGGGCGTGCGTGTGCCCTTCCTTTGCTCTGCATCACCCTCTCTGCCCTTTGCGCTACCTCCTCTGTGTGTCTCTCTACCTCTCTGCTGAATATTCTTGGTTCCAGAGAAGATCCTCCAGCCAAAACTCCCTCTGCCCCTCTCTGCATGATCACTACAAACCACTGCACTGCCTCTAGCTTCAGCAATTCGATCTAACTGATCAACTCTCTCTGTGCTTTCCAAATGACCCTCAGGCTTCCTTAAATAATGTCCTCATTGACATTCAACAGCCCAAATTAGAAGCTAATCAATGGCTAAGATCATTTCTTCTTGATCCTCGTCTTCTTCTAGAAGTTACACCCACAGTTAGATTAATACCCATTAATTATTTTAATTTCCTAAGTTTAGACTTAGGGTCCCATTAAAAATAATTAATTATTTTAATAAAACTGTCTTCGAGTGGAATTTCCCAAAACACTTTCTGGGTTCTTTGGAATACATGTGCCCAAGCCTCCCTGCAAAATTTGAGACTTAGAGCACATCCGATGCTACCAAAAATCAACACTCCCTCTTAGCGAGGAATGTGCTCTAGCAATGCCTCCCACTGAAGCATCACCCTGACTTCATAACATCGTCCTCTGTGCTACTGATGTCTGACATGTTGTCCACCAACTACTGCGTTGTTGCTGCTGCAACTGTACTGTTGTTGACACTGCCACTATCAACACTGCATCCATACTACAACTCCCTCTGAATTTCTGCATCCGTGTTGTTGTTGGCATTGCCACTGCGCCTGCACTGCAAACTGTTGTTGTTATTGCATTAGCAAGGGAAAAACATCCCAAATTACTGAACAAGTGTTCAGCATAGATGCATCTCGATGTTGAAGATCTGACTGATGCTAGTCCCATGCTATCC
Organism: Pinus tabuliformis; assembly: GCA_031772625.1. NCBI lineage: Eukaryota > Viridiplantae > Streptophyta > Pinopsida > Pinales > Pinaceae > Pinus > Pinus tabuliformis. Next base: position 142,872,249 of record CM062807.1, read on the forward strand.
CTCTGAAGCCATTGCGCTGCTGCTGCTACTGCATTGTGTCTCCCTGCATTGCTGCAACTCTGCACTACGCTACTCAGACTTAACGTTCTAACCACTACATTTGTCTCTCCAACACTCCTCTGCTCCATCTGACACTGGTCCATCCTGCTACTTCTAATCTGGGCTCCCGTAGCAAGGTATTGATCCAAGAGGTGGACTCCTCAAGGATCATGCCCATCTGTAGCTCTTTCGAACTACAGCTCCAAATCAACCCACCTCCCTCCTGGAGGTATCTCCGTTGTCATGGCGAACTCCTCCTCTATCTTCGCGGGTGCAGCCTTCGAATCGTGCTTCTCAACTTTGTCCTTCTTCCTGAGAGGACACTATGTTGCATAGTGACCCATCTCACCACAAACCATTGCGCTACCTCTAGCTTCAACAATTCGATCTGATTGATCAACTCTCTATGTTTTCCAAATGACCCTCAAGCTTCCTTAAATAATCTCCTCATTGACATTCAACGGCCTAGATTAGAATCTAATCAATGGCTAAGATAATTTATGCTTGATCCTCGTCTTCTTCTAGAAGTTACACCCACGGTTAGATTAATACCCATTAATTATTTTAATTTCCTAAGTTTAGACTTAGGGTCCCATTAAAAATAATTAATTATTTTAATAAAATTGTCTGTGGGTGGAATTTCCTAAAACGCTTTTTGGGTTCTTTGGAATACACATGCCCAAGCCTCCCTGCAAAATTTGAGACTTAGAGCACATCTGATGCTACCAGAAATCAACAGAGACTTTGTCAATATGTCAGCTACCTATTAGTCTGTGGAGAAGTATTGTAGCTTCATGACCCCAACATGTGCCAAGCTTCGAATGTAGTGGTACTTGTCATTGATGTGCTTTGTCCTAGCATGAAACACTGGGTCCTTTGTCAACTTCATGCAACTCTGTTTGTCACAACATATGATAGTAGGATTCAAAGGTCTTTCAAGCAGATCTACAATTGACTTTCGAAGCCAAACAACTTCTCGACCAACTTCACTGGCTGTTATATATTTTGCTTTAGCACTACTCAATGCAACTGTATCTTGTTTCCTACCCATCCATGAAATCATAGAGGATCCCAAACTAAAACATCCACCTGTAGTACTCTTTCCATTTGCATCACCACCTACCCAATCTAAATCTGTGTAGCCCAATAATTGTATCTCATTACCAGCATATTTCAGATAGTGATGTATAGTCCCACAAATATATCTCAAAATATGTTTAGCTATTATCCAATGATCATGCCTTCGCTCTATTTGAAATTGACTAAGAATGTTTACTGCAAAACATATGTCTCACGGAGTGTTTGCCGGGTACATCAAGGAGCCAATCAATTGTCGGTAAGATGTAAGATCAACAAGGCTTGAATCTAAATTCCTTAACTTCTTCAAATTAGTGATCATCGAAGTTGTAATAGGTTTACTATCCATCATACCAAACTTCTACAAGATCTTGATCACATATTTTCCTTGACCAAGATAGATCTCACCAAATTTCTGCCAAACTTCTAGTCCCAAGCTAAGTTGCCGGAAACGACTACCTCCAACCCCAAAAACGGCGTATCCCGTTTCAAATCCGGATCCATGTACAAAACGCAGGAAAAACGTCAGCAAAACATATTTGTGGAGGTTTTTTTTTTTTTTTTTTCGAAAACGGGAAGTTTTTTGTTTCAGCCATTTTTCCGACATTTTGGTTGAAAAATGACCCGTTTCAAAAAATTTCCAAAACATTTTTGGATTTCGTGATACATATTTCACTAATCCAAAAACGTATCTCGAAATTTGGCGAAATTTGCCCGCCAGGAACGGTCATTTTGACATTATGGTTTTCGATCCACCATTCCTTTGACCATCGAACCTAACCTAAAAGGTTAAATTCGTGACTACCACCAAAGTGAAACATTATCGCTGGAGGAGTGAAACATTATCATTGGAGTGAGCCATCGAGTGATTGTTCAATGTTTGACATTTGTCTGCCGCCCGAGTTTAGTAACCAATTCAGTGTTTGTCTTTTCGCTGGAGGAGTGCCATCGGCCGAGTGTTTGTGTTCAGTGAGCCGCAGACTGGAGTGAGGCTTTGCGCTTGAACTATCGAGACTTGAGAGTCGACTGCGCAGACTGCAAAAAGGACTCGACTGTGCCAGTCTGTAGACTTTGCAGGTATCACTATTATGTGCCCAGAACTGTTGCAGTAGCCCACCGAGATGTTTCGTGTGTTTCAACTTTCATTCACGTTGTACAATGATAAAATGTTAAGATCTCTTTTTTGCACTAGTTTTTTCAATAAATGCACCCTGATTGGCAGTGAATTGTTGATAATTCAAGTACGCAGCAAGGGAGCATAGCTTATCAAGAAGTTTCAACAACCAAAATTGTATTAGTTTTGCGAGATTTGCAAGACCTTAGACAAGAGACAAATCAAGACCTTATGTTGGCTCTAGCAATAACAACTCACGGAATAAACCTTTTTTTGAAGCATTTTCTGGAATGCATGCGAGAGTGATTATGCTCCTTGTCTTGGTTGCCTCCAAAACTAGTTTAAAATGACTAAGGCCTTCACTACTTGAGCACTGAGAAAACAATACATGTTTTTTGTTTTACTAACTTTCCAAAGAAAATCATGTAAATGCTTTCTGTATAATTCACTGATAAATTCCAGCCTTCGCTTCAAAAATGCTTAACTCCATCTCTAATTGATGAAAGTTTAAAGTATCATGTACTATCTACTGATGCAAGTTAATATAATTATGATGATAAACTAATTTTAAGATCATGCCTTAGTCAAATGCCATATTGATGTAGGGGACCGCTAAGAATATCAAAAGATGCCAAACCATTAGCTTTTCCAAAATCTCACGGAAACATCAATGCATTTTTCCTGAAGTCCACTTTTGGAAAAAATGTTTTTTTCCCATGAGCTTAACCAACTAGAAGTCCAAAATCTGCATTTTTCCTGAAGTCCACTTTTGGAAAAAATGTTTTTTTCCCATGAGCTTAACCAACTAGAAGTCCAAAATCTGCATTTTTCCTGAAGTCCACTTTTGGAAAAAATGTTTTTTTCCCATGAGCTTAACCAACTAGAAGTCCAAAATCTTTTATAGTGCTATGATTTTGAGATAGCAAAGGTCAGGGATGAAATGTATTCACATACTTACTATGCAGACATGTTCTCGTTGTGACTTGAGAGGTCCACACCTACCAATTATGAACTTTTTATCATCGTGTTCTAGCCACTTAGAACTTTGCTCATAGTCTGACAAGAGATATAATCTGTGGGGGGATGCTTCGTATATTAACTCAACAATTGTGCCATTCCTTAAAGACAAGGGATCCAAATACTTTTCTTCTTTAAAAGAAAATTGCTTCCAGAGTATCACCAAGACAACACTTACAACAATCTTTTAGATTCGATAATTTTACTTTAGATGTCAGTTACTTGTGTTTATAGTATGTAACCCTCCACAATAGCTCTGTCGAGTCTAGGAAAGTGACCATTCATCATTCTTCTCTCCATCTCCCTCAACCAAGATTCAACTATTAGATATTCCAAGCCATCCTAAAGGTATTCCCATAACTAAGTACAGTCCCTGGAATTTGTTAGGAATGAAATTTTGTTTGAGATTGCTTTGTTGAAAGTACAAGTATAATTTTAAAATAAATTTTATAATGTTTTCTACCATGACCTCATGACAATGTTTGAGATAGTTCTTATAATGATAGAAATAAAGTTTTACTAGGGTTTTCTTGAGATTTGAGATAGATATTTTAATTTTTAAGTTTGTAACTTGTTTTGAACTTTTGAAATACATATTTGTCAATTTTATTTTGTAGTTTCATTTACATCATCATCATCATTCATGGCAACTTCAAGTTCAGCCATTCGTGAGGCAGAGGAAGTGGAACATGAAATTGAATGTACGCCTAAAGTTGATCCAAAGTCACCACTTTGAAAATATGTAACTATTGTTGGGAAGATCCAACGAGGGGGATTATTAGAATGGGTTTGCAGTGGGTGTAAAAAGGAGTATAAGGGATCATACACACAGGTTGAAGCACATTTGCTTGGGTTAAAAGGCAATGGAGTTCGAATATGCAATGGCCCACCTAAGGAGAATGGGATAGATGGAAATGGTTTAAGCAAGTCAAAACTTGCAAAATATCATAAAAAACAAGGCAAGGCAGATGCTAAAGCAAATGAGGCAAATCTTGCCTCCCATTTAAAACACCCAACAAAGTTGGGAGCATCTTCATCAAAGCCTCCACTTCATTCTCATGGAATTGTTTGTTCAAAGCAGTCTAATTTGGGACCGCTTGAAAGGAGTTTTAATAATGACACTCGAGAGATATCAAATCTAGCTATAGGTCAATGCATTTATGCAAATGGTCTTTCCTTTAACCTTATGCGATCTCCTTACTAAGCAAAGATGATAAAAGCAGTGAATGAAACCCCAAGAGGGTTCAAGAGCCTTCGATATGAGAAGGTACGCACCACAATGTTGAGTGCTGAAAAGTTAGGTTTGGAAGCTAAATTAAGCCCCATTCGTAATTCATGGCGCATTTCGGGGTGTCCATCATTTCTAATGGATGGAAAGATCAAAGAAATAGGCCTTTGATCAATGTGATTGCTCAGAGCCCACATGGGGCAATGTTTTTGAAGGCAATGGATTATGAGGGCAGATGAAAGATTCTCAATTCATTGTTGACATCTTGATTGAAGCAATTGAATTGGTGGGGCCTAAAAATGTTGTCCAGGTAATAACTGACAATGCAACGGTGTGTAGAGCAGCAGGCCTAATTATTGACGGCAAATATCAGCACATTTTTTGGACCCCTTGTGTTGTACATTCATTGAACCTCATGTTGAGCAAGATGGGGAAGCAAATTGAGTGGATTCGAGTTATTTTTGAAGAGGCAAAAGAAATTCAAGCCTTTATCACAAACCACCACATGTTCCAAGGCATCTACAGGAAATTTGCGAATTTGGAGCTCCTTAAGGTACCTATACTTTCAAGTTTATTTCATAAATTCTAATTTCTGACTCTAAATTCAAATATCTAAATTGGATTCTCAAATGTCATGATTCGTGAATCATAATAGTTATTTAATCAAACTATGGTTTTTAATTTGTTGAAATTTGAAACATTGGCAATTTGGCACCTGCAGGTTGTTGAGACTCAATTTCCTTCTCAGAATCATAGTCTTAACAAGGGTTATGCAGGTGAAAGATGCATTACAATCAATGTTATGTAGTTCTCTTTAGAATCAATGGAGGCAATCCCAATCTGATGGAGCACAAGAAGTAAAACGGTTGGTTGTTGATGATGAATGGTGGGATAGGGTGGAGTACCTCTTGGCATTTACTAAGCCAATGGTGGATTTGCTCCGTATGTTTGACACAGATATGCCTAATTTGGGAGAGATATATGAGGGCATTGATTCCATCAGAGCAGATAAGGTTGGTTATAAATGCCAAGGAGAATGACCCACATGAATTATTTTACAGAGAAGTAAAAGATATATTGACCAAAAGGTGGAACAAGATGACCACCCCATTGCACCTTTTGGCCTATGCAATGAAGCCAAAATATTATGCTGCAGAGTTGCTAAGTGATCCAGAAAGAATCGCACTAAACAAAGACCAAGAAGTCGCAGAAGGATTTAAAATGCTTTTAGAAAGCTTTTTGTAGATCCCGAAATTGGGCTTCGGATTCGTGCAGAGTTTTCTCATTTTGTGGGATCAGAGGGTTGGGGTTGTGATATTGATTGTATGTGGGACAAGACCAGATAAAGTCCAATTGATTGGTGGAACTTCTATGGTGGAGTACTTCCACATATCCAAAAATTAGCCATCATGATCTTGTCACAAGTTTCTAGTTCCTCTTCAGCAGAAAGGAACTGGAGTACATACGGCTTCATCCATTCAGTGAAGCGAAACAGAATGGGCTCTAAGAAGGGCTGAGGAACTAGTGTATGTTCATTTAAAACTTCGCCTTTTGTCACACAAGAGAGATGAATACAAATTTGGGGCCACCAAATTATGGGACATGGAACCAGAGTTGCCTGTCTTGGATATGACATTGAATGCCATGTCTCATATGACTTTGTTTGATGTGGAGTCACCAATAGGTGGATCTTCAAGTGGAAATGGCAACAATGTTCCCAGTCCCACTTCTGGAGAGGATGTGGAACTTCTTAGTGACATGAATGAAGACATATTTGATGATATGTAAATGTAATTTATGATGTTGTTTTAACTTTTAAACTTTTGAACAACCATATGAATTATGAATAATGATAGTAGACTGCCAGTCATAGTTCATTTTGTACTTTGTACTATGTAGTATGCATTATTAATTTTGGTAATGATGTTGTAACTTGTCATGTTGATAACTTGATGATTGGAATTTGAAACAAAAACTTGATGATATGTTGAATCGTGAATCTTATAATAATCATTAACGATGATGACAATGTTTATGCTCAATTGATGATGATAAATCATGATAGATCATAGATAATAATTGATTATGTATTTTTAGTCTTTAGATCTAATCTACATTTTAAAATATGAATGGTAATATGAAATTCTTAATTTTTAAATATGTATATGTGTGTGTGTGTGTGCGTGCGCGCGTGTCGTTTCCTGTCGTATCGTATCCAGATTTTTTGAAAACTTTCCGTATCTGTTTCAAACCCCATATCCATTCAGTGCAACTTAGGTCCCAAGTAGTAATGCATTAATCCAAGGTCCTTCATATCAAATTCAGCTGCAAGTTGCTTTTTGCATTCTTGAATACGTCACTCCACACCTATTATTAGTATGTCATCCACATAGAGTAGTATGATCACAGGTTCATTCTTTACCAGCTTGATGTAGAGATTAGGATCTATTGAACTTTTGACGAAACCAAGTCTTAGTAGATATGCATCCATCCTAGCATACCATGCTCTATGGGCTTGCTTCAAGCCATATAGAGACTTCTTCAACTTGCAAACATGTGTTTCCCTACCATGAACTTTGAATCCCTAGGGTTGCTCAATGTAGATTTCTTCATCAATCGTCCCATTCAAAAAGGTTTTTACATCCATTTGATGATTGTTCCATCCATCCCATAGCAGCGACAATAGAAATGAGTGATCTAATGGTTATATATTTGGTTGTTGGAGCGAAAGTTTCTTCGTAATTGATTCCTTCTTGTTTCGAGAATCCTCTTGCCACAAATTTTGCCTTACACTTGTCAATACTTCCATCAACTGCATGCTTGATCTTGTACACCCATTTGGAAGTCACAACCAATTTGTCTTTAGGTCTAGGAACAATTTCCCAAACATATTTCTTCATTATAGACTAGTACTTTTCTTGCATTGCATTCTTCCATTCTTGATGTCCAACTGCCTTTTCATAAGTGGTAGATTTTGCTTCAATGAGTTTAGTCATGAACGTTGCATAAACTAAATATCTCTTAGGCTTCTTATTTTCTCTAAATGTTCCTTTTGTTGTTGCATGTCCTTCGGCTTCTTGTAGAGTTGATCTTAACCAAGTTGGCCTTTTTCGAGTTTTTGAATGATGACTGGCTGCACAGGTTCACTTGGTCCTTCAATTTCTTCATGATTAGTTGTAGGTTCCGAAAGATTGTCTTGCCTTGAAACTTCTTCATTTGTAAAGATAGGTTCTTCTTCTTCATCAAAATCAATGGGAATATCCTTGGACTTCTTGTATGCAATGCTTTCATCAAAAATGACATCTCTGCTTACTTCAATGCAACATTCTTCCTTGATATAAACTCTATATGCTTTTGATGAGGTACTATATCCCACAAAGATGGGTCCAACTTCTTCCTTTTGTCCTTGGGAATGTGAATGTATACAGGACATCCAAAAATTTGAGATGATCAACATTTGGCTTCTTTCCTATGAATGCTTCTTCTGGGGTCATGTCATCAAGAATTTTGTGAGGACTTCGATTTTGTATATAGATTGTTGTTACAAAAGCTTCTCCCCATAAGAACTTGGGAAGGTCTTGGTCATGTAGCATGGCTCTAACACATTCTTCAATAGATCGGTTCTTCCTTTCAGCCACACCATTCTGTTGAGGATTGTAGGGAACTATCAGCTCCCTCTTAATTCCTGCTTCTTTGCAAAAAGCCACAAGTTCTCTAGAAGTATATTCTCCACCATTATCTGATCTTAGGGTTTTGATCTTCTTTTCTGTCAAATTTTCTACTTTTGCCTTTAACTCTTGGAACTTCTCGAATACTTCATCCTTAGACTTTAGGAGGTATATCTAAGTCTTTTTGGAGTGATCATCAATAAATGTTACATAGTATTGATGACCACCAAGTGACTTCTCTGCCATAGGTCCACAAACATCGGAGTGTATGAGATCCAAAATTTCCTTGGATCTTGTGTCACTACTAGCAAAAGGTTTCTTCACATTCTTGCCAAGGGCACATCCCTTACAGACTCCTTCATGCTCTTCTTTCAATTGAGGTATACTAGTAACCATTTGATTCAATGATGGCAATATCTTGTAATGGATATGACCATACCTTCTATGCCATAATTCACAAGGGTTGATGTCTAAATGTACTAGAGCTTGAGGAGGACTTAGAAGTCTATACAACCTCCCCTCACAAATCCCAATAGTCTTTGCATTTTCAATACTAGATCCCTTAGCCCAAAAAATAACTTTTCCATCAACAAATGCCACCATATCACCTTTATCTTCTAAGCAAGAAATAGAAAGTAAGTTCTTTTTCAAACCTGGGACATAGAGGATATTGTTGAGATGAATATTCCCACCAAATTCCAACTCCAAGGAGGTAGATCCAATCCCTTTGACTAAGTAGCTATTCTTGTCTCCAAGTTCCACTGAGTGAGAAGAGTTTCCTTTTGATAAAGTTTTGAGTTGACCACGTTCCCCTGTCATGTGCCTTGAAGCTCCACTGTCGATTACCCATGTATTATCCCACTGTCGATTACCCATGTATTATCATCTTCAAATGAACCTGTAAGAGTGGAATAAAGACTTCCATCCATGACTTCTCTAGATAGCTTGGAGATGAACTTGATGATGCAACTTTTGATAGATTCAAGGAGACTCCTAAGAGTCTTGAGACCTTCCTTCATGTATCTTGCCATTGGAGAGGGAGAGAGAAGATAGTTGCTTCAAGAATGTCTTCAAACAAGAATGCCAACAAAATGTGATCCTCAAGCTATCCTCCTTCACCTTAGCTCTAATACCATGTTGAGAAATCAATATGCTAGTAGATTAGGGTTGATTCCTCTTACTTGATAATTACTTGTGAATGTTTGTTGGCTTTTATTACTTTTATTATGTCTTCTTCATCAAGCAATTACCAAAATATAAAGTACATGAAGATCACAAAAGACAAAGAACACAAAGATGTAGGCTCCAAGCCAGGGCAAAACACCACTAGGGGGGAAACCCAAACAACTTCTCTTCTTATAGAATCATATCAAAGTGAGATATCCAAAACCCAAAAACCAAGACCAAAACCTCCACATAGACCAAGTCAACCCTCTTTCAAAACTCCTACAATCAAGTCAAAGTCAACAAAAGTCAATGTTGGTCAAACCTCAACAAATCTAGTCAAACACATAAATTCAGACCTACAACTTCGCAGAGTTGCTCCGACACCTTCACACGTGTGAATAGGAATTAGAAAAAACCACTGAATTCTTTCTTCTTTGAATTTTATCTCCCTTGATTTCTCTATTATTCTTGTATTTGGCACAAAAATCAATGAGTGTTAAGAGACCAAATGAGGTCGAAGTCTCTTCTAGTTATAGTTGTCCAGGAGGTCCAATAGGTGCCTTTTCTAGGCCGACTTGTCTAGGCAGGGCCAACTTGGTCTTGTGGTGACAAATTAACTCTTTTGACTCAAAATAAAGTAAAATTAAAAATTAAAAAAGAAACAAATATTTTTCTTACAAAAAGTCCAAATGGGACTTTGACTCATGACAAATTTTCTTTTGACTCAATAAACCCTAGAAGCATGAAGAACATGCTTGACTAATGAAATAATAATATTAATAATTTTGTTTTCTTCTTTTTGCTTTTACATGAAATACAGTGATACAAGTACAATGATAATTATGAAAAATGAACCTAGTTACATTTTTCAACAGTTGGTATGGAAATGATCATCCAAGTTCAGACTGGTCTATGGGGATGGCTAGACAGTGTGGAAGTCAAGGTACCTAAAGAAACTGGACAAGGTTTGTAACTTGTTGAATAGATGATGGTACCGCCCTCAATTCTCATAATAGATGGGGCAACGGAAAGTGAAGTGCTCTTCTATCTCAAATTCCCAAAGATGGCACAATTACCAAATCTCGTTTGACCAATCAAGCAAGAGCTTCACTTCTACCCAAAGTCTACGCCAGCCCATCCTCAGCCAATGTTATTAGGACTGAACCATTTACTATACTATTAGATCCCCCGAACCGGTAACCAGACAAAACAGGACTGAAACTAGTAAGAAAATTGGACGAAAAAATCAGTCGACCAAAAAATACATAAAATATTCAAATTTTTAAGAAAAACATATATAATCATGTCCAACCATATGAATCCCAACCATTTATACACAAATATGCAAAAGCTCTAATTTATATAGCAAGAGTGCATATAACCAAAATAGCACTTAATGCAACACATCTCTTACCCAAAAATACATCAACAAAGATGCTCTAAATGGCCTATAGTGTCAAAAAATAAAAATCATGCTACAACAAATACCTATATATCATCAGAATCATTGCTAAATTGGGACCCCGACCATCAATATCATCCTCTAAGCATTAAAATAAGATAGAAAAAGCTTCACATGTCAAACTGAGATTTTGTATGATGATGAGCACATTTTTACAAGGGTTATGATAGAGGAGTTCAACAACCAATGCCACAAACATCAAGGTACATAGAGGGCTTGGTGCTCTTGATTAAATTCTAGTTTCATACCATCGTACACTAACAAAATCCAATGGAAATGTTGCAATCCTGAAATCCTAAACACTGTTAAGTCTGTTGAATTTACAGTGAGATCTAAAATTCTACTTTCTCCATATGAGGTCAGAACTGTTGAGATTTGGTAGCTTGGGAGGTACTCCAACCCCTAGGGTTTGGGGCTTGGAGGTTGGAGCGCCACAAATGTGCTTTGTGGGCTTGGAACCCAAGGCATGGGCTTTGCACCCAAGCTTGTGGGTGTAAAACCACAAGGAGATTTTGGCATGTGATGATCTGAGATGAGAGAGGACCTTGAGAGAAGAAATAGGCATCGAAAATCACCCAAATCCGAGCTCTAGAAATGGAGATATGAATTTTTATGTGTAGCTAGTCGGTTTTGTGGCATTTAGAGCAGGTCGGCTTGGGTGTATTAGAGTGCCACAAGACATGTTGGAGCACACCACATGAAGCCCTTTTATTTGTGTATAAATATAAGGTGATTTGGAGTCATTTTCTCGCATCCATGTGCATCATCTCATGTGAAACACATCCCTGAGGCAACCGAGCTCAAGAAGAGGACAAGGCATGAAGGATTGAGGTTTGTTTGAGTTAGTTTGAGGTCCAAGTAGCTGAAGGAGGACAACCGCGAAGTCTGAGGTAAATTTTGGGCAGATTTGTGTGGGTTATTGTGTCTCTTGCAGGTCCAAAAGAGCAGTAGAAGGCAGGCGCATTTTTTGGGAAGATTTGGGGAGGAGTTTAGTATGGCTTTGGAATGATTTACCCCTGTTTCATGAGGCCGCATCCCTAGAAGGAAGAACAGGTAGGCCGTAGGCCTTACCTTCCCTAGAACAGGGTGTTGTGAGGATGATTTAGGGCTAGTAATTAGCCCTGAACAACAGTGAGGAAGAGCAAAGGTAAAGGAAGCTAGGTCGTAGTTGTTAGGAGGCAATTTGAAGGAGTTTGAGTGGGTTGATGTGGATTGTCATCTTGCCCTAACCAGTCAACCTAAGTCACAGCAGTATTACTCCAGCCCATGAAGAATGCAGAGATTTGTATTGTGATGTGTTAAAGTTGAGTTTGATGTTAGGGATGAGGTCCTAGATTGGACATTGGTATTGGACGCTCATGGATTGTTGGAGGGCAACGGGAGAGTGGACCAAGAGAAGCCTAAGTGCAGCACCTTGATGGACAAAGGTGGCTGCTATGAGAGGCAAGTTTGTTGGAGCTCAAGGTTTGGCCAGCCAAGAAGAGCAGTGGTTGACAGCCCGTGTTCATTGTTGGAGAAGAGACATTCAATGATGATAGGTGGCAACCCTCCTGCCCTATGCTAGTCTTCATTGGGGCAGCACAGGAAGACTATAGTGGGAAGAAAAGTCCCAAAAGAACCGCGGAGCAGCAGTGGGTAGAAGTCTCAAAGTGTTTTGACCTTGAAGAACGAAGGTTTGACATTTCTATTTATGAATTTTTTGTTTCTATAAGGTATTTGCATTTATTGTTAATATTCTTTTGATCCATTTTCTCACCTTTAAAAAAAAAATCCCCTCCCTTTTGATTGCTTTGTTTTAATTTTAGTCTCATTTAGTTATTATTTTTGTTATAGGATCTTGACTCATTAATCAGGTCTTGACTCCTCTTTATATATATATTTACTCTATTCCCTATCTTTGGTTGACTTGGATTGTTTGTTTCTTATTAGTGTTTACGTCTTTTGTTCTTTCTTAATATATATATATATATATATATATACTCTATTCCCTATCTTTGGTTGACTTGGATTGTTTGTTTCTTATTAATGTTTACATTTTTCGTTCTTTCTTAATATATAATTATTATAAATTATAATATTATTATTCTTAAACTAACCGTTATAGGAATATTATTTGATCTTAATAGTCATTATTAAAATATTGTTAAACTAGCCATTAAAAAAAGTAAAAATAAAAAATAATAATAATAATAATAATTTTACCCTCCCTTTTGATTGCTTTGTTTTAATTTTAGTCTCCTTTAATTATTATTTTTGTTATAGGATCTTGACTCATTAATCAGGTCTTGACTCCTATTTATTTATTTTATTTTATTTTATTTTATTTATTTATTTATCTATTTATTTTATTTTTTGACTCTGTTCCATGTATTTGGTTGACTTGGATTGTTTGTTTCTTATTAATGTTTACGTTTTTCGATCTTTCTTAATTAATATTAATATTATTATTATTATTATTATTATTCTTAAACTAGTCGTTATAGGAATATTATTTGATCTTAATAATCATTATTAAAATATTAATTTTCATAAACTAGCCGTTATATGATCTTTTGGTCTCTACATCGCCCTCTATTTAAGCTTGTGCCATGATCTGCATCTTCATCTGGTCCTGATGATGAACCACACTAGCTAGTTCGAAACGCATTGGCAAAATTTTCTCCTATGTGATTTCTACCGAAAAGACTCTTCTTAATGTAATATGGATCACAGAAGCTTGAATTCAGAAAAGACCCTATGTTTTGATGATAGATGGACTTATGATCAGCTAGAGGGCAAGTTGTGGAGACCGAGTTAAGGGGCCTAAAGGAGTTGGTGCATTGATATAGGCAGTGTTGCAGAACAAAAGCAAAGGACCCGTAGTGTACAGGATACGACAAAGAAGCTATGATCGTGCACTACATCAGCTAGACCATCAACATATCTTGTATTTTGTATTCTTGTACTAGTGGATATTTGAGGGTTGTTGTCCCTGGTATGTGAGCCCTAGGCTATTGTATTATTCAGTTGGATTAATATAACAAAGTTGGGTTGTACATATTTTGAAAAACGTTGTGTATATTTTGTGCACTAGTAGATTTATGGTTGTTTATATTCCGTTGTGCAAAGTAGACTTGTTGTGATACTTGGTTTGGTAGCGTCAATGATTTAAGATTCTATCCTAGATAGTAGTATCGTGGAAAAACAACATGGTTTCAGAGCTACTTTGAAGGGCCAGTGAATCATAGTGTGCACAGTGAAGTACAACTTAAGAGGGAGTTGCTCACATTGTTGGTGAAGGGCTCACAACAATGTCGAAGTTGTAGGTTGATCTCCGATATGAGGACAGGTTGGAAGGATTGTCCAACTATAGTCCGTGGAAGGAAAGGATCAAGGTGGTCTTCCATGTCATCAAAATCTGAGAATTCATCGAGAAAGCAATCAAGAAGCCAGCGGACCCTAAGGAGATAGAAGTGTACAAGGAGCAGGATATGAAGGCGAAGTTGATCATCCTAGATGGTGTGAAGGAATCCTTAATACCTCATTTGTCCAGGAAGAACATTGCACATGAGATGTGGGTAGCTCTTCAAAATTTGTTCCAGAATAAGAACGAGAACCGGGTGTTGGTATTGGAGGATAAGTTGAAGTCCACCAAGATGATACAGGGTGAAGGGGTGACTTCGTATCTGACGAGGTTATCTCAAGTTCGAGCTAAGCTTGTCGCCATCGGTGTGACTATTGCAGATTTTGAGATGGTGAGGATTACCTTGAAGAGGTTTACTCCAGAGTGGAAGCCATTCATCAAGGTGATCGTTGCTAGGGACAAGTTGCCAGACTAGAAAAGGTTGTGGGATGGCTTCATTCAAGAGGAGTTGCGAGACGAGGATCTTCAGCCGAAGAAGAGGGCTTCAAATGATGATGTGGCACTTGCAACGCGAAATAAGGGCAAGAAGAAGAACGACTTGAGTAAGATCAAGTGTTTCAACTATGGTGAGAAGGGTCATTTTTCAACGAGATGTCCAATGAAGAAGAAGGGAGCTGATGGGAAGAAGAAAGGGAAGTAGGTCACAGGTGTCTCCACTTCTGTTGAGATAGATGATCTCTCCAAGAGATTGGAGAAGGAGGACTTTGCTTTGATCTCTCATTTCTCGCAAGGTACCATCGACAAGGCTACATGGTATAATGGAGCATCGAAGCATATGACAAGATCACAAGATGTATTCGAGACTCTAGCTAAGTGGGACTCGAAGTTGCACATGGTGTTGGGCGACAAGAGTGAGAAAGAGATCAGAGGATCGAGAGTTGTGGCATTCAAGATGAAGTCAGGTCAGGTGATGACAGTTCAGGTCATACTGTTTGTACTAGGACTCAGATATAGCGTGATGTTCGTCTCAACGATCGAGCAAAAGGGGTTTAAGGTCTTGTTCCAAGATGGGAAGGCAAGACTCAGGCCCATAGATTCTAGCTTCACAGGTGTCGTGATTGGAGTTAGAAAGCCTGGTCTATATAGGCTAACGAGCAAGCCTATATAGATCATGGGAAGGAGGACTAGGTGCAGGTTCCAGAGAAGCAAGGGCGGGCTTCAGAAGAGTAGGTGCAGGTTCCAAAGAAGATCCAAGTTCCAAGGGCTCAGAGGGAGTTTGCAAGTTCAGAGGAAGACTTTGCAGCCCAAGAAAAGCGTGTGTTCAGTTGGGAGCAAGGGTGTTTCTATATCTGCCAAGAACGAATCATGGAGAGAGTGGAAGACATTTCAGGAGAAGAAGCAGGATGCTTCCAGTGACAGTGACACTTCTGAGAGAGGCATAGTCCATGCTACAAGGATTGTTGCATTTTTGGGTGCTAGGAGTTTGGGGGGTGTTGCAAGCAATTACAGTGATGATGATGAACTACTTCCTAGTCTTGGTAGTACCTCCCTTGCTAAGAGGGAGTATTGAGATTTGGTAGCTTGGGAGGTACTCCAAGCCTTAGGGTTCGGGGATTGGAGATTGGAGCACCACAAAAGTGCTTTGTGGGCTTAGAACCCAAGGTGTGGGGTTTGCACCCAAGCCTGTGGGTATGAAACCACAAGGAGATTTTGGCACTTGTTGATTTGAGATGATAGAGGACCTCGAGAGAAGAAAGAGAGTCGAAAATCACTCGAATCCGAGCTCTCTAAATGGAGATATGAATTTTTATGTGTAGTTGGTGGGTTTTGTGGCACCTAGAGTACGTCAACCTGGTGTATTAGAGTGCCACAAGACATGTTGGAGCACACCACATGAAGCCCTTGTATTTATGTATAAATATCAGGTGATTTGGAGTCATTTTCTCACATCCATGTGCATCACCTCATGTGAAACACAATCTTGAGGCAACGGAGCTCAAGAAGAGGACAAGGCATGAAGGATTTGTTGAGAAATCTAGGGCATAGTATTATGTGATTTCTCTTTTATTACTAACTGCTTGTGAGTGCTTTTTACTTCTTTAGATTAGGATCTTCTTTTACTTAGGTTATCAGTGTTCTTCTTCATCAAACAGCGACCAATGCATAAACCATAAAGAGACAAGAGACACAAAATATAGGCTATCAGCCAGGGCCAAAACCTCTCACTCTTTGAGAGGAAAACCCAAACAAATTCTTCTTCTTATAGAGATTCCAATTGACGAATACCAAGACCAAGACCCTTGACCTATTTGCCTCTCCAAGACCAAGACACAAAGCTCCTTTGTCAATGATAGTCCACCTTTTGCTCCTTCCTCCTCGACTTCTTCTTCAACCTTGGCTTGCTTTAGACTTTCAGCCTTCTTCCACTTCAGCTCCCTAGGAGGACTGCACCCATACTGCAACAGACTTCGGCCTTCACTACTGCAATAGATTTCTCCTCTTCTCAGCCTTTATTGCTTCCATAGACTTTCACCTTTTCACTGTTGCAATATACTTTCACCTTTCCTCCGCCTTCTCTGCTGCGATTTACAGGTCAGCAATTTCGTGTGTGGAGGTAAGATGGCCCAAATCAACACAAACTTCCTCGTTGCTTTTTCTTCCTTCCTCGCTGGTAACTCGGCTCCCTTGATGACCCTCACACTTTAGACTGTGATCTGCAAAAATCTGCCTCTGAAATGATGTTGAGCACTCCTATTTATAGTTGTTGCCCAAGGTAATTAGCTGACCTGACATGTAGGTGAGCCGACATGACTGTTGGAGGAGACAATTAATTCCACTTTGAAGCCAACTTGAGGTTAATGCTTGTGCTTGGTCTTGGAAGGCTACTTCACATATTCATTGACTCATATACAAATATAATATGCCCAAGAAGGGTCCTTCATACATGACATTGACTCAATTTGACTTTATGACCAATCCTAAGGACTCACAATGGGAGTCAAACTAAAAATAAAATTCCTTGCTCATGAAACCCATGAGACAAGCATTACAATAATAATTTTATTTTTCTTCTTTTCATCAATTACATAAAATCACAATTACACATGTCATTATGAAGACCGAACCTAGTTACATTTTTCAACACTCCCTCTTAACTAGGGAGGTATTCATAATGGTACTTGGTCATTCTCAATTTGAAGAATTTCTCATAAGAAGAGTTAGATTGGTAACCCATCTGTATAGCATCATATCAACCAACATTGTCACATAGCAAGGCCTTGACTAACAACTCTATCTCTCCACGAGATCTGAGCTCAATGTTGGCGAGACCAAATGATGTATGGACACCCTCATCATTGTCTCTCTCGTAACATACCCCACCCGGGTTCTCAGGGTGTGTTCCACCAGAACTATTCTTATCTTGGCTTCCTAGTCCTCAAAGAATATCGGACTTCAACAACTACTCTTACCTTGGATGCCCTAATACATCCTCAAAGAGCATCAGATGCCAGATGTTTACCCAATCCTCCATTTCGTCTTCCCAAGTGAAGACAAGAATGATGTGTCTATCTCTCCCTCTTAATTAGGGAGGACATATCTATTCCAATAAAGGAATGTACTCAGTCCTACAGAAGGAATGTACCTAATCTCCCTTTTGGCTTAGAAATTTCCAAGTTTCTTCCAAGTAAGAAACTTGTTTCCAAACTCCCTCTTAATTAGGGACCTACAGCAGCTCCTCAAGTGGAGATGATGGGACAACCAGATGCTTGAAGAACTCCTCCTCACGATGTCATGAACTTCTTTTCATCATTCAGGAATCTTCATATTTTGGGACTTCTTCTTAGTGCACAGACCATCCATCACTTTCATCCATGAGTCAATCATGTCATCATCGGAAAGTGATCCATCAGTCCATATCTGGCCTTCCTTCATGCCATGTTGCCTTCTTCACGCCATAGTTCCTTAAGGATCTTTCATCCTACTTCATGTGCATCAGTGGTGGAAGATATCCATAGATCTTCCTCGGCAGCCTTGCATAAACCCATCTAGATATTTGTTCAAAAATAAAGGAATGAACATTAAAAATCAGCATTACCTTTGTGATAGTCTTTCATCATGACATCTTTTAGTTTGCATCAGCATCCTGCACACATATCAACACATATCCCAAAGATATATATTGTCAAGGGTCTCATTCTTTTCAAACTCCATCAGAGTCTTCATGTCTTCTATGAAGATGTCCTAGTCAAATCTACTTGGTCTTTTGGATGTTGATTGCCTTTACCATGGTTGCATATTCCATGATCTCTTCCTTCCTTTCTTCGCACATTACATTCCCAAGAGCTTCCAATCAGAGTTCCTCAATTGTAGTCAACCACCTCATACTTCATATGAGGACATATTATGTTGATTTCATCTAGTGAATGTGTGACCCATGCATTCCTGCATTCCTTTGAGGGAGGAGATCCTTTCTTTTGATCATGCTCTCAAGATAGAGCATTGATCCATGTTACCTGCAACCATATGACATGACTTCCACAATATCAAATGTAAGCATACATACCTCATTTTTCCTTTGGGTCATCCAGACTTCTTGCAGTAGCTTCTTTGATTGAAAGAGCTTCAATCCCTTGATCTGCTTCACTTTTATGTCATCATACCATCATCCCATGAATTCCACAAGATTGGAATTCTTGATGAAACACTTGCTTTTCCTCATGATCAGTGAACCTTTTGATGAAGATTCCATCAGAGAATCTTGAGGATCTAAAGTATCCCCATCAGCAGATGTTTCCTTTTGACAGATGTATGTTGAACCTTATACTAGATGACCTTGCCACTTATGTTCCCAATGATATTCCCAGGAGCTATATCTTTGACTTCTAAACCCTCTTTCGTGCTTCTCTATGATGATGTCTCGAGCTCTTGCTTTCAATGCTTCTATGATGCCTTGATGCATCCTATTTAATGAATCATGATAGCCATATCTTACAATAGGAGACTTAGGAATATGAAAAGAACTTAGGTGAGGAAAAATATCTCAGTAATGGAGATCTCTTACTTCCTCTTTCTTGGACTTCTTTTCAGCTTCCTCTACTTCTTTGGTGATATGGGCTTCTTTTCTTCCTCTTTTGTTGTGCTTCTTGACCTTAGGACAATCTCTTTTGTAGTACCCATATTCCTGACACCCATAACATTGAATCTTAGACATGTCCCTTTTCGTTTTCCAAGAACCAGACTTTCTAAATTTTCCTTTTCTTCTTGTCATTGCAACATAAGCTTGATTTTGCTCACTTGCTCCCACATCAGATTTGGCCTTTAGTCTAGATTCTTCAAACTTGCATAGTGATCATAGATACTGGAATGGAGTAGCTTCTTTCTTCCCACAAATACTTGAAGTAAAGTTACCCCACTCCTCCAGTAGTGCATTTAATACAACTGTAGTCATTTCACTATCAGACATGACTTCTCCCAGATCTTGTAGTTGATCCCAAATCTTAGATATCCTCATAAAGTATGAGGTTATTCCATCTTCCCTTGACATCTTCAGCTTGTAGAGTTCTTGCCTTAATGATATGACTTCTCCAGCAGTGCTTACGGAATATAACTCTACCAGTTTGTCATAGATTTCTTTTGAAGTTTTGAGTTTAGATACATATGGGATGAGGGGATCCTTGATGGATTCTATGAGAATCCTTTGAGCCCTAATTTCCCCTTTCATATACTTTGCAAGTTCTTGAGCATCTTCTTCTCCTGGTTTGGTGATAGATCCTTTGACATGATCCATGACCTCATTTTCAATGAGATTTAGATTTGTCCTTTTCTTCCATGCAAGATAGTTTGAAGCCCCAACCAATTTGTTGCTTTCCTTGCAAAAAAACATTTTGACAGATTTTGATAAGGTCGTATACTTACTTGACAGGATGCTCCTTTCTCCTTGTTGCTTCCTTGATGTTGATGATGATACAGAGAGTAGAAAAACTTCTTCTTGATGAAGGTAGCTTTCATCAAGAGTGATCCTTGATCCCACAGAAAGTGAGATCTCTTTGGATCCTTTGATGAAGATCAATGATGACTTCTTGGTGATGTCTTTAATGGTAAGGGCCTTGATTCGTAGATCTCTTCAACTTGGCCTTCTTTTCTTGATGATGATCCCAAGACTTCTTTGTAGACTCCTTCTTCAATCTAGGGTTATAATGCTTCCTTTGTAGATCTTGTCTTAAAGATGATATTTGCGTTGATGCCTTCCTCGAGATTTGATCCTTGAGTGTCCCTTGATAAGATGCCCCTCCTTGACTTTGTCACCTTAGGTTTGATACCATGTTGAGAAATCTAGGGCATAGTAATTATGTGATTTCTCTGCTATTAGTAAATTCTTGTGAGTGCTTTTTACTTCTTTAGATTAGGATCTTCTTTTACTTAGGTTATTAGTGTTCTTCTTCATCAAACAGCGACCAATGCATAAACCATAAAGAGACGAGACACAAAATATAGGCTATGAACCAGTGCCAAATCCTCTCATTCTTTGAGAGGAAAACCCGTACAAATTATTCTTCTTATAGAGATTCCAATTGACGAATACCAAGACCAAAACCCTTTACCTATTTGCCTCTCCAAGACCAAGACACAAAGCTCATTTGTCAACAATAGTCCACCTTCTGCTCCTACCTCCTTCTCGACTTCTTCTTCAACCTTGGCTTGCTTTAGACTTTCATCCTTCTTCCACTTCATCTCCCTAGGAGGACTGCACCCCTGCTACAACAAACTTCGGCCTTCACTACTGCAATAGATTTCTCCTCTTCTCGGCCTTTATTACTTCCATAGACTTTCACCTTTTCACTGTTGCAATATACTTTCACCTTTCCTCGACCTTCACTACTGCAATTTACAGGTCTGCAATTTCATGTGTGTGGAGGTAAGATGGCCCACAAACAGTCCCAAATCAACACAAACTTCCTCGCTGCTCTTTCTTCCTTCCTCGTTGGTAACTCGGCTCCCTTGATGACCCTCGCACTTCAGACTATGATCTGCGAAAATCTGCCTCTGAAATGATGCCGAGCACTCCTATTTATAGTTGTTGCCCAAGGTAATTAGTCGACGTGACTGTTAGAGGAGACAATTAATTTCACTTTGAAGTTGAATTGAGGCTAATGCTTGTACTTGGCTTGGAGGGCGACTTGACATATTCATTGACTCATATACAAATATAATATGCCCAAGAAGGGTCCTCCATACATGACAATGACTCAATTTGACTTTATGACCAATCCTAAGGACTCACAATGGGAGTCAAACTAAAAATTAAATTCCTTGCTCATGAAACCCATGAGACATGCATTACAATAATAATTTTATTTTTCTTCTTTTCATCAATTACACGTCATTATGAAGACCGAACCTAGTTACATTTTTCAACAGGATTGAGGTCTGTTTAGGTTCGTTTGAGGGTCAAGTAGCTGCAAGGGGATAGCCGCAGGGTCTGAGGTAAATTTTGGGCAGATTTGTGTGGGTTCTTATGTCTCTTGCAAGTCCAAAAGAGCAGCAGAAGGCAGCCGCATTTTCTGGGCAGATTTGGGGAGGAGTTTAGTGTGGTTTTGGAGTGATTTAGGTTTACCCTTGTTTCATGAGGCCGCAACCCTACAAGAAAGAACAGGTAAGCCACAGGCCTTACCTTCCCTAGAACAAGATGTTGTGAGGGTGATTTAGGGCTGGTAATCAACCCTGAACAACAGTGAGAAGGAGCAGAAGTAAAGGAAGCTAGGTCGTAGCTGTTAGGAGGCAGTTTGAAGGAGTTTGAGTGGGTTGATGTGGACTGTCATCTTGCCCTAACCAGTCAGCCTAAGTTGTAGCAGTATTACTCCATCGCATGAAGAATGCAGAGGTATGTATTGTGATGTGTTTAAGTTGAGTTTGATGCTAGGGATGAGGTCCTAGATTGGACATTGGTATTGGATGCTCGTGGACTATTGGAGGGCAGTGTCAGAGTGGACCAAGAGGAACCTAAGTGCAGCACCTTGATGGACAAAGGTGGTTGCTAGGAGAGGTAGGTTTGTTGGAGCTCAAGGTTTGGCCAGCCGGGAAGAGCAGTTGTTCACAACCCGTGTTAATTGTTAGAGAAGCGGCATTTGATGATGATAGGTGCCAGCCCTCTTCCCCTATGTTAGTCTTCAATGGAACAGCGCAGGAAGACTATAGTGGGAAGAAAAGTCCCAAAAGAACTGAGGAGTAGCAGTGGGCAGAAGTCTCAAAGTGTTGTGACCTTGAAGGACAAAGGAGTAGCTAGTGAGTGTGAAGACCCTATGTGTTGATGAAAGATGGACTTATGATCAGCTAGAGGGTAGATTGTGGAGACCGGGTTCAGTGTCCTAAAGGAGTCAGTGCATTGATAGAGGCAGTGTTGTAGAACAGAAGAGAAGGATGCGCAGTGTACACGATGTTGCAATATGTAACTAGGTTCAGTCTTCATAATAACATATGTAATCGTGATTTTATGTATTTAATGAAAAGAGAAAAATAAATTTATTATTTGTGTTCTTAAGGCATGGGTTTCATGCTCAAGGGTAATTTATTTTTAGGTCAAGTACCCCTTGAGTGCTTCTAGGTTTGTCATAAAGTCAATTGAGTCATTGTCATGTATTGAAGACCCATTTGGGCATGTTACATATTGTAAAGAAAAATTTATTGAGTCAAAATAGAGTCAAATGACCCTCCAAGAACTCGTCATGGCGCAAACATCAAGTTGGCCTACATGAAGGGACAAGTCGGCCTCAAGATAGCAATTCATACCCCTCACAAGCCTATAAATAAGAAGAAATTCAACCTGGCCAAGATAGATGCTGGGAAAGGACAAAGAAGTAGAAGAAGAACAAGTTCAAAGTTTTGGGCCTCTCTCTCTCTCTCTTTTATTAGGGTTTCTACAGTTACTGGGCAAGATGAAATTTTGAAGCTGCATCAAAGTTGTGAAGCTGCATCGAAGCTATGAAGCTACAAGGTCGAAGCTTTGAAGTTGCCTCTAGGTCGAAGCTGTGAACCTACTTCTAGGTCGAAGTTGTGAACCTGCTAGGTCGAAGCTGCATCAAGGTCAAAGTTACAGAAATTGTTGTTGGGGTCGAAATTGTTGGAGAAGTTGCTGGAAGGTCAAAGTTTGTTGCTGGAATTCGTTCAAGAAGGAAAAAGTTGACTTGGTCTTGGAGGGTCTTGGTCAAGGGTTATAGGTTTTGGAATTCGTTAATTGAAGTTCTATAAGAAGAGAATAATTTTGATGGGTTTTCCTCTCAGTTGGAGAGGTTTTGGCCCTGGCTGATCACCTACATCTTGTGTCCTATTGTCAAATTGTTCCTTATGATTTGGTAGTTCTTTGATAATAAAGAACACTAATAATAATAAAGGAAAGAAGAAGTTAATTCAATGAAAATACATCACAAGTAGTTATCAAAGTAAGAGAAATCACCTAATCTAGTTGCCCTAGATTTCTCAAGAGATGATACGACAAAGAAGCTGTGATCGTGCACTACATCAGCTAGACCGTCAGTGTATCTTCTATTTTGTATTCTTGTACTAGTGGATATTTTAGGGCCATTATCCCTGGTACAGGAACCCTAGATTGTTGTATTATTCAATTGGACTAATATAACGAAGTTGGAATGTTGTACATGTTTTGTAAAAAGTTGTGTATATTTTGTGCACTAGTAGATTTACTGTTGTTTATATTTTGTTGTGCAAAGTAGACTTGTTGTGATATTTGGTTTGGTAACGTCAGTGATTTAAGATTCTATCCTAGACACCAATATCATGGAAAAACATAAGAACCACCCTCAAACATCCTGAGTCAATTAATGGTAATGTTAAATTCTTAATGTAAAGGATGAAAATGAAAGATACTTTAAGAATTTAACATTACCATTAATTGCATAGCAATAGTAGGGCCCTAGGCTTGAATATTAGGCTTCCCAACTAAAAATTTGTTTTTTTAACTTGTGTTTTGCATGTCCTTGGTGGCATTATACTGAACCGGTTGGTTTGGTGGAAAAAGGCTAGTTCGGTACCAAACCGACCTTTTCTAGTTCAAAACCTAGAATCGAACTGGTTTGGGGGTCAAACTAGTCGGACCAGACGTTTCCAATCCAATTTCGATAACACTGCCATAAATTGCCCCAAGAAATACAAAGAGCATGCATCCAATGACAATGTATAAGGAGGCCAAACAATAAGTATGTCCCTCAACTCCATGAAGTGTGCTCAGCATCGAAGGCAATCTTCAGATGTAACCTAAATGCATAAACTATATATGTCATCTGAAATAATCTTGTTCAACTCTTACCTTGTAGATAACAGGCAACCTAGAACATCAACGGAGTACCTAAACAAAGGAAGCCAGTGAATCAAAAGACCCACAGACTCTAGAAGATTTGAGACCCTCACAAGCCAACATTGAGCATGGCCCAGGGAGTATTGCCAAAGAAATGGACTCTAGTGAACAATAGGCCATACACAAATACCAATCCCACCCTTCATTGAGTCGGCAAAAGTTTGAACACAATGTAGAAGTGAAACAAAGTTGAACACGGTGTCAAGTTTGAGGGTTGGACCCCAAACTCTGCAAGGTCGATGGGTGGAGGGACTGTCTATTTGCATTAGATAATGCATTAAAGGAGAAAGGTCGACACCCTCTCAACCAAGACCCAATCAAACTTTGGTAAATAAGGCCCCCACACCTCTAAACCATAAAGCATTATGAGATGAATGAGGGTGTCATCAGAGACATCTTCGATGGAATGTCCTGAAAATGGTGATGGAAACATTGTCTCTCAAGAAGGGCTAAGAACCTATAGCCCTTCTTGACACAAGGCTAAAAATCATGCCTCAAAATGAAACAAGGGCTTAAAATTGCACCCCCAAGTAAGTATAGGTGTCAAATCATAGCCACGGCCTCCACACTTGGATGATTTCCCTTGCTACCACACACAGTTGTTCTGATCTTTTGGTTGTTGCGCACTGGGATGAATGTCCTTCTTCACCCAATCACTAAGATTCTCACTTATCTCACTTTGACTTGTGCTCAATAATGTTTCTCCCTTAGCCCAGCCTTCTCTTTGTAAGTTTGAGTTATGACTAAACCCACAACCCTAATCTCTAAAGTGAATGATGATTGAGATTAGATCTCAACTTCGCTTGAGATTAATTATTTAGATTTATATAATTCATTAATGCAAATAACCTTTGTATTTCATTAGATTAAACTCACTTTTTCTCATAAAAATAAATTAATTTAATAATTAAAGTAATTACTAAGGTTAAAGGGTAATTCGACAACTTCCACAAGACTAGACACTTAGACTTGTGCAGAAGTACCTACCTTAGCTACAAACATCAACATAGACCATATCATTTCACTACTTCATTTTCACCCTCCCTATGTGTCTTCATGTCTTCATCAAAATTAGAAGTTAAAGCATAATAAATCTATTGCTTACATTTTCATTTGTCCAAGTTCTCTTATGTAACCATTAACTTCTCTTCACCATCCACTCATCAAAATTAGTGTTACTAAGAATGTCCTCCTAAGCCACACTCACAGTTGAGAAGCATCTTCCAAGTAGGAGTGGACTCTTGAGCCTCCTAACACACTTGCTTTTATCCAAAATAGCACACTCACCCCATCCAAACACCCTTCCCCAACAACGACCCCTCCTCCCCCCCCAAGACACTCTACAATGCACCTTGAGCACTCTTGACCCCACCTGTGCACTTAGGAAAAATTGGTTAAAAAGGCATCATTTTTTTTAGAGGTGAAGCCCCTGGGTAGGTTTAGGGGTTAGGGCAAACACAAGGTCAAAACAAAGACATTTCTCCCTCATATTTTCTTCATTACTTTCATTTTTGTTTTTTGACAGCATAGTCTTCTCACTAGTTTTTGATAAAACCATTATTGCAAATAGTTAGAGAACTAAAGAGATAAGCCCAAAGCCCAGTCTTTGTAGTTTTTAGTATATCCTTGAGTTGTTGTTTGTGGAATTTTTGTCTCCTCTTATCTTTCCCTTTTTTTTTCTCCCTCATTCTATTGCAAGTTGTTCCTCCAAGAGAGAAAAGGTTTTTTTATAGTTTATGTTTTCAATTTTGATTCTTATGGTGTTGGTGGGGAATATGCATGAGAGGGAAGAATAGGGCAACAATCATATACATAATGGCTCATTATATGAACATGAGGAAGCTTTGGAAGGGAATGAAGATGAAGGTGATAATGAAGGTAGAAGCAACACTTCATTAACACCCGTGTATAAGTAGGTGACAAAACTTTAAGGGCAGGATGGGGTGGAACCACTAAATTTTTATCTAGGCATGATTTCATCAAGGAAACCCTTACACTAGTTTATATACTTGCATGAGGAAGCATCTTTGTGGGGTATTTGAGAGTGATGATAATAAAGGGGCCACTAGAATTTCAATTTGTCCTAAGGTATCAAAGGAAGAGAGCGAGAAAAATACATCAAGATAGAGGAAGATTCCCAAAGGGGTAAAAAGCAAAATATTGAATCGAATGCATCATCTAGATTTGGCTACACCACATCTACATGTCCTCACATAAGTGGAACCATAGGGCATGAAAGGGGTGGATCTAGAAGAACAACAGTATATTTTCTTGATGAAGGTGTTAGGAATGCGGTGAATGCAAAAGTGGCACAATTGCTCTATGTATATGGTATACCATCCAATGTTCTTTGTTCCCCCTATTAGCATTATATGAAGCAGGTCATCAACACAATCCCACAAGGATATAAGAACCCAAAGTATGAGTAAGCTAGAACTATGTTACAAGATAAGGAAAACATAAAAACACAAAAGGCCCTATCATTGTTTACAAATAAGTGGGTGAATAATGGGGTGTTCTATTATATTTTATAGTTGGACAAATGTTAAAAACTAACATTTCATAAATATTTTCGGTGATTCAGCTAAGTAGTGTTTCTTGTGGTGCATGACTCCTCATCAATCATTACATTTGCTTAAAAACATTTTAGGCCTCTTACTAAAAACCGTTAATGATGTTGGTCCTTCTAAGGTATTTCAAGTAATCATTGAGAATGTAGCAAACTATAAAGGAGCAACAAAAATCATTGAGCGGACACGTCCTTATATCTTTTGGTTGAATTGATGACTTGTATCAAAAAGGGAAGAAACTCCTCAAATTTGTCAACAAGTATACAAGGGTTCATTTCTTTTATGGCACTTACTGTAGGTTGTAGCTACTTAAGATTGAAAAGACTAGATTTGGAAGCTATGCCCCCCCCCCCTTCCAAGCAAATATTGAGGATAAGACAAGCTTTGGGTGCTATTATGATAAGTGATGATTGGGATGACTTTACGTATAAATAAGGTGCTAATGTAATAAGGGAAGTTGTTCTTGATGGTCATTTTTTGGTCATATGTTAGGTATGTTTTGCAATCTTCCAAGACAATTTAAACATGATACAGTTTGCAAACTCAGATTGGCTAATCACTAGAGAGGTGTACAAGCAGATAGACAAGATGCTAGGCCAAAATAGGGACATTGTTTCTCATAGAGATGTGAACTTGTATAATCATATTCATATAGAGGTGGAAAAATAATAGGAAAAGCTAAATATTCAAATACATATCCTAGCATATCTGCTTACACCAAAATACGATTGTACATAATGGTTGCAAGCACCAATTCTTGATGATGGATGAAGAAAAAACCACACCAAGATCCAAAGGAGCAGGCTACTTACATGCAAGAATTAGACACACTAATCCCTAATGAGTGTGATACCATACGACAACAATTGAGCCACTACATCAATGGCAACCTTTCCTTCGGGGCCAACCATGCCATTCAAGATCAACAGAACCTGTCTTCTCTTGAGAGGTGGAACATGCATGGCAGTTCTGCCCCATAGCTACAATATTTGGCAACCTCAGCACTTTCATAGGTGGTGAAAACTTCTTCCATAGGGGTGTTGGAGCACCTAAAGTTTCATCCACAATGTCAAAACGGGTTGAATGTAAATTGATCAAAGAGCTTGGCTTATGTGCATTACAACTTGTTATATTGACACATTATTGTGAGGAGTCAAAAATAGGTGGATCATACAAGATTTGGGGCAACAACCCAAAGGAAGATGACTTGTCACTTGGAGGATGGAGCATTGGTCGTGGATGATGATGATCATGATGAGATGCCACCCCCATTTAGTGCAATGGTCACCCTGACTAGGACTACAGGAGACAGACTTCATGTTCAGTTTCACTTCCATTTACACAATGACCTTTGATTTTAGTTCCAGCTCCACTACCTTGTCAAGGCTCACGAGAAAATCGTGGTAGTGCAAAGAGGAAGGAAAAGTTGATAAAAAATAGAATAATTGTTTCTTCTTTTACAATACGTTAAATGTTATAGACTTAGGCATAATTTAGTGTTTTGGACCCTTTGTTCATACATCAGTTAAATTATCATTTTATAACTTATACAAATGGCCCATTTTGTAAACATAACTCTTTGATCATGTTGATAGTTGGCAAATAGCCTATTTCATTTCACAAGTTAATGGTCTATTTCGTATTATATGGTTTAAAAATTTGAATGTTTGCAGCTGCTAGATGGTTGGTTCATAACTGATTAATTACTAACTTTACTATAAATGACATTTTTAACTTCATAATAATGTAGTATTCATCTACAAGTAGCACCAATATGCATGTTTTCATGTATTGTGCAACTAAATTGGCATTCAAGATGTTTTTTT
This sequence comes from Pinus tabuliformis, assembly GCA_031772625.1. NCBI lineage: Eukaryota > Viridiplantae > Streptophyta > Pinopsida > Pinales > Pinaceae > Pinus > Pinus tabuliformis. The sequence continues at coordinate 142,901,129 of CM062807.1, forward strand.
TAATATAGATGCATTATAGCATATAAAAATATATACTATATAAAAATGCTCCTAAAATGCTTTGCTCCCAGGGTTTTTTGCAAATGACGCTCTCAACACTCACTCCTCTCCCACAATTTGGCAACCTTGGTCAAAGAAATCCTTGTTATTCCACATCCATAGCAAATGTCTTTTTGCTCTTTCAGGTCAATAATAAACCATTTATTATTAATGAAAACATCATCTAAGTGTGGACTACGCTTCATAATCCAACTAATAAAAAAGTAATTTTTTCTACAAACCAAGGGCATAGTATACATCCCTAAAAAACTACTTCTTACCTCTCACCTAAAGTTGCACATTTCCTTGCCTTTGACTCTCTATTATTCTTCACCACTCAAAACAACAAAATCATAATTGGATCTGTACTCAACAAAATCAATATACTATTTTTTTTATTAGCAAAATGCCATCATGCCCCTGAATCGATGTACCAATTTATTTTGGTCCCAATGACTCCTTAACCATAAACACAAAATTTTCCTTCCTCTTTGCATTCAGTTACATCGGCTTGTTTCTTTCCACTAATCTTTAGAAAAGGCCCTCAATTGTGTTTTTATGCCCTAGCTTGCCACAATAAAAACACTTTATACCTTTCCTAGAGTTTTGGGTATCTAAATCAACACTCTTGTTGCCACCTTCATGCTTGCCTTTGCCCTTGAACTGTGCTCTTAAAGCAGCTTTAATTCTCCACTCACAATACTGCTACCACACTACTTCCTACTCAATTGTGAAATCAACATCTCTAGAAGTTATATTCATGGTTTCAACAAAAATTTCATATGAAGGCAGTAGGCTTTTTAACATAATTATTACCATGTCTTCTTCCTCGACATTTTTATCAATGCCTTTCACCTAATCTCTAAACTCAATGGTTTTCAATAAGTGATCCTGAAGAGACTCATATTCGTTGGTGCATAATTATGTTTGCATAAATTTAATCATATGTGCACATCTAATTAACAAATTATTCACAATAAATAACTTTGTAATTATCAAAATAAAGCATAGGAGTTATCAAGATAAGGATGACATTACTTTGGTTAACTTATTTTGATCTATCCATGCACTGATGGGTCCATATTCAAGTAAGATTAACTTGGACAAACATCTGTTTTAGGCATAGCTACTGGACTGCAAAGAAACAAGTAGATAGGATGCAATCAGCTCTATAGAAAAGGACCTGGGTCATCATTCTGCAAGTTGATTGAGAAATAATCCAGCTTTCCCCCTTGTTCTGTGGATGTTTCCCTTCATATGGTTTTACCATGTATACCCTATGTCATTCGTGAGATTGTTGTTCTGTTATGATGTTGTAACCATGTGTAATTTCAAATATGTTATCAAATCCATACATTCTGGTATTTTTTGGAGCAAATATGACTGTGCAATTAAGTTTGGGGAGACCAAACTAGCCCAACAAACCTCTCATTTCAACAAAAATAAGTTCAAGATGCTTTAGATTCACATAGTTTCTCATCTCTAACTCAAATTTTGAAAGTTTTGTTTTGAATTTTTTTAATTTCTTAAAATCTAGTTAAAAATTATTTTTTATTCCTATTTTTTCATCAAAGTTTGGGCACTTCCAAGCAATTATTTTCATAACCCTCCTTTATTCAACATTCTTGGTTTTTTCAGTGGTCCATTTTATAGTTAGACCTTTGCTCCTAATCACCACAAACACTTCCATCAACACACTCCAACCTACTACCAACAATCCCTTCTACTCCTCCATCAACCTCCTTTATACCACTATCAACCACCTCCAACCTCTTGTCAAAACAACCTTTCATGGCCTCCCCTGTTAATTGGAGTAGAGAAGTAAGGGTTTTGCTTACCTAGGTGTTAAGGCTAGCAAAAGAACCCACAAGACAACCACTTTAGCAAAATATTAATTATTTAACTATTTCCTAAAGTTAGACTTAAGAGCAATTAAAAATTCCTAAGTTAACTTATGATTTGATCTTAGCCCTTGATCACGATTTAATCTTAGCCATTGGGAGGGAGATTAGGGTTGAGATCGAAATTATAAGAGCATATAGAGCGAGTTGGTGGCAAGTCAGTTGAGCAGTCGTGTGTCAGATCAGCGAGAGAAAGAGACCTCGGTTCAGCTATATGCAGTGATTCAGCTTCAAGAGAGAGTCAGATCAAGTGAGGGTCGAATTCCCTTTGCTCAGACCTCAGTTGCGTAGCTCTAGGGCACACGTGTGCACAAGAGGAGAATAGTTGTGTTCGCTCATGTGAGCAGACAGGAAAATTCGCGCGGCCTTTTGGTAAAACGAGTGAGCAGTGATCAAATCAATTTATCTTGGATAATCGATCAATTGTTTTCCTATGATAAAAAGGGAAGTTTCCCTTGTTGTAAAATTCTGAAGAAAAAACCTTTTGCTAAAGAAAATAAAAGATACAGAGATGCAGGTTTTACCCGGAGTTGGGGTTTCCTGGGTATATCTTGTGTTCTATGTGTGAATGTGTTTGTCTTCTGATTTATTTTCCGTTGTGCATGTTAAGTTAGAAAACTCAGTGTATTTGTAATTTAAGTTTCAAGAATATCGATTGTTTGTGTTTATGGGTTTTACACTTAGAAAATCAAGAATTAGTTACTAGGTTTTAAGGAAATCTAATATCCCCCACTCTTCACCAACTACCCTTTCCCATTGACACTTTACCCTCTGCCATTGGCTCTCCCTTGGTCATTACACTCTTTCTTCCACCTTAAAACTCTCGTCACCATGTACCACCCAAACAACCACCCCCATATACCACCAACCCCTCCTCACCTTTCCACCTCCATCGCGCTCATCATAAGGTGGTATCCTACAACATAGTGCACCCTCTTATACGGACTACCCAATGTTTTAAAATTCCGACTCCGGCACCGACTCGGCCGAGGGTCGACTCCGACTCGGTATCGACTCGGCCGGCTCGATTTCAATGACTCGGTCGTTCTAAAAAATACATTGAAAATTTATTTTTTTATAAAAAAACATAATTTTAAAGATTTTCATTCATGTTTCCAAACACACAGCATTAGAATATAGATGGAAGACAACATATGATCAAAGTAGGCTCATGAATATATCCATTATATCAAAATGGCACCCAGTGCACTGTCCAATACATACATGATCAAAGATTCAAAACAAAAACACATAACCAAGGAGGCTAGAAATGGCCTCTACAACAAAAGTAAACTGTGACCAGTACTACTGGGCCACTGGCTAGTAGCTACTGCCAGAGGAGCCAAGATCATGTGGATCAATCTCTAGATCATCATCAGAGTCAGACAGGGGGCCCCATGGCTCCTCCTCCTCATCATCTCCAACTGCGACTGTAGAAGTGGTAGCACTACCAAGCTGTGCAGCAGATGCACGCTGAGATAGAGAAGATATGCGGCTGCGCTTCTGTCGTGACTGAGCAGAGGAAGCGCCTGCAACTGGAGTCCTTGTTGGCTGTGAGGCTGAGGCTGGTAATACAAGTGGATCGGGATCTGCATTCAACTGAACATCATGTTCGAGTGATTCCTCCCTATGTAAATCCAAATCAAGATCCTCATCAGAATCAAACTCTGTTGGATGACTCTCCACTACCCAATCTGATGTTGGATCAACGTCTTCCAACACAATGGGATCTGAATCAGGTCTTTTGTTCAGCAATTGGTTGCGTCTGAGCCGGAGGTTGTATCGGAGATAGACTAGATCATTTAACCGTTTTTTATCCAAACGGTTTCTCTTCTTTGTGTGAATCCTCTCAAAGACAGACCAATTGCACTCACACCCAGTAGCACTGCAAGTTTGACTCAAAATACGAATTGCAAACTTCTGCAATTCAGGACAATGGCCACCAAAAGCCTCCCACCATTGCGCTACAAAAAACATAGGAGTGTAATGAGTTAGCTCAACAAAATTACAAATTATATCCAGTTTCAAATTATAAACGATTTAACAAAATTTAAAAAAACTATTAAGAATTTGAAAATTGAAATTTTTGTTTACCTGGCTCATCTGCTTCTCTTGCAATCTTTGCTAGGTTCTTCCCAAAGGTACCCGAGGCATTGCTGAAGGTCGTGACCTGTCGGTGTATCTCCAGCTGATCAAACTCCAATGGGATCATGCGATCAATGTAGTCAATCAGTCCATCTCTAACCTCCCCCCTCAAAGCTCCTGACTCCTTAGCTTTATAATGATACCGTGGGTTCAAAAAATACCCAGCTGCATGTATAGGGCGATGGAGTTGATTGTTCCATCTTTCATCAATGATTGCCCAAATGGACCCATACTTAGCCACTTTATCCTTGTATGCTCGCTGAAGGTCGTGACCTGTCGGTGTATCTCCAGCTGATCAAACTCCAATTGGATCATGCGATCAATACAGTCAATCAATCCATCTCTAACCTCCCCCCTCAAAGCTCCTGACTCCTTAGCTTTATAATGATACCGTGGGTTCAAAAAATACCCAGCTGCATGTATAGGGCGATGGAGTTGATTGTTCCATCTTTCATCAATGATTGCCCAAATGGGCCCATACTTAGCCACTTTATCCTTGTATGCCCTCTTTATTTGCTCCTTTGCTTGATCCATAGCCTCATAAATGAAGCCCATAGCCAATCTTTCCCCATCCACCAACCGCAACACCTTAACCAGTGGCTCAGCAAGCTTCACAATCTCTGCTGCCTTTCTCCAAAAACTTTCTTCATTAACTTTCTTTTTCAATTCTTTGCCTTCCAGTTTGTGAGACCAATGGCTTTGATTCCATTCATCATTGGAAAACAACTTTTGCAAGTTTCTATTTTGGGAAAGCATAGATTGCAATGTCAAAAAATGAGTAGCAAATCTAGTGATGGCAGGCCTAATAATATCCCTGCCCCCAGTGTGTTTCCTCATGAGGCTCAAAATCCATGAATGATTGTAGATAAATTTTGTTGTTCTTTTGGCATGATTTACAGTGTTTTTGACCCATTCTAATTTTCCAATATCCTCAAGCATGAGGTCTATGCAATGTGTAGCACATGGGGTCCAAAAGATGGTCTTGTGTTTTTCCTCTAACAGTTTACCAGCGAGAACATAGTTAGAGGCATTATCTGTGATGACTTGAACAACATTAGCCACCCCTACCTCCTCAACAACCTCATCCAATAGCTGAAACAACAATTGCCCATCTTTTACCTTATCAGATGCATCAACTGATTTTAAAAACATGGTTCCCCGTGGGCAGAAGATAAGAAAGTTTATGATGGTACGGTTTCTTTGATCAGTCCATCCATCTGACATGATGGTACATCTTGTTCTTGCCCATGAGTCCTTGAAATCTTTCAAATACTCATTAATGGATGAAATTTCTTTCTGCAAACGATACCCCCTTAGCTCATGCATAGTAGGGCCTTTGAAGCCTTTTCCAGCAGCATGTACAACATCAAACATAGGCTCATAATATGGTGAACGGGAAGCATTGAAGGGGATATCAGCATCATACCACCATCTAGCTATGTAATCACAAGCAGTCTCCCTCAATTCTTTCTTCCAATGGTCATCTAAAGTGGGTTGCATTTGACTTTTACTAGCTTGAGGACCATGTGCATCTGATGGAGAGGAGGGAGTGAAATAACTTTTGATATTCATATCACCCTTTTTCATTCTACCCTTTCCCTTTTCTTGAATAGAATCAAAAGAGGGAGGAACATATCGGAAGGGGTTGGATGCATCAGTACGAGGGATAGAGGAAGAACCCTCAAAATCATAATGGGGGTTGGTAGCCATCATTTTTTGTATCTCCCTCTTCCTCCCAATTTCAGCCTCTAACTCTTTTTGCCTAGCCTTATCTTCTTTAAACTTCTCAAAGTTGGCTAACAATTCCTTCCTAATCTCCCCAATTTCTGGTGAGGTACATGGAGTAATTTGGCCTCTAATCCCCGCCAAGTGTTGTTTCAGCGTATTAATGCCCCCAAGACCTTCCTTAATTTTCCTATGGCAAAATTTGCAATGCATTTGACTATCAACCATTTCAACATATGCCCAAGCAACATCTTTCACTCTAGGTGCCATTTTTTGACTTGGAAATGAAAGCAAACAATCTGAAAATGAAAAAAAACAAAAAAAAACATTGATTCAATGTTCATTTCTTTCACAAAAAACACTCTTTAGGATTTCTAGATATGCACCTAAAATTTAATAAGCAAAAGCAAATTTGTAAAAGTGAAAAAAAATACCTCCAGGCACAAACTGCCTCCTCAAGCTTGCTCCAAGAAACCAACTCCTCAATGCTGCTCCAAATGGCTGCCCAAGAAGCTCCTCACTCCAGCTACAATGCTTGCCCAAGACTCCTCACTGCTGCTCCAAAAACAAACTCAACAACTCCTCACAAACTCTCACTGAAATTCTCACTCAAATGCATGAGATGGCTGTGAGAGAATAAGAGAGGTTGAGTGGGTTAAATAGGGTTTGGGAGAGGGGAATGGACCCCAAAGACCAACAAACCAATTAATAAACCCATTTGGAGTCCCCCACACTCAGAAAAATTAAAAAACAAAAAAAAATCTGTTTTTGGGGGTTCACTGGCCGTTGTCCGTGACCCGGCCGGGTTGATACGGACTCGGCTGAGCCGGCCGGGTTAATACCGAGCCAGCCGAGGTGTGTAACAACTCGGCCGGCTCGGTATTAACCCGGTCGACCGAACCGGTTCAATGGTCAGGTTGAAATTTTTTTGACCGACTCGGACCAACTCGGCCGAGTCGGTTCCGAGTCAGCCGGGTTTAAAAACACTGGGACTACCACATAAGACAATAAAACATACGGTGCCTCATAACCCACTAACACACGACATGACCAAACACTACCATCTCAGTAGTACCACAACAAACAATAGTGACACGTGGCCCATAAATGTCAACACAAGCTACCCCAATCACCGTATACAATTAGTGCCATTTGGCCCACTTAGGGATCCCCAAGTGATACTTTAAGGCACCTTGTGGAGTTTCACACTTGAATTTTGACAACCTTTTTCAAATTGAAATAACTTTGCCATCGGATCTCAAATTTTGATGTCCTTTATTGCAAACTATCTTTTTGAGTCCTCTTTGCAGTGGCATATGTGGTTTCATTTTATTTTTCTATTTGATGCTCTTGAAGTTGTGATTTTTACAAATAGGTATGGCTAATAGTCATTTTGGAAGCTTACCAAGAGTATAATTTCCTCATACAAACTCAGTTTTGAGTCCCATTTTTTGTGAAATTAGCTAATTTTTCAATTGCTATGCAATTGTGTACTTTATTTCAGCTCATTATACTCCAAAATTTCTCATTTTCAAAAGGGCTACTAATGCTAATGGTTGACAAACACCAATTATTACTCCTAGAAATCCTATATGGAAGACTACTCAGAAGTAAATGTCCTTATAGAATCAGTATCAGGCTAGAAATCGCATTATTGGACAATGAAAGGCTTGCAAAATGGTTAAATTGTAGTGATAAGCAAGAGGCTTCATTGGCATGTCCATCTGTAAGGATCTGAAATTTTGTATCTAGACCCTTGATACATTGTAGGAAAAGCACAGTTTAAGTTTGAGTAGCTCTTTGGAAAAAAACAATTTAATTCATGCTCTTCAACAAAAAAATCAGCACAATTCAATGAATCAAACAAAATTCTACGAAAATTAAAAATTGCATTTCTAAGTTCAAGCCCTTACAACTTCGACTTTGTGATTGTGGAATCTCTAAGCCAAACGATCAAGCAATCATGGCTATTCTTTCCAAGCTCAAAGCTTGTTTCGATATTTTTGTCTTTACACTTTATTCCTCTAGAGATGCATTAGGTGCAGATTAACTTACGCATTTTTTTGAATTTTTTTGTGAAAAACTAACAAGTGAGAAAGATAAGTTCTTACACATGGGTCCCCTTGATGTGGGTTCCAAATAGGAAGGTTTTGTTTGTTCACAACAACAAATGCACCAAACCCTTCAAGAAGCAATGCAAAGGATCCAAAGCGCCCAAAAATGTCAAATCTCATATAGTGCTCCTCCTCCACAGTCCCACAAGTACACCAAATCAAAGGAGAAGCCACCCAAGGCTTGCCCTTTTTGTAGCAAAGATGGGCATCTTGATAAACATCGTTGGAGTAAGATGCAAGCATTCGAAGAAGCCATAAAGAAGTTTAATATTCAATAGATTCTTCCTCCTCTACTCTTCTAAACCTCATACTCTTTCTGCAATAGCATGTCAATGTACCAATAAGTGGATTTTAGACCAATCATATTAATTTATTTACTAGTGTTGATTATTGTACAACTACAACCCGACATATTTTTGTCAATGATAGTTCCCCTTTGGATGTTGTAATTTGAAAAATTGAAGCAAATTGGTTGAGAGAAAGAACAATATATCTCACTAAAGGGAAAATTAACAATGTCTTCTATGTTCCTACTCTCTTGACTAATTTGCTTCAATTTTTCAAATTACTCATTCATGTGATGGCAAAACAGTTGAGTTTTCACTTCACGATGTTGTAACTAGATATCTAAAGGATCCAACTCATGTAATAGCTTCGGTACATTTCAATGATTCACAGAATGTTCAAGTTTAATAAATTTGAACCCTCATTGCCTACCATCATTTTCATTGCCCATGTTGATGAGTTGAACAAACTTTGGCATGAGAAATTTGGTCATTTGAACTACCACCACTTGCCAACTCGCAAATCAGCAAATATTGAGTGCCATACCCCTTGTCTCCTGCAATAATGGTGTGTGTTGTGATTTTGTATTAGGTATGTACCACAAATATCCATTTCCATCCAGCCAATCATGGTAAGCACAAGCACCATTAGAATTGGTTTAAGTGGACCACTCCCCCCTCCATCTTTTTCAAGTGCATGATACATTCTCACAACCATTTATACTTGTACTCGACGCACATGAGTTTAATTCATTATACTAAAAAATGGAGCTTTTAATATTTTTGTCACTTAGACATCTAATCAAGAGAATTCACACTGATAATGGCGAGGATATGTCAATAAAAACTTCATTGAATTTTACACAATATATGGAATTCAAATGCAACATGTTGTGCACTACACACAATAGTAGAATGATGTAGTTGAACATAAAATTGCACACTCGAAAAAATGGGAAACTACATCATTCAAGCCTGAAGCAATCAATTGTGCTAATTATATTTTGAACCACACTCTTACTGAGGCAGTAATGGATGTAAATATAAAAGAAAAGTGGTTTAAAATCAACCCTAATGTAAGTCATTTCAAAATGTTTGGCTATCAAGCTTGGGCTCATATTCTAGATGAAAAGCATAAAGCAATGCAACCTAAAAGTGTGCCATATATATTTTTTGTATATTATGAAGATGTTAATGGATGTAAATACAAAAGAAAAGTGGTTTAAAATCAACCCTAATGTAAGTCATTTCAAAATGTTTGGCTATCAAGCTTGGGCTCATATTCTAGATGAAAAGCATAAAGCAATGCAACCTAAAAGTGTGCAATATATATTTTTTCTATATTATGATGTTAATGGGATGTAAATACAAAAGAAAAAAGGTTTAAAATCAACCCTAATGTAAGTCATTTCAAAATGTTTGGCTATCAAGCTTGGGCTCATATTCTAGATGAAAAACATAAAGCAATGCAACCTAAAGGTGTGCAATATATATTTTTTGTATATTATGAAGATGTTAAAGCCTATAGGATATTTGTACCTCACACTTCAAAAGTTATCTTATAGCGAGATGATCAATTTGATGAACACTCCTAGGCCTACATGCCTACATCTTCTTTCCACTTTTCTCTTCTTTTACTTCTCCAAGACTTGTATCTTCTTTGGATGATGATCATTCTTCTTTAGATGATGAACATGCAGCAAAGCATCTAACTCCTCTTTCCCCTCAAGATTAGTTTGATGATTGTGCACCTCCAACTGTCCCTCTTCCAAAATGGGTCTAGAAAACAAGAGAAGTTGTTGGCGCTTCAATTGGTGATCTAGTTAATTCTTGCAAGACTTGCTCTTGGTTCAATCCAATTGGTACAACATTTATGGCTAAGCACATCAACACTTAAGATCCTCAGACTTATAAAGAAGCAAGTGGTCTACTTGAATGAGAAGAAACTATGAAAGAAGAAAAACATTTTTTATTGAAAAATGACACTTGAGATCTTATTCATCTCCCTGAAGGTTGCAAAATTATTCATTCAAGTGGATTTACAAATCTAAATTTTTAGCAAATGGAAACATGGACAAATTTAAAACCCACCTTGTTCCCAAAGGTTCCTCTTAGGTTGAAGGTATTTATTACTCAAAAATAATTGCCGCTATTGCAAAGAAAGATTCAACTAGCTTGTTCTTTCATTTGTTGTTTCTAGATGTTAGGAGGTACATCATTTGGACATCAAAAGCTTCTTTCTACATGGGGACTTGAATGAAGAAATCTACATGGAACAACCGTCAAGTTTTGCTCAAGATGATTCCTCCCTTGTTTGTCACCTCAATGAGTCACTTTATGTTCTCAAACAAGCTCTCGAGATTGGTATGAAAAGGTAGACATTTTCCTTCTTGGTACCAGTTTTCCTAAGTGTCAATCTAGTCCCAATGTCTAAATTTAAAATGTGAATGATGACCTCTTGATCCTTGTTCATTATGTCGATAACCTTCTCACCGCTACAAGTAATCACCATATAATCGACCATGTGAACCATGTGAAGGCTAGTTTTATGACTCAAATTGAGATATCTAACTTAAGCCTTCTTCACTATTTCCTTGGTCTTCAAATCCAACAAATTAAAGAGAGGATCTTTGTTTCCAACTTAAGTACACACTTTAACCTTCTTCATTGATTTCACATGGAAGATTGCAAGTCCACCCATACATCTTTCAATCAAGCATCAAACTTTCTACAAAGTGTTCAACTCCTAACATCGATCATCCATTGTATAGATAGTTGGCAAGAAGTCTTTTACACCTGACCCATACCTAGCCAAACCTCTCCTTATTGTTTGCTTAGTCTCTCACTTCATGCATGATCCTCATGAAATTCATTGGAAGGAGGCAAAGCATATTCTTTGCTACATTCAAGGTAGTTATTAATTTGGAATAGAGTATCCTAATGGGGCTTTTCTTCCTTAGTGGGACATACAATCTCAAATTGGGTAGGCGATGTTGATGATTCTACTTCTAGTTATGCTTGCATGCTTGCTTCAATTCATATCACTTAGTCCATCAAAAAGTAGCATGCAATTGAAAGAGTATTGAGGTGTTGTCAATGCTAACCGAGAAGTTTTTTGGCTTTAACAATTGCTCAGAGTTCAGTCTTCCCCAAGATCTTCCTACAACTCTTTTGTATGATAATCAGAGAGCCATCCACATTGCACCGAATCCAATTGAGCATCAATGCACCAAACACATTGAGGTAAGACAACTCCTTCATGATCAAGTTCTTGACTTGCAATTTTGTCATTCAAAAGATCAGGTCACAGATATTTTCACCAGCCCACTTATTTAAGCCAAGTTCCTTCATCTTTGATCTTGATAGGGGTGAAGGATATTGTCTTGACAAGGGGATAGGACGTAAATCCTCCTTCCTTCCCCTCAACTCCATGTCAATCATACAAGAGGATGTCAATGTATATTCTGTGTGCATATTATTTAATTATTTGTGCACATATTATTTTTACTATGCACAGTAAATAGCTTTGTCACTATCAAAATAAAGCATTAGAGTTATCAAGATCAATGTTACACTTATCATGATAATATTGCCAAAACCCAATATGGCAATAATATCACTAGTATGTATCGTGATAAATTCTATCTTTGTAATTATCATGATAATATGGAAATCATCACCCTATCTACGTCAATATCCCCTTATAACCAGATCATTGGTCTTTTAACCCTCATTCTGCATAAGTGAGTTAGGGGATTGAGCTCTAAGGATATTGTGACCATTTTCCATCAAGAAAACAAGGGAAAAACCATTTTTTCTCGAGAAAAAATGGTTTTTCCCTTGTTTTCTTGATGGAAAATGGTCACAATATCCTTAGAGCTCAATCCCCTAACTCACTTATGCAGAATGAGGGTTAAAAGACCAATGATCTGGTTATAAGGGGATATTGACGTAGATAGGGTGATGATTTCCATATTATCATGATAATTACAAAGATAGAATTTATCACGATACATACTTGCAAAAATGAAATAAGCTAAAACTTCACTTGCAACATGAAAAATATGGTACTTGCCCAAATGAGATACTACAAAATAATCGATTCAAAACATCTTCATCATGACAAGTATATAAATAGATTGCAAGTAAAATAGCTTAAAAAGTAGTGTTAATATGAAATGCACTTAACTAAGATTAGACGCAATTATCTTGGTTAATTTTAAGTTAAATGCCTACTCTAAGTGAGAGATCTTCCTCTTGAACTCTTGCCAAAGGGTAAAAATTGGTGTGGTTATAAGAAAGAGGGGTTGAGGACACGATGGTTAACGATACACTTCCCCTGAGTCTTACTAGACAACGTGTGCCTTCGTTCCTACAAGGGGACAAGCCACCTCCATAACTGCAGGGTCACACACTCTTTACCTTACTTCGTACCAATTGGAAGAATTTTCCAAGAAAATCTTTTCCCTATGATATCTATCAACCAAGCTTATGCTTGGAGGTTAATTGAGTTAAAATGAAAACTACGCTAAAAATGCCTAAATGTAATGCAAGTAAGTTTTCCCAAAAGATATTTGCAATGCTTAAAAATAATGGAAATGAGATAATGTTCAAAGCAAATTGCAAATATAACTTCAATTGGAAAACGAAAATAGTTTGAAGATGAATTAAGATGAATTAAAGTGATGTAAGTGTATTGATGCTTTGCAAAAGGAAATTGACTAAGTAAATAAACGTGCTCACAATGATACAACTTGAAAAAATTTCTCTCAAACTTGTACAAGACATATAAACATAAGCTTCATATATAAATGGAATTGTAAATTGCTCCAAGTAAATGCCACAAACCATGAACTTATAGCAATGGGATGAAGCTAAAAGGTGAATGCTTGCTTGTAAAGTATGCTTGGAAAATAAATGAGCAAGATAACAAATGAGCTTATAGTGAGGCAATTGTATCCCAAAGAAAGCAAATTGTTAAACAACTAAATTAAACTTGCCACGTAACTTCAAATACTTGCATATAAGAAATGAGTTGCTCTAAAGCAAAATATCAACTTGTACTTCAAAGCAAGAATGAAATGCAAAGCATCAAGTAATACTTGTAGCAAAATTTAACTTAGGAATTGAGATGTGATGGTGAGGTTGTATTAATTTTAAAGCATGCAAAATGAGCTACAAAGGAAAGTTAGAAAAGATGCAAAATTAATCCACCCACACAAAATCCTCCTCCTAAAAGAGGAGAAATGATGCCTTAGGTAAAACCCAAGCTCCCACAAAAAAAGAGATATTTTATTATGATATTACAATGGAGATAAAGCCTCTTAAAGGGATGCCCAAAAAGATGAAGGGAAATAGTACAAGATTTAGAGCTAGAAAATAGCTATAATATCCCTCCAACAATAACAACCTCAAGGGCCAATGATGACTTTCTAAAATCTGAAAATTACAATCTCCACAAAGGCCCATGGCCTATCCTTATTGTCAGCTCTTTCTAGTGTCCACAACCTCCTTGAAATAAATCTTGGATGCTTAAAGGGTCCTACAAGAAAACTAGATATAATTCAATAGTCTTTCCTCAACGCGTTTGTGTCAAAACTCCAACTATGGGTTGCAAAACTAAGACAAAATTAGTGTAAAAGAACATGTAAGCATGATACAAAATAATATACAAAACCAAATCAAGTGACGGTAGTGAACCCCATCACTTGCCTAGTTTGGAAAATGCTCTTAAATAGCTAAATAAATCAATGAAAGCATAATTTTTTAAAGAGATTTGAATTATGCCGTATTTGCTTGTATACAAGCTATGTCAAAGAAAATCCCTGCAAGAAAATCATATCATAAACTATGGAATTCAAAGAACCAATGAGAACTCCTTGGAGAATGTGTCAAGAGTGGGTTGGTCTCTCCAAAGACTTCCCCTCACACTTGATATTTGGTCTCTCCAAAGACTTCCCCTCACGCTTGATATTTGATCCAACAAAACTCTCCTCTACAGAACTTCAATCCAACATTAGACCCATATAGATTTAGCAAATGCAATGATAAGAAACTCTAGAGATTTATCGGATTTGGGGTGGAGAAGCAACATGGCATGATATATGGAGGGAGGTTGGTAGGGTTCGATCCTTGAACCCTAGGCCAATGGCCTAGGATGATGCAGACAGCGTTTGTAAAGGACACACAGGTACGGGCTGGGCTAGATGACGGATCCATCGAGGCAAGGAGGCTTGAGGCGGTTTAGGAAGAGACAGTTGGGCGGACATGCAGATGCCCTCTCACTTGGTTAGGGGTCGAGGTAACTGTTGACGGGTTTCGTTTGTGGTGGATCCCCACTGTGGAGGTTTTAGCGGAGAAAGCACCTAGGCGGTTTCGGAGCAGCAAATATCCGTGGAACAAAACGTTTATCGTCCCCAGGCGGTTTCAGGAGCGTTTTCAGATAACGGCTGGTTTTGAGGTGTCAGCTTTACTGCTGTTTGTTACTATGGTGATCCAAAATGAGGCGGTTGACCTAGACCCAGCACCGGAAGACATTCTGTCGGTCTGGGGAAAGGAGGTTAATGCACAAAACATCGACAAGTTTTTCGGACAGGTAGGCAGCCATGCATCTGCCAATTTCTCTGTGGGAGGTTCGTGGAGTAACAAAGCATCAAAGGGTTTACTGGAGGAAAGTCTGGAATTGGCTGGTTTGCTCGGCAATAGTGGCAGGGACCCCAGAGAGTCAGGCTCTCAGGAGAAGGAATGTGCCCTGAAAGAAAATCCCTACGGCACCCTAGGCAGTAAGGTGCTCTCTCCCTCAAAGGTTTTCTGTCCGTCTGGAGGGCTCGAGGATATCATCAATTTCAAAACAAACCAAGGGACCTGGAGATCTGTGGGGGGTGGTCAAAACTCAGGAAATGAAGTTCAGGAAAGAAACAGCCATCTGGCCATTAACAGGCACCTCTTAATAAAGGGTTCCCCAAAGTCCGGCTCGGGTGCAGAAAGGGTTATCTCAGGCCTTGACAAGGTTTCAAAACAAGGGAAGGAAAACCAAACCCTTGTTCCCGGAAGGGTGGAAGAGGGTGTAAGCTCGGACGCAGGTAGAAAGGAAAGCGCTGTAGGAGGTTCACATGCAGCCATCTCAGGAAAGGAAGGAAATTCCCTAGCTGAGAATGAGACCGGCCCACAAAGGGTATCAGCAAAGACAACTCTTGAGGTTATAGATAGAGAGGCGGAACCGGAACGGGAAAGGGCGGGGGACAAGCGAAAAAAGGCGAAGCCATTAAAGAAGAAAAAAATTGAAGGAAATCTGGTTTTAGGCATGGATGTTCAGGTTGAGGATGCTCTGGAGGTGGCGGAATGCACGCTAGTGGGCAGAGCAAGAGGAAGATTTGTCTCAGGCAAGTTTCTGAAGCAGTGGGCAGAACAACAATGGAAGGAGACCCCGACTAAATCTTTTAAAACTGCAACGCTTGTTAAGGGATGGTTTATGGTCAGATTTGACAACAAGGAAGCAATGGAATGGGTTGAAGGGAGAAACTGGGCTTTCGGGAACCGTCCAGTTTTTTTCAAAAGGTGGTCGCCATTATTTGATGCATCCAAGGAAAAGGTAGAGGAATTCCCAGTTTGGGTCAGGGCACCTGGCCTGCCTCCTTTCCTATGGGTAGATTCCGTTTTTAAATCTATTGGAAACCTTTTGGGTACCTTCTTGGAGGCGGATAGGTCTTTCCTCCATACCCACGAAAGAGCTGTGGCCAGGATTTTAGTTCGATTAAATCCAAAAGACGGATTGGCGGAATCTATAAATCTGCAGTACAAGGAATATGTCTTTGAACAGCCTTTGGACTACGAACATCTACCATTTCGTTGCCACAGATGCCACGAGTATGGGCATCTGGCAAGGGACTGCCCGCTGGGCAAGCGCAGAAGGAGGACACAGAAAAAAGACGAGCAGTGGGAGGAAATTCCGAGGAAAGAAGCGGAACCTGCGGAGGAGTTTATTCCAGAAGCAAATACTATGGAAGGGATCCAATCTCAGAAGGAAGAAGCTTTTAATCAGGATGGAGGGGAACCAGAACAAGCTAAAGAAGCTCAGTGCTGCATAGAAAAGACCACAGTCGATGCTGCAGATATCTCTGACCCAAACGGTATGCAGCTAGACACAAACAATGCTCTTTTAATTTCTGAATCTAAGAATGATGACTTGTTTTTGGGAACTCCTCTGATAAATAGATGCAATGATGATCTCTTAAATATTGATAACCTCACCGCTGCTATTCCATCCATTGATCTGAACTGTGAAGAAGTCTCCCATAATAGTCTGGACACTGGCTCTTCCCCTCCTGTGCGCCAATATAATCTTAGATCTCTCAGTAAAAAACCTAGTAGCAGTCTAGAAATCCTTGAACCGGTGGGTGGGCTAGGCCCATCGCCGTCTAAAAGCTTCAAAAAAAAGGTTAGAGGTAGGAAATCAAACTTGTCAAAAGCTCAAGTCAAAGCAAAGTTTGATGTGGCTGATGGCAAACAAATGTCTATCCCTGGGGCGCTTAGAGCAGCAATTACCCCTGAGACTGTTATAAAATGATTTGTCTATCATGGAATTGCAGGGGTTTAACCAGTAAACCCAAAAAACTGGCTTTGAAGGAGTTAATCTCGCGCTACAATCCGGACATCATCTTTCTTCAAGAAACCTTAGGCAGAAGCGTTGAAGTAGAATCAGTCCTCAGGTCTTCTTTCCCGGGGTGGGCTTTTCTAGCTTTAGACGCTGCGGGACATTCGGGTGGTATTGCTATTGGCTTCAGGGAAGGCAGATTGAAGATCATAAATCACTGGGGTATGTCTCATGTACTGGGAATGGAAATCTTATCTCCCGAATTCGATTTTCCTTTTTTGATCATCAATATATATGGGCCATGCCAGGGAAGGGTAACTTTCTGGAATGATCTCTTGTCTAAAGCTTTACTGAAAGACAGAAATCTGATAATAGGGGGAGATCTAAATTTTTCATTGGGGATTGCGGAAGCTTGGGGCCCCTCTGCCAGGGAAGACCCTCTTTCTGATTTCTTTGCAAATGCACTCCTCTCTCATAATTTGATAGATGTAAATATTATCAAAGCAAAACCTACTTGGAGGAATAGAAGAACAGGGGAGGAGAGAATAGCAAAGAGACTGGATCGCTTTCTCATTAATGAAGAGCTGGCCTCCAAAATTCCAATGTTCAGGCAATGGGTGGGTGAAGGGGGAAATTCGGATCACTTTCCCATTCTATTGGAATTATCAAAACCTCCCCCAAAACCTGCTGCTCCGTTCAAATTTAATGCCTCTTGGCTGCAAGAGGATTCTTTTAATCAGCTCTTCAGGGATACCTGGAGACATCCGGTCAGAAGCTCCTTGGAGAACAAAGGAGCTCTCTTTATGGAAAACCTAAAAAGACTCAAGAAAGCAACCATAGAATGGGCATCAGACAGAAAGAAAAAGCAAAATGAGGAATTGTCCAAAATTGATGCTGAATTACGAGACCTAGAAGAACCTGAGGCAGATGGCTATGCTACTCAGGAGTCAAAAGAAAGAATCTTGGTCCTCGAAAAGAGCAGAGCAAAGATCTTACTGGACAGAGAAGAGGAATGGAGGCTAAAAAGCAGGGCAATTTGGATGACAGAAGGAAGGAAGAAGCAGAAGGAAGAGAAGCCTCCTCTTTTGAGGCCCTATCAAAAATGGGAAGGACTCATTTTCAATCTCTGTTTTCTGATCCAGGCGGGATAAATATCGCTGAAGTAATTCGAACAGCTCAAGCTTTTCCCCGTTTTGTGGAGGAGGAGGAAGCTGAAAATCTTTTCAGAGAAGTGACAAAGGAGGAAGTGGAAAGTATAGTGAAATCAATGGCAAAAGATAAAAGCCCGGGGCCGGACGGGTGGACAATAGAGCTCTTTATCCACTTTTTTGAATCGATTGGAGCTGAACTAACAGAAGTGGTGGAAGAATCAAGGAGGAAAGGAGAGATATATTCTCCTTTTAATGCAACTTTTATAGCCCTTATCCCTAAAAAGGAGAATCCGGAATCTTTTGAAGACTTCAGGCCTATATCACTGTGCAACTGTGTTTATAAAATTATTGCAAAAATCATTGCGGTTCGCCTGAAACCGATCTTGTCAAAATGCATCTCAAGTGAACAATTTGGGTTTTTAGACGGTCGTCAAATTCATGAAGCTATAGGGGTGGCCCAGGAAACCATTCACAGTTTCAGACAATCAAATAAGAAAGGGGTTGTGATAAAAATTGATCTGTCAAAAGCCTATGACAGAATCAGTTGGATATATCTCAGGATGTTGTTGACACATCTGGGTTTCAAACTGGAGTTTATAAACTGGATCATGGGGTGCATTTCCAGTGCAAGTTTTGCAGTTTTAATAAATGGGGCTGCTTCTCAATTCTTCAAAGGACAAAGGGGGCTGAGGCAAGGATGTCCTCTATCACCCTTGCTCTTCCTCCTAGCAGCAGAAGGCCTCAGTAGACTGATATTGGATGCTAGAAGAACAGGTTTGATTAAAGGTTTGGAAGTTGCTGTAAATTTGTTCATTACTCATCTCCTTTTTGTAGATGATATTTTACTATTTACAAATGGGAGTTTAAATGAAATTAAAGAACTTAAAAATATTCTTGACCTGTTCATGAAAGCTACAGGGTTACAAATAAACTCTAGAAAGTCCCAGTTAATTATGGCAGGCTTCAATAGACAAGAGGAGCTTCTGGTTTCATCTTTTTTGCCTTTTGAGATTTGTAATATGGAGAATCCGTTCAAATACCTAGGTTTTTGGCTGAAGCCAAACACATACAGAAAGCAGGACTGGAACTGGTTGGTGGCCAAAATTGAGCAAAAAATTTCCCACTGGAGCTTCAAGTGGCTATCTCGGGCTGGTAGGCTGACTCTAGTGAACTCAGTATTGCAGGCCATGCCAGTTTTTTGGGCAGCCCTGACCTGGATCCCAAAAGGGATTCTCCATAAGATTAAACAGATATGCAGCAGATTCCTTTGGTCAGGGACAAAGGAGGACTCAGTTCTTCCATGGGTGGCCTGGGATAAAATTGCAAGGCCAAAAGATTGGGGTGGATGGGGAATAAAAAACCTTGTCGATTTCAGTGCTTCTCTGGCAGCAAAATCGGGATGGCGAATATTCAATTCTGAGAATCTATGGACCAGAGTTGTAAAGCGCAAATATATTGACCCTGTTCCTCTAGAAGATTGGATTCGGAACCCAAATAAAAAAGGAAGAAATGTTTCAGTGATTTGGAAAGCCACTACAGAGGCTTTTAAAATCATAGAACAAGGTTTGGCATGGCAGGTAGGAAATGGCGAAAATCTGCGGATAGGCAGGGACCCTTGGGTGGGATGCAATGAATATTTTGCTTTGTCCCCTGGTCTGATCGATCATTTGGAATCAAAAGGAATTTCATATCTAAATCAGATAGCGAACGTAGGGCAATCTTCCATATGGGGGCAAGCTTGGAAATCGGGAGAAGAACTAGATATAAGTCCCCTCTGGAGAATCGAGTGGCAGGTGTTCCTCCAGGAACTCACAAGATCCAATGTTAGAATAAAGGATAGTCCAGATCTATTGGTATGGGCTCATGCTGAATCGGGAACCTACTCCCCAAAGGCCGGGTATAAGTTCTTAATGAAGAAAAAGGGGTGGGAAGACCCAGAATGGTGGGCAAAACCTTTGCTGAAACTAAAATGCCCTAAAAAAGCTAGATTGTTTTTTTGGTGTGTGTTAAAAAAAAGAATACCAACATGGGATATTCTTCAATCTAGATTCAAACAGGGTCCAGGCAGATGCCCCTTGTGCATATCAGATTCCGAATCCATTTCGCATTTGTTTCTAGCTTGTCCATTCGCAAGAAAGGTATGGGAAGAGGTGCAAAAATTACTAAAGAAGCAGGTAAGATGGGAGGGGGAGAACATTTTAGCAGCTTGGGAAAATTGGTGGAACCACAACTCAGAGGGGAATTTGAGGAATCTCCCTCCCATTATATGCTGGGGCATATGGATAGCAAGGAATAGAAGCATCTTTAGAGACAGATCCACCCCAGCTGAAGCAATTGCTATCCAAAGCTCAGCCATCTTGTCTAGTATCCCGGAGCCTGAAGAACCTCGGAAAACAACCCAGAGCAGAGAAGAACAGATCAGAAATGGGATTCCTTGGGCCTATTTTGACGGGGCAGCTCAGAATAACATAGCTGGAGCAGGGATGATCATCCATCTAAATACTTCTCATTCATTAAAAGCATCAGTGGGTCTTGGAACCGGAACAAACAATTATGCTGAACTTTCTGCTTTAAAACTCCTTCTATGTTGGCTTATTCACAGGAATATCTTCACAGTTCAGATCTTTGGGGACTCATTGAATGTAGTTAACTGGGTCAATGGAAAACATAGATGTCAGAACTACTTGCTGAGACCGCTTTTAGAAGAGATCCACAATTTAAAGCTCTATTTTAATGTGTTTACTATTGATCATATCTACAGGGACCGGAATGAAGCAGCAGACAGGCTTTCTAAAGAAGGTCTGCAGCAAGCTATGGGCTCGTGGAGAATAACTGAACATATCCAGGATCAGATCCGTGTGTCGGATCTCCCACCGTACACTTAACCTTATATTATCAGCTGGCTTAGAGTATTTTTTTGATATTTCTCCTCATCTGTAGATGGCAGTTTATAAAATGTAGATGCTTACTGTTCTGTTTTTGTTTTACTTGGACAAGGGCATATGGAGACTTTGGTTTTTTCCTGTGGGTTGTTTTCCTTTGAAAGGAGACCCACGAATTGGAATTGACATGTGATTATTATGACTAGGCTGATCTAGTTGAAACAAACCGGATAGGTAATGTTCTATGCCGGTTTTTGGCGAACAATGTTTTTCTGGTTATTTTGCCTGCTGGTGGTGTACAGAAGAGACGGTTTTCTCTTTTTGAGACTGTTGTAGGTCTAAACACTACAGATTTTTCTGAATGTTTACTCATCTGCTTGTAACTTTTTTATCATTTATAAAAAAGTTTGTTTTTTTCTTTTGGGAAAAAAAACTCTAGAGATTTATCTGAAAAAAACTAGAGCATTCTATACCTAGAGCATACTTCTAAATCAAATGTCAATGCAAGATAGCTCTACATTAACAAATCTACAAGAGCATATGGAAACAAATTAGATCAAAGCATGAGTAAAATGAATTATACCAATGATCAACAATTCATCACACTCCAAAAGGAGGAACACCTCATGAATGAAACCCCAAAGTCTTTATTGATATTTCTGAAAGTGTACAAGGCAGCAGCGTTTCCGCAAGCACAATAGCTAGTAACAATCATTACATAGTGAGAGCCCATAGCTCTATTATATAGAAGTTTGGGAGCCAATCCCAAGGCAAATGGTGACAATCCCAAGACAAATAGGTGACAATCCCAATGCTCCTTCATGCAAATTCGAATTTCCCAAGTGGCAACTTGATTTCTTCCTTAGAGGCCCACGCAATCCTTGATGAGGGAGCTCGAATTAGATGAGAGGACATGTGGGAGAGTGAAGTGGAGTGGTAGGAGACCACTCTCCACCTCACTCAAGTAAACTCTAATCCAATCTCAAGTCAACTCATGATATCTCCTTGAAGCTCAAGTTAACTTCCTCAAATCGTGGATCTTGTCAATGGAAATCGTTGTCTTCTCCACACAAAAAATCGATTTGTTTGATTTGTGGCTTATGTAGAGTCCACATCAATTGATAACTCAACTTTGACCTTTAGATGAATTTCCACCTCATTTCCACATCACTTGCGCATGTGTGGATATTTATTTTTCTCCATTCATTTAATTGTTGGGCTAATTTATTGCACATTTTCCACAAAACTTAGGAAAAGTGGGTTTTGAGGGCCTAGAACTTATTTTTTACCCCTCAAAGTGTGTCATAGTAGAAAGTTGAGGGTGAGATGTGTAATTTTGAGCACATATACCCCATACAATTTTTCTAGACATCATTTATTACATTTTACATTCAGATTTTATTCAAATTTCCGCCCTGCAGGGAATTTAAAAAATTAACCCCTGGACCTAATCAAATTTCACAAAATTTTACGAGTGATCTAGTAATGTAATATACAATGACTCACTAGGACTCACCCAAGGCCCCGTCATCAAGCCACACTCCAGCTTTGGGGTTATGCTTGGAGGAAAAAACTCAATTAATTATTAAGTCATCGAAAGTACCTAATAATTAACTAAGTAAAAAAAACTCCCAGAGTAAACTCACTTGATGACAATGTTCAAAGTTACCTAGGCCTGTTACATGACTCAATTCATCACACTAGCATCACTTTAAATCATCCCCGCAGGGATTGCGGAATCTGAGTACAACATAGAAGAAGATGAGAATAATAAGTTAGAGTTAAAAAACTCTAATAATATCTTAACTTTGATGGTACATGATCCCTCTAACATACCCTCGGGCATGGAGTCATTAAATCTTCAAGTACATTTCAATGGTCAACATAGCCAAAAACCTAATCTTCGACGATTGAGATCTACCCGTGAGATCAATGGCTCTTTTAATTAAATTATCAAGTGACCCACTTTAGTCACTTTAATAAAAGAATGTTCACTTTATTAATTAATTAATAAAGTGAACTTCTGAAAAAGCATAAGATACTTTTAATGACAATTTCCATAAGTAGACACCCTCATGGACATACCTGTCTGAGCTACAAACACTAACATTATCCATGCATTGGTGGATCCCAAGTTCAAGTAAACTTAACTTGGAGAAACCAGCTATTTTAGGCATCGCTAGTTGAGTTGTTACTAAGTGAACTACAAATAAACAAGTAGATAATATCCAAGCAACGCATCTATAAAAAAGGACATAGGTCTTCATTGTACATAGTTCTGAGAAATAAATGAGCTTGCTCTGTGGATGTTTCCATTTTGGGGGTTTTTCCATATGTATCTTGTGTTATTTGTGAGTTTGTGAGTTTGTTGTTTTGTTATTCTTCTATGACCATGTACAAAATCAAACATATTCCTCCATATTTATTGAAAATAACAAATTTTAAGAAAGAAGCTCAACCTCTATCTAAATTATCATACATGTTCTTCAAAAGCTCCCAAACCTTGAAAGCATCATCACTGCCTTACACTTCAAGCAATGCATCATCAGTCACAAAAAGCTTGATCAACATCAAATCCTCCAAATTTCTTGCATCAAAATCAGTTTGAGCATCCTCAAATGTAGTATTTCTCACCACCTTTCCCAAGATAGTTTTGTTTAAGCACTGGTATTCAAAAATCACAACCATTATTTGGTTCCATATGGTAAAAATTTTACCATTAAACCTCTCATTGTCTCCAAACATAATATGGGATAGAACAGCCAATTGTTTAAGGTTTAAAACACTAAACATGTTGGAATTCTCTACTATAACTCAATGATTGATAGCTTTATTGCTATCCCAATTTCAATAATACCACACACTTTAACACTAACTACACTAAAACTTGGTAAAAACAAAAACTTCTATCTGTGCACATGATTGTTGAATTCACACTTACACTGAGAGGGGAGGTGAATCAGTATAAGACAATTTTTACTTATTTAAACATTCAAGAACCATAAGAAAATAATCTCATAAGCAATTTAATAGACACAAGATATACGTGGAAACCCTTCAGGAGAAAAACCACAAAACCCCTTTATATGATAGTTCTTTGTAGGCACCAACCTACAAGAGACACCAATCCCCTCAACTTCAAGGACTTGTAAGCACAAACCTACAAGAGACACCAATTCCCTCTACTGCAAGTGTTTGTAGGCACCAACTTACTCGAGAAGCCAATCTCCTCTATAATATAATCTATAATATATCCTGCAATGGTCTATTATGCTTCTCTGTCTTTGTGCATTCACCTTTTGTCGTGTTTGTCTCTAAGCATTCACCTTCTATTGTGTTACATTGAACCAGTCACTTCGTTCAACCCAAATTTTCAGGAAAAATGTTTTACGTGTGCAACACTTTCATGATTGGCACTTCCTTCAATCCACTTTCAAAAATTTGGCGCTTTTAACTCTCAACAATGCGCAATCGATGAAAAATACAGCCCCACATGTAACCCAGCGCTATATCCTTGCGTTTACCATAATATCTGGTTATCAAGAAAAAAAACCCAAAAACATTAACAAAGAAATTGCTCACAAAACACCTTTCTTTCGGTCCTCCAGATGGAAAACTTCTTGTTATCTATCTGCAAATTCCTTCATCAGTTAACAGTTAGGTCAACCAGGATATCGGATACCAGAGGGCTAGGTAAGTCATTTACATCATAAAACTCTCAATATGAAAAGTGCCAAGTGAGAAACTTACATTAATTGGAAATTTTTCTGTCAAATGTCATGACGGAGGTACTGGGGTCCAAACACCAAATTTTCCTTTTTCACTAGAATATCAAAAAATACCTCGAATCACTTAACACTAAAAAACTTCACAAAAACAAGACCTTTCAATTCGTTAGACGGGAAATCTTTCCAATGGATGCTAGTAAATTCTTTGTCTACCCGAGCCTGTTACCTTACAAATATTGTTAAATCGAGATATCTATAACCCTATAGTATAATCAACCTCCCAATAATCGTGATATACGGAGGGATCTTAAGCCCATGGGTATTATAGCCCAAAGCTTCCGCGACCAAGCGCCAAAATCAATGCCCTGCCCAATATCAGGAAATCAAAGAACTCCAACACTACACCTTTTTAAAAAATGTCGATATGCATATGCTAAGGGGCATAAGCCCTTAGGTGCTACACCTTAGCACCCTCGTGACCAAGGTTGTGACCTGGTGCAAACCAGGTATCAAATATCAATGAATTTGTAAAGAGTATGTTTTAATAAAAGTCCCAGTAGGAAATATGTCGAGGGGCTTTAGCCCTTAGGTGTTGCAACTTAAGCAACCTGCGACTAGGAGGCTATGATATCGGAGAAAAGCCCAAAACATACCTTATACAAGAAAATCTGATATACCAAGGGTCGGGTAGACAGACCGTCAATTGTCCACAAAAGTGTTGTCCCATTAACTGACAACAACGGCTAGAGAGCTTTGAATTTGAGAGGTCTTTACGTTATAATAGAAATTTGAGGTTTCTTTGTATTTTCAATATATTTCGCATACATCTAATCTCATACCTCTTCTTGCGCCTCAAGCTTCTTTTCATCCCTCAGATTTCCACTCCTCCAACCTCATTACTCCTCGTTGTTATGCTCCTCGCATCTCAAATCGCATTGCTTCGAATCAATGCTTTCTCTAATGTTTTTCACCAATTTATAGAACTTCGACTCCCCTAGACTTTGCTAGGCCGACTCAATCATGCACTCCCTTAATATGTTATCCACATTAGGGTCTCCCACTAACTTTGACATCAATGATAACATTAAAACAATGATCACTTGCCAATTGAGTTTCAAAAATTTATTTCACCACAAGAACAATCCCTATTTCTAAATAATATGCAACACACCAACTTGCACCAAATCTCAAAAAGATTTGTTCTGAAAAATCATTATATGCCCAAACAAGTAAATGAATTTCAATAAATTTCTCAAATAGCCACAACAAATTCTCTTCCAAAATACGTTTTAATTCAATTTTGTATAAAATACCCTAGAAATTAGACTTATTGTATATCTGAAATCATGTTGGAAATTAACTTCCAATACTTGTGCTAATCCTTCACCACAATACTTGCATCGGAACTTCACCGAGTCAAAATACTTGTGTTGGCTTACCTATCCACATCTATTGTTGTAATTCCATTCACCCTCAACTACAGTCTAACTCATATGTGTTAGATTGCACCACTATAACTTTTATGCACCCTCTACAAAGGTCAACTTGACCCTTATGTTCTCACTACAAGTCGTTACCCTCTCCTACACATCTACTCTAACAATCTTTGACCAAGATGGGTGTTATGAGATTCCTCACAATGTTTGAGAATTGAAATCTTCCAAGTCAATC
Source organism: Pinus tabuliformis (assembly GCA_031772625.1). NCBI lineage: Eukaryota > Viridiplantae > Streptophyta > Pinopsida > Pinales > Pinaceae > Pinus > Pinus tabuliformis. The sequence continues at coordinate 142,927,362 of CM062807.1, forward strand.
CCAATTTGTCTTTGGTGAGTTGATCATTGCTTTTGTGTCTTCAAACAGTGCATTTTGTGTCTTCCAGCAACTCCAACCAGAGCTCTTCGCATCCTTCCCTTTTTCAAGTTGCTCAATCAGAGAGATGAATATTCACAATGGCTAATCTCCTTGGGCTCTTCACATTTCAATTGGCACAAATGGCAACTCCACTCATAGTGTTCACCTAGGCTTTGAATCTTGACATGAACTTTAATAATTTGACAAATTCCTCTTACTATTCCCGTAGAGCCCACAAGCTCTAACCAAAAAAAAATTAAGAAGAAACTTATCTTTGTGTTTCCTTGCTTCTATCCAACTATGTATGATTGTGGCGCCTTACTCTATCACCTATCTACACAATTCTTACCAGCCACCGCTCTAATAGCATGTTAAATTCCACACACACAAGAGCGTAGGGAGTAACACACATAAGAACGAAAGAGAAGAAAACATAGTTTCCACTAGTTGGACTATGAAGCACAGCTACATAGCTGACACTTTAAAGTTTAATGTCATCTTCAATAATAATAAATGTTTTATTGTTGACAAAAAGAGCAAAAAGATGATTGTTGTTAGCATAAAAGAACAAGGGTTGTTTAGACAAGTGGATGGTGAAGAGAAATTGATGGTTACCAAAAAGAACTCGAAGAAACAAGAAGAGTAGCATACTGATTATGCTTTATCTGTTCAATTTCATGAAGATAGGAATACCCTTAGGAAGGGTGAAAATGAAGTGGTGAAATGAGATGGTGCATCTTCAAAGAAGCAAATGTAAAACTTGATATGTTGGACAGCCAATGTTGAGCAGGTGAGCTTGATGAACAAGCTAAGTTCTATGCCAATGGTGTAAAAGCTAACTATTTAGCCAACATTGTCTCACATCCAGTTGGTGAGTGAGTGGTCAAATAGAAGGATGGTGATACAATTTCTACTTCATGAACCTTATCAAATGCAATTCACCTCTAGTTGGTAATTAAAGACCTTATTTTGGAGTGGGCTAGAAACATCTTGTCTGTCTAAAAAGCTTGGTTTTGTGTTTGAACAAACAAATTTATGTAATACAACCATTATGGGAGGGTGTTAGATATAATGGCCATAAATACTTAATAAGGTCTTAGTTAGTGTCTGCGTAATAAAATGATGTAAATCTCAAGCAGATTTATTGCACCAAGAGTAGCAAGCTACTCTACAGCCCAATATGATGGAGACGTTGTCACATACATGGGTAATGTTTACATGCCATCATATTTGTTACTATTATTCTAACAAATAATAATAATATTATATGTTAGTTAAATATAGATATAAATAGCCCACGAGACGTAGAATAGACAGTGACAGGGTGTTCTGTTAAGACACTTCGTGGTGAAAAGGTCACTGTATCGAAACTATGTGGGCAAAAATCCAACCACGCTAAGGGCTAGTGTGGCCCAAGCCGAGTGCAATCCCCGGGTGATTTTGATGGCTTAGATACCCCTAGGTCACGGCTACTCAAGCCACAGGTTAGGCATGTCAGTCATCTCAGGACACACATTACCTACCACACACACACACACATATATATATATGAAAGAGATAAGAGGAGCAATCCAGATTTACACAAAATAGAAATCTATAAAATTAAATATGATATTTACATAGAGGCCTTTGCCTGCACTTATTTTTCAGAATAGTTGAATTATATTTCCCATTACAAAAAATATAAAAATCAATATTCTAGTAAAGTGCAGCAACAGAACTTCCCTCATTGCTTTGTACAACCTTATAGACAATTTGGTTAGGGAATTTCCATTATTCTAGCACAAATCATAATTTGCATGCCCCGGTCAATAATTAATGATGGTACTATCTATGAACATGTGTTCTTAAGACCCTACTTTAAGAGCTCTCAAGTAGATTTATTGCACCAAGAGTAGCAAGGTGCTCTACAGCCCAATATGATGGAGAAGTTGTCACATACATGGGTAATGCTTACATGCCATCTTCAAAAAAAACGTATAACAAATAATAATAATATTATATGTTAGTTAAATATAGATATAAATAGCCCACGGGGCGTAGAATAGACAGTGACAGGGTGTTATGTTAAGGCACTTCATGGTGAAAAGGTCACCGGTTCGAAACTCTGTGGACAAAAATCCACCGATGCTAAGGGCTGTTGTGGCCTAGGCCAGGTGCGATCATCACGTGATTTTCGTGGCTTAGATGCCCCTAGGTCGCAGCTACTCAATCCACAAGTTAGGTGTGCCAGTCATATCAGGATTCACATTACCTATCATATGTATGTGTGTGTGTGTGAAAATGAAAGAGATAAGAGTGATCCAGATTTACACAAAGAAATCTATAAATATGATATTTACATGGAGGCAAGAGCTTCGTGAGGCCCTCCACTACTCCCCCAAGGCCCTTTGGCATACCCTTTTCCCCAGACACCAGACCATCCCACCTGAATTGGACTCCATAGCCATGTTTTCACATACTACCTCACTCTATGACACTCCCGGGCAACCTCTTATCCACATCTTCTTTGCCCCCCCTCATGCCACCTTTTCTCTGAACTAGATGTCAAGAGAGAAACCAAAGCTACGAACTCTAGCAAAGTTGCTAACATAGAAGGCCTTCAGGAGGAATTCCTAAAGCATGGTAGTAAGCCCCTGGAGTCCTATCTTGCCAATCTTTTTAACCATGTAGTTTGCTCTAGCTTTCCCACTACCTAGAATAGACACATCATCCACCCTATCCACAAGTCAGGGAGCATTTCAAACCCAAATAACTACCTAACTATTATGGTGGGTCATACATTCTCCAAGCTTTACGCCACTATTCTACATCAATGGCTTTCTGAAGAGCTAGAGCAATGAAATCTCAGAGCTAGGGGACAAGCAAGTTTCCGTCCAAACTACCAGACAATTGACCACATCTTTACACTCTGAACCATCAATGAGGAGGCATGTCATCGTTCTTTGAAAGCTTACAACTACTTTGTCGACTTTTGGAAAGCGTTTGACATAGTGTCGAGGGAGGCACTATTTCAAAGACTCTGACATTAGGATTTCTGAGACTCTCTTAGCAGCCATCATGAGATTGTACAAGTTGGTTATCGAACACCTAAAGATGGCACACGACCTTTCAGATTTCATTTAGAGTACCATTGGTGTTAAGCAGGGATGCCCTCTCTCGTCAACCCTCTTCGAGATTTATATTGACGAGTTGGAGCCTTTCCTCAAAGAGCATATTCAAGAGGGGGATGGTTGCCTTCTTCATCAGGTGTTGATCTCTCTTCTCCTTTTTGTTGACGACTTGGTTTTATTGGCCTCTACCCCTGAGGGCTTGCAAAGACAACTAGATGCCCTAGCTGATTTTTGTGACCTTCGACAGTTGAAGGTCAACCTAGGTAAAACCAAGGTTATGATCTTCAACACATCGAAGAGCTCTCTTACAGACTTGCATTTTTATTTTCAAGGAGAAGAGATTGAGATCACCACATCTTATATTTACCTGGGAGTGCAGTTCACAAGGCTTCTTTTTAGCATAAGACAGGCCCTCTAGTCCCGGCTCAATAAAGTATATGGCTCTCTTTCCCTCATCGAGAAACAATGCTTCCAATCCAGTTCCAGGACATATCGTCCAAGTTCCACCTCATGGACGTGATTATTCAACCTACAGTTCTTTATGGTTCCAAGATCTGGGGGCCAAGTTTGGTACAGATCGATTGGGCTCAAACAAAGAGAGTCAAGACCTTGCTTCTCAAACACATCATAAGATGCAAACGTACAATTCCACAACCTATTATCTAGGCAGATTTCAGGGCCCATCCATTCCGCCTTGAGGTCATCTTCTACCTAGCCTCTTTCCTACACAGAGTTAGATCCCTTTGGGATTCTACAGTGGGGAGAGATCCTTAACCCTACCTAGCACTTTGCTCCTCAAAGGCCCTCGCTTCATATTAGTTAATAGGTCGTACTCAAGGGTGATTCTTTGAGGCATCTCAACTCTTCCATTCTGTGGCCATTTCCCCAGAGCACCTCTCCCCATTCAGATTATCTCGTGATGCACCGAGTCATCTTCTGCGGACTAAGTAGGTATTGAATCAGTCCATCAAAGAGGATACCTATCGGTTATACACTTTGGTCACATGGATCTCGATCCAAAGATGTCTTTCTACTTGGATCATTGCTTAGAGTTGCAGGATGGCCTCATCATCCGGCCCCCTTACATACATCGACATTGGATGCACTCACTCAAGATCCCCCTAGGTCAACTTCTCGTGGGCTCACATCATCTTAAAGTCAACATTGACCATCATATTCCTCAGTCGAATAGAATTTGCCAAGTGTGCCATCTACATGAGTCAAAGATTGAGTGGCACCTCATCTTCAAGTGCCACATTTACTATTAGATCAAAGGACGTTTCCATTGTCTCTACAAGGATTCTAGGGGCTCCCTTTATACTTTTTTCCGATACCAGGACCAGATATGCCTAGCACGCTTTATCGGGGATATCCTTGCATACAGATCTCAACTCTTACACACCTCGACTCACCTTGGGATTTCTAGAACTATTACCTTTACTTCCAAGTTGTTTCATCTGATCGAAACAATAAGCGGCAAGCAGAGCCTCAGCATGCAACAGATGGGAGAAGGTTGAGACCTCAAGGTTCACCACACCCCCCCCCCTTTACAATACAAACAGGTATATTTAGGACCGAGCAGTAGATGCAATACGAGCAGTAGATGCAATACCATGCTTCAGTTGAACTATACTCAAAGAGTCAGAGGGAAAGGTTCGAGATAGAGACAATGCAGGGCACCTCCCACTCACCAGACCTCCTCCTAGCCACAGCTCAATGGACAAAGAGTCATCAGCAGCATCTTCCTTTCGGCCTCAGATGTTAGGAGTAGCTCTCGTTCCTCTACTACCACTAGGATCATATAGTTGGAATTCCCAATGGTTCCGGAGGACCCAAACAAGGAGAGATTGTATTGCTCGCCTCCCTCGCCATCGACCATCAAATCCAGGAGATGCTGACTTCATTAGCCTCATCTTCAACTCCCCTTTTGCTTCTTTAGAGTTACATAGTGCAGTAGTGACATACTTCGTATGTCTCGTTTTTTGGTCACTTCATGCGATTTTATACTTTCTCTTAATGTACTTTTACTTCACTTTAGTATTATTTTAGTCTTATTTTAGTCATATTTTAGCCTTGTTAGTTTTGAAGTTACAATGGAGTCGCATTTGCACTCCCACATGTCTTGTATTTATATCGCATGTATATTCTAGTCCCATTGACCTACTCTTGTGGTCACCCGAGGACATTAATAAAATTATCTTATCTTATCTTAGAGAAATATTGTTACCCTTCTCTTCATCTTAGACTAATCCATCTTATATGATCAAAAAATTTACACCTCAAGAGATTTGATCCCTCGCGGTGCTTGATAGATCTAGACTTAAGATGGATCTATGTTGGTTAAATATCAATCATGGCACATACAACATGCAAGGAGAAGATGGAAATCCCTCAACCAAACATTACAAAAGAAGATAGAAAGGCACAAGAGAAATTTTATCAGCAAACTCCACTTGAAAAGAATGTTGATTTATATTTTATGGATTCTGAATGGAGAAGACAACTACTACAAAATAGAAAATAAAAGAACTAATCATTCATCATTAGCAAAATTGGTAAAGAAACTCAATAGACACAACAAAAAACAAGAAGCAATCGCAAAATACTCTACAGAGAGCACAAACGCCCTATGCTTGAGAAGGAACCCTATCCCAACACCAACAATCTTTAGGTGAACCCACAAGACTAGAGTAAGAAATTAAACTTCGGATTACTTGCAACAATAGCATGAAAACATGACAGAACACTGTAGATCACTCAACACCTCCTCACATACTTAAAAATCTATAAGGAGAAATGCAAAGTATTGACTATGCAAAAGCAAAACTCTAAAGATATTTTAATGATCTACTCACTCAAAGTTGGGCTTCATCTCGAGTCTGATACTTTTTGTTGTTATTTCTGAACGAGAACTATTGATTGGTCAACGACCCAGCTTTAATGAGCACCACAAGACATATCATGAATGAAATGAATGGAGGATCATCAACTCAAATATGAAAACTCCTCTATGACATGAAGATCACGATCACAAACATCGATCACTAGTTTGTAGCTCACCAATATAATTGTAATCATCTAGCTTCTTTGAAAGGAGATGAGGGACAGATTTGTACAAATTCTGGATTTTCATTTCTTCTCATCTCAAAAGAAAAAGCTAGGACATGATTCTTATCTGCCCAATTTGCAAAATCAAAGGCCCTAGCCAACAGTGAACATCATAGTAAAAATTCTCAAACATCAATTAAGAAGACGTGGGACTTTGCCAAGTGTCAACATATTGTCTACTTCAGATTGAATGAAATACACAATCAACTCCAACCAATAGGGCTTTCTTAGGTGATTATTTAATGAAATGGGAATCAAAGCCACTCAAGATGAACCTCTCTAACCAAGAGCACAAGCTTGCCAATTGGTACAGGCCAAGGATGGGAGGAATTCTTTATAAAACCATCGAGTTCAAAACTTTGATATATATGTGTCGCGGACCAAATATGGAGTTAAACCCCACCAAAGTCCCAACCTATGTGATGGAGGAGTATGTATATTATAATACATATAAACTAAGGGAAAGGGACGAATACCTTACAAACCACCAAATCCAAAACTTATAACCACCGAAGCCAAGACTAATATAATATGCGCGCGAGGGCCAATTAAGATTTAGCAGCTATACTTACGAGAAGGGCCATATGACCGCAACCCCATGACCAGGATTTCAACCCCTAATGAATTAATACCAAGTCACCCTGGCGGTATTGTTTCGAGTCCCCCACTAATATTTTCGAGGAACCCCGACTAGTGCTTTCGGGGAACACCTCAAGACAGAGATTCTTCTCCATTTGTTGCCACTTTTCCAATTCTCGTCAAGTGTTGACCCCGAAGCCTCGATGTTTTTCAACTAAGCGCAAAAGGCTTGCTTTCAAAATCTCCAGGGATACAAACTCTGGGATGGGAAATTTCCCATTAAATGTCACTTCTTCTTTTTATGTCCCGACAATAAAAGTTTGTCTCGGCGATTAAAGCCTATCACGGAACAGAAATTTGTTATGACAAGACTTGAATCTATTTATGTCAATTAACACACTCCTGCGTATTTCAAAGGAAAACTAAGTCTTGGCCTTCTTTCGCTCCATTCTGAGAAAATTTCCGTTGCAAGCTTATTACAAGGATTATATAGAGGTTAAGACACATTCATAGACCCCCCTGTGGACACCACTCTAATCGCATCAATCATAAAAATAAAGAAAGCAAACTAGTTGAATCAATACACACAGTTCACAAGAATCACACAATGAACTCTACAAATTTTACACACTTAAAATCCTTTTCATCCTCTCTATATCTTTATTAATTTGAAAACATTAATATGCATATGCAAGATCATTCCAGATCCAAGGAAACAAGATCGGATGATCTAATTTGGCTCTATCAAAAACTAACTTAAACAAACACCTATTTTAAATAGATTAAATGGAAATCAATAACAACAATAATTCTAACCTATCCTAACAATCCCACAAATTGAGGGTCCAACTCCTCTGGTAAAAACGTTTTGACCTTCTCAGCCAATTGAGTTTTTACGGATGCCCTTGCATCATACTCCCAAGGAACAAAGAATTCATGGGCTCCTCCCCATGAGGTCTTCAATAGACTTGCCACTTTTCTGTAGTAATGTGACAGTCATCCAAGTAGCATCAACTACTAGATGATCTTTACACTTAACCAAGTACTCGTAGTACTCCTCGCCCCTTGTCTTCTTGATCAATCTCCTTTCTAAAATTCTCTTTGGCTGCAAAGGCTATGTTGTTAGTAATTTCTTCTGCCACTGAACTTCTTGTTCTCCATTGTTATCTGTTGTTTGTGCCGATTCACTTGGATGATACTTGTATAGGCATGCAACATTGAAAATGGGAGAGATGTCAATGCCAATCCCTGGTGGCAATTCTATTTCGTAAGCATTAGTTGAGAATTTCCTAAGGATCTTACAAGGGCCAATATTCTTTAATCTTAATTTATTATATTCTCTTCTAGGAAATCTTTCTTTCCTTAGATGTGCTAAAACTAAATCTCCCACTTCAAAACTTTGATCTCTTCTCTTAAGGTTTGCTCTAGTTTTTTATTTGAGACTATTGTCTTGTAACTATTGTTTTACTCGTTCATAGATCTCCTGCATGGTTTTTACAAAATCTTCACCCACTGTACTCCTTTGTTCAACTCTTCCCAAATTTCTAAGCTCATGAACTCCTCTCGAGTGCATTCCATACATAATTTGGAATGGACTCTGACTAGTACTTCTATTTGGTGAATCGTTGTAGGCAAATTTAACGTGAACAAGCACTTGATCCCTCTGTTTAGGATGATCTCCAACCAAGCCTCTTAATATATTCCCCAAACTCCTATTAACTACCTCAGTTTGCCCATCAATCTAAGGGTGATAGGTTGAACTGAAACTCAACTTTGTTCCAAGATTTTTCCAAAGTCCTCCAAAAATGCCCCACGAATCGAGTCTTTTTGTCTAAGACAATACTCTTGTGCACTCCATGCAGTCTTGCCACTTCTTTGAAGAACGGATTCGCAATATGGGTAGCATCACTAGTTTTAAAACAAGGAATGAAATGGGCCATCTTTCAAAATTTGCCCACTACTACAAAGATTGAATCATTACCCTTTTGTGTGTTTGGCAACCCTAATACAAAGTCCATGCTCACTAAATCCCAAGGTCTGCCTGGAATTGGTAATGGTGTATATAGCCGTGTGTTTTGATTTTTCCCTTTTGCATGCTGACAAATTCTGCAATTGTTCACAAACTTTTGCACGTCAGTCCTCATCTTTCGCCAAAAATAGAAATGCTTCAACTGCTCATATGTTTTATCATGTCCAAAGTGTCCACCAAGACCTCCACTGTGCTTTTCTTTGATCAAGTTCTCCCTCATTGGGCACTTTGGAATGAGAGTTGATTATTCTTGAATAGTAGTCCCTCTTGTAGCATATAATCAAGCCATTGACTTTTGCCTCGAATTGCTGGATTTGTACAAGCTTCGTAGGCTTCCTTGAAGTCTGCATCAACCTTATACAACTCCTTCATGAGATCAAACCCCATAACCTGGACTTGACTTTCCTACATTATTAAACGCTTCCTGCTCAAAGCATCTGCAATTTTGTTAACTTCGCCACTAATATGCCTTAAAACAAAAGTGAAACTATCATGTCCCCATTTTTGTTCTTCTTCATTGTACAGCCAAGGTGGATTTTCAGGACAGGGGATGGCTAGGTCAGTGGAGCAGGTTTATGTCATCACGGGTCCCGATGGAGTTTTGAGGAGTTTTTATGGGATTTGATGGCATTCGCTTGGCATATTCCACCATCAACACAATTTGCCTTTCGTTTCGTTGCATTCCGACAACTTTCAGAAATCAGCGTTATTAATGGGCATAACTTAATTAATTATGCTCATGGTGGCATTCCAGGGAGATTAATTGATGGAACAGCTCAGTGTAATAGCTCATTGGAACCAAAACGAGAAGATCTACATGATGGGACTTTTGGATGGGAGTTTCAGTTACCTGAGGAGACATGGTGGCCAATTTACCCTTTTCCTGCATTAAAAAGAATATTTTAAGTAAAATAAAAGAGGGAAAAGTGCTCCATGATTAAAATAATAATAAAATAGAAGATTCTAGAGGGGTCCATCAGATCTATAAAAGAGGATGAGGCCATTGGAGGACATCTTGGATTTGATAGTATTTCTTGTATGAGAGGTTGAGAACCCGGTTCTCTACTCCATTGGTAGCCCCAGGACGGAAACCCTCGGGTGATTTAGTGAGATTAGGTAAGTACCCATCTCCCCTTGGTGAGTTCATCCAAAATTCACAGGAGAGCTTAGCAATGGCGGTTTGGTTCAATTTTGGTGGAGGGCCAGTGCAGCATTGGAGCATATCCTTGAGGCCAATTCTACCTCAGCTATTTTTGTTATTCCAGCATGTAAAACCCCAGTTTATACATTATAATAAAAGCTGAGATTATTTTTGCTCATTGTATGATTGATTTGCATGCATTCTCTTGTTCTATTTTACATGGCAATCTTCTGTTTATGAATGGAAAATTTATCCGAAGTATTTATGAGTTAAAATTTTGAGAAAACCCCAAATTGTTCTATTTGGGACATTACAGTGGTATCAGAGCCTTGATCTCGGCTCAACCTGAGGGTTTTATGCAGATCGAGTTATCTAGTTGGAGTCAAATTCTGAGAAGGCCAAATCTACGCTCAAAGGGACAAAATATTGTTGGCCAAAATATTGTTGTTGATTTCTTGATGCAGGTTGAATTTTGGAAGGCGAAAAGCAAATATGTATCACTAGGCCCATTATTAATTGCGAGGCAATGAATAGTTTTTACCAAAGTCAAAAGGGTGGCTTTGCATAGTCAAATTTCTTCAAAGTGGGTTGTCGATTGTTATTGGCAGCGTGAAAATTTTATGTGGGGCTATGAAAATGATTTGGAAACCCCGAGCTGCAATTACCCGATTTTGAGAGCTGAGTTAAAAATTTAATGAGGGATCGGTCATCCATTCTCACATAGCCTGAAATTTACCTGAAGTCGTCTTGGAAGCCACTGGTTCAGTGTCGTGATTCTTCTGTTACAATTGGCAAGGTTAATGCACATGCAACGACAGGGGTTCGATTCACTGAGGGTGTCGAGCGCTGAGGACCACCATTTTGTTACCGGCGGGAGCCGAGCTTAAATTACCTTGAAGGAGCAAATATCCAGTGAGTCGTCCAATCAAATCTGTGACGCAGGTGATCGAGGTCATGCCAGGGTCGGGTCAAGCTCACCATTAGTGTAGGCCGAGATTGATTCCAGTGGGACGTTTAGAAAATCTCGAAGGCAAAATTTTGCTAAGGCTGCAAGGCCGAAAAACATCAAATTGCTAAACGCTTGAGCACTGTTAGTATGGAGAGGGCCATAGAAGACCATCTAGACAAGCCGCATTATCTCCTTGACTGCAGAGGCCGAATTGGTATGAATTTCATCGGTGTGTTGGGCCGTGAATCTAAGCCACGTGAAATTCAGGAACACGGGAACTAAGTGAAGTAGCCCCCCGCAAGGAAAAATCAAAACACATTTGTTCACAGTGTTTCATCTTCAAGGTCGCAATTGTTAAGGGAATTCAAACGCCGGATAATTTGTAAATCTGTCGCGTGAGACTAGAGCGAAACCCTTTATTTGTCCTTTTGTACATTTTTTTCATCAAATTTTCTGAGAAATCGAGGCCATTTTCGGTGCTTCGAGGAGGACGAGGTATTTGATACGGTGTTCCAATGGATACAAGAAAGGGAGATCGTGATTTGAATTTTGCTTGGAGAAACACTTTCTGCAAGGTTTGTGACCCATTTCCTGAGCGTAGGCAGCCACCCTCCAAGTTGCGATTTCAAGCCGAGGGATCGATCAAAGTCGAAATGTTAAATCGAAGGAAACATTAATTCAGAGGGACCGCATTTATCCATCACCGAATTAAGAGGATGATTTCATATCTCAATTGCTCAATGTATCTAGATTTGGGCAAAATTTATTGAAAGAAGGGTGAATATTCATGGTTCCAGCCAGCGAACCTGTAGGTTGTTATTCTACATTTAGAGGTTCATCGTTGCCCAGGGTACCCTTCAGACAATTGTTTCATCTTATCTCCTTGGAGCCACAATTTTTTTCAATCTCAGGTTTCCTATAGGAGCGTATGCCTCAAACCCCAGATTAGGTTTCTTCTGAAGATTTAGAGGGACGAATAGAACTATGGCAACGTATTATTCTGTGCTAGAAGTCTGGACTGTTAACTCTAATTTGGACAGCATATCATTGAACCAACAGCTGGCAGCAACTTATTCCAGGTTCTTCTCATATTTCCTGTGTATTGTATTTTCATCATAATGACCATGTAATAGCTCACTAAGTGCTAATATGTATGAATGCATTTTGGGTTTAACAATATTGAGGTGATAAGTGAAGCAAAGGGAGTTGTCCTAGGGTATTTGTTTCCATTCCAACATCTTCATACACCAGCCATTTATAAATTCCTGAGCATTATAAGAATTTGCTTGGACTTTAAATACTTATTTGGAATGCACAGTGACCATTGTGTTTACTGAGTTAGAATTGTGGAAGTGTACTTTCAACAGTGCACATGTCAAAATTATTGATAAAAGTACTCAGTTGAACCCAAAAGTTTATTGAACTATATATAGGGAACATTGCTCATCCGTCATTACTATCCTTGTGCACATGAAAATTGTACTTGTCATTCTTCAGCTGAAACATGGATCAAACCTACCTAAACTCCCTTAATCAACCAACAACAACAAACAACAGACCATTCTCAAAGGGGTTCTATGCCATTCTTTAGAGAGAACAACCAAAGGACGTGCAGAAGGGGCATGAAATAAGACACAAGATTTTTGTTCTTGGGACAAATTTAAAACACATGAGAATCACATGGAAAAATCTTTTCAAACTTGACGATCTAGATACACTCATTTCCAAAGTGAGCCAATTAGAAGGGAAGAAACTAATTTGGGCTCTAAAACCAGCGACGCTTGCTCTCGTTCAACATAAGTTCTTAGAGGAACCTTGTGAAGGGGTCAACCTTCCAGTTGCATCATGTCTCAATAACATTGTGAAGTTGACCGCACCCATACCTCCTTATAATGATGATGTTATGAGGAGAATTTCCAGGTTGATAGTAGAGACTTTTCAGGACTTGGACAACAGTGTGGGTCCTACGTTAGGGAAGAAGCTCGAGATTTTAGAATTTATGGTTGTAACTAGGACTTATGAAGTCATGTTTGATCTAGAGTGTGATGGTTTGATCTTGCAGATGTTCCAATGCTTCTTCAGCATTAGGAAACATCATCCTGATAGAGTCATAGCACACATGCAATCCATCTTGTCCTCATGTATGAGAGGTCGTGATGCCATATGTCGAGAGTTGCAGTCTCAATTATTGTTTGTTTGGAGGAGAGAGCAGTTGGTCTTCCCTGTTGCTTATGGTCTAGCTGAGAGGTTGGTTGAGCAAAACATTGGGTTGTTCAGGAGACAGTTGACCAAGGAGGAGCAGCTCAGGTTTGGGGGCTCATGCAGCAAGAATGAGATGAGGAAGGGACTTTGCTTCATCTGCAAAGGACATTGGGGACATGACCACTCATTCTTGAGTGACACTGAGGAGATGACAGTGGTAGAGCAAAGAGATATTCTTTATGTCTATTAGGATGAGGACTCTTCGTTGGACGAGTCCATGGGTTCATACGATGATACCTTAGAGGAGCACGAGCAGTCATATGGAGCTGATGACAGTAACCCAGATATACATCCATGTGTAGAGGAGCATGAGTCATGTCGAGTCATTAACATCAGGCCAGATTCATACAATGAGCAGTCTGTGGGTCCTAGGAGAGACATTCAAGAAAGTGTGTCACCAATGATGAGTCAGCATGAGCAGCATATGATGGAGTGTGAGTCAGCTGAGGAGGATGAGGCGCACAGTATGCATGATGAGCCTTTTTGGGAGAGCCAGTTGGAGGTTCATATTGAACCCGTGATGATGGAGGATGAGCAGCCACCCTTGGGGTCAGTCGTTGATGAGGAGCAGACAGATGTACAGACAACTGGCAGGGTGACGATGTTCGCTAACACTTGTCCTCAAGAGATGTTGGAGTATGACAAGACAGTTTGGCAGGAGATTGGTGGATTAGAGGAGCGTGGAGTTTCCTATCAGGCGAGGGAGATGGCAGTGCATCCATCTTTGGGTCTACCCATTGATGAGGTGCAAATAGGTGTAGTGGCAGCTAGTCGAGCTGCAACATTTTCAGGCAGCAGCCCTCTCCAGGAGTACATAGACAAGGCTTGCAGCACAATTTGGCTACTTGTACCCATCACAGGGAGGGAGGCAGGACTTTCTCGATGGTTATTGTTGACCAACCAGATAGGGCAGCATGAGTTGAGCATGGACCAGCATCAGCATAATAGACTTGTTCCTTACACAGGAGTCCATGACTTAGATTGGCGGGAGATCATGAGTTGGTATCCTACTGATGGAGTATCATTCTTAGTCGAGAGCAGTGTACTGCAGGAGCCCTTAGAGGAGGGGAATATTACATACTCTCGTCGGCAGCAGAATGTGGGTTGGCCACTCATCAGTATCTAAGCACAGCATCAATATGGTGAGACTGACCTTGGGGTATGCCAAGGATTGAATTGGAGAGAGGTGAGGAGCTAGTACACAGTTGGCGGGGAAGCATTCACAGTCGGGGCTACAGCACAATAGGAGCCATGGAGCATTCACACTCCTTCTTGGTGGCATTGGGATCCAAGTGGATCTACTGGCAGCAGGTTGAGTCAGAGATGGACATGGGATCCGGGTATTGAAGGATCTAGTAATGTTTCGATAGTTTGGAGACGTGACGTGGACTAGTGGTTCGTATGGGATCTGAGAATTGGGTCTCAATGGCGTTGGGCCACCAAATTGGTCCACAAATTTGAATTGCTTGAGGGCAAGCAATCTTAGGGCAGGAGGATTGTCATGTCCCCATTTTTATTCTTCTTCATAGTACAGCCAGAGTGGATTTCCAAGACAGGGGATGGCCAAGTCAATGGCGCAGGTTTATGTCATCAGGGGTCCCGATGGAGTTTTGAGGAGTTTTTATGGGATTTGATGGCATTCACTTGGCATATTCCATCATCAGCACAGTTTGCCTTTCGTTCCGTCGCATTCTGACAACTTTCAAAAATCAACATTATTATTGGGCATAACTTAAATAATTATGCTCAAGGCGGCATTCCGAGAAGATTAATTGATGGAACACCTCAGTGTAATAGCTCGATGGAACCAGGACGAGAAGATCTACATGATGGGACTTTTGGATGGGAGTTTCAGTGACCCGAGGAGACATGGTGGCCAATTTACCCTTTTCCCACATTAAAAAGAATATTTTAATTAAAATAAAAGAGGGAAAAGTGCTCCATGATTAAAATAATAATAAAAATAAGCTTCTAGAGGGGTCCATCAAATCTATAAAAGAGGAGGAGGAGGCCATTGGAGGACATCTTGGATTTGATGTTATTTCTTGTATGAGAGGTTGAGAACCCGGTTCTCTACTTCATTGGTAGCCCTCGGATGATTTAGTGAGATTGGGAGTGTACCCATCTCCCCTTGGTGAGTTCATCCAAAATTCACAGGAGAGCTTAGCAGTGGCAGTTTGGTTCAATTTTGGTGGAGGGCTCGTGCAACATTGGAGTAGATCCTTGAGGCCAATTCTATCTCAGCTATTCAGCTATTTTTGTTATTCCAACATGTAAAACCCCAGTTTATACATTATAATAAAAGCTGAGATTGTTTCTACTCGTGGTATGATTGATTTGCATGCATTCTATTGTTCTATTTTACATGGCAATCTTCTATTTATGAATGGAAAACTTATTCGAAGTATTAATGAGTTAAAATTTTGAGAAAACCCCAAATTGTTCCATTTGGGACATTACATAAACTTTGCAAATACTCTATCCATTTAACATGTTTTTGGCTTAGTTTTGGTTGTTACATAATGTATTGCAAAGCATGATTGTTTGTGTACAAAACAAACTCCTTAGACATCAAGTAATGCCTCCACTTTTTCAAGGCTTGAACTACAGCATAAAACTCCTTGCCATAGGAAGAGCACATTTTCCTTGACTCATTTTACTTCTCGTTGAAATATGCTATAGGCTAATCTTCCTGACTTAGTACAACACCAATTGCTTCTCCACTTGTATTACACTTCACTTGAAAAGGTTTGTTGAAATCTCGTAACACCAAAACAGGTTGTTTTGTGATCCTCTTCTTCAACAATTGGAATCCCTTTTCAGCTTCAGTAGTCCACTGGAATGGTTATTTATCCTTCTTTATGGCCTCCACAATTAGAGCATTCATTCTGCTAAAATTCTTGATAAACTTCCTGTAAAGCCAAACCGTGAAACTTCTAACTTCAAAAATGCTTTTAGGAGAGGGTCAATCAACAATAGCTCTTACCTTCTCAGGGTCCATCTTCAAGCCATCTTTAGATATAACAAAGCCTAGATAAACAAGCTTTGTCTTCAAGAATGAACATTTCTTCAAATTGATTAACAATTTCTCTTGCTGCAATTTTTCTAAAACATACCTCAAGTGTCTCAAGTGTTCTTCTTTAGACTGATTGTACACTAGGATGTCATCTAGGTATACAATCACAAATTTTCCTATGAATTCCTTTAACACCTCATTCATCAATCTCATGAAGGTATTGGGTGCGTTAGACAGTCCAAATGGCATGACCAACCACTCATACAAGCCATCATTAGTTTTAAATGCAGTTTTCCATTCATCTCCTTCTCTAATCTTGATATGATGGTACCCACTCTTCATATCAATCTTAGAGAAATAACTAGCACCACTTAAACAGTCCAACAAATCATTTATGCATGGTTAAAGAAATTTGTACCTGATTGTAATCTTATTCAATGCCCTGGAGTCTATGCACATTCACCAACCACCATCTTTCTTACGGCTCAGCACTGCACACGGACTAAGGCTCTCTCTAATCAGTCTTTTATCTAACAGCTCCTACACTTACTTTCTAATTTCTCCGTTCTCCTAAGGGGTCATTTTGTATGCAACCTTGTTTGGTAAACTTTCTCCCAGTATCAAGTCAATATGACGACTTAAATCTCTCATAGGCGGCAACTCATTAGGCAAGTCATCTACTACAATGTCACTATATTCATTCAACATGTCTTGAATTTCAAAAGGCAAGTTTGTAACAGTAGTTGAAGTAAGAATTACTCTAGGCTTGCAAACTAAAGCAAAGTTTACCTCATTATCCTCCATCTAGTGCAAAAATTATTTCCCACTCAGCAACAATAACTTTGAATCATTGTTCTATGATGTCCCTTCTTATTGCAATGGCAACAAGGTATGGTTTATGACATCCTTCTGGAACTTGTAAGTGTTCCTTTTCCCATCATGTGTAACACTCTTGTCAAATTATAAAGGTCTACCCAATAGAATTTGGCACGCATTCATGGGCATGATATCACAAAGGATTTTGTCCTTGTAGCTGCCTATCTGCAACTCTACTTCACATTGTTCATTCACCAACATTTGATGACCTTTTTGAAGCCAAGACATGTTATAGGGTGTTGGATGCTCCATCTTCTTCAAACTTAGCTTCTCCACAACTTTTGTAGACATTAATTTGTCTGTGTTGCCGCTATCGATCACCACTTTGCAGCATTTCCCTTGGACTTTACAAACAATCTTGAACAAGGCCTTCCTCTAAGTTGGTTCAACAACTTCTTTCTCTGGCTTTAACAACACCTTCTTAAGCAATAGAGACTCTCTTGTCTCTGGTATATTATCTGCATCTTGTACCTTTAGTTCCCCTTCTTTTGTTGGGGCAACAACAGCACTCCTCTGCCCCATTGTATCTATTTTCTGGACATTCATATGCCATATCTCCAAGTTTGCCACACCTATAGCACCAAATCTCTCTTCCTCTGCCTCTTCCTCGTCCTCTAGAGAAGCATCTCTTTTCCTCTACCAGACTACTTCCTTGCAAGTTTCTCCTCAACCTTCAATGCTAATTTATATGTTTCTTCCACAATTTTGGGAGATAACACATTGATTTCATCCTAATATCTAATCTAAGGCCATTTACGTATCTAGTTGTCTTCTCTATAGAATCTTCTACATATCCAACCCTAATATTCACCTTGTAAAACTCCTTTATATACTCCCTCACAGACATTAGCCTCTGTCTAAAATTTTGCGTCAGTTTAAATAAAGTGAGTTGATAATCTTTGGGTAAGAACTTACCTCTGAGCTTTGCAATCATCCTGTCCTAGCCCTTAATCTTTTGCTTGTTCTTCCTTCTCCTCTCAACCTGCACACCATCCCACCATAGAGTTGTGTGTCCCTTCAATTTGGTGAAAACAAATTTGACTTTCTTTTCCTCATACTCAAAGAATGCACCCATCTCTATGATCCAATCCACAAGTGTTAATTTTAGGTATGTTCTATGCTAGAGCAATTTATTTCAATTTTCACAGTTAGCTCAATATCTTTTCCAGATTAGCAATCACATCAACCTTAAAGTAAACTGCAGATAGAACATAAATATAAATTGCAGAAGACAAGCCAAGACAAGAGGACACAAGATGTGGTGCTAGCCAGGGACAAACCCCAATGTGGGGAAACCCTTGATCAATTCTTCTTATATGTTCTTCAATAGTTCAACAGAGAGAGAGAGAGAGAGAGTACATTTACAACATAAGTCAACACTTTGACTTATCCAGATAAGAGCATAGATCATCTCTAAGAAGATGATACATGAGAACAGTTGAAGACATGCTGCTTCAACTAATTCTCCAAGGCGACTCCTTCACCTATCGTTGTGCTACATTTCGCCATCATGTTGCATCTCACCACGCTGCACCCATCATCACTATGTTGCATCTCATCACGCTTCATTAATCATGACTGTACCCATCACTGTACTGCATTATGTGCCATTGTTGCACCATGTTTCCATCCTGACCTATGTGTTGGTTGCACCTTGCTTGCTTGTTGTCCCTTGCTCGCTTGTTGTCCCTAGCATGCTTGTTGTCCTTAGCATGCTTGTTGTTGCATGCTAGCTGTCCCTTGCACGCTGCTCTCCTTCGGAGACAGATGCTCCGGCTGTTTCGACAGTTCCCGGCAGTTCTGGCAGTTCCGGCTGTTCCCGGCAGTTCCGGTTGTTCCTTGCAGTTTCGGTTGTTCCCGACAGTTCCGGCTTTTCCATCAATTCCGGCTTTTCCGGCAATTCCAGCTTTTCTGGCTTTTCTGGCAATTCCGACATTTCCGACTTTTCCAACAGTTCCGGCTTTTCCAACAGTTCTGGCTTTTCCGGTAGTTCCGGCTTTTCTGGCAGTTCCGGTAGTTCCGAGTTTTCCGGCTTTTCTGGTAGTTCCGGCAGTTTTGGCTTTTCCAACATAAGTTGCTGGCCGACTTGACAATTTGTCCAGAATCAAAATAAATTCATATCTTCATAAATACTTATCGGAATTGGATGATCTTTAGATCAATCCTACACCTCTCGATGAGAGGGATCCAAGAAAAATATCAGCTGCCATAAATAAGATGACCCACATGGAGTTTGGCCCTAGTTGACAATTTTAACACTCCCTCTCAACTAGGGAGAACTCCATCCGCTGATCCATATGTCTGATTGTACTATCTCTGCCATCAGTGCCCTGCACTACTCTGCTCTGATCTGCTAAGCTCTGCTTCGCTGAGCTCTGCTTTGCTCTGCTCTGCTCTGCTTTGCTCTGCTATGCTCTGCTCTGCTTTGCTCTGCTATGCTCTGTTGAACCATGAAGAAGAAGAATTGATCGAGAATGTCTCATACCATTCTCCACTGACCCGAAGTCAGTTTCATCTGAAGAGAGTGTGTCACATCACTCTTACTGACCCGAAGTCAGTTTTACTGATCCCAGATCAATATCACAAGAGAGTGTCTCAAACCACTCATACTGATCCCAGATCAATATCACAAGACAGTATCTCAAACCACTCATACTGATCCCAAATCAGTTTCATTGATCCCAGATCAATATCAAAAGAGAGTGTCTCAAACCACTCATACTAATCCCAGATCAGTTTCATTGATCCCAGATCAATGGAGGTCATCCTAACATAGGGAGTATAGTAGATACAACAATGCGTCCATCGATAGAACTACTATGGTCCCTATCCTCATTTCCCTGCTCACTGATCAGATGAGAGGTACTTCGCATGAGTCCCAGACTGCATGGGTAGGATGCCTCGACAGGAGAACGAATCATCCTGTCCACAGGAGAACGAATCATCCTGTCAGTGGATGCCACAAAGAACGAATCATCCTAGCCCACAGTCGCCATGGAGAACGAATCATCCTGGCCCACAGGAGAACGAATCATCCTGTTCCACAGTCGCCACGGAAAACGAATCATCTTGGCCCACAGGAGAGCAAATCATCTTGTTCCACAGTCGCCACGAAGAACGAATCATCCTGGCCCACAGGAGAACGAATCATCCTGTTCCACAGTTGCCACGGAGAACGAATCATCCTGGCCCACTGGAGAACGAATCATCTTGTTCCACAGTCGCCACGGGGAACGAATCATCCTGGCAGACAGGAAAACGAATCATCCTGTTCCATAGTCGCCACGAAGAACGAATCATCCTGGCCCACAGGAGAACGAATCATCCTGTTCCACAATCGCCACGGAGAACGAATCATCCTGTTCCATAGCGCACCACCAGGGAGGGTGAGTCGCCCTGTGGTCGTATGTTGCTCCAGTAAGTACCCCAAGCCCCCCAGAGCTCCCAGAGCTCAATGCATGCAACATGCAGAACCCTTATAAGAAGGTTTCTCAACGACTCCAAGTCGTTCGGGAAAGTTACAGATTTGACCTTTCCCCGGGGCTTTGACAAAAAATGTCTGCAACCTGTACATCAGTGTCAATGTGATGGAGTCTCCTCGCTCATCGACTCACCATATCCCAGATAAGGCAGTATCTGATGTCTATCTGCTGGAGCAATCATCGAATACAGGATTCCTCAATAATCGAATCCCACCTCTGGTTGTCACAGAGAATCATAGTGGTATTCATCATGTGTACAAACAGCTCACTTAAGAGCTTCTGCAACCATGCAGCTTCACACGAGATCATACTCGTAGTTGTGTATTCAGTCTCGGCGGTGCTTATAGCAACCGATTTCTGCTTCCTGCTCATCCATGATATCGAAGCAGAATCCAAAGAGAACCAGCACTAAGAAGTGCTCTAGTGATCCTCCACACTGCCTGCCCACTCAGCATTCAAATAATCATGCAGTTTCATATTTCCGGCAGTGTATCTCAATCCATGAGAGATTGTGCCCCGAAGATATCTCAGAAGATTCTTGGCACCAATCCAGTGAGGCTCAACCAAATATGAGCTCACCATGCTAACTGCAAAACATATGTCCGGACAGAAGTTTGCCAAGAACATCAACGCAAATAAGTTTATGAAACTCAGAGGCATTTCCCAAATCTGGTCCGACATCACTACCATATAACTTTTGAAAGTTAATATCCTCGAGGTAGTCACAGGCTTGCAGTTTATCATTCCACATTCGGAATCCAACTCCCTCTTACTTCTGCAAATGAGAGGGTCTACACCTGTCAGAAATAGGTCGTCCTCATAAGGTGCCGGTATGAGAGGTCTATCATCCACAACCTTCAGGTAATGGTTTGGATCGGTTTCACTCCTAGTGAATCTTAGCTTCATCTGACAGTTATCAATCCTCTCATACTATGCCCGGGGAGTTTTGCTTCAAGCCATAGAGGGGCTTTCTTCCACCTGTATACATGAGATTCCCAATCATGAATCTGAGGTCTATCATCCACAACCTTCGGGTAATGGTTTGGATCGGTTTCACTCCTAGTGAATCTTAGCTTCATCTGACAGTTATCAATCCTCTCATACTATGCCTGGGGAGTTTTGCTTCAAGCCATAGAGGCCTTTCTTCCACCTGTATACATGAGATTCCCGATCATGAATCTCAAACTCCTCGGGTTGTTCCAAACCTGTGGACCTGCTACATGAGGGGAATGGTCCCCTCGTAAGATTTTCCTTTGGTACATCTCAGACATGTACTTTCATGTTCTTTTTTATTTCAGGCATCCCTGTCACCATCTGACTCACAAACCTTCGGTGCTATGTGTCAATGGACATGGTCCCCAGTGGACTTCCTGCAACTTGATACAACCCTGAACTCAAAAACATCTTTGAAAATTCTATTTTCAAACACATACCTTTCCATCGATGAGTGCCACCCTGAAACCTTTGACTTCCATTGCTGAAATGGACACCACGTTCTTCTTGCGATCAGGTACATAAAAGAGATTCTGTAAATGAATTGAGTTACCCTCATTCAATTGAGGTATAACATTCCCTACACCCTTTCCGGGATATGTGGCATCGGCTCCAAGTATAATCCCACGATTGTTTCCATCTCTACCAAATTAGAGAGTGCACCCATCTATCCGATGAACAACCTTGAAGCACTACAATCAATAAGCCAAATTCCCAAAGAATCTGAAGGAGAGGGCCAATACAAGATAACGTTTCTTTATCTTATCAGAAACAACATTTGATTCTTCATACCTGGGGTTCCTTGCTTTCTTTGAAGAGTCGACCATTTCCTTGATGACCTGCATTACCTGTCATTCCTTTGATCATTGAAGATGTCCCTGGAATGATTGTTATCTTCATCAAGAGTAGTGTCTCTGCCATTCGGACACTCCTTCGCATAATGGCCGAACTTATTGCAACCAAGGCATCCGCCTTTCCTTCCACCCTTAGATCCGAACTTCCCAATGAAGTGATCTTTAGGTAGGCCATTAGAAACTTCTGCTGCGGCCATTGTGATAATATTCTCTGCTTCGACTTCACCCTCGGTGAATTTGAAGAGGGATGAAGAATCCACTGATCCTTTTGTCCTTTCCCAACTGTCTTCGATGATTTCTCTTTCACTCTTGCTTGGGCATTGTCTTCACCTCAGCTTTGATACCATGTTAATTTTAGGTATGTTCTATGCTAGAGCAATTTATTTCAATTTTCACAGTTAGCTCAATATCTTTTCCAGATTAGCAATCACATCAACCTTAAAGTAAACTGCAGATAGAACATAAATATAAATCGCAAAAGACAAGCCAAGACAAGAGGACACAAGATGTGGCGCTAACCAGGGACAAACCCCAATGTGGGGAAACCATTGATCAATTCTTCTTATATGTTCTTCAATAGTTCAGCAGAGAGAGAGAGAGATAGTACATTTACAACATATGTCAACACTTTGACTTATCTATATAAGAGCATAGATCATCTCTAAGAAGATGATACATGAGATCAGTTGAAGACATGTTGCTTCAACTAATTCTCCAAGGTGACTCCTTCACTTATCATTATGCTGCATTTTGTCATCCTGTTGCACCTCACCGCGCTGCACCATGCTGCACCCATCATCACTATGCTGCATCTCATCACGCTTCATTAATCATGACTGTACCCATCACTGTACTGCATTATGTGCCATCGCTGCACCATGTTTCCATCCTGACCTGTGTGTTGGCTGCACCTTGCTTCCTTGTTGTCCCTTGCTTGCTTGTTGTCCCTAGCATGCTTGTTGTCCTTAGCATGCTTGTTGTTGCATGCTAGCTGTAACATTGCATGCTTGGTGTATTTGCTGCTAAGTAGCATACAACTGTCCCAATGTTAGTTTGTTGTCCCTTGCATGCTGCTCTCCTTCGGAGACAGATGCTCCGGCTGTTTCGGCAGTTCTTGCAGTTCCCGGTAGTTCTGGCTGTTCCTCGCAGTTTCGATTGTTCTCGGCAGTTCCGGCTTTTCTGACAATTCCGAATTTTCTGTTGGTTCCGGATTTTCCGGCATTTACGGCTTTTCCGACAGTTCCGACTTTTCCGGCTTTTCCGGTAGTTCCGGCTTTTCCTGCTTTTCTAAATTTTCTGGTAGTTCCAGCATTTACGGCTTTTCCGGCATTTCCGGCAGTTCCAGCTTTTCCGACAGTTCTGTCTTTTCCGGCAATTCCAGTAGTTCCGGCTTTTCCGGCTTTTTGAGCAATGTAGAGCTTATTCTCCCATGACTGCATTTAGATCTAGGGCAGCGTATACCCTAGGGCACTCCCTCTAGCTCTCATCTTCATCAAACCCAAAACAGGATGAAGTGAGATCACAAGAGTGAGTGTGTGTGTGACAAATGACTTCAAGTCCTCTTCTATTTATACTAAAACGTAGAGGTTGAATAGACATGACTGTTGGGCTTCTAAGCCTACATAAGTTGCTGGCCGACTTGACAATTTGTCCATAATCAAAATAAATTCATATCTTCATAAATACTTATCAGAATCAGATGATCTTTAGATCAATCCTACACCTCTCGATGAGAGGGATCCAAGAAAAATATCAGCTGCCATAAATAAGATGACCCACATGGAGTTTGGCCCTAGTTGCCAATTTTAACAACAAGCTCCTCTGGATTCATACTACCAATATAAGTAGATACTTCAAGCTTGGGCTTCGAAACAGATCCCAAAACTGGCTTCAATACCTTAACTTTTGTTGGTTCCTCAGCTACTTCTTCTTCTTCTTGAGATTCTTCTTCCTCGCATCTCCAGCTTCATAATCTCTTTGTTTACCTGTATCCATGACCTCCATTCTTTCTTCCAATCGTTGCATAACTCGCATCACCTCGGCATTTTCTACAGGCCTTTGTCCTCTTTGACCTCCTCTTCCAACTCTGTCAACTCTAGGAGCCATAATCAGCTATTTGTTCATGGAACAGATGCAAAATCTACTCTGATACCACAATGGTAGAGGCCAAGGATGTGAAGGATTCTTTATAAAACCACCGAGTTCAAAACTTTGATATATATGTGTCGCAGACCAAATATGGAGTTAAACCCCACCAAAGTCCCAACCTATGTGACGAAGGAGTATGTATATTATAATACATATAAACCAAAGAAAGGGAGGAATACCTTACAAACCACGGGATCCAAAACTTATAGCCACCGAAGCCAAGACCAATACAATATGCACCCCAGCCAATTAAGCTTTAGCACTTATACTTAGGAGGAGGGCCATACGACCGCAACCTCGTGACCAAGATTTCAGCCCCTAATGAATTAATACCAAGTCACACCGGAAGTATTGTTTCAATTCCCCCGCTGATATTTCCGGGGACCCCCACCTCTGCTTCCAAGGAACTAAACCTCTGGGACAGAGATTCTTCTTCATTTGTTGCCACTTTTCCAATTCTCGTCAAGTGTTGACCCTGGAACCCCGATGTTTTTAACTCAACACAAAAGGCCTGCCTTCGAAATCTTCGGTGAGACAGACTTCGGGATGGGAAATTTCCCGTTAAGTGTCACTTCTTCTTTTCCTATCCCAGCAATTAAAGCCCGTCACGACACTGAAATTTGTTATGATGGGACTTGATTTTGTTTCTGTCAATTAACAAACTTTTGCGTGTTTCAAAGAGAAACTAGTAATCTACGTATTGGCCTTCTTGCACTATGTTCTAAGAAAATTTCCGTTGCAGGCTTATTACAAGGATTATACAAAGGCTAAGACACATTCACAGAACCCCATGTGACACCACTCTAATCGCATTGATCATCAAAATAAACAAAGCAAACCAATCGAATCAATCCACATGGTTCACAAGGAATCGATACAATGAACTCTGCAAATTTTACATGCTTAAAATCCTTCTCGTCCTCTCTTTGTCTTTATTAATTTGAAAACATTAATATACATACGCAAGATCGTTCCAAATCCAAGGAAACAGGATCAGATGATCCAATTTGGCTCTATCAAAAACTAACTTAAACAAACATCTATTTTAAACAGATTACATGAAAATCAATAACAACAATAATTCTAATCTATCCTAACAATCCCACACGTTGAGGACCAAATCCTCTGGTAAAAAGGTTTTGACCTTCTCGGTCAATTGAGCTTTTACAGATAACCCTGCATCACCAATTAGGCACTCATCCTTCATACGAACTTCGCAAACATGGAACCTCTTTCTTGTAGCCTCTTAGCAAATTTGTGGCTTTCATCTAGATGTATTTCGTAGAAGCCAAATTCCATTCTGTATTCCAGCAAGGGCATAAGCACAATTCAGGTCTATCCTTTGTGATTTTGATGTCACGGTGCTTTGCACACTCTTCTATAATACATAGTGACTATAAACACCCAAAAGCAAAGCTCAAAACTTCCATGCCATACAAGACTCCTCCCCTTCAACAACCAACAAGGTTGGATTGTGGGTAATCAATAATGTCATGGAACCAAAACTTGCACAACTTGTTCAAGAATGAACAGGTGCTAAGGGTCAAATTATGATACAAGTATCAGGTATAGCCTATTGCAAGTTGCAAGTGCACAAAAGTACTTTTGGGCGATCAACAGAATTATGGGTGGCAGGTATATTCAAGAGATTTTAAGTCATATAATGCCTTGGAATATATATGATAAGTGTCAAACCATACGGGTTCGATAACTTTGATTCATGGATAACAAATTATAAAATATTATATATAGATGTTCGACAATTGTACATATATAAGCAAGCCACCCAAAAAAAAAGTTATCTGGTGAAACACGAGAAGTATTAATGTAATTATGCAGCATCTTTACACTTAATAGAAATATTGAAAGGGCTACCCATGGTACTCTTCATACCTTGATGTTTGCATTCCATCAAGTTGTGGTTTAGTGGTTGAGATAGAGTGCCCTCATGCAAACAGCTCAAGTTCAATTCCCTAACAGATGTAGAGCTCTTTGTATGTAAGTGAGGGAAGGTGTTCGACAGTTGACCTTCCAAAACTGGTTTCCTTCCATCACCAAAGAGACTTGACACATCCAACAAGACAAACTGGTTTAAGTGGACCTTAATAGAATACTTTATCTTTTATTATCCAAGTTGTGTTTGAATCACAAGTACAATTGATGACTTATGTTTGCTTATAAACACTGTGAACTTCTATGCTCTGGCTAATGGCATTTCGTTCCACAATAATACTCTCCTCGTCCCATCTGTTTAATAAAAACTGTAATTTAGTAGAAAACAACTAAAGGATCTGATTACAATACCGGTGGTGTGACCAATGACAACCAATTTAACTTCTAAATATACATGAAAGGCAATATGCGTTGCAATTTGAGAGTACAAGAAGACATTATGAAAAGCTTTCTTAACAGAAACAGGTCTTGCCTAACAGATTGGACAGCTGACCATTTACTAATTCAGAAAAAAATGAAAGCTGGAAAGCTTCTTGTACTCGTTCGTCAACCGCACGGTTGGAAATAGATGGAATCGTATCAGATAAGATTATCTCTACAACTAAAATAGAAAAGCGGGGGGGGGCGCGCAAGGGAAATATGGCAAACTAATCTGCCTAGGTGATTAAGAATTTAATCCTCATGTACCAGAGTGCACTCAGGATTGATATTGAATCCTGTGTTCCAAGGGCACATGAAGAGGACATCTAACTAATTGAATCTCCGTCGGGATCAAAGCCCCATGCACGGAAATCCCGTGTGCATTGTCTTTAAACCTATCCTGCAAGGGCACTTGATCACCCACACCAATTGAACAAGTGATGACTTTTTCTAAGTAACTAACTATTGAATCATGCCCATTGCATGAGGTTGTACAGTATACAGTAAACACTGCAGTTAACCTATTATGAATACTACCAATGCTTCGATCTACATGGAAGACCAAAAAGATCAGCAGAGCATGCAATTTCACTGTCGTGTGGCCTATATGCTCAGAGCCCATGACCCATTTGTCATCAGGCTGCCGAGACTTCAAATCCCATGCCAGTCAGTAAAAAGAGTTGAACCATCGGAGGGCATACTAGACCTAGAAGCTCATTATAGGAGGCTTTGAATCTTAATCTTGGTAAGGTGTGCAAAACCCGCTTTACCAACTAAACAAGAACTGGTTGCCTATTGTAACAGGATATTTATTATTTTAGGTGAAGAAATTATATTTAGGAGAGAACGAGAATGAATACCAACCAAAACAGCCCTGTGAGCCTTGATCTTGGAGCCATCCGAGAGTTGAAGACTGACATCGGTGTAGTCATCGAGCATGGCCTCTGTTGCCCACATCTTGAGGAACGCAATTCGTGATTTGAGCTCCTCAATTTCCTTTTTGAGTTCCTCCTCTGTCTCGCTCGCCTCCTCGTAGCATTCTCTGCAGGTCCCTGCAGAACTTGTAGTGTACTCGTCTTTGCATGAAATGCATGTCATGTTTCTCATAGCTTCTCCCCAATCTTCACCGTAATCTCTCGCCATGACTGTCAGTTTCGAGGGCGCAGAGAACTTCACATTCAACCTGCAATTTACTCAAAATACTTGGTATGGAATCTACCCACTGCACTTGGATGGCCGGAGTTCCGGGAAGGCAGCAACCCACTCGAGGTATCTGCGATGTTGAATTCAGATTCTATTTTTCTCTTTTAGGTATACACGCTGTGCCTAACTCCTCCAAAATTAATCGGTTAGCGGAGTTTCACGCGCCACACATTTGGTAAATTTAATTACAGCTTTTTCATGATTTGAATTTATCATCGGGAGAGCCACAGATGGGCCATCGGGATTTGACAACAAATCTTTCTGTTGTATATTCGAAGTGGAAAATTTTGACCATTTAAATTCCCTCGACCTTGTAACTGCAGGTAGCATTTTACCACGGATTGATAAATCCGATGAGATGTAGTTTTTGTTGGATCTCCAAGGCGCTGTAAATTTTTATTTTATTTTTTTAATCGTATTTAGAATTTTCTATGAATGGTTATTTATGAAATATCACAAGTGGAGGAGTTACCATTTAAGACTTGAACCCACAACAAATTGTATAAATTGGTTATTGAATAACAATACATTTTTCATAAATATTTTGAAATATTATGAAATATCACAAGTGGAGGAGTTACCATATATTTTTAAAACTTTGGGTTTGGACCCATTGAATTAGGGAAACAAATGGTATAAATTGATTATTGAATAGCTATATATTTTCCATTTTATGTTTTAAAGTCAGGGTTGTATTATTAGAAAAGGAGTAGTTTAATTATTTTGATATTTTTATTTCTGTGTTGAAATTTGGTGATATAATTTTTTGTTTGTTTGTGATTTTTTATTATTTACAATGTGTAAATGAATTTAGCACTATGAAAAATATTTGGAGCACTTGGATTGTGTAAATTATATATTTCAATTTTTTTATTTCAACAAATCTTAAATGAATTTTAAGTAAAATTGACTTGAAAATACCCTGGAAAAAGGACCAAAAAGTCTACGAGTTAGACTAAGCATTAGACAAGATTGTAAAGTTGTGTTGTTATATTTAAATAGGTAATTTTAAATTGATTGAAATGTGAATGAAATTTATTTAAAACATAAACTTATAAGTTTTATTATATACCATAGGAGCATTTCTATAAAATATATGTTTGTTGTCCTTGTGTCGGGTATTTGACGAGCATGCTAGCTAGCACGTCGTGATTCAAGCATGCAACTTACCACGTGATGGACAATCCAAGACACTTGTCGTACAAACTTAGAGGAAGAAGTAAATGGCAAGGACATGCATGAGCTCTAGAGGGGTTTGTATCCAATTATGAGTTGTTCGAATGAAAATCATGTTTGAAACTAATGTGATGAGCCCCTCACGAATGCAATTTGTCTAGGGATTTGGCTCCTGATGTCCTGCGATGGGCAACAAATATGAGTGACCTCTCCATTAGAAAACATGCATCGGTCTGGAAGCTATGTGTTTAGACATTTGATCATTATGGAAGACTAGGTATCAGTGTGTTGGTTATTTTGTTTGCAAGCATGGTTCCACATGCATCTCATCGTGGGAAGGCCCTTGTTTGTAGGACAAAGGCAAAGAGTGATGTTGATGTTGCTACCACTACCTTCAAAAAATTGACTTTGTTTGCCACCCAAGAATTCATTAAGACTATTAAGGAGGATGTCAACATGGAATGAACCTACAAAGACGATGAGATGGTTAATCAACTAGCAGAAGGGTATGCTCCTAACCTAGGCACTAGTTATACATGGGACATCAAATTTTATCATGTGGTTGAACTCTATTGGCATGCCAAGACATTCATAACACATGGCCCACTCGTAAACAAGTCTGATAGAGAGGATATTTGGTAATAATTGAAGGGTCTAAAGAGATATAATCACATGTTGATCTCCCTTTACTCCTAGTTAGTATGAAATAATGGTAGGGTCAACACAACAACACTTATGGAACCTCAAAGGACTTCAAATCATGACACACCATGCCAAGGATATTACTAATGGGAAAGCTCAATCTTAACTCTAAATTCTTCCAGTTATGGTTTCTACTTCTGAAATCCACTTTTGTAGTTTTAGTTACTTCCAAAAATATATTATATGCCCCTTATGTGTTGTTGGGTTTGGTTTTATTTTTACAGGGGCAATATAGTTTCGCTTTTGGATATAAATTGTTGCTTTGCAACTCTACAGTTATGCATAGTGCAGTTTCCTTATGGGCAGGTCAAGTTACTTTTTTGTCTTTATGGACTGTATTGTAGTAGGAAACTTTTAATTGGTTTTATGGTTTATATAGTTAATAAAAAATTTGAAATCCTAAGGGTTTAGCCTTTGCTTTCTTTGTTAAGTGTTAAAATTACAAGAAAATGATCCAAAAATGCATATATATTGTATAATTTTCGTTAAATAAAATAGTTGGTAAGTGGCGCACATATCTGGTGGATAACACATAAGATTTGTGATTGATATTCATCCCTCACACCAACATGCTTAATAGTGAACAAAGTGGGTGGGGGTGGGTTCGAAATGGAACTCATGACATGGCAACAGGGTATTGAGACTCCCCCACCCTCCCACCCCTGATCGTTTCAAAACCAACAGGGAACCCCCCTATAAATTGTCGTGTTGACAAATAGATAACATCGGCAAGCACCATGAGACATGAAGTGATCAAGTGAAGTGACAGGTGATTAAGTGGCCAACTTAGCTAAGTGTTGATAAGGATGATAGCCAAGTAGATAAGGTATAATATGTAGCTAAAGTGAATGACATGACACTTAAAGTGGCAAAAGACATGGCAATATGACATCAACATGGCGTATGTTGACATAACCCTCATAAGAATTGAAAGTGGATTCTTGTTGTTTTTTTAGTCGATTTTAGATTGCCACGTATCTAAAACTTGGAATTTGGGAATAAAAGGGTAAAAGATGGGCAAACAACCATAGTTTATTGTTAACAGGCAAACAAGAGACCACGAGAGCAAAAGCTAAAGACAATGTACAAAAGTTGTCATCAGACTAAGTTGACAAGACAAGTTTACCTATCATCATAAAAAATTATTCAGGGTGTTTCTTTATCAATTTCCATTTTTTTTCAAAAAGGAAATTAAGAACCCAAACATTAAGGTCTATGAACCCACTCATCCCTCAACTATCGAAAAACCACACTTAGTTGACCGTGACATTGACATTTTTGACATTATCCTTTCTTATTACAACCTATGTGACCTACATCAACAAACCTTTGCCTATTTCCATGACCTACACGAGTTCTTTCGTGTTCCGGAATCCCATTTATCCAAATTCATCATTCCTCAAACTTACTTTTTCCCTAAATTTGTGATGTAGTGTGCACGTATATATATCAAGGAACGACATCATCTTTTTCACAATAAGTTACGAATCAACCTTGAGATGTTAAGAATAATTGGACCCTTTGAAACCCAAGTATTACAAGAAGAAACCCTAAATTCTTCTTACCATGAGTTAACAACTGAAGAAAAAGAAACCTTGGTTTAGTCATATCTAGCCCTATATGTTATCCCACCTAAAAACCCACCACCTTAAAAACCAACACCTTCCTAGATATTATGAGACAGATCATTCCCATGATGTGTTCACTTTTGGGTTTTGACCACGACTAACAGTGAATGAATCAATTCTAGATTTCATGATTGCTTTTGTTCCACTAATAAAAATCCTTTAATAATATTTCATTATAGTCAATACCTAGCAGATGTCATAAATTTCCAGTTAACCTTGTTTAATGGAAGCATATTTTTTAGATTTTTGTCTTACCTTGTTCATTTATTGTTATATTTTCAAGTTTAATCTTTTTCATGTTTATATTTAAACCTAAAGGACGAATGAGGTAATCCTTCTTCAGTTATTTAGTGGACTCCTTTAATTAGATAAAAAAACACAAAATGTAAGGTTTTATGAGTTTGTCAACTACTTCATGTATATTCTTTATATTATATCCATAAAGAGTCAACTCCTAGAATTTTCCTTGAGATCAAGAAACTTCATCAACTAAGTCCATATACTAAAGTAGACGATTGGTACCTTTTCCAACACCATAGTAAAGTTAGAGTATATGGTTTTGAGTCTCAAATATGTCAGTTACCATCATTTCTCACCATGAGCATGTTTGCTCTAGAGTACAATAGGCAAAGATTGGATTCTAAATATCTTCATTTTGTAAACAACAGGAAACTTTTAAGTTGAAAAAAGATGTTGGACCATTTATCGTTAATGCTAGATCAACCTTGGAGGTGGTAGATAAAATGTTTAAGGAAAAGAAATTTTCATGGGGAGAACCACGTACCTATAATCTTTATTTAATTATTTATAATAAAATACTAAAGTGGGGTTTAACTCCATATGGTCACTTGAAGAAGCCAGAGATAAAGAAGCCAACAAATAAAGATAGTTGGGAAGTTGTACAAAAACATATTTTGGCATCAATTATAATAATTAACTTAACCTCCTATAATAGAATTACTCCATAAGAACAAGAGAAAACTAGTAAAAGGACTTATTAGGAAACTTCTTGAGCAATTTTATAAATGGATGAAGATGTTCAACAAATAATAAACAAGCATAGAACAAAAGAACATGAAGGGCATAAATAATTTTTCATACATAGTGCTGAAGAGGCATCATCAAGCAAGCATGTATTTTCCTTAGAATTTGTACCATTAATGCTTATATTAGTTCCTAGTGATGAAGAGAGTCAAGGAGCTATATCATTGGCAAAACCAAAAAAATAGGAAAAACAAAATCTCAATATCTGGAAATAAAGTATAAGAATGTCAAAATTAAGAATGATTTATATTCACAGTTATAGAAGTAATGGTTGTCTCGAACTAGATTGTTGTCAACTCTTGATTTTGGAAAGGGGCAAATAAACATGGCAATTTTGCAGCCCAAGAAATAGATTGTAAGGACAACATATGATTACAAAGTAGTGAAGTTCTCAATGAATTTGGAAAAACCAATTTGATGGATAAAATAGATCTTCATATACAAATAAGTGACATGGTGCATCCAAAGTTCAAACTATGACACGTAAAATTAATGACCAATTCAAATAATAAAAATTGATCGACCGAACAAAACATATGAGGATTGAAGAGTTAGAACAGTGATAGTACAATTTGGATCCAATACCAAAGATAGTAAATCAATCGAAACACTTGTGAAGTCATAGAATATTAATATCCTTGCATTAAATAAAAGACTAAAAAGTTCTAAATACAAAGCATGTTCAAACCCCTGAGTTATTAGCGTGCAGTAGGAGAAAGACCAATCAACGGTGTTGAATAAGATCAGACAAATGCATAAAAAAATTGAGAGTTATGAACAACGAATTGAAGTATTAAATAAAGAAAGGACAAAACATGTCTATCAATGTTCTTCATCTATACCCATAGCACCAATGGATCCTTCATAAGAGCTAGCAAAGGCTCTAGCTGACTTAAGTTTAAATGAGGTTGAGCTTGAAAACCTTGAGAGAATTATTATAATCAAGGATGATGTGTTGAACATTTTAAAAGAATAGATTTTAGAAAAGGGTGGCACTCTTGCAACATATTAAGAAATGAAAGCCAAACTTTGACAAGAACTTGAGCAAATGTAAAGTAAGTTGACTGGAAGATCACATCTGATTGGAGCCAAACATATTCCATGGGACCACACTATAGCAAAGATTACAAAGTTATGGAATTATTTATGATTAATTGGTGATAAATCTGCATTGGCATATTAGACTCAGCAAACAATTCAACAAACATTGGAAGACTTGGGAAATAATCCCTAGGTGATATGCAAGATTATAATTTTTCTCAATTCAAACTCTTGGGAGGAGTTGAGTGTGCCAAGGGATTTTGACAGAATTTCACTAATAATGGAAACCAATAAAGTATTGAGAAAGAAAAACTTGACACAATAGGCGCAAAACAAGTGCAACGTGATAGAAAGGAATGTAGAGCAATTTATGAATAGGTTTAATAATTTACTAGAGATGGGTTTACCCACATATTAGGGAAAGAAAGGAAAATTGATATCACAAGAAACTTACAAAGAGTTCCTACTCAAAGAAGAGAATAATGTGGATAAATTTTTAAATATGACTCTAGCTTTGGGAGGTCAACCAATTATTAATAAGTTAAGTAGTTATTTTTATCTTTTATGGCAGATTAATTAATTAATTAATTGTTTATAAGTACATCAAATTGGATATTGGATTTTGGAGGATGCTCACTTAGTTCGCCTTATGATGACTCAACAAACATTTTTTCAACAAAAGCACAAAAAAATTAGCAACCAACAATAGTACAATTAGCTCTTAGCCAATATCTATTTTTGTAATTATGGTCTAAAAAGTTTCTACTTGCAGATAAATATTGTTATGACCTGTATTGTATAAAAATAAGAAGAAACTTGGAACCAAGGGATTGGGAGATTTTGTTTTCACTGAAAATTGTAATTTGGATGATATTATTCTCTATTAATATGTAAGACCTGTCCTTTCCTTTTTCAGTAATTTGTTTAACGCTCTATAATTTTTCTTCTTGTTTATCAAAAGCTTTCCTCTATGTACTTGATTCTCTCAATATGAGTAAATTTTTAAAGTGATAGTCAACTACTACTTCCCTTGTCATACTTGTAGGCTTAATATTATGAAAGAATAAGTTTTATGAATGATACAATTTATATTTGAAACACCTTTCTTTTTCATTGGATTATTGAAGCAAACTTCATATACAAAGATAAAGTATGTTGTGTTGACTACTAAATTCATATTCTTAACATGTATTCCATCATAGAGAAGTTAGAGCATCAATGATCTAGGTTCGGGTGTGACGAAGGACCCTTCCAAGACCTTTTACTTTCGTGATGTGTTAAATTGCATTTTTAAAAGAACATAAATGAATACATGTGCATGCTATAAAGAGGAGGAACATGAAATTCATCAACACATAAAAACATAAGCCGTTGATAACGAAGTTCATCTAGGATGAATTACATCTCTGGGCCCCGATGTCAAGATGGTGTAGGCCGCTATATTAAGTGTTGTCAATAGTGATGATGTACACAAGAGATGATGTCGCGATCATACAAGGAAAATTCCCTCACGCAGGAGTGGCTCTAAGAGATGTTCCACTACAGGAACTCTCAATCAAAAGACTCCTATCAGTATGACACAAAACTCATGCATGATGAGCATCCCGCCAACATGGCATAAAAGGAATCTCAATGAAAACATGCATGATGACAACATGAGTATCCCATCAACATACAACAAATGGATATCAACACATAACATGACGAATCATGACAGCAAGTACATCACATAGAATATTTTGCATCACATCAAGCAAGGAATCATGAAAACATGTAAGAAACAGAATCCCGCATCAAACATCAAAAGGGATCTGTGCAGCACAATGCATGAAGAAGAAGTACATGGACACATCATATACCTCACAACCAAGGGCCATCTGAAGAAGAAGATTTCAAACTGTTGAAGTTGTTCTGACCATCAACCTCACGACATCGATCGCATGGAAATGACTGCTCACACATGAATGTGGACATCTACACTGGCACTTAGAAAAGTGGTTGGAAAATGAAATGAGATAATGACAAATCTGAATGCACCATTAGATTTGTGGCATCGAGTAGTGCAAAATCGACTGTCCAAAGTCTGAATTCTGAGAAGTTGAGAATCTGGGGCTCAAGGAATCTTTTAGATTCCTCAAAGGTTCTACTCCATGGGTGGACTGGAAATCTGCAACTCAAATAGCGAATCTGACCTCGCCATTGCGATCCCTACGGAAAATCGTGAAAAACAAGTATAAACTTGACTATATTTCGACATGGCAAAATTTTACCTCCTAGGGAAAATTTCAAGGCTCATGGTTCTGCTCCCTGTTTTTTTCAGTAATCATGGTTCCATGTGCATTCTAAAAAATGACTGAAAAATGTAGAAATCTAATGGAGAAACAAACATCGCCATTACGTTTGTAGTGACGAGAGGTGTTGAATCCATATAAAATTTGTCAAAATATGACAAAGTGGAAATTTGGCCCTCCTACAAAATTCATGGTTCCTACATTAAAAATTAATTGATTCACCTCAATTTGCATGCCCAGTGCTGGTTTCTCCATCTTCCTCGAACTGAATAAATTCTGGGTTTATATAAATCGTTGTGGGCAGATATTCCAAGAAAAATTGTTGGGTGCAATGGTGACTTAAGGTGTTGGTTGAGGAGGGGTCGGGCGGTCAAATCCCACCCCTCCTATTTTTCCACATTATGGATTTTTTAAAACCCAAAAAGTATATGAATGGGGGGTCGGGTCCACATTGGGTGGATCGCCCCCAAAATCCCGTGACATACATTATATTGGGCTCATTAACCTCCGATGGTCATTGTATTAATGGGAGTTCAGTTTTTTTTTTATGTCTCAGTTGGGCTGCCCGTGGTGTGGGCCGGCCACGTGGCTGGGTGGGTTCGATTCCCACCAGCCCATTCAAATATGGCGTGCGTAGGTTGGGGGAGTGGTGGGTTGGTGGCCCCCACCCCCCTTAATTTATATATTTTTTTGTTTTAAAATAACAAAAATGCACATTTTTGAAATTCATATATTTTAGCCATAGGAGTCAAATTAACGACCCCACAATTTCGCCTAGAATCTGGCCAAAGTTGGTTGGAATCCGGTGGCTGGGTTCGGTCCAAATTGTGGCCTCCTTAAGCTGCCCAATCATCAAAAAGTCAACCCAACTTTGACTGCTTCTAACTTTTGCATCCGAACTCGAATTGACGAACTGTTCACACCGTCGCGATCAGGAAGACGAGATCTACACTCTGGTCCTGGTTTGAGCATAATCCAAACACTTTGATTTTTGAGCTTCCCTGAGTCCTCCTTGTCCTGTGTGTGTCTTTGGAGCCACTTGGATCAATCCTCCCCACTGAGGAGCTTTTGGTCCTCCAAAAGCATGAAAAATAATTTGCAACTTTCTGTGTACCCTGTTTGCATCACAAGCGTCCTGAAAAGGCCTCGCTTCCATCTCCTTCACCTTTGTTCTTTGGAGCCTTAAGCGACGAGCCGACACTTGCTACCTCTGCAACCTGTAGTACATTGTTTTGCAAATTACATGCTTGACTTTCATGACCAACTAATGACCCAAATGTCCCACACTTGCCACGAGTTTATAATACATACTCGATGGTCAAGTTTACATTAAGATGGACGCAATACCCCAGCTATGACAACAAGGCCAACCTATCATGGTTGCTTCAACAAGTGGTGGAAAACACATCATCACTGCAACACATGATTTACATACATAAGGCCAAACACTATTGTTTTGACAAGTGATGGAAACATAACATCACTTTCAGAGTGTAAAATGTGACTCAAAGTAAGACTAGACATCATTGTTGTTGAACAAGTGATGGAAAACACGTCATCACTTTTGCATTTTAAAATGCAACAAATGATTTACAAAAGCATGACCATGAAACGACAACATGTCTAGAAACCATTTTTCACTTATCAATGTGAATGGGTCGCCTCCTTGTGGCGGTTTTTCTTGTCAAACAACTGCTTCACCTGGTTCATGCACCGACGCTTTGTCTTTAAGTTGCTGCTTTGGATGGAGCTTCCAACAAGTGGCTCTTTGATGGCCACTTCTATCGCAATGACTGCAATAGGTTTTCTTTCTCTAGATCTGTTTAACATGTTTCTTTTCCTGGTGTTGAGAGGCTCTTTCACGCCTCATCCTTTTGTGTGTTGCTATTCTTTTCCAACACTTAGAAAATGTATGGTTATATAATCCACAAAAGGTACATGTTTTACGCTCATCGTTAACAACATGATTGTAATCAAAATGAACATTCAAATGTCGAGAGTGGTTATACCTTCCCTTGTTGTCTCTAATGTCAGTATGGCGATGAGAGCTTGCCTCAGCTCTCTCCCTGCAATGGGCACTGTTGTGGGATGATGGGGATGTGTTCCCATCATTCTCTTTCCTCGATGATTTCATCGATGTCTTGAACGACTCTGACACCTTCGAGCACTCTCCTTTAGTGTATCTCGAGCCTGCAAATCGATGTTCGTGCACAACCTCCAAAGGTTGAGTTATGCCTTGGTTATTAACACCAAGTTCTTCTTTCTCCTCGTGCCTCATCCTTGTAAGGAGCCTCATGTTTGTCCCTGTAATTGGGATCTCCAAATCTCCCACATAAATCATACTATGTGAAGACGAAACTGAAAGGAAATCAACATCTTTTACCTCCTCTTTCGATTTGGAAAGAACTGATGAGGGTTTCTCATCATCCGTTGTTGGTGGTTCGCTAATTGTTGTGGCGCATTCCCCAACTTCCTTTCTGACATACCCAAGTCTTGTTCGACACGGTAATTCCTCTACTTTGATGGGGTGATAATGCCTTGGCCATTAACGCCCAAGCCTTTTCCTTCATACCCCATTTTCTTCAACAGTTTGGAGCCAATTCTCATGGTATGATTTTCAAAAATAGCAAAATCATCATTAGGAAACATACATGAATTCAGAGAATTACATTTTACCTCACATGGGTCATGCTGCAGCTTTTCCAAGGCCTCGTCATTTGCATGCAACTATTGTACCAGACTATGTTTCTCCTCTTTCTCTTCATGTAGATCCATCTTCAATTCAACACTCTGTTTGAAGATTCCAGTTGTTATGCTTCAATTCTTCCAGGGCCTCTTCCGTGGCTTGCAACTGAAACTGCAATCGCTCCTTTACCTCTATCTCTTTCTGTAGAGTTTCATACATGATTTCCACTCTTTTGGAAATGTTTAGCATGGTCTCGTACATCGCTTTTTCATCCTCTGTCGTTGCACGTTCCATTGTTCACACTGCAATTCACATCAACGCAAAGACCGCTCCGATACCACTTGATCCAAGTCTGGGTGTGACGAAGGACCCTTCCAAGACCTTTTACTTTCGTGACATGTTAAATTGTATTTTTAAAAGAACATAAATGAATACATGTGCATGATGTAAAGAGGAGGAACATGAAATTCATCAACACATGAAAACATAAGCCATTGATAACGGAGTTCGTCTAGGAGGGACTACGTCTTCGGGCCCCGATGTTAAGATGGTGTAAGTCGCTGCATTAAGTGTTGTTAATAGTGATAATGTACACAAGAGATGATGTAATCATACAAGGAAAATGCCCTCACGCAGGAGTGGTTCTAAGAGATGTTCCACTACAGGAACTCTCAGTCAAAAGACTCCTATCAGTATGACACAAAACTCATGCATGATGAGCATCCCGCGAACATGGCATAAAAGGGATATCAATGCAAACATGCATGACGACAACATGAGTATCCCATCAACATACAACAAAGGGATCTCAACACATGACCTGACAAATAATGAAAGCAAGTACATCACATAGAAGATTCCACATCACATCAAGCAAGGAATCATGAAAACATGTAAGAAACAGAATCCCGCATCAAACATCAAAAGGGATCTGTGTAGCACAATGCATGAAGAAGAAGTACATGGACACATCATATACCTCACAACCAAGGGCCATCTAAAGAAGAAGATGTCAAATTGTTGAAGCTGTTCGGACCATCGATCGCATGAAAATCACTACTCGCACATGAATGTGGATATCTGCACTGACAGTTAGAAAAGTCGCTGGAAAATGAAATGAGAGAATGAAAAATCTGAATGCACAATCAAATTTGTGGCATCGAGTAGTGCAAAATCGATTGTCCAAAATCTAAGTTCTGAGAAGTTGAGAATCTGGGGCTCAAGGAATCTTTTAGATTCCCCCTAGATTCCTCAAAGATTCTGCTCCATGGGTGGACTGGAAATCTGCAACCCAAATGGTAAATCTGACGTTGCCATTGCGACCCCTACTGAAAACCATGAAAAACAAGCATAAACTTGACTATATTCCGACATGGCAAAATTTTACCTCCTCGAGAAAATTTCAAGGCTCATGGTTCCGCTCCCTGTTTTTTTGCAGCGATCATGGTTCCACATGAATTCTGAAAAATGACCAAAAAATGCAGAACTTTGATGGAGAAATGGATAGCGCCATTGCGTTCGTAGCAACAAGAGGTGTTGAATCCATATAAAAGTTGTCAAAATCTGACAAAGTGGAAATTTGGCCCTCATGCAAAATTCATGGTTCCTACATTAAAAATTAATTAATTTGCCTCGATTTGCATGCTCGGTCCTAGTTTCTCCATCTGCCTCGAACTAAATAAATTATGGGTTTATATAAATTGTTATGGGTAGATATTCCAAGAAAAATCGTTAGGTGCAATGGTAACTTAAGGCGTTGGTTGAGGAGGGGTCGGGTGGTCAAACCTCACTGCTCTTATTTTTCCACATTATGGTTTTTAAAAAACCCAAAAAGTATATGAATGGGGGGGGGGGGTTGGGTTCGCATTGGGCGGCCCGCCCCCAAAATCCCGTGACATATGTTGTATTGGGCTCATTAACCTCTAGTGGTCATTGTATTAATGGGAGTTTAGTTTTTTTTTTTATGTTTCAGTTGGGCCGCCCGTGGTGCGGGGGGTGGGTTTGATTCCCACTGGCCCATTCAAATATGGCGTGCGTAGGTTGGGGGGGGGGGGGGGGGGGTGGGGTTGGTGGCCCCCACCCCCCTTAATTTATATATATATATATATATGTTTTAAAATAACAAAAATGCACATTTTTGAAATTTAGAAATTAACGACCCCACAATTTCGCCTGGAATCCGGTGGTCGGGTTCGGTCCAAATTGTGGCCTCCTTAAGCTGCCTAGTCATCAAAAAGTCAACCCAACTTTGACTGCTTCTAACCTTCGCATTTGAACTCGGATCGACGAACCGTTCGCACCACCGTGATCAGGAAGACAAGATCTACGCTCTGGTCCTAGTTCGAGCATAATCCAAACAATTTATTTTTGAGCTTCCCTGAGTCCTCCTTGTCATGTGCGTGTCTCTGGAGCCACATGGATCAATCAATTTAATCTTTAAAACTATTGTATTTGTTTTGTAATGTCCTTGATTACTTTAGCATAGAGTCATCATTCCCGCTTGCCTAAATATCTCCTTTGGGCTAGCAAGAGGGGAAAATTGTCAAGGATACTAAGGGAGCTTTCCCAACTCACCTTGATTTTATTATTATAAATAAAAGGGGCAAAATTATTGTTAATAAAAAGGGGCAAAAAGTCACTTGGAGGAAATAATTGACTTCATCAATAAAATACTAAAAATGAGAGTTCTAGAAGATTGGAGAAGATCTGACAACTCTTTTAAAAAGGGAAAGAATGACATTCCTAGATCATTCTATTTGGTGATTATACTCTTGTGATTGGATTTTGTGTTAGGCCCCTATACTACTAGTGTAACCCCTTATTGTTATTAGTAAAACCCACTTATTATATTGATGTACCCATGTAGTGCCCATATTGTTACTAATGTACCCCATAGAAGCCCACTATTGTTATTATTGTGCCCTTACATTATTATTGTTATGTCGGCTCTGATTATGTTAAGACCCCTTAGACTCCTATATATAGAAAGGAGGTCTAAGGGGTCATAACATAATCAGAGCCGACATAACAATAATAATGTAAGGGCACAATAATAACAATAGTGGGCTTCTATGGGGTACATTAGTAACAATATGGGCACTACATGGGTACATCAATATAATAAGTGGGTTTTACTAATAACAATAAGGGGTTACACTAGTAGTATAGGGGCCTAACATTTTGGCTCAAGGGAGTCAAGTTTGAGAGTTTCAGGGAAGACTCTCATACTAATTTCGGTGGACATCATTGCCACCCTAGTTCGTAATCAACCAATTTTGGTGGACTTTATTACCACCCTAGTTGGGTTTTGTGGGCAATCATTCAAATTCTCATTTGTGCTTATTTTGGGAGATCAAATTGCTAATATTTAGAGGTTGAGTTGATTTATAGGTGATTATTGAGGGCCAAATTATATTTGCATGAGGAGGGTCGAATTTATCACTAGTGGGAGACTAAATTCTTCTACATCCTTGGAGGCTGAATTGGTGCTTATCCAGTATCATTTCAGGGGTCTAAGATTATTATTTGTGGAGGTCGAAATCTATCTCCTTGGTAGGTCGAGTTTGCCTATTATGAGGGTCGAATTCAAGCTACCGTTGGAGGTTGAATTTCATCTACTATTAGAGGTAGAGATCTATTTCTAAGAGCAGGCCAAGGCCATTTATTTGGAATGCTACAAACCACCTTAGTTAGAAGGATAGGTTATATTTCCAATTTCAAAGATTAACCTTATTATCTAGAGGACCCAATTATTTCTCTTGAGAGGTAGAGTTTGAAGTTTACATTCATTATTTAGTGGTTAAGATATTCAACTTTGGGAGGGTCAATTACATTTTCCAGTGATTGGGCTATTCATTTGAAGAAGTCAATTTTTATTGAGGTCGAGTTCACCATTTAAGGGCCTAAATTGTGTAGAATTTTATTGTAGATTCAAACTGCTTATGTAATATGCTAAAACAATAGACTTGAATCTACTCTACTCATCAACGGAAACAATAAACAATCAGTGAAATCACGAAGCATAAAAGATAAAAAAATCAATCAAACATAACACAATAATTTTCAGGGGAAAGCCACAACTAAAAACCCCTGCTATCTGTATATTGCATTAACCATAAGTTATGAGAAGAAAATATAATGCTTGTTCAATTCGAAGAGTCTCTACACAAGTATAATCTATCTCTCTGCTTCACAAACCAGCTCAATCCAATACTTAGCCAATGTTGTTGCTTGCCAAGCTCCTACTTCTTTGCACTATTCCCTTGGGAATTAGTAAATATTTAATTGGGAAATTCATCACTCGTAATTGCGCAATCCATCCATGGGCCTTTCTCTTATCACATGCACCATCGGTTTAATTTAGATGATTTTACAATTGATAGTACACTATCCCTAAACTCTAATCTCAATTGGGTCTTCCTTTGAACTGACATGCATGAGTTACTTTTGAATGAATTATCAATTATCTGATTTATCACTGCATGTGAATTAAATCTAATTTAATTCATTGGACTACTCAGTAGTTCCTCCAATAGTTAGAACTACTTTAACTGAATTAAATAATTACAACTCACTAAGAACTCAACCCGGGCCCCTATAATTTAGGGATCACTCTACATGACTCTAGATAGACTTCCAACTCGAATTTATTGGGCCAACTAAGTCAACTTAACTTAGTTAACTCTACAAGTTGCTATAGAATAGAATTACAATTTAATTCCCAATTTAATTGAAGGACAAATTAAATTAGGATTTTTCTTGATGTTATTTTTAACATTTCTTGTTCCTATTTTCAACAAATTATATTGCATATCTGGAGGTTGAATCTATCAATTTTTGGAGTATTTCCTATCAAAGACTTGATCTTCCCCGGGAACAAATAGCTCCAGATTAGGAGGTTAAATCATCTTGATTTTATAGACTGATATCTCTTCATTTATTTCCAAAAGGGCAAGTAATTAACCAGGCCAAATTTCTTGTGCATTCCTTGGGGGTCGAGTGCCACCTACAGATAATATTTCCGTGTGGACCGAGTTTGTTTTCTCTCAGGCTTTACCTCAATCCAAACCTGGATCACTAGGCCCTAAACCGAGACTCCTCCCTCATGCTTTACCATGTATCCCGCCAAAACTGGTCAATGGATTCCTAGGCCTTTGAGAATGAAACTTGAGACCACCTCCACCCCAGATTCCAAAATCCATCCGACAAACCAAAGCTATAAAACCAAAATAAACATCCCAACGCC
Organism: Pinus tabuliformis; assembly: GCA_031772625.1. Taxonomy (NCBI): domain Eukaryota; kingdom Viridiplantae; phylum Streptophyta; class Pinopsida; order Pinales; family Pinaceae; genus Pinus; species Pinus tabuliformis. The sequence goes on from CM062807.1 coordinate 142,971,340, forward strand.
ATGGCATCCAGAAAAAGGCAAGGCTAGGCTGAAAACCACTGTCATAACCAGGCAAAACCATGCCACCGACAGCAAGAGAACCTTCTGCCAACATGAAAATCCATGCATATCCAACCCAACTAGGAAATCACACATCCAAAAGGTTACCTACAAGTATTCCTACTGAAGCTACTTGATCTTGCTTTCCTTTCCTTAATCCTTGCTTTTCTTTTCCTTGATCCTTGATTTTTCTTCCTTTCCCTTTTCTTGCTTTTCCTTCCTTGATCCAAGGTTAGAGTGCTCCAAGAAAACTCTAAGTGACCAAGAGAGTGAAAGAGATGGAGAGAATAATGAGAGGGCTCCAAACTTGAACTTGATAAAAAGTTAACACTGACAAGAGCCCGCCAACTGATCCTCAGAAGCCTTTTTATCAATGAGGCCTCTAATTTCTTCATTTTCCATTATTTTCCTTCAATTTCCTCCTCACATGCAACCTGTGACCTTTCACCTTAATTTTCTCCTAATTTCCTTTATTTTCATTAAAAAAATGTGCCAAAATACCTTTTTCCCTTTTAATGCCTTTGCTAATTTTCCTTCGCCAAAACACACATCCAATGATGCCCACTAGGATATCTTTGCCCAAAATTCAGCTTGGAATAAGTGTCCCTTACCGTAGTCTTATTTTTCCTTTATTAACTTTTATTACATGAAATTTTCACCAGGGCTGTTACAGAACCCTCCCCCTTTGGGAACACCATCCTCGGTGTTAAACCACACCAAGACCTCAGCAAGACCGTTGAAAAGCAAACATACTGCCCATGGAGCTTTATAACTTAGCTCGTTGCAGTATTTACAATGAATGACCTGCTCAAAAGCAAAACATCATGACAACATGACTATATAACAATCATACTGCATACTGGAGCTTTATAACACAACTCATTACGGTATTTACAATAACCACATATACACATATGCACATTTGCTAAACCAACAAATAAAAGGATATGATGCTTGTATCAATCAACAAGGGAGTCCAGAGGCTCACACCTCCACCCTCAAAGTAATACCAGGATTCACCTCCTTCCTAGGAAGTCCAGAATCCACTATCACAGTCAAAGTTGCATCCAATGTCTAGCGCTACAATCCTGCGCCACTTGTCCTCTCAATGAACAATTATCATCTCATTATTCTAAGGTGCACTCCCAATGTGCATCTAATTCCATCTGGCAATGCTAATGACCAAAACCAGTATATCTGCGACCTTTCATTCTCTGCTACACAATCCCTCTGGAAATCCAGTCACCCCCTTCCGTGCAGTCACTCACCTTCCAAGTTCCCCGACATCCCTTATCCCGGATGATCCATCCCTTGGCAAGGCTTCCTCGCATCGGAAGAAAAATCAACTAAGGCATATACCTTCCTCAAAACCATCCTACTGGTCATAGCATGCTCATCGAAATCAATGGACACTATTGGGTACTAGTGTCCCACAATGGCCCTACTACTGAAGTACTTTACCAGCGTACTGCTGCATGTTCCAATTTCTTTTGTTGTTGCTGCCAATTCTTGCAATCGATTTCAGCCACTCAACCGAGCATGTTCATGCATTCTTGTTCCAAGCACATAATTTCCATTAGATTCAAAATAAATTGAAATAACTTCAAATCATACCTCATTGGTAGCTCGTTAATAAGGTACACTTGCAATCTTGTTAACTTCCTGTCTTAACAAGTCAAACTAGCATCTTTGACCAAAACATCATGTATAAACATATCACATCTAGTTAGCTCAAAACACAACCATCATAGATCAACATCATAAATCACATGTAACCATCATAAACCAGAATCATAGATCACATATAATCATCATATACCATAGTCATAAATCATATGCATAATAAAACTGAAATAAAATGTTGATACTTATCCTTTCATCAATCCTTAGCTTCTACCTTTGTCTTTATTTCATATGCACTCCAGATCGGTTGCCACACCAGACAAACACCCAATGCCTTCTCCTCAACCATGTGCACATACACATAGTGTGCATCACACACATACAACTACACACATCATACAACACCATGCAATACATGCATCTACACCAGTACCATATGTACCACATGTACACAGTACCATTTATACACTGCAACCACCTGCACAATGTGTGCACAACATCACATGTACATGACACCACCTACACAACATGTACACAACGCCACATGTACACTGCACCACTGTACAATGTGTACATAATACCACATGTACACAGTACCACGTGCACGATAGGTATACGACACCACATGTACACAACATCACATGCATGACATGTACACAACACCACTTTCACACAGTGTCACTTGTACAACATGTACATAACACCATCAGCACAGAACACCACTTGTACAATAGTGCACACAACACCATATGTACATATCGTCACATGTACAACATGCATGCAACACCACATGTAAATAACACTACATAACCAACATGTACATACCATCATCTGTACATAATGCTGCATATTCAACATGCATAGAGCACCATATACACACAACAAGGCATATACATCATGTGAATAGTACAATATGTACATAGAACCACATATCCAACATCTGCATGGCACCATCTATACCTAGCACTGCATATGCAATATCTGCACAACAGTAGTACCACACATCCAAAACCGCATTGTCTTTACCAAGCAACCTTGCTTCCAGTGTCTTATCCATGCTTGTCCCAGCATGTCGCAAGCCACACTACTTTCATTTCGTTGTTGTATCCCTCGGTATAACATGTCTATAACATAGAAATAATATAATCACATAATATCAACTCATAACCATATGATAGTAGATATTGACCTTGTATATTTGTCATGACTACTCTTCTCAATTGATTCCTCGTAAGGCCATGAACCTCTTCATGTCCTTCACCTGTGTAAGCAATCATTCCTCCACAATGACGATTCCTGATGACGCTGTCAAATAGTGACATAGATACATACATATATAATGATTAGCATAAAGCAATCATCATTTTGTTAGACAACAACATACATACATACCTGTATACATATATAAACATCAACATAATCATAACATAATTACCAGTTAACATAAGGTCTAGGTTAAGAGAAATTCCTTTATTCATGCACAACATTGAGAACAATTGTTCCCAACATAGCCAAGGCATCTAACACCTTAGATCCATTTACTTTACCTTTTCTAGTTACCTTTCACATGTTTGTACTGCCACCATCTGTTAACCACTATGGACCAATCAGTCCAACTGACTGTCATAGTCTTACCTTCCGCTGTGCTTACTCATGCATAGAGCTTCATCTGAGTCTTACATTACCTGTTGGGTACCACAGAACTCTCCTCCAGCTCCATTAACTTTTTCTCTTCCCAAACCAATTCCCAAGACTCAAAACATAAAAGGCAATGCCAAGAAATAATCAAGAAGCCAAACCATGAAAACCAATAACAACAATACGACACCACAACCAAAGTGGCATGGACATGCACAAGACGCAACAAAAATGTAGTCAAGCACAAAAAACCACCAAAATGCCAAAAGCAATCAATGAACACCATGACTCAATCTCCATGGTTCCTAGGAAAGCTCAACCTGAGCCTTCTTCAAGATTTCATGGCAATTTCTCTTGCCATGCAACTCCCTGCATCATACTGCCATCACCACATAACTCTTAGTGCATAAATAAACATAACAATACACCAGTTACCTTATCTTGTTATGCCAATCATGTTGCTTGCAACTGAACACATCCACACCATCTCTTAAGGGACTCTAATTCCCTTGACATATCCACCTGTAAGTAGAGACTAGCTAATACACATGTCAAGTACATGTTCATGAATCTAGCACATATCCACATAATGTCAGACAATATTAAGGTGAAGAAGGCTTCCTGTATGCAAAGCACTCATTCATTTGGAATTAGGGTTTCCAAACCTAGCCAAAGCAATTCTTGTCCAATTCCTTTCGTTTACCTTTTTACTTGGTTGCAATCAAGGCTTACTATGTAATGTCACATCACCCAACTGTTTAAGTTTTAAAACACATCAAGTGTTACCTTGTCACGCTAGTACCGAGCATGTTTCCTGCAACTACTCACACATGTCAACCACATGTTCCAACTATCAAGACAATCATATCTATCACTTTGAAATCAACCTTTACAAATACCATAGTCAACTCATAGTCATTAGACATAATGCTGCAACTATCAACTACATTCAAGTATACATCAACTGTCTCAACACATATATGTTAGTACAATCATCTTAAAACAAAACCATTAGAACATATACTCATATTATGCAATTCATTAAAAATTCAACCAACTTTCAACATACCATGTTAAATAAATTAACTAGATGACATAATAAAACAATGAAGCACCAAATATACGACATAAGCAAACTCCTACCTCACTGTATCTCAGGGGAGGCTATCTTGTCTGTACAATCACGCTAGTTAGCACGATATAACTTCTCAACACATCAGCTTAAACATAAATAAGATCATGTATCCATAACAATCACTAACTAACGTGTTCACATCCTAACTCATACACAATTATCATTCACACATATGCCAATTCAATCTAGATTAGTACAACACCATATCACAAGTATGTCGGATCATACCTGAATATTGCAACCATAACCATCTGCATAGGCCAAGATAGGTTAACACAATACATACAACAATCAAGGTCTTCAATGCAATGAACATAACCATCATGCATGTGGCCAATCCAAATTACAACATCAAGATCTCAATGAGATAACCCTAATCATTAGGTCATCTAATGTAAAACAACAACAGTAATGTATACAACTGTAGGTTACCATCATTCTTGACTATCTGACAAATGTGCCTATGACTATGTTAATCAATTATCATCTATCATGTATGTAACCATAACATCAAAAGACATGTACATAAACCTAATGTATATAACTCTAATGCATATAATAGTCCTTGACTTACATACCTGTATGCCCATATACAATACCTGTATGACAATCTTCTCTTACCCCAAAGTCTAATGTTGCAACCTCATTATGATGATCTGCATCTCTTGCTCTATATCAACCAACACATTAGCATCATAACATACCAATATCACCCTGATGACCTAAATTGCATACCATGAGTTCACAATGAATGTTTGACCTACTATTCATGCATAACTATAACCAAGACCATACATGCATGACCATTGCATATAGAGATATAACACATGAGTACCAAACCATATTCACATCATTTTAGCTAGAGTCCAGTCATTAATGCATGGTCATATCAACTTCACAAACCATGACCTCATGCATGAAAACAACCATTACTCCATTGTACACATGGTCATATGCAACCATCAACATGCATAAGCAATGCATAATTAACTACATATACGCATGACCACATGTAGTCAAGCATAAGCGATCAATTCTTGTAACCAACCTACAAGACTGATACATGTAATCAAACATACCAAGAATGCAACCTAGAATACAAAGATGTAATCAAGCTCCATATAATCATGTAACCAGTCATATACTCATGACGGTACATTCCACAAAATCAACATCAAGATCCTCATGATAACCTTACTACAATCATGACTAATCATTATGCAATGCAACAAGCACATGGAATGTAAGTGGAAGAGATGCACATGCAACTGACATGCATGCACGACCAACACATTCACCCAAGGAGAGCGCAACCACACTCTGATACCAATTTGTAACACCCCCTCCCAGGTCTACCCAAAGTAACCATGACAACTAGGGTAAACATGAGACGAGATGCTACTATGATCATATTCGACTTCCTATGTGACCTTAAGAAAATAGAATCGACGAAACATCACACGCAGTCATCCAAAATCATCAACAGAACCCTCAAGAGACAAGTCAGCCACTCAGACAACCTGTACCTGGGTCCCACTGATGTTCTAGATCTCTCAGGCCATAGTCGCTCTCATGTTATGGGCAATGGAGCGACTAGCAACCTAAATTCGTTCTCACATGCCTGCCTGCCAGCAACTGTGGACCAAAATTGCCAGTTTTGTGTCAGTGACCCCAAGATTTAAGCCAATTTTCTAACCCAGAATCCCAACCACTGCCCAGAACTTGCTACAACCTTCATAATTCATTAAATACATGATAACAATGTTGATTAATCAAAAATGACCTCAAGAGTAGGCTTGAGCATCCCCAACTGGGATTGACATTCTATCAAACACTTGGAATCAATGTAACCTAGAGGTCTAAGATACAAGATAGAGCTTAAATGACTGAAATAAATTATGAAACATAACCTAAAGGATCACCTCCTTCTTCATTGAACTATTATATCATCAATTAGGTCTTACATCCATCCATTTAACAATTACATGTAAATACATGAAATAACCATGACATGAACTAGTCATTTAACCATGCTTATAACCAGCATAAAACCATATATATATCAAAGATATGAAAACCATTAAATCCACAAATAAACCAGTGCAAAAGTAAGAGAACTTAGCTTTTATTAATCATAGGCAAATCGACCAGGTTCGGGACTTCCATGTACCACCCGACCATAGACATGGCTAAACCAAATCTCTCTTTCAGCCAGTCACACCTGTGCCACATTCCAAGCATGAATGTGGGATCTCATAGAACAAATAATCCAAGAACAACCATGGAAATCTAGAGTTAAACCACCTACACCCTCACCAAACCGTGATCACACCAAAACCGGTGCTCTAATCACAACCGAACCGAACTTGGAATGCCATCTTGAATCCATCACTATCCTTGAGGAATTTTCCGTCTCCTTGTCTCTCAGGCTTTACCATAATCCAATCCCATATCACTAGGCCCTAAACCAAGACCAGTCTCTTAGGATTTACCGCAATCCAAACCTGGATCACTAAGCCCTAAACTGAGACTTCTCCCTCAATATTTACCATGTATCTCGCTAAAATCGGTTAAGGGATTCCTAGGCCTTTGGGAATGAAACTTGAGACCACCTATTCCTCGGATTCTGAAATCCATCTGGAAAACTGAAGCTCTAAAACCGAAATAAACATCCCAACACCATTGCATCTGGAAAAAGGCAAGGCAAGGTTGAAAATCATTGTCATAACCTGACAAAACCATGCCACCAACAATAAGAGAACCATACATCAACATGCAAAGCCATGCATGTCCAACCCATCTAGCAAATCACACATGCAAAAGGTTACCTACAAGTATTCATGCTGAAGTTGATTGATCATGCTTTCCTTTCCTTGATCCTTTCTTTTCCTGTCCTTGATCCTTGCTTTTCCTTCCTTTCCCTTTGCTTGCTTTTCCTTCCTTGATCCAAAGTTAGAGTGCTCCAAGAAAACTCTAAGTGATCAAGAGAGTGAGTGAGAGAGAGAGAATAATGAGAGAGCTCCAAACTTGAACTTGACAAAAGGTTAACATTGACAAGAGCCCGCCAACTGATCCTCAAAAGCCTTTTTATCAATGAGGCCTCTATTTTCTTAATTTTCCATTATTTTCATTCAATTTCCTCCTCACATGCAACATGTGACATTTCACTTTACTCTTCTCCTGATTTCCTTTATTTTCATAAATAAATGTCCCAAAATGCCTTTTTGCCTTTTAATGCCTTTTCCCTAGCCTTTGCCATTTTCATTAGCCAAAACACACATCTAGTGATGCCCACTAGGATATCTTTGCCAAAAATTCAACTTGGAATAAGTGTCCCTTACCCGTGGTCTTATTTTGCCTTTATTAACTTTTATTATGTGAACTTTTCACTAGGGCTGTTACAAGTAGAGTGTCAGATATTAGATAAAAGGATAGCATATCAGTCACGACAATATCTAGCAGGCATTATGGTTGTGTTACAAAGGCATTAAAAGGTTTTCAGATATATCCCCCCTTGCAAACCACTTGACATAGGGTTTGAGCACATAATTGAGATAGAGGAGGTGGTCCAGGCAATCATCACAACTTTGTATAAGAATCTTAAAGCATACAAAGACAGGATCGAGAGAGTTATCTAGGTGCTGCTTTCACTAGTACATATTCGACCTAGTTCGAACCCATTTGCCTCTTTAGTGGTTTTGGTGAAGAAGAAGGACGAGACCTTGCAGATGCGAATTGATTATAGAGCCCTAAACAAGAAAACCATAAAGAATATGTACCCAATCCCAAGGATCAATGAGGTAATGGATGAGCTAAAGGGGGATACATATTTCTCAAAGATAGATCTTTGCTTTGGGTACCATTAACTCTAGGTTAGAGAGCAGGACATTCCAAAGATTTCTTTCAGATGCCACTACGAACATTATGAGTTTTGGGTTATGCCATTTGGGATAACCAATGCACCGACTACCTTTCATTATTGTAGGAATCATGTTTTTAACAAGAAATTGCATAAATTTGTTTTGGTCATCTTTGATGAAATTTTAACATATAACATGACATGAGAAGAGAATTTGTACCGCTTGGATGAGGTGTTGAGGGTTCTGGAGGAGAAACAATTTTATGCAAGGCCATCCAAGTGTGAGTTCATATTGACATAAATGCTCTATTTAGGGCATGTGATTGGAGTAGGGGTGCAGGTACATGAGGAGAAGATTTGAGCCATCACAAAGTGGCCAACTACCATGAATGTGATGATGTTGAAGGGATTCTTGGGCATTTGCGCATACTATAGGCGATTCATTAAGGGATTCTCTAAACTGGTACCACCACTCAAAAATCTCACCAAGAAAGAAGAATTTGTGTGGACGAACGCAACACAAGGATCCTTTGAGTGGCTCAAGGAGTTGATGAGTTCATGCTCTATATCAGCATTTATGAATTTTATGCAGTAGTTTGTTCTAGAGTATGATGCCTCAAGAGAAGGCATTGGAGCAGTATTAATTCAAAATGGCCACCCCATTGCATATAACAATGGTAAACTTAGGGATTATGAGCATCATTACTCCATCTATGATAAGGAGATGCTAACTATTATGCATACTTTGGCCAAGTTTAAGCCCTACTTGGTGGGAAATAGATTGAAGGTCAAAACAAATCATAACAACCTCATATTTTTCCTAGACCATAAGGAGTTGAATGATAAGCAACAAAAGTGGGTTAGCAAGATACAAGCCTATGATTTCAAGATTGAGTATGTCAAGGGGAAGAATAATGTGGTCACAGATGTTTTATCTAGGAGGCCAACGACATTTTCCTTCATGAGTACATTGACAGATTGAAAATATCATCTTTCAGTAGAGTATTCGAAGAACTAGTTGCCTTGCGAGATCTTGGATAGCCAGATGAAGGATGATAGGTACAGGATCATCAACGACATCATCTACTATAAGGACATTATTTATTTGGTACCAAATTCACAACTGAAGAAGAGGATCATACAAGGGGCACATGATTCTCCATTAGTAGGACATTTGAGCTTCCTTAAGACATATAGAGTTGTTCGAGAGAGATTCTCATGGAAGGGTCTCAATGAAGATATTTTGAATTATGTTCAAGAGTGTAGCATATGCCAACAGAATAACGACGAGCATACACATCTTGTAGGACTACTACATCCACTACCTATTCCAGCGCAAAAGTGGGAGAGAATATCCATGGACTTTATCACAGGGTTTCCATTTATAGAGGGAAGGGATTGCATTTATGTTGTGGTGGATTGACTGACCAAGTATGCTCATTTGTTTGTGACTCCTTCCATGAGTTCAACTTCTTAGGTAACAAATATATTTTTCCAAAAGGTTTTCAAGTTACATGGTCTACCCAAGGCCATTGCCAAAATGTCCAATTTATGGGAGGATTTTGGCAGGAGTTATTCATATTGGTGGGTACAAAACTCACTCCTAGCATGAGCTATCATCCTTAGAAAAACAGGCTAGCGAAGATGGTGACCAAGTGGTTAGAAGAGTACCTAAGAAACTATGTAACAGGGCAGCAAAGGGCTTGGGTAAAATGGTTGCACTTGGGAGAATATTGCTACAACACCACATATCATATGTCAATTGGGATGCCATCATTCAAAGCATTATATGGATATGATCCTCTATCATTTGAAAACATGGTGTTTGGAGATAGTCAAGCCCCATTGGCCAAATATTGGATCACAGAGTTCCAATATATCCTGAAGGCTCTCAAGGATAATCTACACATGGCCCAAAATCAACAGAAATTGTATGTCGATCGTCACTACATTGAGAGGGATTTTGAGGTAGGAGACATGGTGTATCTACATTTGCAACCATATTGACAATCCACCCTTAAGAAGAAAGGTGTAGATAAGTTGAAGCTGTGATTTTATGGACCTTACAAGATCATCAGGAGAGTGGGAGAAGTGGCTTACTAGTTGGAGCTTCTGGAAGGGAAAAATATAAATAATGTCCTTCTTGTTTCTTGCTTGAAGAAAGCAATAGGGCAGCAGGTTGTTTCTTCATATGAATTTCCTTCCTTGGATGAGGAAGGGAATTCAATGTTGATATATAAGGATATATTGGAGGTGAGAGAGAGGAGGTTGAGGAGTAGGACTATTAGGGAGTATCTTGTGCGGTGGAAGGATCTACCTTAGGAGGATGTAAAGTGGGAAGGAGAGCAGATGTTGCAACATCCAGGGCTCAATTTGCTTAGGGACAAACAATTGTGGATGAGGAGGATTGTAATGTCCCCGATTACTCCAGAAAAGAGTCAATATTCTCGCTTACCTAAATGTCTCATTTAGGCTAGCAAGAAGGGAATTTTTTTGAGGAGACTAAAGTAGTTTTGCCCAAGTCACCTTGATTTTATTGTTATAAATAAAAGGGTCAAATTTTTTATTAATAAAAGGGGGAAACAAGTTACTTAGAGGAAATAAGTGACTTCATCGATGAAATATTAAAAAGGAGAGTTCTAGAAGATTGGAGAAGATCTAGAAAGTCTTTTAAAAAGGGAAAGAAGGACATTACAAGATCATTCTATTTGGTGATTATTCTCTTATGATTGGATTTTGGCTCAAGGGAGTCAAGTTTGAGGGTTTAGGTGAGACTCTCATACTAGTTTCGATGGAGATCATTTCCACCCTAGATAGTAATCAACCAATTTCAGTGGACTTTATTGCCACCCTATTTAGGTTTTGTGGGAAATCATTAAAATTCCCATTTGTTATTGGAGGAGATAAAATTGTTGATATTTGGAGGTCGATTTGTTTTTTAGGTAATTATTAAGGGCCAAAATATATTTTCAAAGGAGGGTCTAATTTATCACTAGTGGGAGACCGAACTATTCTTCATCCTTGGAGGCAGAATTGGTGCTCATTTGGTATCATTTCAAGGGTCTGAGATTATTATCAGCGAAGGTTGAAATCTATCTCCTTGGCAAACTAAGTTTGCCTATTTTGAGGGTTGATTCAAGCTACTTATGGAGGTTGAATTTCATCTACTGTTAGGGGCCAAGATTTAATTGTTAGAGTAGGCTGAGATGATTTATTTGGGAGGCTGCAAACCACCTTACTTAGCAAGTCAAGTTCCATTGCAAATTTCAGAGATCAAGCTTATTATCTAGAGGATCAAATTATTTCTCTTGGGAGGCTGAGTTCTGAAGTTTACATTCATTATTTAGTGGTTGAGACATTCATCTTTGGGAGGCCCGAATACATTTTCCAATGGTTCGGCTATTCATCCGAAGAAGCCAATTTTTACTAAGGTCGAGTTCACCATTTAAGGGCCTAAATTATATTGCATATCTAGAGGACGAATCTGTCAATTTATGGGCATGTTTCCTATTAGAGACCCGATCTTCTTGGGGGACAAATAGCTCAATATTAGGAGGCTGAATCATCTTGATTTTTTGGACTGAGATATCTCCATTTATTTATAGAAAGCTAAGTAATCAACCAAGCTTAATTTCTTGTGCACTCCTTGGAAGTCAAGTGCCACCAACAAATCAAATTTCCTCATGGACTGTGTTTGTCGTTGTGGATTTATATCCTTTTTGCTAAGGGATGAATCGAGTCATCTTATCACTAATTAGAACTATTTGTTGCTGGATTTGCACTCAGGTTCTTATATTGGTCATTGTATTGTAAATCTCCCTTTCAAGTTAATAAGGATCTATGGTTTTCCCTTCAGATATTGCTACTATAAGCATGCAACTACTTGATCTACAAAGTGTTTGACGAAATATTTTTTTGTCAAAAGTCCACAAAGATTTTTTTTTTAATATTTGTTGAGTTTTATATAATAGAAAATTCTAGCTTTAGTACGTTACATGTTTTCCTTACATTCTTCCTATCATCCATCTTATCTCATAATTATTTGTCACAACGGAACAATTGCTTAAACACTAGTGATTATTATCATATTGTTCTTAGGATCAAAGAGGAGGGGATATAGAAATATTCAGATCAATAAATTATTAATGTAAATTGGTGCCTTGACATAGTTCCCTTGCCATGAACATCTTAAGGAGCTATAAACTCCTTGCATAGAGAAGTCTTCTAGGCTCATTTCTTAACACTCATAAATTAGTCTAATTTCTTTTATGTAAATTAACACTATAATCTATCTAATTTTATATATTTTATTTTTAAATATAGATTATCTTATAGCTACACATTCATGTGTGTGTAGCTACAAGATAATCTCCTCACAAAGTTATCTCTACAATGTGATATTTATTCTCACCCATAAAGAATTCAAATGGGAAAATTAAGTGAAACAACATGGTTCACTAGAATTATAAATCTAAGCTTTCTTTGAAGTTGTATTTTTTGTGTAAAATTGAAAGAAAATATTTATTGGTTTCCTAAATAATAAAATATAAGAAAATAACAACTTTATCTTAGTTTTTTTAAGTTGTCTCCCCCCCCTATCTTTTTTTAAAGTAATTTAATTAAATAGCCCACAGGGGTAACTAAATTGGTGATCATCATGTTTTGAAGTATTATGTAAATTGTGAGATTCTAGATTCAAATCCCCCATGGATGTTTCCCCGCAAAAACATAAAAAATTAATTAAATTAAAAATATCAAAGTAGGATAAGTAAAAGGTTGAAATGGACTTTTACATAAAAAAATTTCTTTCCAAAAGAAGATCAAAGAAAGAAAAATAGATATCATATATAAAAATATAGGTTAATTCACCTAAATGAATTGATAAACCTTGATCGAATACTTAAGGACCTAGAAAAAATGAGTGTTAGGTACAGCTCCATCTTCTACAATATTGATAGTGTTGTCATCGAGCTCTTGTGCGGCCCTAGTGGCCATGGAATTCAAAGGTTAGGGGTGACTTCGCTATGTCATGTATATGGGCGTGGATGTAGGTGCTTATGGATTATTCTGGTGTGTTTCTGATAGCTTTTTTGCAACATGATGCCTATGGTCCACATACTCTGTGGGGGCTTGGGGCTGTGAAAATTTTCTTCTGCCATGTCTTCACCTATGATTTATTCTGTACCCAAAAATCAGAACAACTACTACTTATTTGTCTTGATGTTGCTCACTCAAAAATGGTGTGGTCATGGAGGGAGGGATCATCTGGTGTTGCGCTTTCTCTCTTTCTCTCTCTCTTTTTTTTAGCACTTTGCTTGGAATATATGGCAACCTTTGCCTTTGAAGGAGTTCATACATTGTATTGTCTCCCCCTTGCATTCTCCATACATTGTCTTAGATGAAGAAAAATCAGCGAACAATAAGGTTCCTTTTCAATCTCCTCAAGTTGTTTTGGAGTAGAGAAACTTTCAGATTTTTATAAAAAATTGTATGGGGAATCATGTCTTCTTTGGATATACAACATCGCCTTAGTCTTCTTATTAAAGCATATTGTTGAGGATAAATGGGGTTTTCCTACCATTTTTCAATGTCTATAATATGAAGGGAAGGTGCTCCAAGATTCCTTATAGATCTAGGACTATAACATCAAAAGGAACTCAATCTTAATTCTGAACTCAAGGTTGAGAGGAGGAGCTACAATAATTGGTGCTTCAGGACCCAGGTATTCAAACTGGTCATCTAGCTCTTTCAAAGATGCTGTGAAAGGGAGGTCTCCTGCCCAAGTAGAACAGATTCAAAGTAATCCTTGTCCCTATATTGTAGACCAAATGGAGCAATCACCAACCTTGGAAGTAAACCTTCATGAGGTAAATTCTCTCTTCAAATCTCTTCCATCCAAAGCGGTTATCTATAGGTTCAATGGTTTCTGGCTCAATCAAAAGCCTTACACCAGTGGGTTTTTCCTCTTGAACACCTAACTGTGACATTTATTTATTCCCCAAAGGATTCTTCATTATACAATTTGATACACAAAAATATTTGAATTTTTCTATAAATGGAGGGCCATGGTTTTGGGGTAAATATGGGCTCTTTATTACTCCATGGTTTCCATATTTCGATGCAACAAATATGATAGTCTCAACATTACAAGTCTAGGAGAGACTCCCAAACCTCCCTCTTCCTTTTTGGCACCATCAGGTCCTAGAGGGCATTAGAAATACTTTAGGCAAGTTCAAAAAGAGGGACATGGAAAGAACAGAATAGGGTATTTTTTACTTTTGCCAGAGTATTTGTGGAGATAGACCTTAGCAAACGCTTATGAGACCACATTATTTTGAAACACAATTTTTTTTAGTGATCACAAGTTCTAGACTACTAGAATATGACATTTAGATGTCGTCACTATTTTCAAACATGACACTTACAAAATGCATTCCCACTAGCTAACAAGAACCCAAAAAATAAAAAGACACATAAGTCAAAAGGATTGCAATTTATAGATCCACGACTATCTAAAGCAGAAGAAAAAAAACCAATGAAGAATTTGGCAAAATAAGATGGGGGCACTCAAGATAAGAATGACAATGCCACTCACTATCAGAGTGGGACAATTTTTATAGCTATTTGGGAGTCGGATCATTTGAAAAAATATGATGCAGAAAGAGGATGGCATGGTGGGCACAAAACATATCCACGTATCAAAAAGCTTAGATTCAGACAAAGAGCATCCTCCAAAGACTTTCAAGTGTGACATGGCTTTGGTTCTAGTGGATCCCAAAGGTGGCGAATGGAAATATGTCCAGAATAAGAAAGGAAAGAAGGGGAAGATAAGTGATTTCTACCTGATTTGATCTTCCCCATTGTACTATATTTGTTTTATTGTTTTATTGTTTTTTGCTCGGACCACTTCTAGGCCATTTCGACTACCCATTTTGAATGCTTTTAAGCATATGTATTGATATATTGTTTTTTTTGCCACTCAAGGATCTGGGAAAATTCTTGATGAATGCACACATCAAGTGTGTATATACAAAATGCATTTTATTTTGAATTATGAATGAAAGTATGATTTTCTTTTAGCGTGAAAAAAAGAATAGATAAACCTTTATTTTGATAGTGAACTAAGTGTGTAAAGAGAGGAGAGAGGGACAAATATATGGGTAAATGTAAATGTTATGCATATATACAAAATTTGTTTACACTTATATATGTAAAATATATTAAAATCAATGGAAATAAGAACCAATACATTAAGTAAATTATAAAGAATGTGAACAACTAATATTATATTGGGGGATATTCTAATGTCTTTAGAGGAAGGATATCTCTATTATCTCACTAGATGTTGAAATATTGTATAGGGAGAGAATTTGAAAGGAAGTTTAACCAAAGTTGAATGGATGCCTCAAGATGTGAGAATCTAAACCAGGAGAAGTGGAAAATAACAATGAATAACCAACAAAATAGTAAACATGTAACAAAACAAAGAGAAGCACCTCATCAAGGACTCGAGGAGGATGAAGAAGAGAAGATAAAACCAAGAGAAAAAGTCCAAGAGCATGTGCAAGTCATTCAAGAGCCAATCCAAGATTGAAGCATAGTAAAAATGTTAAGTAAATATTTATGTATAATAGAATTAGATGTTAGAGGCTAAAAATTGTGATCCATAAAACAAGTGAAGTTGGACTTTTAATTGATTGGGTCTAAATTTGGTGGCTGAGAGGAGAAAGCTATCTTCCTCGCCCAAATTTAAATCCCACTTGTGACATGTTTGTTCTTCATGAGTCAATTATTTGTTGGGGTTGGCAGGGTACCAACACTCTCATTCTCACCTATAGGCATCAAAGTGTATGCGATGTCATAAAATCCCAAAGGGGTTAGATTCGTTAGTGAGGAGAGATGATATTTCACCAGTGAGCAAGGTCCAATTCCCATGAGGGATTTTCTTGGAGCCATGGGGTCAACATGAGTTAATGGTTGAATGTGTGGTTACATCGAGAGAGAATATATTAAATGATATCAAACCTATGCATATATAGGTGGTTCAAATCCCCTCCACATGTCCTTCAATTTAAAATTCAATTAGGTTTAGCTCAAGTAATTGAGAGGATAAATTATTATTCTTCCCTCCTAGGTTCAAGTACCACTTATGACACAATCATTCTTCATGGGCCAATTGTTGATTATGACTCTTCATGTTCCATAATGAATATAACACTTTGCTTAGAGACAAGAGGATGGGGTGAGAAGTTACATGCAAAAAAAAACAGAAAGAGATAAGTTGGGATTTTCTTTTCCATTACTCTATAAGTAGCGCCCCTCGCAAGTTCCATGAATTAAAGAAAATGGCAAATGTATGGACAAAAAGGGCGCAATTATTTCATATATCTACAAAATTCAACATCAAAATCAATTTATAAACTAATAAAATGAAATAAGGAGGGTTATTATGAGACATTATCTTGCATGTATTAAATAATCTAAACCTCAAAGTGTAATAATTACATGGTTTACTTTGTATGGGGGAAGCAAGATGTCCTAAAAATTTAGGAAATTATTGCATGTTAATGGTTGATTATAGAAATGGCCATATTGGCATATTTCCATCGTTGTTAGAGCTAATATTGGGCTACTTCTAGTCTTGTCCCTACTGATAAGTAAAAACTTGACCACAACATGCTCCTAATTTCTAATTGCTAATTACAAACGTTGATATTTATTGTTCTCTCTACATAATTTCTAATCTTGATAATGATGTTATGTGGTGAATGTAATACGTAAATGTTGAAAATGGTTTAAATGCAATTATCCACAGAAGAGAACAATGTATCCCCAAGGAAAAATTAACAAAGAAAGTGTAAAAGTGACTGCATAACACTTTTAGAATAACAAATAACATTTCTTCTCCCATTTGTTTTTTAAAACCATGGTGAGCATTTCTTCTCCCATTAGTAATTGGAATTAAGAAATATATGTGGCAGGTTGAGTGGATTCACAATGACCTTCTTTCTCACCCTAATGAAATATATAAAGGCTCATTCCAAGCTCTACCTATTTATAGATGAAGCACCTAATCAAGGTCTTATTTAAAATTTTATGATAAACATTCTTAATATTTTTTAAACTATAATTTCTAACAAATTATTAATATCATTAACCAATTATAAAATAACATGAATGAAATTAAAAACATTATTTTACTTTAAAACATAAAAAAATATGTATTTTTAAATTCTTAAATGAAAATAATTAACTTTGTCATTGTAGGAAGATGCAGTCCCATTGAATGAACATAGAAAAATCATTCACAATCTTAAACAAGCTTGGGAAGAAGAGCCAATGTTCTAGAGGTCTAGATGAGATTAAGTGAAGGAGGAAATGAAGAAGGAACATAAACAAGTGCACAAACTCCAAGAATATATTCAAGAGTTACATAGGGAAAAGCAACAAATGTACTATCTTGTACACGAATTATTGAGTTGTAGGAAGCCTTCCTTTTCCTATCCGTTATTTTTCCATGAGAAATTCATTCCTTTCTGACTAGCAACAATTAAAGAAAATAGGTCATATGCAATGACTACTACCATGAATTTTAAAGAGTCCTTCAATAGAAGTAACTTCACAGGGCAACATTTGTTGTGTGAGTTGTACCTTCATGAACTTATCTAATATGGAGAAAAGAGTTTTAATATCTCACCCTATGTGGGGTACATCTAATTAGGAGCATTTACCTCAAATTTTCAAAACCAAATGAAGTGGAAATGGACTATGAGGTTGTAGCAACAAATCGATAAAACAAGTATTATGGATCCGAGGGGAACCTGGTCCTGTTGCAATAGTGGTTAGAACATATGGAACTTCCTTGAGTCTCTAGAGAGGATGTCTGCTATGCATGATGTCCGAAGAAGAATCCCAAACCTTTTTTCTAGAAACATTTAGTAGTTAAAACAAGGTGCTTTGAAAGGTATTATATTAAGGTGGGAAGCATATGGTAAGAGATTGAAAGATAAACTTTTGTTCTGTTATCTGAGTTTTGTACATGCCCTTTGAAGAATACCAATATATGCCAATTTTATCAGGTGTTGTGGGCATAAATGGCTTTGATTGAAGTTTCAATTTCCCATTACTTTGCTCCAAGTACCCAGGTATCAAGATTATTATCAATTAAAGTCTGAAAACACAAACATATGGTGGCTAGAGTTGATTCTCTTTGAGGGGTTTAGGGATATCTCCAAAGATCCTGAAGATCCTTATAATTTCATAGAGCTACACTCACAACATACATTAAAGGTCGACCGATGGCTTTGCATAGGGACATGTAGTTTCTTGAGTTGGGGGGAGATGTTGGGCTCAAGGATTGGCATCCTTTTCACCACCTTTTCCCTACCATTTTTTACCATTTTTTCTTCCATAATCATATCTTTTATCTAATTGTTTATATTTTTTACCAAGGTATGCCATTTTCTCATGTCACTCTAACTTATGCAGTTTTGATTGCATTTGCTGAGAGTAGTTATTTTAGGCATTTTTACTGAAAAATGATGAAGAAGAATGTTTATAGGTGGACCTAGTTGGCTAGGACATTGTTATTCCCTTATTCCATATGTTGTGACACCGTTTTTCTAGGATTACGTGACATTGTTACACCATGCCAATGACATATATCTAAGTTGTTATTCAAATGTTGACACTCTGTTATGTGCTAGTACAATTATTGGTGCTATCTTCGGGTGTTGAACCCTTGGAAGACTGGCCTCGCCGACCCCGACGACCTCCCACGAAGGAAGAAAAGAAAGATGAGGGAGCAGGAGATCCTTTCAAAATGTTGCTTGAAGAGGTCCTCGAGTGACAAAGGAACGAGATGATGGATAAATTTTCCCAAACCCTTTGACGAGTATCAATGGGTGATGCATCTTCATCTAGTAACCACTTCAGAGCCCTCACCCCCTTTAAGGTACAAGTTAACTTTGACATTCTTACATTTGAAGGCCAGATAGACACAAATGCCATAGATAGATGGTTAAATCTATCGAAAGGATATTTTTCAGTGTATAATATTTCCAATAAGGAAAAGATTATTTTTTCACTCCTCAAAGCTGCCACCCACATCAAACATTGGTGAGAAACTGTTAGGTCCCTATGATACCAGTGTATTCACTCATTGTTTTTGTCAGTGTAGCCCCCTTATTATTATTATTGTTGTGACCATGTAGTCTCCATATTGTTATTATTGCGCCGCATAGAAGCCCACTATTGTTATTGTTGTGACCTTACATTATTATTTTTATGTTGATTCTGATTATATTGTGACCCTTTAGACTCCTATATATAGAAAGGAGGTTTTTTCATTTGAATCATCCAATAATTGTTCATTTGTGTAATGTAAAGGGGGTTTCCCCCTCAAAGAGGCTAATTTTGAAGTCGTTGATCCATCTCTTCTTCTATTTTGTGAGTTGGTTGCATAACATTTGGTATCAAAGCTTTGGATTCTAGGGTTTCGCTGCTTCAAACATGTCATTTTGACATTTTTGCTATAAAAAAAATTATACGAAGCTTCAAAAGTTGGAATTGAAACCATGTGGATCTGAAAACTCGGTGAACCTCGTGTAATAATTTCAGATCTTGTCTCTCTATATTTTCGGAGATATGATCCGAGGAAGGGTTTTTTGCAGGCTCAAGAATTCCATCTGAAACAGGTGACCTTGGGAAAATAGTCATAACTTTCTCTCTGAGCATAGGAATTAAATTTCATAAGAAGTGGAAGAAATAGGATGGGCTGTAGTTTGTTGGGTATCATTTTCAGGGTCGAAGGTCGAAACAGTGACACATGGCACTCCGTACAAGTTTGCTCTACTGAACTAGTCTATAATCAGGTCATCATGAGAGATTGGGCATAACTCTTTCTTTAAGAATCCAATATCGATAAGACTTGTGGGTTTGGAAATAGGACTCAGAGGGCTATCACAAGACGAAATTTCAGACCTTGGAGTTTTAAAATTGCAGAGATACAATAGATTCAATATCGAGCTCCTACAGAGTGAAAAAAAGGTGTGTAGTTTTGAAAATTTGCATAAGTTTTGTTTGAAAAATCAGTTTGAAGTTATTCAAAGGGCATAATGAAGCATAAATATCATTATTTGATTCCAAAATGACTCAAAGAAAGAAAATCGAAACACCTGGTAAGATGATACCAAGTGCAACAAATTTCGCTCTCACAAAGAGTAACAAAAAATGAAATAAAAGCTAACATGGATGGTATAGAAGCAAAAATGAAAGGCAACATGGAAGATTTGAAGAATGGTTTAAAATCAGACATAGAAGGTTTGAAGGATGACATGATGGCATTACAAAGCTTCTAAATAAAGAACAACGGGGCATAATTGCACAATCATGTTCACTAGAGGTTCAATTAGTGGAAGATCACATCGAGCATCAACAAAAAGTTCTCCAACTCTTAAAGGATAACCTCACTTTGGCATAGAATAGAATGAAATAACAGGCAGATCAACATCGCAACGAAGGAAGTTTTGATGTAGGTGACTGGGTATTTTTACAGCTACAACCATACAAACAAATATCCCTCAAGCAAGCTAAGAAGGATAATAAAATATCACCAAAGTGTTATGGTCCTTACAAGCTGTTGCAAAAGATTGGTACTATGGCATACAAATTTGACCTTCTTGCATCTTCCCGAGTGCACCTAGTTTTCCATGTTTCATGCTTAAAGAAGGTTATAGGTGACAAGCTCCCAGTTCAAAAAATATTGTGAGAACTTGATGAGGAAGGAGAAATCATATTGGAAACTGAAACAGTCACGCAAACAATAATTCGATAGCTATGAAATCTCTCAATTTCAAAGTATTTCATCAAGTGGAAGGACTTACCGGCTGAAGATTCCACATGGGATGATGACAATTTTATAAAGAAGCATCCAAAACCACTCAAGCATTGAGGACAACACTTTTTTGAAGGAGGGGGACATGTTAGGTCCCTATAATACTAGTGTATTCCCTCATTGTTATTGTCAGTGTAGCCCCCTTATTATTATTGTTGTGCAGATGTAGTTCCCAGATTGTTATTATTGTGCCCCATAGAAGCCCACTATTGTTATTGTTATACCCTTACATTGTTATTGTTATGTTGGCTCTGATTATATTGTGACCCCTTAGACTCTTATTTATATAATGGAGGTTTTATCATTTGAATCATCTAAGAATTGTTCATCTGTGTAATGTAAAGGAGGTCTCCCCCTTAAAGAGGCTAATTTTGAAGTCGTTGATCTATCTCTTCTTTTATTTTGGGAGTTGGTTGCATAACAGAAACCTACTGTGAACAAGAGCCAAAAGAAACTCATCTCAGTTGAGGTCAAGAAGTGGTTGGGCCTAACAATGACACCACACCTGCAGTTAAACACCATTGGATGGATCCACTAAGACCGAGATCTCTATGTTAGCCAATAGTTCCTCCTATCCTACAACATCAAGCCCTTCACAGCTGAGGTACTATGTGATGTTGCTCCTTTTGAATTTTGTGATTAATTATTAGGCCAACCATACTTGTGGAAGAATCATGTTGTGTATGAGTCCAGGACTCACATTTATATAATTACTTTGGGCAATAAACTATACAGGATATTGAAGGTAGTTTCGTTTCCTTCCATTTCTTTGATCTTTGCCAAGTAATGCAGTAAGATCATCTCCCATAATACAAAATTTGGTTTCTTTCTGATTTACCCTCAAAGCAAGGGGAAGATCATGGCCACAACCATGGCCCCCGGGAAAAGTTCCTCCATGTAGGAGAAGCAAATTGATAAGGTTGTGGAAGAATATACAGGAATCTTCTCCACACCCATAGGGGTACCTTTTCATTGTCAGGTCAAACATTCAATTGATCTGACTGTTGGGGAACCTCTACCCAATGGGCTGATATACCACCACTCTCTTCTATAAAACGAAGAAATCAAGCAGAAAAATCCATGATTTTCTACACAAAGGGCACATTTGATCAAGTTCCTCAACTTGTGGGAGCCCAATTGTACTTGTGCAAAAGAAGGATGGGGCCTGGAGACTCTGCATTGATTATCGGCCACTAAATAAAATCATTGTTAGGAACATGTATATAATCACATAGATTGATAGACTTCTTGAGCAACTTAAGGGGGCAAGTACTTCAACAAGATTGATTAGAAGTCTAACTATCACTAGGTTCCAATAGAACCCATAGATGTATGGAAGATTGCCTTCAAATCCAAGGAGGGTCTTTTTGAATGGTTGGTCATGCATTTCTAGTTGATAAATGTCCTTACAACTTTTAATAAGTTGATGGATGACATCTTGTGACCCTTCACCAACTCATTTGTGGTTGTATATTTGGACGAAATTCTCATCTTCAACAAGAGTTGGGAAGAACACTTGCAACATATTTGATAGGTCCTTCAAACCATGAAACTACACCAACTATGTGCCAACTTGGAGAAATGACCCTTTGGAATGAACCAAGTTCAATATCTGGTTTGCATCATTCATGAGAAAGGTGTGCATGTGGATCTAGCTAAGATGTTATTCATTCAGGATTGGCCAACCTTGACCACTCTAACAAAGCTTCACAACTTTCTAGACCTTACCAATTTCTATCGAAGGTTTGTGTTGGGATTCTCTCATATCACTTGACCTTTGAGTCAAGTTACCAAGGGTGGAGCGAAAGCAAAGTTTTTCTAATCCAAGTCTCAACAGAAGGAGTTTTTTGAGCTGAAACACCACCTTTGCTCTGCACCAGTGCTCACATTCTCAGACATGCAGTAACCATTTGAAATTAAGACAAATGCCTTCAACTATGCTATTAGTGCAATTCTCACCCAGCAAGGGCATCTGTAGCCTCTCAAAGTGAGACACTATCCAATACAATTCATAAATACCCCACTTACGATAAATAGATGTATTCCATTGTAGAGGCTTACCAACAATGGAAATATTATATTCTAGAGAAGGAGACGATCATCCACATAGATCATCGACCTCTCTAGTTTATATAGACACAAGGGAAGTTGTGGAACGATTGCCATAAAAAATGGTCCACATGTTTGCAAAAAATTCATCTAAACAATAAGTACGAGCAGGGAAATACCAAAAATGTTACAAATTGTCTTAGCCGATCATCGGTTGTGGCATTGACCACTGTTCTCGACTCTTGTGGGCCTGAGACTTTTGGATGGCCCCAAATTCACAAAAATGATCTAGAATTGACAACCACATACCAAATGCTAAGGGATGGAAAGCAAGTTCCATACTTCCACCTCCAAGATGCCACCCAAGACACCTTTATGCTCCTTCAAGAAAGCACGACAAGATGATTTTGGAGACACACTACAGTCAGATCGCATGACACTTGGAAAATATATTAGATCCTGCATTTCCTATGCCATCGCCAAGCCAACCATTAAGAAGCAAGGCATGCGTACTCCTATGCTTACACCTAGATAACCCTGGGAATCCATCTCCATAGAATATATGTATGGCCTTCCTTCTACCAAGCATGGTAACGACTGTGTATTTGTAATTTTCGAAATTAGTTATAAGATGGCCATATTGGCTCCCTGCAAAAAGAATATCACAACAAAAGCCACTTCCAAACTCTTATTTGAAAGAGTGTGGGTGCATTTCAGGGTCCTGCGGACCATTATATCAGATCAGGCTAGTAGGTTCCTAAACGCATCGAGCCTATGGTCATTATTGGAAACCAAACTTACCAAGTCGACTACATTCCACCCCCAGCCTGGTGACCAGATAGAGGTTGTCACCATGATGATTCTGGATATACTACACATATACAACTCTAAGCATCTGCGGACATGGGACGAGAGTCTTCCCTACGTGCAACTCAACTATAATAGAGCTCTCCATATCTCGAATGTACATAACCCCTTTCAAGTGGGCCTTGATTTCAACCATTATGTTCCCTCGATGTTGCGCTAACTTTTACAACTACATAGGAAGAATTTGCCCATGTTCAGTCCGAAGCTGATAAAGCCACCAGGTTTATTGAGCGCATTCAACACATATGCTAGCAGGTTCACGACATCTTGGATAAAGCCAATTCCAAGTAAAAACAACGACATGATCGACATCAAATTCCGCATAAGTTTCAGGTGGGAAATAAAGTTTGGTTGGATTTGCAGAAAGAATGTCTTGCCAAAACTCATTGGAAGCTTTGACTACTCTAATACAGGCCTTACATAATCACCAAGGTTGTAGGAGACAATTATTTCGAGCTCAGTATTCCCCCATTCCTTGGCTTGCACCTCGTATTCAATGTGGACTGCATTCAACCATACTTTACACCATTGGTGGACACATTAGACATTGTTGAGTAGCTGACACCAACAAAGCTCAACCCAAACATCATTGAACATGCCACAACTAATCGAATCCTGGACACATATATCAAGGACACTCACAAACAGAGGCCCCAACTATATTGACTTATCAAAGTTGGCTAGCTCATGCACCAAGGCAAGTAGCTCACTAGGGACCAAGTTCAGCAATAATATCCCCATCTCATGGAAGCACTCAATGCAATGGGAACCATTACTTTCTTAGGGGGAAAGATTGATCTAGGTGGATATTGGTGGCCACCCTCCTATTCAACTTGGACCCCAAACACTCTTTCTTTTAATTTCTTTAATTGTAGCACAATTTACTATTTTTTTGGGTCCCGAACTTTTGGAGTTGTTTTGAGGCTCTAAACGACATTTTTTTGGAAAGCGGGCAAATCCATAGCTTGTGATAGGGTTTTGTTGTGGGAAGTTGTTTTCATTTGATATATCTTTTTAACGAGGTATCGTAAACGAAAAACTCATTTTTTTAGCGCAGCGCTGAGCCGACCCTGCACCGAGCATTGTCTCTCGGCCCTGCGGCTGCCTGAGGGTTTCCGAGCACAGCACTCTCGTTGGTCTGGCAGGCTAATCCGATCTGCAGGCTGATCCAAGCGAATATGCCCGGTGAGACCTGGAGGAGCTCGATCTGTCCGAGCTGAGTTTTCCTTAATGGAGTCCTCTTCTCCCTCTCCCGCCGAAGCAGAGGCCTTCTCAAATCTTCTGAAATCTCTGCCAAAAAAGAAAGCCCCAGAGGTTTCGAAATTCGTGAAACGCCTTGATGATATCCCGGAGATCTCACTCCCGCCCGAGAAACCGATCCAGGTTGCCCTTTCTTTGTCTGAACGTGCCTTGGTGGGACAGTTCACTGGTCTCTGGCCCTCGCCTAGATCCACTGAAAGCTGGGTCTCAAGGAACTGGGCGCCATTGATATCGGGCAAAGTCACTTCTTACTTTCTGGGGAAGGGTTTCTTCCTATTCGAATTTTCAGAAAAGGAAGATAAGGATCTGATCTTCCGAAATGGACCCTATTTCATGGGCCCCCAAGGGCTGTATCTCAATAAGTGGATGCCAGACTTTGACCCAACAGTCGACGTGCCCACTGCCGTGCCTGTATGGGTCAGATTGCCTAATCTGCCAATGCATTGTTGGAACTGGGAATCCCTCAAGCATATCGGAAATACCCTGGGTAAATTCATAGATCGAGCTAACAGCAAAGATCAATATGACTGCGCGAGAATTTGTGTTGAAGTTGATCTTGAGGTTGGGCTCCCTGAGGCAATAAAGATCAGAGTTGGCAGTTGGACGCATCTCCAGAAGCTGGATTATGAGCAGTTGCCGTTCAAATGCAGGAAGTGTCAGATCTATGGCCACTTCGCCAGAGGATGTCCAAAAAACGTAGAATCAGAGAAAGGCAAAGAGGACGGGTGGATGCAGGTCAAAAGGACAAAAAACAAAGCCCCAAGATCAGGAAATGCCAATGGGAAATCTCTTCAAATGGGATCTCAAAACCCACATAGGGAAGAGCAAGGAAACAGATTTATACAACTCAGTTCAACATCAGAGGAAGTCCACGAACTAGAGACACAAAAGAAGGAATCGGCTCAAAAAGATCCCCCTCAGGAACCAGAGAGAACAGATAGCAAAACAGACAGAATGGAGGACTCACCCTCAGAAGAGGCTGAGGAAGCTCAAACCTCAGAAGATTCAGAAGAAGAAGGTGAGATAGGAGAAACACAAACTTCGGCCAGAAGATCTTTAAGGGGTCGAAAATCAGCCCGTGAGAAAAGAGAGCAGGAGACATACAAAGACAAACTGCAAGGAAGCCAACCCACTATTGAGAAACTCCTGGTTAAGACTCCGAAGATGAATAGAAACCCGCCCCAGAGCTCTAAAGGAGCTCCCCACTCCAAAAATAAGTAATGAGAATCGTCTCCTGGAATTGTAGGGGTATGGGGAGCAAAATCAAGGGAGAAGCAGTAAAAAATTTGATAAGATCGGAATATCCTGACATACTCCTCATCCAGGAGACTAAAATGGAGGACAAGGCCTTCCTCCAAATAGGCAAAAATCTCTGGAAAAAAGTGAAGGGCAAGCTGTCTCAGCAAGAGGTGCCTCAGGAGGCCTGGGTACCCTTTGGAATCCAAGCAAGATCACAAAGGTGAAAGAGATCGCCAACACCCACTGGTTATTCTCTAAACTAAAGCACGTTGAAACAGATGAGATCCTTTGTCTCTTTAATGTGTACATCCCGGTCAGCGCAGGAGAAAAAAAGAATTGCTGGGATTCTATCAGAGAGCTGGCAGACTCTGAAGATCTAGCAAATATTATCATCGCTGGAGATCTTAACCTCACGCTATCTACAGCTGAAAAGCGTGGTGGAAGCACAGTAAGGGATCTAGCGAGAGAGTGGGTTGAAGACCTACTCCAGGATTGGGACATGATCGACATCAAACCCTCGTCGGGCAAATATACCTGGTCCAATAAAAGGCTTGGCCCAGGCCACATCGCTACAAGGTTAGATCGATTTCTTGTTCAAAGTTCTTTTTTACTTCTTGGTCTAGATACTAGAATGCATATTCTTCCATGCAGTGTCTCTGATCACAGGCCCATTAAGCTAGAACTCTCGACTCACTGGGATAAAGGCCCCACTCCTTTCAAATTCAATCCTCTCTGGATCAAGGAGCAATCCTTCTTGCAACTAGTAAAGGATATGTGGAAGCAACCTGTTAATGGCTCTCCGTTCTTTGTGTGGGAGGAAAAACTCAGGAAAGTGAAGGCAGCCCTTAAAGTTTGGGCAAAATCTCTCCCAAATCCTGCAGTGGAAAGAAAGAAGTTACAAGAGCAACTAGAGATCCACCAGCATAATTCAGAAAATGAGGAGATCACAAGAGAAATTCTCGAAAAAGAAGCAGACCTCCAGCAAAAACTGCTCAAAGCAAGCCTGGCCGAGGAAGAATATTGGAGGACCAAATCTCACAGACTCTGGCTCAAGGCAGGTGACAGAAACACATCCTTCTTCCATAAACAAGCCCAAGCTCGAAAAAACTCCAACAGCATCATAGAAATCAGGGAAGAGAACGCTATTCACAGAGACACTCAAAGCATAAAAAATGTGGCCTTTCAGCATTTTAAAAAGCTGTATAATGAAAAAGAGGGACAGGCTCAAATTCCATTGACTGTAAATGAGGTCCCCAAGCGGATATCTAACAGAAAGAATCAGTTCTTGGAAGCAGAAGTCACAAATAATGAAATTAAAACAGCTCTCTTCTCTATGGAGCCGGACAAGGCTCCAGGGCCTGATGGCTTTTCAACAAGATTCTTACAGCACTGTTGGCAGATTATAGAAAAAGATTTGTGCAGGATGGTCTGGAAGTCTCAAAATTGTCAGAAGATAGGGGGAAGCACTAACTCGGCTTTCTTGGCCCTCATCCCCAAGGAAAGAGGTGCAAACTCCTTCTCCAGATTCCGCCCTATCTCCCTTTGTAATATAGGCTATAAGCTGATAACAAAAGTGATAGCGAACAGGTTGAAAACAATACTCCCGGACATTATCCCTGAGAATCAGGGGGGTTTCATACAGGGAAGACAAATAGCAGACAATTACACACTGGTTCAAGAAGCAATCCACTCAAGTTTAGCCCGGAAGGAGCAAGGAATGGTTATCAAACTAGATCTTGAAAGTGCGTTTGATAGGGTCAGACACAGATTCTTGCTGGTGGTTCTTCATAAATTTGGATTCGGGCATAAGTTCATCAATTGGATCAAGGCTTACATTAGTGAGCCATGGATTGCCCCACTGGTGAACGGGAGAGTCACGGACTTCTTCAAAGCCTCAAGAGGGCTGAGGCAAAGGTGTCCCCTCTCCCCCTTGCTCTTTGTCCTCCAAGCATCAATGTTAAGCTTCCTTTTGAATAGAAAACAGACAGAGCAAGAAATAATGGGAATAAACATTGCAAGAGGAGTAAAAAGCATAAACCATGCGCTGTTTGCAGATGACACTCTGTTGCTGGGAGCTGCTTCAGTGGTCTTGGCAAACCGATTTAAAGAGGTAGTGGATGACTACTGTGCAGACTCAGGAAGCAAGCTTAACAAAGGCAAATGCCAAGTTTACTGTTGGAACACCTCTGCCAGATTGACTCAAGCAATTTCTATTTGTCTTGGCTTCACAACCTCCTCTACTTGGACTTCTTTCAAATACCTGGGGCTTCCTGTCTTCCAAAAGAAGATCCTCAGCAGAGAATGGATGCCACTGCTGGATAAATTCAAGCTCAAAATCCAGTCCTGGGGTTATAACTGGCTCAACCTAGCAGGCAAGACAGTTCTGATAAAGTCTGTATTGAATAGTCTGCCTATCTTTCAGGCAACAGTTATGATGGCGCCCATGGGTATAATGAGGAAGATGGATGAGTACATAAAAAAAAAATTCTGGAAAGGGGGCAAAGGTAACGAGAGAAAAATCCCATTACTAAACTGGAAAACGATCTCTCTACCCAAATTAGAAGGTGGCCTAAATTTTAAAAATTTCAGTATCCAAAACACAACGATGGGTGCCAAATTGGCTTGGAGAATCATCGCTCCAAATCCAGGTTGGGCACAACGGGTTTTGTGGAAAAAATATTTCGGAGGGCAAAGATTGCGCTGTTTGAGTAATCCAAAGGGAAGAGTAGGTACGTTGATCCACAAACTATGTCAAAATTCCGCAGCGTTGATCAGATAGTACGCCCACTGGATCCCAGGGAACGGACAGTGAATATTCATTTGGGACGATAACATTATGGGAAGTGATCCGTTGGCAGAAGATCATTCCTTAGCAGCTCTGAGAGAATGGATGAATACAGAAAATATCAAAACTCTGTGGGATCTGTCCCTTTGGGATAAGGACGATTGGTGGCGGTGGAAGCATCTGGAGGTGCCTGCGAATCTTGCTCAGGATTATGTTGTTCTCCTGTCCCATTTAAAAGGCAAAGCTCCGTTAAACAGAAGGATAGCTGACAGCAGAGGTTGGGGATCGATCCCAGGCAATTACACTGTGTCGAAGGGATATGCCCAGCTCACCCGAATCCCCAGCGCACCGCCTGATCCGAGACCATGGCAGGGGGTATGGTCTTCTGCTATGTTGCCCAAAGTGGATACGTTTTGTTGGCTTCTGTGTCATCATAGAATTCTGACAGAAGACAGGCTTAAAAAAATGGGGCATTCAGGGCCATCCCGTTGCTCTCTGTGTGAAAATCATGAGGAAAACGTAGCACACATGATGTTAACCTGTAACTTCGCTTCAGAATTGTGGAAGGAGGCTTTAGATGCATGGAACATGAAATTTGGTTCATTCAATCACTGCTCAGAGCTCTTTTCCAATTGGAAACAAACATATCCAGGTGGAGCTGCCCAGGACTCACAAATCAGAGATGCTTGGCTCGCCCTGCCCAAGCTAATTTGCTGGCATATCTGGTTAGAAAGAAACCAAAGGATATTCAAGAGTAAGAAGAGAGCTTCTAAGTTAATCTGGGTTAATATTAAAAGCCATCTTAAAGAATGTATGGGAGACCAGTTAAGCATAAAGGGTCTCACTGAACAAGATATAGCCTGGGGTGCCTCCATGGATCTTCACTTCTCAGATATTGAAAAGAACCCCCCTCCCTTAAAGTCCTGGCAAATTCGCTTAAATGATACAGAGTTTGCCGAATTCTGCAACAAAAAGGCGAGAAAAGCCCTCTTCTTTGACGATGCAGCTAAAGGAAATCCTGGCAGTTCTGGAGCTGGTGGGGTCATTAAAAGTGAAGAAGTTATAACGGAAGCTAGATATGCTTGGGGAGTAGGCGTCAACACCAGTATTCAAGCTGAAGCTCTAGCTCTCCTTCAGGGTCTCAAGGTGATTAAGAATTTGGGAATCAGAGAGGCAGTAGTGTTTGGAGATTCTCAGATCATTATAAACGCCATGGTGAACAAATCCTTTCCCTCTGATTTAAGACTTTCCATATTGCTGAGCAGAATCAACATCCTCACATCCTCCTTCCAGAAGTTGGAATTTCTTCACATAAAAAGGGAAAACAACAAAGAAGCAGATGTTGAAGCCAATATAGCAGTCCATCTCCCTCTCCGAAAATGTATAAGAGACGGAGAAGAAGGCTGGGATCCCATCCCGTAGCAGATCAATAAGAATGTATTACTGTGTATTGCTGAAGCAGTTTGTTTGTATTTTCAAATTAGGACAGATTGGAAATTCTGCAAGACGAACAACATGTAAAATCAGTAAAATCTTTAAGAGGACAACTATTTGGATTTTGGATGAGGCAAAAGCTGAGCCTCTCCCCCCATTTTGTAATTTGAATTGAGGCATTTCAGCCAAGAAGGAATATATCAGTCTAACAGTTTCTTTAAAAAAAAAAAAAACGAGGTATCGTAAACATCAAATAGAGATTGTATGCCAAAGTTACGACCTCGAGAAGTTTATGTACCAACTAACACCAACGGGGCCCATAAACTTTTTGACGCTTCCTAGGGTTAGTTTTTGGATGTCTAGGGTTTTCCCTTGTTTATAAATAATAAAAAGGCCTTCGAGCCTCATTCTAACACAATTCATAAGGCATGTAGACGTCACATCTCTTCTTAGAGATAAACTACCATCGCCCAATCTAGTTTGTTTCCATTCTACATGTAAACAATTTTCAGTATTTGTTATTACTTAATTGAAGTTTAGTTTTCATTGTAGCTTTACATTTTATTTAAATCTATATTTCATTTTGTTCCTGCATAAATTCAGATCATGAAACCTTTAAAAAGGCCTCCTCCACATGGGATTGATGGACTTGGAGTGTCCTTGGATATCTTATGGACATAACAATAGAGTTATCATAAAGTTTTTTCTTCTCATATAAAGGAATGCTCAATTTGTGCGTTTGTGGAGATATCCTTAAGAGGAACAAAACAGGAGAAAGAACTTGATGTCATATCAACATAGCAAGGTATTAGATATATAATTGTACTTCTATCAAGTTTCTTTTGATTGTAGAATATTCTTTATCCCTTCATTTACTTTTGTTAGTTTATTGTCACTTGACATCCTCTAATTTCAATAAATGAACCAAATTGACCTATAAAGGTTTCTAATTAGTTTTGCTTGTTAAATATCGGGTTTGTTATTATAGATGAGGAAAGGTGTTTTTTTCCTTTATTATATTCTCAATTCTTGGAGTTCAAACTCCTCTTCTCACTCTGCGACATCATGTTTGGATGATCCTTCAAGGAGCACAAGTGTATTTCTTTTTCTCTACTCTTCTCTCTTCAAACCCTAGTATGCTTTCATTATTACTTGGCTTGGTCTAGTAGAACTTCACATCTTGTTAAGTCTACCATAGGTGTAGTAATCTACTAGTGGTCATGATCAAGTTGTGCTCACAGTAGGAAAATCCCAACATATATTATCACTAAACTTTACCTTTGATGTATCAAGTAGTCCTAACCTTGAAGTGCATTTTAACATGGTATTGTTCATATAATGATACCAAAATGTTCCAAACTTTGGGAAAATATTGCATTTTCATTGATAGATTATATCAATGCTCAGATTGGATTCTTCCAAGCATTGTTAGCGCCCACTAGATTTTTTCCAACATTGCCCTTGTTGATAGGGTCAAACTTGACCACAACATGCTCCCAAGTTAATTTGGTCATTGATCACTTGTGAGGTGCCCAAAGCATAAATATTTTGGGAAAACTCTCGAATGTGGATATATTTTTCATCTAAAAAGCCCATAAGAACTAAGAATGCTTATAATAAGGCACCCTTCACATGGTATTGACATGTCTAGATTGATCTTGTATCTTTTGTGGACATGATAACATGCCCATGATAGTTTCTTATCCTCACATAAAGAAATGTTCAATTTGAACCTTTATATTCAATCACATTGGGTGGATTAAGAGGAACCATTGAAGGCTCTTGGACCAAAGAGAGCCTTAAGGAGAAAGAACCCTAAGGAGAAATGACTTGGAGCCATCTCACAATAGAAATGTATTAGATCCATCATTGTACTTGTTTCTTCTTGCAATAAAATTTTGTTTCTTTACCACCACTATTTACTTTGGTCAATTCATGTTGATGTACATGTGTTAATCTCATGAAACCATGCTTGATCTTAGACTCTTGTGATCCATATTGATAGAGATTGTCTTTCGGATTAATCACATAATTAAGTTATGGTTGACGTTTTGAACCATCTAATGTGGTTCATCCTCAGGACAAAGGTGAAAAAATCAATCTATCCAAAAGTTTAAATAGTAAAGATGTATCTAGTTCCATACTCATTCATAGGGAATTAGTAGTTATTAATTAGCCATTAGGATTTAGTTAGTGAATTAACCATTTTATTTATTTATATTACATTCATTTAATTTATTTCTTTATTCATTCATTCATTTATTTATATTATATTAAATTAATATGTCATTAAGAGCTATATGTTTATATATGGCTATTTATAATCAAGTTTAATATTCTTCAACCATTAGTTTTTAAAAATGATTAAACAATGAGATGAAAACATATATATATATATATATATATATATATATATATATATATATATATATATATATATATATATGGTAGGTAAGCACCCATGCGGGATTTGAATCGGTGACCTATTGCAAGGAGTGCCTTAACAATGCACCCATTCACCGTCAATCCAAAGCCCCGTAGGCGAAAATATTAATATATTGAAATATGAGAGAGAATCCTAATAGGAAAGTAAACAAGGATTTGAAAAAATAAGGTAAATAGATAAATAAAGTCAAATAAGAATAAAATAATTTGAAAATAAAAACAAATGAAATGAGCTAATTTATATATATGTATATATAATTTAAAAATTATAAAAGTAAATAAAAATGAAGAAGAGAGCGGGAATCCAACTCCTGCTTAATTTCCAACCATCATCCCTATTAATATTAATGGATTGATTCTCAATTTCAATGGCTTCTCGTAGCTTCCTATGATGGAAGTGATCAACCTTCACGATGACCCAATAATCCTCAATGCAGACATGGTGTTTGGATTTATTTTCATGTTCATCTAAAGTTGACGAACGAGAACGATTGTGTTTAATGTTTGTAGTGTGCTCTTGGATTCTTTGGTTAATGGAGCGACCACTTTCCCCAATGTAGGGAATCCCACAGGAACAAGAGATTGAGTAGACTCCTTTCAATGAAAGCAATCAAGCCTTATCTAGAAGGGTTTATTTTTAGTTTTATAAGTTAGATATAGGTTTTACTGTTGTAGAGTAAGACAAGTGTTTTTATTATGTTGTATGTAAGATTCTTGGAGGTCGACCTCTTCTTCTTGCTCCTCCATGTCATGTTTGGACTATCCTTCAAGGAGCACATGCTAAAGGTTTTTCTCTCTCATTCTCTCTTCAATTCCTAGTTACTTTCTTACTTGCTTACCTTAGCAGAGTAAAACTTTATTTCTTCTTACCTATTATTGGCATACAATTCTAATAGTGGGGATGAAATAGTACTTAATGTATAAAAATTCCCAGCAACAAGGAGAAAGAAAAACAAAACAAGAAATGGACAACCAAAATAACTAATCTAAAATACACATAGATAAAGGTAAATGATCTAAAAATGGAATGTACTTGAAAAGGGTGCAAGGTATCCATTTTCATTTATGTAAATGAATGCACAAATACTCCAAGTTTAAATATGCAAATATGTGAACTTCTTATTTCTAATACAGAGATAGACTGTAGGGGCATTTACTGGATATGTCACCTCTAAAGAGAGGATGAGATCCAGAAGCTACCTAGCCCTCTATAGACTCAACCTAAAGAAATAAGAAGTAAACACTCAGATTCATTTAAAAACAAGACCTTGCTTGAACTTGACATTATGCGGAATTTTAGCTTGAAAGAGGTGTATGTGTTTTCTTCTGTTTATGTGTTTTAACTTAATTTGTTTCAGCTGATATTAAACATATAAAATAGAAAATAAACATCACACATAACAACAAATTTAATAAGGAGTTCACGCCAATCTCGTGGGCTACGTCTCCTGTGAGCTCTAGTCAACTAGACTTGGCTCTTTAGGATTATGGCTTGAATTCTTTTACAAGTTCCACACTCAAATCCAAAAGGTTATTGACTAAACCTATGGGTTTAGAAAAACCATATACGTCCTTGTCATGGCTGTCCTCTTTGTGCAGGCAGATCTAGGCTCCCTTGGACTTGATTCCTTTAGTAGGTCCAGTAAGCTTCCCTGAGCTTCCTAATGGCACAAACTCCTTTAGAATGCTTCAAATGTCTCTGAAACCTCTGCTAATGTCTATAGCACATATCTGACATAAACAAATGACTGTTCATTTGCTCAAAATGAGCACTGCATCCCTGATCTAGGCCTTCTCCCATGGTTGGCTCTAGGTTGCCTGGAACTTCTCTTCAGCATCTCAGCCTTTAGAAGTCTCCAAATGCTTCTGAAAACACCTTCATTGGATTCAGAAAGTTCCTTATAGAAGAAATAGGATTTTTTTCACCTCAAACAAACGAACCTAGCCCAGCACAACTCAATCACTGAAATGGCCCTAGTGGCTCCTGGAACTTCCACGAAGAAAAATCACCTGCAAATGACCTCTGTTAGCCGTGAAACATGTGCCAATGGCTTCAGAAGGTTGAAGAGACCCAAAAAAAAAAAAAATTCATCCAAAAAAGACTTCCCTAGCCAAAGTTATGGCTCATTGAAGTCTTCTGCCAGTTTCCCCTAGAAAAACTCTAGTTAACTAACTGTAGAAATGCAGATAGTCCCACCAAATATGGCGGGACCACCCAACTTTGGCGCTCCGCCAATATTTTATGCCATGCTAACTGGCAGTTAACTCCAGTTTTAGCGCGCATATGACCAAACATTCGAAACGATGGTTTGTGGGTGGTCTGCATCGGAGTTTGAGCCCGAACCTTGTGGTCACGTTTATGGCGGAATATGGTTTAACAAACAGTTCCACTAACGCCAAAATTGGAGCCCTCCACCAAAATTTCTGCCATAATAACTGGCAGTTATCTGGTTGTTAAAACTGCATGTGACCGAAATTCTGGTTGGCGGGCTTAACTGGCACTCCAACTTTAGCTAACTGGGAGTCTTTTCAGGGCAAACTGGTAGTTTTGTAAATGAGCCATAACTTTGGCTAGGAAAGTCCTTTTTGGACGGTTTTTTTTTTATTTTTATTTTGAGTAATCAGATGAGGCTTAAGCAATTGGGATAGGTTAGAGAGAAATCAGAGGTCGTTTGCAAGTGTTTTTTCTCCGTGGAAGTTCTAGGAGCCACTAGGGTCCAATATTGTGGGAGATGTATAGGGTTGCAGGTACCCATTGGATGAGAACCAGTCGTTATTCCTAACTAATTTGAGTGTTATGAATCCATTTTTACAGTCCATTTTACCTGTTAAGGCTTGTATTCAATTGTACAATCATTTTGAGCTTTTACTCAAATCAAGGACATGCCCATTTGGGAGCCTTGGACCCAACAGATGAAGCCCAGGAGGGGTGAACTGCTTCATCAACTTCTTTTGCATCTATGGTTGAGTTATTTTGCAGAACAAATCTATTTTAGTGTGTTAAATAGAAAAAGGAAATAATTCTATTATACTTAAATGGGTCATAAAGAACTGAAATTTTCATTTGTTTTTAACTGCAAAACAAGTACATCATGTTAACATGTATATTTACTGAATTGAATACCTTGCTAAGTATTTCAAGTAGTTTCAAATTCAGATCAGTAAATAGGCATAAAGTAACCCAAAATGGAATCCCTAGCAACCAAAAGCAAAATTAGAGTCAAAATGAATGGAGGTGAAACTTAAAAGTGGTCCAAATAGTTAGAGAAGGTTCAAAATCGGGAACAAAGAGAGTAAGAGGAGCTTAATTTGACAAATTAAAGGAGTTCTACACATAAACCGAAATTTTATCAAGATAGGCTTTAAAATTGAGGTTAAGAACCTTCAAACCCTTTGTTTGGACCATGATTAGGTGCAATCAAAACGACTTTCAATACTTGTAATCAAGTATATAAGGGTTCTTTGTGTCATCATCACATAATTCATGTGTACAAGTTACCCAGTACAAATTATATACACTATAAAAACCATTTATTTTGATGACAATAAAAATGCAACAAAATTACAATTTTTTTAAAATTACATCTTTCAATTCCATAATAGGGGACACTAAAAAAATATGAAAATAAGTGAATATGCCACAAAGTAGTTTGCCCTTTCAAATATAAAAAACAACAAAGTAAAAAGGCACAAGGTTGGAATATGGAAATGACAAAGTAAAAGGGCACAAGGTTGGAATATGGAAATGACAAAGTAAAAATGCACTAGGTTGGAATATGGAACTTGAGAAAGTAAAAAGGAGAAAGTACAATAACATAAACAATTTATAATATTAGTCACATTAATAAATACTTGTACTCATAAACATTAAAATAAAAATATGTGGTAATTGAGTCAAAATCAAAACATCACTTAGAATCACAATAACTTTTTTTTAATAGTATTTGTTATTGAAAAAAATCGTAAAAACCATCACATAATACTTTTAGAATAACCAATAGCATTTCTTTTCCCATTTTCATTTTTTTAACCATGGTGAGAATTTCTTCTCCCATTATTAATTGGGATTGAGAAATATATGTGGCAAGTTGAGCGAGTCGCCAATGATCTTCTTTCTTACCTTACTGAAATATAGGGCCTATTCCAAGTTTTCCTTATTTATAGATGAAGCACCTATATCAAGGTCCTATTTATAATTTTATGTTAAATAATTTTTATTATTTTTTAAACTAAAATTTGAATCAAAATATTAATATCATTGGCCAATTAAAAAATAAAATGAATGGAGTTAATAAATTATTTATATATATATATTTTGGGAAAACAAAATTATAAGAATTTATTATTATTATGAGGGTGTGCTCCTAATCTAGGCATTATTTGTACATGGGACACCAAATTTTATCATTTGGTTGAAGGCTCTAGAGATATAATCACATGTTGATCTCCCTCTACCCTTGGATAATGTGGAATAATTGTAAGGTCATCACAATAACATTGAAGGGAACCTCAAAGGACTTCCTATCATGATACGCCATGCCAAGGATGTTACTCACAGGCAAGCTCAATCTTAGCTCTAGATTCTTCCAACTATGGTTTCTACTTATGAAATCCCATTTTATAGTTTTAGTTACTTCCAAAAATATATTCTACACTCTCTATGTATTATTAGATTTGGTTTTCTTTCTAGGGGACCAATATAGTTTCATTTTTGGATATAAATTATTTCTTTGGAACTTTACAGTGAGGTATAGTGTAGTTCCTTATGTGTAGGTCAAGTTACTTTTTTTGTCTTTATGGACTATGTTGTTGTAGGGAACTTCTAATTAGTTTTATGGTGTATATAGTTAATAAAATTATTGAAAGCCTAAGGGTTCACCCTTTGCTTTCTTTGTTAAGTGTTAAAATTCCAAAAAACTTATCCAAAAATACATATGTATTATATAGTTTTGGTTAAATAAAAGATTTGGCAAGTGGCATACATATATGGTGGATAACACATAAGATCCATGGTTGATTTTCACCCCCCAACCCAACATGCTTGATAGGTAACAAAGTGGGTGGGGGTTCGAAATCAAACTCATGACATAGCAATAGGGCATTGAGTCTCCCCCGCCTTCCCACCCTCGATAAATTCAGAACCATCAGGGAACCCCCCTAGAAATAGCCTTGCTAATAAACAAATGACATCAAAAAGCACCATGGGATACACAATGATCAGGTGAAGTTGGAAGTAATTAAGCGATCGACTCATCTAAGTGTTGATAAGGGTGATAACCAAGTCGATAAGGTACAATATGTAGCTAAAGCGAATGAACTGGCACTTGAAGTGGTAGGAGACATGGCAAGATTACATCAACATGACGTATGCTAACATGACCCTCATAAGGTTGGGAAAACATATTACAGTTGGTTTTTAGCCAATTATAGATTTCCACATATTTAAAACCAAGAATTTGGGGATAAAAGGGTAAAAATATGGTCTAGCTACCATAGTTTATGGTTGACAAGCAATTTATGTTCCTCTTATAGTCGAGTATTTTTTTGTCACTACCCATCATTTTGAAAAATATTGTAAACACCCAACAAGTTATTTAGTAAGTCAATTGAGTTTGGTTTGTGACAGACAATAACTCCTCCCATGGTTCTGTGTAGATGTAGGCATTGTTACAATTATAATGGATGCGACATGTAATTCTTATTGGGGAGAAGACCATTATTTTTTCAAATATTGGCGAGGTTAGTGGTGGCAGGGTGTCATAATTGGCAGGTTGTATTGGGATAAATGGATGAATTGTGAGAGATTGGGTCAAAATAATAACATTAGAAAGGAAATAAATGATGGTATCAGGAGTGGTGAGGCACATTTCAAAAATTGATATGTGGCATACCAAGCCATTATGTACGCCATGGTATCGGTGTCATGGCACATAATGTATAGTGTTTGATGTAAACCCCCTCATGAATTTTTCTTTATTACAATTACTAGAAATTATTCTTCTATCTTATGCATATTATTTGTCTTCGAAAAATAATTATGACAAAAATGAATAAAATCACTACTGCAATTTTCACCAACAATAACAGGAATTGAGAAAAGTAGCACACACAAAAAATTTAGACACCATTATTTTTGGACAATTGTCCCTAGAAAAACCTAGTGTGGGGAAAACCAAGTTTGCAAATGAGGGTTTATATTATTAACAGATCTCCAGTAATTTAGTATTAAAACAACTACTTGCCTCTCACTGGCAAAGCTCTGACAAATATTTTTCTCCACTTCTACTTTCAAAATTGAACCAGGATAACAAAAGTATCCCTTTGTAAATCCACACATCCTCTCCCAGGCTATCTACACCTCCTCTATAATTTCACATTGGTAGATTGAAGAGTACGAAATCTCCACCCAAAATCTCACACTACCTCCGGGAAAATAAATGTGGTGTATAATCCTACCTCCAAAAATCTAATAAACCCACTCACTTTACCTCCATAAATATATCCAACAACTAGCAACTGAATTGAGCCTCTGGCTACTCGCAGTGGTTGAACTAGCTATGTGCATTACCCAATTTGACCTCCTCCCTGCAAAATCATTCAACCTCCTTTATCTTCTCAGGAGCATAATACTAGAATCTTGGTGAAGAAATTCTCTAGAATTTCACTCTTCAATTTCTCTATTGAAAGCCCGCTGCTAGTGTCCTTCGCACTATCATTGTGCCCTTGCTGTCACTACAATTTTGTGTCTCAAATGTGATCCCTAAGTACCCCATTAATTTTCTCTTATAATCTCTCTTTGATGAATCAACGACCACGATCTAAGTCCAACAATGGTTAAGATCATCTTGACCCCTCATCACATGGCTTTTCTAGAAGTCACTAGAGAAAAATCAATTTTGTCTCAATTAATATGATTTAATTAACTACTTTTCCTAAGTTAGACTTAGGAAAATAATTAAATTTGGCTAATTAATATAATTAAGACATTTCCCTTAATAACTTTACTTGGGTCTTGGATATAATTATCTTGATATGTTCCTTAGCCTCATAGACACCAATAGAGATTAGAACACCCGTTTGAGCTACAAACACTAAGACCCCTCAATTGAAGTGGAGGCCATCCTCGACCATTGTCATAGGTAGGTCATGTCACTCAAACTGTAGTGATGCAAGCAAATGAAAGAGATACGTACTTGTAAGATGCTTATCGTATAATGTGATCTTGCAATTGTTTGTGACTGTTATGATGTGACAACACTAAGTTGGAAAAATTACAATTTTGGCAAAGTTCATAGAATCATTGGTGGGTCCCTTTGGCAGAAAATGTTAGTTGTGTAGTTATAACAACAACAACATTTAGTAACAACGTATGGAAATGATAGTGCCCATAATAT
Organism: Pinus tabuliformis; assembly: GCA_031772625.1. Lineage (NCBI taxonomy): Eukaryota > Viridiplantae > Streptophyta > Pinopsida > Pinales > Pinaceae > Pinus > Pinus tabuliformis. The sequence continues at coordinate 143,012,002 of CM062807.1, forward strand.
CAATGTCAATGTATCAACAATCGATGTAACAACAACTGTAGCAACATCTAAAAATTTGCATGTGAGAGTTTTACTTGTTAGGAAAAAGGATATATGATGCAAAGGAAAGTGGTATAAACCACCAACAAGATGGTTTTCAGTTGATACCTTTCTAACCACACCCCAAAGGGGTTTTAACTATTAGATGTATTTTATTTTTTATTTTTATTATATATATATATATATATACACCAAAAGATCAAAAAAATAAACTAAGCGGTTGATAATGCAGGAATATGCTCCACTACCCTAACAATCTCAAGATCCGAATTTGAGACAATGTCAGAAAATGAATCCCTAGAAAGTGGTTTATGAAAAAATCGAAGATGGTGTCCATTGGCAAGCAAAGAGGTTTGTGATTAGTTGATGGTTGTGAACTTAACATTCCCATTGTCGAAGACTGTGTCTACTTCATAAGGACATAACCACCTGGTGTGAAGCTTCCCTTTTAAGTCCTTAAACCTAGAGTCATATAGTAGTTCCTTGTCACCTTTCTGAAACACCTTCTTCTTGATAAATATGTCATGCCACTTGGCATGTTGTTGTTGCATGACAATGGTGCACTGTATGGTAGTCAAGTGCATTTCATTAAGCTGGTTCAAACAATGTATCTATGTTGTAGTTAAATCCAAATTCACTTCTAAAGCAGTCTTGAGTGTCTTGATCTCGAACTCATTAGGAAAAATATGACTCTTACCATACATAAGTTCATATGGATAAAATATTGTGGTGTTTTTCCATGTAGTGCTATAGACCCAGAGTTCCTTTGGGAGTCGCTCAGCCTAATCTCTACAGTGACTAGCCATGATCTTCGTAAGGATAGCCTCAATGACTTCATTGGTACTCACCGCCTGTCCATTAGCTTGTAGGTGGTAAGGTGAAGTGACCCTATGATGAATCTTGTAATTCTTGATGATATTCTTAATCTTTGGGAAGTAAACTATGACCCTCCATTTGTAAATATCTCTCTTCATACCCCATAATGAAAAAATATGTCCTCAAGCAGGAAGTTTGAAATAGCTTACTCGGTGGCTCTAATGAGTCCCTTGGCCTTGACCCACTTGGTTACACAATATTTACAAACTAGAATGTAGGACTTATGAGGATATGGGGGATTGATAGGCCCCACAAAATCAAGAGCCCATTTTTCAAAAGGGTTGATAACCAACTGAGTTTGTAATAACATCTCATCTGATTGGACAAGTTGGACCATCCTCTGGCAGCTGTCAAACCCTTGTACATTCTTGTTTGCATCTTAGATTATGGTGGGTCAAAAGTAGTCCATATGAAGCACTTTATGACCTATTATACTATCAACAAAGTGTCCAACACAAGGCTCATCATGACAAGCCTTTAAGATATCGTGGAATTCATCTTCCCTCGCACAATGTCGGATCTCAAGATCAAGCCTAGTATGAAAAAGATAACCATTCAACCAAGAATATCAAGCACTTTGTTGAATGATCTTTCACTTTTCTCTAAGACAGAGGTGGTATAGAAGCTTCCCTATAGTAAGATAGTTAGCAATGTCATGATACCATGGTGAATGAGTAGATAGCACAAAAATATGTTCATATGGAAAGGAATCCTCAACAAGTGAATTATCATTGTTGTTGGTAAGCCTAGAAAGGAAGTATGAAACACCATTATCCTTCTCGGGTTTATCTATAATCATAATATCAAATTATTGTATAACAAGTAACCACTTGGTAAATTAACCATTAGCAATAGATTTATTCATTAAGAATTGAATGGTAGAGTGGTTAGTATGTACAAAAACCTGATACCTTGTAATGTAGTGTCGAAACTTATGGATAATGTGTACAATATCAAGGAATTCCTTTTCAATTACTGTATAGTTCAATTAAGTGGGGGTTAAGATATTGCTAATGTAGTAGATGGCATAAGGCTTTCTTTCTTCCTGTTGTCCTAATATGACTCCAATAGCAATATTAGAGGCATTTGTAGAAATATGGAATGGAAAGGTCTAATCAGGTCCTTATAAGATAGGAATTTCAGATAGGCATCTTTTAAGACATATAAAATCATTTTAACACTTATCAGTTCATATAAATTATGCATCCTTTGAAAGCAACAAAAATAAGAGAGATGCAGTTTTATAGAAATTCTCAATAAAACACTTGTAATAACTTGCATGTCCTAGGAAAACGTGTACCTCCTTTTGTGTCTTTAGATGAGAAATTTTTATTATTACCTCAATTTTTGCTAGATTAACTTGTATCCTTTCAAAAGAAATGTAGTGTCCAAGTACAATTCCTTCATTCATTAACATATCACATTTTTTAATGCTTAAAACATGATGCAGTTTTATACACCGTTCTAGTATTTTCTTAATATTAGCTAGAGCTCTATCAAAAACATATCCATATGGTGTACGATCATCCATATAAATATCTACCTAGTCATTAAGAAATTCTAAGAAGATTCGCACTACAACTTGCTAGAAAGTAGCAGGTGTATTGCAGAGTCCAAAAGGGACGACTTGGTATGAAAACGCACCCTAGGGGAAAACAAAAGTGGTCGTGTATTTGTCCTCAAGCGAAATTTGGATTTGATTCCATCCACTAAATCCATCAAGGAACGAGAAATATTTCTTGCCTGATAGATTATTGAGGTATTGAGCAATAAAAGGTAATGGGAAGCAAACTTTTTACGTGGCTTTATTCAAATTTATATAGTCAACACAGACCCTCCACTTGCCATTCTTTTTGGGAATGATGAACAATGGAGAAACCCACTAGTGGCTAGAGAGTTGGATAAATGAAGTTGGCATTCAACAATTTTTGGAGTTCATCTTTGACAATGTCCTTCAAAGCTGGGTTCATTCATTTTTGCAACTGATGAATATGATGGAAATGATCCTTGATATAAATACGATGGTTGCAAAAATCACCATGGATTCCCTTCATATCCATGTAATCCCAAGAAAAATCCTCCTTTTGTTTTCATAGTGGTTGTATAAACCACTCTAATTCTGGGGGAGATTGATTCAGATTTATATCTAGGGTCTTTCCAGGCTCAATCTCAGTTGAAACACTCTTGGCGTTTGGGTAATTGGTACCTTTGTTGTAACAAGATTTCCACTAGGACTATCGTGATTAGGTTAATTCGTTATAGTATTCAAGAGTTGAAATGCTAGCTATGTAACAATACGAGAATCACTAACGAAATTATTGATCGTGTCATCCGAGATTTCATCCTTAAAGAAAATATCCTTACCAATTGTGAGAAGTGGCTGCACACAATCTTCTTTTGGCTTAAACTTAGCCCACAAGGGACTTTCATATTCAATGCTTGGTTTGAATGGGGGATAAAGGATGAGATTCTTCATGGTATTCCCATAAGATATCATCATAAACCTAGACGTGTCTGCCTGAAATTAGGGCATGTCCTCCTAGGTGATTCTTGGGAGGCAACACTGAAAGGTTAAACATGTATTCCTAAGGATCCACAAAAATGAAAAAATCCTCTAGGATTCCTTCTGGTCAAATTTTAGATCAGTCAACCAATTCTATCATAGTAGGGGTTGGTCTTGAAGTGGTGAATCCTAGCAACTCAAGGGTTTCTCTGGTCATCATGTTTATTGTAGCACACAGATCAACCAATGTATTTGGAATAGTCATTTTTCCGATATGGATAATTATTGTCAGATTCCCAAGATCATAATATTTTCTAGGTGGGGTCTTTCTCAACATTGATTCTGATAGTTTTCCCACCACATGAATGTTGGGATGATCTCGGGGTTTCCTACTAGGTATTTTAACAAAGAGCTTGCTTATTATTTTTGCATAGATCAGAACTTTTCTTATAGCTTGTAATAAGGGAATCTTGACATATAGGTTTTTCAACTCATTTAAGAAATCAAACTCAAGTTTTGGAGTAGTCTTGACTATAGCCAATCGGTCCAGATATGGTGGAATCAAAACTATTTCAATATTAATGACAACATTGACTACTATAGAAGGTTCATTAGATGTTCTTCAAGTATCAACAACATTAAATACTGTAGGAGTTTCGACATGTTGTTCTTTTAATGTCTCTTGAATCGAAGCTTCTTTCTGAGGTGAATTCTATTCATCATGTTCTGTAATGATAGGAGAAACTCCTGAATTTACTTCTTGCCTTCACCTCAAGTGGTGCCTTTGGAAATCAAGAAGGTGTTCCTGGTGAGTGTTCCGCTGTAGGTGTGTCAAAGTTCTTCTACTTCAGAGGGAAATAGTAAAGTGAGCCTCTAAGATAGAGGTAACAGTACCACCCAAGAAGAGACACACGTAAACAAGAGGGATCTGTCTAACATTGAGCAGAATAGTCCAAAAAAGATGCGATGATCATTACAACCAATCAATGAGAAAGTTCTATCTAGCATCCCGCGGAATATTCCACAGGGATAGGACAATAATAACAACCATTAAATCATATTCTCAATAAGATAAGTACTAAAATAACCAAAATAGTTCAATTGCTTTAACACAGATGAAAGCAAACATGAAATACAAACATCTGCAAAATAGTCTTACAAATATTCATAGTCCATGCATGAAGAACATGTCGTCCATGAAGGCTTTTGTTATTAAGTAAAATTTCCAAGACACATGTATACAATGAACATCACTAGCTCCAATAGTGGAACGTTGGAGCCACTCCTTGCTTCTCAAAAGAACTAGTTTGTCTCTCTAATGCCTTGTTGGAGGAGCCAAGGTGAAAAGGTCCTTTTCTCATACAATGAGGGTGTGTATATAACCAAGAGGTGATGATTCATCTTCCTCGTGACTCTTTGACTACCCTCATGACTATTTGACTTCCTATGACTTTTCGACCTTACATGACTTCCACTTTACAATACATTTCAAATAGGTAATTACAGGATCCACAATAATGATGTGGCATATGATGACTTGTGACAAGACCTGACATGACACTAATGACATGAATTGCATGATGATGTGACAGTGCCAAGATGTCCTTCTTGCTACTTCTTTCTTTGTGTCTTTTAGAAGAGATGGTATATGTTCTTCTTCTTCCTCCTCCTTGTGACTTCTTCCATGTGATCTTGATCTTGATCTTCTATTAGAGTTCGATGTTCATTCATATTCTCGCCTGATGATCATATTATCTCTTTAGCTCCATATGTGTCTTCCTTCTCCATATCCTTCTTCATCATCTTGCCATAACATGATAGAGTCCCTACATCTGCAATCCACTCATGACGAGACAACATTAGTCCGCTAAACCTAGTCTAAGATGGTGCATATTGATCCATTGATTGAGCCGAAACTGGGTGACAAGCTAGGAAATAGGCTCAATAATTGCGCAATTGCACAGCTTGAGAAGTGAGAGGTGAAGCTTGAGCCTTGAGATTGTGCAATTCACAGTTCAGGTAGGATTGAGGAATAAATCTGCACAATCTGGGAACTCAGTGTGACAGGCTGAGAGGATGGGCACTTTATCAGCCTATTGTGCAATTCTGGATGATAGATGGACCCAAGTGATTGTTCAATTGTATATCTCAGGGATTCAGTTGTTAAGATTGAGCCCTGAGACTGCACAGTGTGCAATTCTGATAGGACTAGGTAGACAAACTACACAGTTTCTAGACTCAATGAGCTCAGTTGTGGGGTTTTTCATTGATTGGGAGAACTGCGCAGTTTCTAGACTCACTGAGATCAGCTGTGGGGTTCTTCATTGATTGGGAGAACTGCACAGTTCTGGGAGGAAGAGGAGGCTGGGTCATTGCACAATTACGCAACTCAGAAGCTCAAAGGATGAGCTTGAGGTTAGAGATTATGCAGTGTGCAATTGAGGCTAGGCTAGGAAGATGAATTGCGTAATTCAAGGAGGCAAGGTTGGGATTGAGCACTAAAAATTCGCAGTGCAACAACCTTGGGAAGCAAGAACTACGCATTGCGTAGTGTCAAGGGAGAAGGATGCATCTTGAGTGTTGGAATTGTAGAATGCGTAGTTGAGGAAGGTTATATGAGGCTAGGTTGCTTGGGAATTTATGAAAATATGCTGTGTGTGGGACTAAAGAGACTGATGTAAACAATGATAGGACTTGACTGTGATTACACACTTGAAACACTTTGAAGACACAACAACATGGATCATTTGGAACATGTTAACAACATATTTCCCTCAGTGCAACAACTTTGCGACACTAAAGGTACACTTTGCGACGACCGTGACGACACTTGTGTGACAGTGCTTGAAACTTTGGGAATGAGTGCGAATGCTTTTTACATGGTTATATCAACTCATTCACACAAATATAACCCCTTGAAACCCCCAAAATAAGCATACATACATTGTACAACAACTAAAATATGAAAAGATGTTAATTTCTAAAGTGAAAACGACTCTTGTGATATGTGGACGACAATGAAAGTAACATATGCCAGGGAAAAGATAGCATATATTAGACCTCTGATATTGGTTTCCTCATTTATATTTTCCCCTTATACTTCTCTACTTGATTGGATCAACCTGAAAACACAGAAACATAAAAACCCGAGTGTAGGCATGAGGTTTCCAGAATAGACATGGGGGTCATGGTTCAACACAAGGATTTCTTAACGCAAGGATCATATTTTCTATCAGAACATCATCGAACAAAATATGTAACCCAAACAAGGAAGATTGACAAATATCTAGCCAAATGTTGTAGTGTTACAAAGTCCTTTTCTATTTTGCCACATTCCCTTTGAGCCAACTTAGCGTCTTCATGCACGGACTCACAAAACAAAAGGAAAGACAACACAACAGGGAAACAAAACCAGAAGACAAGACAAAAAATGGCTAAAGCAAAACCATGATGTGAAACCATATGACTTTTCGACCTTACATGACTTCCACTTTATAATACATTTCAAATAGGTAATTACAGGATCCACAATAATGATGTGGCATATGATGACTTGTGACAAGACATGACATGACACTGATGACATGAATTGCATGATGATGTGATAGTGCCAAGTTGTCCTTGTTGCTACTTCTTTCTTTGTGTCTTTTAGAAGAGATGGTATATGTTCTTCTTCTTCCTCCTCCTTATGACTTCTTCCATGTGATCTTGATCTTGATCTTCTGTTAGAGTTCGATGTTCATTCATATTCTCACCCGATGATCATATTATCTCTTCAGATCCATATGTGTCTTCTGGCATGTCTTCCTTCTCCATATCCTTCTTCATCATCTTGCAATAACATTATAGAGTACCTGCATGTGTAATCCACTCATGACGAGACGACATAAGTCTGCTAAACCCCTAGTCTAAGATAGTGCATATTGATCCACTGATTGAGCTGAAACTGGGTGACAAGCTAGGAAATAGGCTCAATAATTGCGCAATTAGGCAGCTTGAGAAGTGAGAGGTGAAGCTTGAGCCTTGAGATTGTGCAATGCACAGTTCAGGCAGGATTGAGGAATAAATCTGCACAATCTGGGAACTCAGTGTGACAGGCTGAGAGGATGGGCGCTTTATCAGCCTATTGTGCAATTCTGGACGACGGATGGACCCAGGTGATTGTTCAATTGTGTTTCTCAAGGATTCAGTGGTTAACATTGAGCCCTGAGACTACATAGTGCGCAATTCCGACAAGACTGGGTAGACACACTACGCAATTTCTAGACTCAGTGAGCTCAGCTGTGGTGTTTTTCATTGCTTGGGAGAACTGCGTAGTTCTAGGAGGAAGAGGAGGCTGGGCCATTGCACAATTACGCAACACAGAAGCTCAAGGGATGAGCTTGAGGTTAGAGATTATGCAGTGTGCAGTTGAGGCCAGGATAAGAAGATGATTTGCGTAATTCAAGGAGGCAAGGTCGGGATTGAGCACTAAAAATTCACAGTGCAACAACCTTGGGAAGCAAGAACTGCGCATTGCGCAGTGTCAAAGGAGAAGGATGCATCTTGAGGGTTGGAATTGTAGAGTGTGTAGTTGAGGAAGGTTAGATGAGACTAGGTTGCTTGGGAATTTATGAAAATATGCTGTGTGTGGGACCGAAGAGACTAATGTAAACAATGATATGACTTGACTGTGATCACACACTTGAAACACTTTGAAAACACAACAACATAGATCATTCGGAACACATTAACAACATATTTCCCTCAATTCAACAATTTTGCAAACTAAAGGTACACTTTACAACAACCGTAACGACACTTGTGCGAAAATGCTTGAAACTTTTGGAATGAGTGCGAATGATTTTCACATGGTTAGACCAACTCATTCACAGAAATATAACCCCTTGAAACCCCTAGAATAAGCATACATACATTGTACGACAACTAAAATATGAAGAGATGTCAATTTCTAAAGTGAAAATGACTCTTGTGATATGTGGATGTCAATGAAAGTAACATATGTCAGGGAAAAGATAGCATGAAAACAGCATTAATTAGAGTGACGGCTAGTGAAAGCGACAACCGAAAACATTAAAATGACACTCGCGAAAACAAAGGTGCCCGAAGGCGAAAATTTGCAAAACTCACCAAAATGGACGTGTGAACCTAACTAGAACGTGAGAAACTATCGTTGGCAGTGTGCACTAATTTTCGACATGGATTGGACATCGTGCATGTATTGTCTTGATGGAATGTGCTATGCTTGTCCAATATTGTGTAAAAGAATGTGCTCATGAAGTTGTTACAGAATGAGAATGTGTGAGGAAATGACTTTTACATTTCTGATCTAAGAAGGGAGATCAAAGCATCAACTGACTAAGAAGTGACTATGGAACGACCGATCACAAGATCCATAATAGGCTCCAAAATTCGAGTACACGCAAAATTTTGGAGGGTGTTTGTTGCAGTGACAACACTTTGTGACACACTGATAGAACTCTAGCTTCTTTTCCTTGGCCAATTCTTTCGTGCAGGGTCTAGTTCTTGACGAAGTATTGATTCATCATTGATATTATCATGGCTTCAAGGACACAAACATTGCTCCGCTACCAGCGAACCTAGAAAGTACCCCGATAGAGTTGCTTACTTCTCCTCTTTGCACAAGAAGCCTTTCTATTATTTTGTCTTTATTTATTTATTTAAATAGGACTGTGCATCAACACTTATTTATTTTATGGGAGGAAGAGGGATCCTTACTTTTTGGGAGCAGGAGAGGTTGTCCCTTCAAAGAAGCATATATAAGACCTCTGATATTGGTTTGCTCATTTATATTTTCCCCTTATACTTCTCTACTTGATTGGAACAACCTGAAAACACAGAAACATAAAAACCCGAGTGTAGCCATGAGGTTTCCATAATAGACATGGGGATCATGGTTCAACACAAGGCTTTCTTAACGCAAGGATCATATTTTCTATCGAAACATCATCGACCGAAAGATGTAACCCAAACAAGGAAGATTGACAAATATGTAGCCAAACGTTGTAGTGTTACAAAGTCCTTTTCTATTTTGCCACATTCCCTTTGAGCCAACTTAGCGTCTTCATGCACAGACTCACAAAACAAATGGAAAAACAACACAACAGGGAAGAAAAACCAGAAGACAAGACAAAAAATGGCTAAAGCAAAACCATGATGTGAAACCATATGACTTTTCAACCTTACATGTCTTCCACTTTATAATACATTTCCAATAGATAATTACAGGATCCACAATAATGATGTGGCATATGATGACTTGTGACAAGACATGACATGACACTGATGACATGAATTGCATGATGATGTGATAGTGCCAAGCTGTCCTTATTGCCACTTCTTTCTTTGTGCCTTTTAGAAGAGATGGTATATGTTCTTCTTCTTCCTCCTCCTTATGACTTCTTCCATGTGATCTTGATCTTGATCCTCTGTTAGAGTTCGATGTTCATTCATATTCTCTCCCGATGATCATATTATCTCTTCAGCTCCATATGTCTCTTCTAGCATGTCTTTCTTCTCCATATCCTTCTTCATCATCTTGCCATAACATGATAGAGTACTTGCATCTGCAATCCACTCATGACGAGACGACATTAGTCGCTAAACCCCTAGTCTAAGATGGTGCATATTGATCCACTGATTGAGCCGAAACTCGGTGAAAATCTAGGAAATAGGCTCAATTATTGCATAATTGCATAGCTCGAGAAGTGAGAGGTGAAGCTTGAGCCTTGAGATTGTGCAATGCACAATTCAAGCAGGATTGAAGAATAATTTGCACAATCTGGGAACTCATTGTGACAGACTGAGAGGATGGGCACTTTATTAGCCTATTGTGCAATTCTGGACGATAGATGGACCTAAGCTTGAGCCCTGAGACTACACAGTGCGCAATTCCGACATCACTGGGTAGAAAAATTGCGTAGTTTCTAAACTCAGTGAGCTCAGTTGTGGGGTTTTTCATTGCTTGGGAGAACTACGTAGTTCTGGGAGGAAGAGGAGGTTGGGCCATTACACAATTACGCAACTCAGAAGCTCAAGGGATGAGCTTGAGGTTAGAGATTATGCAGTGCGCAGTTGAGGCCAGGCTAGGAAGATGAATTGAGTAATTCAAGGAGGCAAGGTCAAGATTAAGCACTAAAAATTCACAGTGCAACAACCTTGGGAAGCAAGAACTGCGCATTGCGCAGTGTCAAGGGAGAAGGATGCATCTTGAGGGTTGGAATTGTAGAGTGCGTAGTTGAGGAAGGTTAGATGAGGCTAGGTTGCTTGGGAATTTATGAAAATATGTTGTGTGTGGGACCGAAGAGACTGATGTAAACAATGATATGACTTGAATGTGATCACACACTTGAAACACTTTGAAAACACAACAACATAGATCATTTGGAACACGTTAACGACATATTTCCCTCAATTCAACAAATTTGCGAAACTAAAGGTACACTTTACGACAACCGTAACGACACTTGTGCGAAAATGCTTGAAACTTTGGGAATGAGTGCGAATGATTTTCACATGGTTAGATCAACTCATTCACACAAATATAACCCCTTGAAACCCCCAGAATAAGCATACATACATTGTACGACAACTAAAATATGAAGAGATGTCAATTTCTAAAGTGAAAACGACTCTTGTGATATGTGGACGTCAATGAAAGTAACATATGCCAGGGAAAAGATAGCATGAAAACGACATTAATTAGAGTGACGGCTAGTGAAAGCGACAACAAAAAACATTAAAATGACACTCGCGAAAACAAAGGTGCGCGAAGGCGACAATTTGCAAAACTCACCGAAATGGATGTATGAACCTAACTAGAATGTGAGAAACTGTCGTTGGCAGTGTGCACTAATTGTCGACATGGATTGGACATCGCGCATGCATTGTCTTGATGGAATGTGCTATGCTTGTCCAATATTGCGTAAAAGAATGTGCTCATGAAGTTGTTACAGAATGAGCATGTGTGAGGAAGTGACTTTGACATTTCTGATCTAAGAAGGGAGATCAAAGCATCAAGTCACTAAGAAGTGACTATGGAACGACCGATCGCAAGATCCATAATAGGCTCCAAAATTCGAGTACACGCAAAATTTTGGAGGGTGTTTGTCGCAGTGACAACACTTTGTGACACATTGATAGAACTCTAGCTTCTCTACCTTGGCCAATACTTTCGTGCAGGGTCTAGTTCTTGAGGAAGTATTGATTCATCATTGATATTACCATGGCTTCCTCACTTACCCTATGCATACACATAGTCCCCTTCATTCCTTTACTTGTTTAAACATAAACATCAGATCAATGATTACACAATGTTTCGAATCAGGATAGGGTAATGAACTTTGCGAGCTTTAGATTTTCAAAGTATAGTTTTTCATCTCTGATGTTGCTCCAGCATAAGTAGTCTTGGACAATACCCCGATAGAGTCACTTCAGAGACACAAACATTGCTGCGCTACCAGCGAACCTGGAAAGTACCCCAACATAGTTGCTTACTTCTCCTCTTTGCACAAGAAGCCTTTCTCTTCTTTCGTCTTTATTTATTTATTTAAATAGGACTGTGCATCAACACTTATTTATTTTATGGGAGGAAGAAGGACCTTGACTTATTGAGAGCAAGAGAGGTTGTCCCTTTAGAGAAGCATATATAAGACATCTGATATTGGTTTGCCCATTTATATTTTCCCCTTATACTTCTCTACTTGATTGGATCAACCTGAAAACACAGAAACATAAAAACCCGAGTGTATGCATGAAGTTTCCAGAATAGACATGGGGGTCATGTTTTGACACAAGGCTTTCTTAACGCAAGGATCGTATTTTCTATCGGAACATCATCGACCGAAAGATGTAACCCAAATAAGGAATATTGACAAATATGTAGCCAAATATTGTAGCGTTACAAAGTCCTTTTATATTTTGCCACATTCGCTTTGAGCCAACTTAGCGTCTTCATGCACGGACTCACAAAACAAAAGGAAAGACAACACAACAGGGAAACAAAACCAGAAGACAAGACAAAAAATGGCTAAAGCAAAACCATGATGTGAAACCAAACCCATAAAACACAAGACAAACTACAGTAAACAAATGGAGGATGGATGTGCAGGTAAACTAAAATGCAACTAGAAATACTCCTAACCTAACCAGCTAGAAGGTTTGGGTCACATATAATGGAATTTCCAATGTATCCACCGTAATTTTTCCCAACCTGCAATCACAAAGATGCGACCGATTAAAACAAATATAAAACAATGTGCGATAGAAAAGATAAGAACTTGAATAGCTTGCACCAAAATTTGAAGGTCTTTCCTGTCAGCATAAATATATGCCATAGCCACTGCTTGTAACCATTTTATATTCTTACCTTTTTTATGAGAACCATCATTCAATAAACCTTAGAAACTTTTCACGAATGTGTCTCCATCTGCACCAAAATCCTTAGCAAGCATGAGCAAAGATCGAAACTTGTTATTTGCGACAGAGCTTGCCAAGTAAGATTGTTCTAACCATTCAATGATTGGATTGTACATTTCATGACAATCCTCTTGAAAACCCAAAAATGTTTAAAAATATGAATTTTCAGTTAGAGGCACAGGATTACAATGAGAATCTCATGAGGGAAAATAGGTTTGGTCATATTCAGCATGTGTGTCAAGACAATGAGGACTTGACATAACCGTCCACGAGTGCGGAAGTGCCTCAACTGCTTGGCAAGTACCTGGATAGTGAGATGTTAAACCATAAAATTCAAATGAAGTAAAATGACTATCATTATATGTGTTGATGGGAAAATAGTGAGTTGAACTACAATAAACAGGAACAAAATCACGATCAAATTGATTGATTAAAGCATCAAATTCACAGTTTGTAATTACCAATGATAAATCAATTTGAACAATATCGCAAATGGTTTGCATAATAGAACCATCTTCTTCACATGATGAGTGTAACAAACCATTTTCTTGTAACTGGTTACACACTGAACTAACATCGTAATCATCGATATGAGTAAAATTGAATGTTATTATAACAAATATACGAAACCAGTTAGCGTAAAACAAATGAAGAAGGATTTGATCTTCAAATAATCCATGCATTCATAGACACACAAGAGGATTTAAGGTGTGACGAAGAAAAATATTATCATCAAAATATTCACAAGAAGGATCAAGAGTTAATTGTTTTTAAAAGAGTGTGATAGGTACAACTCCTTTGGCGAAAGATAATCTTTAGAATAATCAACTTTGCAATTCCATGATTCTATGAGAGATACACATTCTAAACCCAAGTTTGATACAAGAGATTTGCATGAAGATGAATCGTCTGAAATAGAAACTTGAATCTGATCAGAATCGAATCTTGAAAGTTTGAAATATCATATCCGCAATGAAAAATATATTTCAAGAAGGAATCTACATCGAGAGAAACCATGCAGAAGGAAGAGTTTTGCGAGGAAAACTAGACCTAACTCAGTTTAGGGGTCTTGCTAGAGTTGCAAGATCCGGACATAACCATCAACGAAAGTTGAAGTGCCTTGACTCCCTCACAAGTCCTGAAATTTTCAAGGATTGTAAAATTGGATGCTCAAGTTTGAACCAGATCGTGCACAGTGTGAGGATAGTTGCTACCATTGGTTTCAATAGGACCACTGATCACCGGATGGAAACCATCTCTGTCACTGATTTGGTCAGATTTTACAACTTCGACAATTAGGTTACTCAAGCCGAAAGATTGTTCTGATCGCAAATCTAGGGATGGAGAAATTTCATGAGAACGGTGATTTGAAGAGTTGTCTTCATGCAAAACAAGAGAGGATACATGATATAAATGATACTCAATGATCTGACTATTTTAATTTTCATGATGGATAATCTCACCACCTTGTGTCAATTGAGAATTTAACTCATCGGATGACGAAATTGAAGAGCATGGAGTATCTTTGTCGCAAGTAGATGCATAAAAAATGGTATACCACAAGGGATAGTGAGATGAAGAGGAAGTTTCGATAAGGACATTTTCTTCGGTTCTATCAGATTTCAGATCTAATTTGGCCATATCAACATGTTCTGGAGGAACCTAAAAATCAGATGGTGTACCTGGGCATTTGTGATCACATACATAAATAGAGTCATCATCATCAGAATGATTGATTCCCAAGGCTACAGATTGATCGAAAGAATTGATTGAATTTTATTCACTACCGAGATTAGAAGATTGAAAATCATCCAAGAATGGAAGCACACCATATTCACATGGAGGATCTTGAAAAAAATAAGAAATATTGAAAGCATCTTCACCTTCTTGCAGCTCTACCTGTGTAATATGACTACCTTGTATCTTATCGCAATTTGAACGAGCAACTCGAAAATCAAGAGAGATGTGAAAACTAGCTAGTGGAGTAGATTGATCTAGCGGATCATAATACAAAGAGTCATGACATGTATATGATAGAGGATAACATAAATCTAGATCTGATTCGAGGCTAGGGTTATGAATAATAACATCATGTTGCAGAATGGGGAAGTTAGTCTTCACCATGGGCTTCATGAGCCATTATGGGATTTCCTACATTGAATCTGAGTCATGAGAAATAAAAGAAGAATGAGAAGAAGGATTAGGCATTTGATTTGAATATTTTCCAACTTTATTACCATCACACGAAGGCACCCTCATTGAAAATGGAAAAGGAGGACAAAGAACAAAATGAGAAATAAATTCCTCCTCTAAAATTAGAGGTGTGTCATGATTCACAAGAGTTGGGGGAGTAGAAAAACCAGGGGGTTTAGGTTCACCGTGTAAAGAGATAATAACCAATTGCTCAAACTCTTGTTTCAAGAAATCCTGATCCATATCTTCTTTAGGAAATTCATAACAAAGGTGAAGGAATTAATCAGAAAAATCCTCGACTGATTCATTCTTAAGTGATTGATTATTTTACAAACATCTCAGTAATTATACTTATCAAAGGCTTGATGAAGCTCCCCAAGGAAATGATTAAGAGAATGGATCGAAGCAAGTGGCAAGGTATGACACCATTGATTAACATGACCTTCAAGGGTGACGAAGAAAATCACACAAGCAAAATCTTCATCATTGATTTCGTAAGATTCACAAGTTTAAGAAAATCAGAAATGTGCTCGGTTATGGATGTTCAATCCTCACCATCAAACTTTAACTAAGACAAGTGATAAAGAGGCTCATTAGGGATTGAAAATTAACAAATGGATAAATTAGATAAATACCATGGGAGTAATATTCGAGGGTTATCCCTTTCAGATAAGAGGTTCAAATAGATTCAATGGGCTCAAATTGTCATCTGGTCCTCCTTCTAGGGCCAATGTTGATGGTGTTCGAAATCCATCAACCAAGGGGTCTCCTCGATGTGAGGTCCCAATTAGAACTCACAGTATTTGGAGTAGGATCCCCATCCATAATATCAGCCCGGTTTCCATTTATTATTATAGATTTTCCTTGGCTCTAACTGTCAGCGAGAGAGGGATGCATGGTGCCTTCAGAAAGCAAGAAGGTGTTCTTGGTGAGTGTTATGTTGTACGTGTGTCAAATTTCTTCTACTATGAATGGAAGGAGTAAAGTGTGCCTCTAAGAGAGAGGTAACCGTACCACCCAATAAGAGACACACGCAAACAAGAGGGGTCCGTCTAACATCCAGCGAAATAGTCCACAAAAGATGCGATGATCATTACAACCAATCAATGAGAAAGATCTATCTAGTATCCTGTGGAACAATGCACAGGGATGGGACAACAATAAAAACCATTACAACACATTCTCAATAAGATAATACTAAAATAACATAAATAGTTCAACTACTTTAGCACAGATGAAAGCAAAATGAAATACAAACATTTGCAAAATAGTCTTACAAATATTAATAGTCCATGCATGAAGAATGTGTCGGCCATGAAGGCCTCTGTTATTAAGTAAAAGTTCCAAGACACATGTATACAATGAACATTAGTAACTCCAATAGTGGAGTGTTGGAGCCATGCCTTGCTTTTCAAAAGAACTAGTTTGTCTCTCTAATGCCTTGCGGGAGGAGCCAAGGTGAAAAGGTCCTTTGCCCATAAAATGAGGGTTTATATATAACCAAGAGGTGATGCTTCACCGTCCTTATGACTCTTTGAGTACCCTCATGACTATTTGAATTACTATTACTTTTCGACCTTACATGACTCTTGATATTCTGAATGTGTCGTTTGGACTTCCACCTTACAATACATTTCGAGTAGGTAATTACATGATCCACAATAATGATGTGGTATATGATGACTTGTGACAGGACATGACATGACACTGATGACATGAATTTCATGATGATATGACAGTGCAAGTTGTCCTTCTTGTTGCTTCTTTCTTTGTGTCTTTTAGAGAAGATGGTACATGTTCTTCTTCTTCCCCCTCCTTATGACTTGAGGATGAGGATTCTTCCATGTGATCTTGATCTTGATCTTATGTTAGAGTTCAGTGTTCCTTCGCCTTCTCGCCTGATGATCATCTTATCTCTTCAACTCCATACGTGTCTTCTAACATGTCTTCTTTCTACTTTTCCTTCTTCATAATCTTGCCTTAGAATGATAGAGTACCTGCATCTGTAATCCACTCATGACAAGATGCCATTAGTCTGCTAAATCCCTAGTCTAAGATGGTGCATATTGATCCACTAACTGAGATGAAACTAGGTGACAGGCTGGGAAAGAGGCTTAGTAACTGCGCAATTGGGCGACTCAGGCAGTCAGGGGTGAAGCTTGAGCCTTGAGACTGCAAACTGCACACTGTGCAATTAAGGCAGGATTTAGTAAGAAGTTTGTGCAATCTGGGAGCTTACTGTGACAAGTGAGAGGATGGGAAGTGGATCAAACTATTGAACAGTTCTGGAGGACTTATGGACCTAGGTGATTACGCACTTGTGCAGCTCATGGAGTCAATGGTGAAGCTTGAACCCTGAGACTGAGTAGTTTGCAGTTCAGACAGGATCAGGGAGACAAACTGCGCAGTTTCTGGACTCAATGAGATTAGCTGCGAGGTTTTGCACTGCTTGGGAGAACTGCGAAGTTCTGGGAGGCAGAGGGGGCTCAAACATTGTCCAACTCAAGAGCTCAAGGTATGAGCTTGAGGCTAGAGATTACAGAGTGTGCAGTTGAGGCCAGGCTGGGAAGATAAATTGCACAGTTCTTGGAGGCAAGGTCAAGCTTAAGCACTAGAACTACGTAGTGCAGCAGTCCTGGGAAGTATGAAATATCAATTTCCCAGTGTTAAGGGACAAGGATGAAACTTAAGGGTTGGAACTTTGTAATGCGTAGTTGAGGAAGGCTGGATGAGGCTAGGTTGCTAGGGTTTTCTAAAATTGGCTAAGTGTGGGACTGAAGAGACAGATGTGAACAATAATATATTGAGATCACACACTTGAAACACTTTGATGACATAACAACACAGATCATCTGGAACATGTTAGCAACATATTTCCCTCAATGCGACAATTTTGCGATGACTTTACGACAAGTGCGACACTAGAGGTACACTTTGCGATGATCGTGACAACACTTGTGTGACAGTGCTTTAAACTTTGGGAGCGAGTGAGACTGATGTTTAAATGGTTAGAACAACTCATTCACACAAAGATAACGCCTTGAAACCACTAGAACAAGCATACATACATTGTGCGACAACTAACATGTGAAAAGAAACCAATTGCTAAAGTGCGAAAAACTCTTGCAATATGTGGACGACAGTGAAAGTAACACATGCCAGAGAAAAGATAACATGAAAACGACGCTAATTAGAGTGGAGGGGAGAAAAAGCGACAACCAAAAACATGAAAATGATGCTCATGAAAACAAAGGTGTGCGAAGGCGAAAATTTGCAAAACTCACTGAAATGGAAGTAGGAAAACAACTAGAATTAGAGAAACTGTCATTGTCAGTGCGCGCTGATTGTCGACATGGATTGGAATTTTCACAGGAACAATATTGATGGAAAGTGCTATGCTTTTCCAAGATTGCGTAAAAGAATGAGCTCATGAACTTGTTGCAGATTAAGCATGTGTGAGAAAGTGACTTTGAAACTTCTGATCCCAGAAGGGAGCTCAAAGCATCAACTGACCAAGAAGTGACTATGAAACGACCAATCACAAGATCCATAGTAGGCTCCAAAATCTGAGTGCACGAAAATTTTTGGAGGGTGTTTTTCGCAGCGACAACAGATAGATTTCCATATTATTGACCCATTTTGTGTATTTTTTTTTATATCTCTAATCCAACCTATTATGGAGCAATGAGGGATATATTTGGCCTTTGTTATTTGGGCCCACAACCCAATCACCCTAGATGATCCTCCAAACATATTTAGTAGATATGACCTTCGAAAACATGAAGATATTTTATAGATTCCCCCCTCCCCCCACCCCTCCAAAAAAAAAAAAACTTTGGGGATAACAAACCCATGCCAAGATGATAGCATTATAGGCTTATTTTGTTCACATCCAACCAAGAGGAATCTAAAACATATTTGGAAAATTTTGCCTAATTTTTTTTGGGAATACAAGATAAGGATTAATAGTTTAGCTTCTAACACAACTTTTATAAGCACCAATCGACCCACTCGAGATATCCATTTGTTACACTAGACATGCACTTTCAATTTTTTCCAAAAGCCAAAATCAAGCATTTTTCTTGTAGTCATTTCGTTTGAGTATAAACCTTGGGTATTTAAATCCTAATTCAATATCCTCAATTTGTAGAGAGAGAAAATGAGAGATGTAATGATTATTTAGATGTGTTAATGCAAATGCTTTTAGCATTGCAAAAAGTTCTCAGAAGATCCTCTTTCAACATTAAAGAAAGGGTTGGTCGCATTGTTGATTAATAAGCGACATATAAGGCAATGTTCACGCAATTCATCTTCCATGCAACAAATGAGTGATAACACCTTAAATGAAATATTATAAATTGGAGATATAGTCCACTAACTTTTCCAAACACCTTTGATAGGTCAACTTTATATATAATGGGTTTTTGGTGACTTTTATGAACAAAATCTACGGATGTTTATGCGAAACCAATAGCTTCATGTATTTGTCTCTCCTTGAGGTACCAAAATTTGTCTCAAGATGTGTGATGTAAGATTATATCCTCGAGGAAAAAAGCTATTAATTAGAGATAAATTTGTATGCAATGTTGCAAAGTGAAATAGGCCTAAACTACTTAAAAGAGGAAGGGTTGTCAAATTTAGGTGTTAGTGAAATAAACGTGGTATTGAAGGTTGGTAATGTTTGACTTGAGGTTCTTGAGTATTATGCTACTTTCAACTAGTGATTTCCAAAAAAAAAATAATCCATTGTAAAATTCCACTGGGATCCGAACCGTACTTGGGATTTTCTCCTTTGGAAAGTTATGTAAAACCTTTGAAGTTCTTCCGATGTGATTTCAGACATAAGTTGAGAGTTTCCATCCTATTTAATGAATTTAGGAGAATACAAGGTCACATGAAGTGTAATATCCCTGGTAAAAATTCCATGTAATAAAGTTAATAAAGGAAAAATAATAACCACATTCATGGGACACTTATTCCAAGTTGAATGTTGGGCAAAACATCCTAGTGTGGGTGTTCATCTGGCTTATTATGGCTAAGGAAATTAGTAAAGGCAATGGCAAAGGCTTTGGAAAGGAAAAATGGCATTTTTATTTATGAAAATAATGGAAATTAAGAGAAAAGGAAGGTGAAAGGTCATAGGTTGCATTTGAGGAGGAAAATTAAGGAAAATAATGGAAAATTGAAGAAAACAGAGGCCTAATTAATAAAAAGGCTTATGAGGATCAGTTGGTACCTTTTGTAATTATAGTTTTGGAGCTCTCCCTTTATTCTCTCTCTGACACTCTTGGACACTTAGAGTTTTCTTGGATCACTTTAGCATTGGATCAAGAAAAGAAAAGAAGGAAAAGGAAAGAAAGGATAAAGTAAGGAAGAGTAGGATCAAGCAGTCACAACAAGATTATTTGCAAGTATCGAATTGCATGTGTGATTTCCTTGCTAGTTTTGGTATGCATGGTTATGCATGTGTGTTTTTGGTTCTCTTGTTGTCATGGAACTGGGTTTTTCCAGGTGTGACAATGTTCTTCAACCTTTCCTTTCCATTTCCAGATAACCATGGTGTGATGGGTTGTCATGTTTTGGTTGAGCTGGACTGTCGGATGGATTCGAAACTTAGTGAGGTGGATCTCTAAAAGAAAGAACACATGGCCTAGTAACCCCTGAACTAGATTGTGGGTTGCGGTAAAGCTGGATTTTGTGTTTTCTTGGTGGGCTTAGGAATCCTCGACTAGTGAATGGTGGGATATGCGGTAAAGCCTAGAAGTGGGTGCTCTCCATCAGGCCTAGGAATCTTGGGATGGAATATATGGTAAAGCTTGGGGAGTGGAGTCTTGGTTAGGGCCTAGTGATCTGATGTGGATTCGGTAAAGAATAGATATTGACATCTCAGTTATTTCCTAGTGATCCCTGAATCAAACTATGTATTGTGGTAATTATTAAGACTAGGAGATAGGCAAATTCCTCACGGTGTAGGTGGAGAAATCGGTGGCATCCATGCTTGTTTTTGCCTAGTGATCCAGTGAGGATTGCGATAAATCCCTATTCTATTGATGAGGGTGAGGTGGTGTAGCCTCAAAAAGCCCTGGTTGAGTTTTTGTTATCGGGGGTGATTAGCTAAAAGAAATATTTGGTTCAGCCAATCTATGGTCAGGTGGTTCATGGAAGTCCCATACCAGGTTGGGTTTTGCATTCATTAATAAGAGTTCCTTTCCTTGGTATTTTAAAAGCAAATGTATTCGTTCATATGTGGAAATTATGGCTAATGTATCCTTATTATTTATGTTGTTTATATGCTAGTTATGAGTATGTTTTATGGCAATGATGATGTATGGCTTTCATCATGTTTTGATTTGTAAATGAATGGATAATGAATATATGACCTAATAAATGATAATGCAGCCAATGTGATAAGGCATCAATGCTTCTTAGGAATTCTCAGATAAGTATGAGACCCCTATGCTCAGATATGTTGTTATAACCTATAGATTTCATATTCGTGACATGTTTGACGAAATGTTTGTCATGTCTAGTAGGGATTTAGTCAAGTATTTGCATTTGTATCATTGTATTAATGTTACTTTTCATTCCTGAAGGTTTCATGAATTTATGGGCAGTGGCCTGAGTCTTGGCCTTGAAAAGGTGGCACAAAATTCGGGGTTGCAAGCTCAAATCTAGCTGAAAAGGACCCTAGTCGCTTGCATGCCCATGTTGTGAGAGTGACTGGAGGTCCCTAGTCACACGCATGCCCATGTGCTCTAAGGCAGTAAAGTGTCAAGTTATCTTAGGGGTTGATCACTTGGAAGGTTTGGTTGGATCGTGTAGGTTCTATGACATGTGCAGAAGGTCAAATTGGTTGTGTTGTGTTGGTTCCATTTCACTAACTGGACATGGGGAGTTGAATCAGATTGTAGTAGCCTCTCATCACATGTTTACCCCAGCAGACTGGTTAACTTGGGTAAATGTGGGAGGAGGGTGTTATAGAGTGGTATCAGAGCATGGTTCACCCCTTGGACTGGATGGGCAGTGTGTTGGTCATGCATTCATGTCAGTTGCATATGTGTTCCTTATGCTTGTGGTCTATGTACTTATTGTGTATGCATGGTGTTGGTCATGGTTGCATTTGTGTCACCATGTGGAAGTTGATGGTGTGTTGTTGGATGTGCTTATCGTGAGTATAGGTCAGTTATGCACTGGTTATGCATGTCAGTGTTTGTATGTATTGTGTGTGCATGCATGTTGTACGTATGTTGATTATGCATACATTGACATGGTTGTAGTTGTCATGCATGAGGTCATGATGTGTGGTTGATAGGGTCATGCATTGATGACTGGACTATGGTTAGGATGATATCTATATTATGTTATGATTATGTTTATACATGTATTGTGCTAATCTGGTTGATCTTGCAGATGAGATATCCTCCCCAAATTATATTGAGGTATGTTGATTATGTTTATATTTTGGTTTAGCTAACATGATATACCTTGCAAGAAGAAAACAACAAATATGACTAGAAATATGGTAGACCGCAGTTCGTGAGACTATCCCTATGGATCAAATGAGCAGCGTTGTGTGGGCACTCTTTTGACTTAGCAGATACATTGAGAAGCTTGAAGGAAGAATTAAGAAGTTGCAAGGCAAATTACGATAGAATCATGTAGGCACAAGAGAAACAAGTAAAAGTCAATGTAGTAATCCTTCAAAGTTTGTAAAAATTGCAGAGACAAGGACCACTTTGGATTAGCCATGGATAGGAAGACAAAAATAATGGGGCATATGGCAGTAGATATCATGGTGGGCACAGGTCGAATAGGGATGGCACAGTTAGAGATGACGAGTTCTTCAATACTCTAGATAAGAGAGGTGATGGACACAGGTACTATTCTACTTTTGGTTATGAAAGGAACTATGATCGTCATCATTATCATCCTTACAGGAGGAGTGACATGGAATATTTTCCCAATGAGTTTAAGAAATCTAAGCCACCTACTTTTGATGGAGATTTGAAGAAGCCGGAGGATTTAGAGGCTTGGTTAGTTGGCATGAAGAAGTTATTTGAGCTACATGAGTACACAAATAATATGAATGCAATAATAACTATCTTCAGCTTCAAAGGGAAAGCAAACATTTGGTGGGAAGATGTAAATAAGGTTAGAGACATCAGGACAGAGGATTTGAGTTGGCATGAATTCAAAAGACTTTTCAAGAAGAAGTACTTATCAGAAAGGTACCACGACAGTAAGGCCAAATAATTTTATGAGCTAAAGATGGGATCAATGATAGATGAGGAGTATACAACTAAGTTCCTGGAGCTATTGAGGTATGTACTATATCTTAAGGATGAGAAGGATAAGGTTCAGAGATTTGTTAGTGGATTTCCATTAGCTTTTAGAGATTGGATTGAGTATGATGAGCCTCAGTCACTTGAGGAAGTTGTTGGGAAATTGAAGCATTGCTATGAGCAGTCAAAGCGTAAGAATGAATCTTAGCAAGGAAGGAAAGGGAAAGGTAAATGGCAGCCGAAAAGAACAAGGCCTTAGAATTCAAAAGAGAAAGAAAATGTTGCACCATACAAGAAGTTCAATGTAGCTAGACAGGGACACGAGTCACAGTAGTAGGATAGAGGTGATGGTACATGACAGTTGGAGTGTTGGACGTGTGGTAAGCAACATCTTGAGAGAGATTATTCATAGAGTCAGAGTTGTAGGCCTCAGATATATAGTGCACAAGAGGCATAGACTGTTGGGGATGTTGGGAATAAAATTCCTCGTATCTATGAAATGCTGGATAATAAGCAGGCAGAGCATCAGACAACTGTTATCGAGATGGATGGTAAGATTTGTGATCAAGTTGTTTTCATTTTGATTGAGCTTAGATCTAATTATAGTTATGTTAGTCCTGATCTGGTGGATAAGTGTGGTTTGAATAAAGAAGTGCATGCAAAATCCTGGTTAGTGCAATTGGCTATAGGTACAAAGAAGAGAGTATATCACTGAATAAGAGCTTGTGGATTCGAATTAAATGATATGCCTACATCAACACATTTGAATGTAATTTTGTTGGGGTCATATAGTATGATATTGGGTATGGACTGACTATATCTTCATATGACCAAAGTGGATTGTTATGACAAAGCCATTGAGTGCTTCAATGATAATGGAGAACAAAGAATCTTACAGGGTAAGAAAAAGAAAACATCAGTTAGAATGGTTACAACTATCTAGGGAAAGCACAGTCACAACAAAGGGTGTGTTTTATTTTTAGTGCATATTTATAGTGACAAAGGTAAGGTTTTTGAGGTATTGAGAAGGTACCTGATCTTGCAGTAGTTTTAGGATGTGTTTCCAACAAATATTTCAGAGTTTCCACCTCACAGGGAAGTAGACTTTTCTATTGAGTTAGTACCAAGTGAAACACCAGCATCAAAGGCACCATATATGATGAGGACTCCAGAGTTAGTAGAGTTAAAGTTGCAGTTGCAGGAAATGCTTGGCAAGGGATACATTAGGCCAAGTGTATCACCTTGGGGTGTTCCTATACTGTTTGTGAAGAAGAAGGATGGTAATCTCACGTTCTGCATTGATTATAGGTAGTTGAACAAGGTGACCATCAAGAAAGAGTATCTGTTGCCAAGGATTGATGACTTGTTCAATCAATTGGAGGGAGAAGTAATGTTTTCAAAGATTGATTTGAGATTTAGATATCATTAGGTATGCATTAAGGAATATGACATATACAAGACAACTTTTCGGACCGGGTACAAACATTATGAGTTTGTTGTAGTTCCATTTTTTGACTAATGCTCCAACTACCTTTATGTGCTTAATGAATAGTGCATTGCATCCTTATCTAGACAATTTTGTCATTGTGTTCATTGATGAAATCTTGATATATTATAAAAATGAGGAAGAACATGCCAAGCATTTAGCAAAAATGTTGAGATTGCTGAGAGAGCATCAATTGTATGCTAAGCTTAGCAAATGGAGATTCTTCCAGACAAAGGTACGTTACTTGGGGCATGTGGTCTCGAAGGAAGGTATGGCAGTGGATCCAGAGAAGATAAGGACTATCATGGAGCGAGAAACTCCTAGAAATGTGGAATAGGTAAGATCATTTATGGGGCTAGCAGGTTACTATAAGAGGTTCATCAAGATATTCTCTGGAATTACATATCGTATTACATCATTGCAGAGGCAAGATAAGAAATTGTAACACCCCCTCCTCCCAGGTCTACACAAGCAATCGACCATTGAGGGTAAACAAGCGACGAGAGAGGCTACTATAAGGGATTCAACTTCCTTGGTGACCTTAAGGAAATGGAATCGACAGAACACCTTAAAAAAACCACTCCACATAAGCAACAACACCATCAAAAGACATTTCAGCCACTCAAACATCCTATCCCTGAGTCCCATTGATGATTTAAGCCTTTTAACCCCTGGTCATTCTCATGCTATAGGCAAGAAAATGACCATAAGCCAAAGTCACTCTCATAGGCCTGTGTTCCAGCGTCCTTGGGATTTGAGCGACTTTTTTAGCCCAGAATCTCGGCCTCTGCACAAAATTTTTTATAACCTTCAAAATCCATCAAAGGCAGGATGGAAATATAAACCAATCAAAAATCAACCTTGGGACTAGGCCTGAGCACCCCCAACTGGGACTAACATTCTATCAAACACTTGGCATCAATGCAATATATAGGTCTAGGATACAAGACAAAGCATAAATGACTGAAAGAAATTATGAAACATAACCAGAAGGATCACCTCCTTCTCTATTGAAGTGTTATAACATCAATTAGGTCTTGCATCCATCCATTTAACAATTACAAGTAAATACATGAAATAACCATGACATGGACCAGTCATATACCCATGCTTATAACCAACATAAAACAATATAAATATAAGAGATATGAAAGCCATTAAATCCACATATAAACCACTGAAAAAGTAAGAGAACTTAGCTTTTATTAATCATAGAAAAATCCGACCAGGTTCGGTACTTCCACGTACCACCCAGCCATAGACATGGCTGAACCAAATCTCTCTTTCAGCCAATCACCCCCGTGCCATATTCCAAGCATAAATATGTGATCTCATGGAACAACCAATCCAAAAACAACCAAGGGAATCTAGAGGTTAAACCACCTCCACCCTCATCAAATCGTGATCACACCAAAACCGGTGCTCTGATCACAACCAAATTGAACATGGAATTCCATCAGAAATCCATCACTATCCTTGAGGAATTTTTTATTTGCTTGTCTCTCAGGATTTACTGCAATCCATTCTCAGATCACTAGGCCCTAAACCGAGACCATCCTCTCAAGGTTTACTGCAATCTAAACCCGGATCACTAGGCCCTAAACCAAGACTTCTCCCTCAGGCTTTATCGTGTATCTCGCTAAAATCGGTCAAGGGATTTCTAGGCCTTTGGGAATGAAATTTGAGACCACCTCCACCTCGGATTCCGAAATCCATCCAACAAACAAAAGCTCAAAACCAAGATAAACATCCCAACATACCATGTCATCCAGAAAAAGACAAGGCTAGGCTGAAAACAACTTTCATACCCGACAAAACCATGCCACCGACAACAAGAGAACCATACACCCACATGCAAAGCCATGCATGTCCAAACCAGCTAGGAAATCACACATGCAAAAGGTTACCTGCAAGTATTCCTGCTGAAGCTACTTGATCTTTCTTTCCTTTCCTTGATCCTTGCTTTCCTTCCTTTCTCTTGCTTGCTTTTCCTTCCTTGCTCCAAAAATAGAGTGCTCCAAGAAAACTCTAAGTGACCAAGAGTGAGAAAGAGAGAGAGACTAATGAGAGACCTCCAAACTTGAACTGATAAAAGGTTACCAACTAATCCTCAGAAGCATTTTTATTATTGAGGCCTCTATTTTATTCATTTTCCATTATTTTCCTTCAATTTCCTCCTCACATGCAATCTGTGAGCTTTCACCTTACTTTTCTCCTAATTTCCTTTATTTTCATAAATAAATGTGCCAAAAATGCCTTTGCCAATTTTCCTTAGCCAAAACACACATCCAATGATGACCACTAGGATATCTTTGCCGAACATTCAGCTTGGAATAAGTGTCTCTTAACCGTGGTCTTATTTTGCCTTTATTAAATTTTATTTACATGAATTTTCACAGGGATGTTACAAAATCCTCCCCCTTGGGGAACACCATCCTCAGTGTTAAACCACACCACGACCTCATCAAAATCACTGAAAAGAAAACATACTGCTCATGGAGCTTTATAACTTAGCTCATTGCAGTATTTACAATGAGAGACCTTCTCAAAAGCAAAACATCATGACAACTTGACAATATAACAACCATAATAACATGAAACCTATACCACTTATTGGAGCTTTATAACTTAGCTCATGGTGATATATACATCCATATACATATATATGCATATACCAAAACATCAACAAAATATATGCCAAACATATACCAACATCAAACATCAAAACTGCTTTTCCTCAACCGTCAAACAATGAAGGATACAAGGCTCGCATTTGATCCGCCATCTCCCATGTAGCTTTTGCAAGCCCAAAGTGCTTCCACTACACTTTAAGGTGCTCTATGACTCTATTCCTGAGCATGAGATTTTTCCGCTGCAATATGCACTTAGGCTCCAGTTGGAACTCTCCTTCTTGCTCCACTTGCAATGCATACCAATAAATAACACAATCAACATCCTTTATATACTTCTTAAGCAATTAAATATGGAAAACATCATGGAATTTCACTGTTGGAGGCAGTGCAAGTTGATATGCCACTGGTCCAAACCTCTCAAGGATCTTGAAAGGTTCGCAATACCATGGTGTCAACTTGGCACATGAACCAATCCTTAAAGAGATTTTCTTTGGCTTGATATGTAAATACACATGCTCCCCAACCTGAAACTCCTTGAACAACTTATGTTGATCCGCATAACTCTGTCTATCCTGTGTTTCCTTTAGATTCTTCTTTATAACCTGCATTTCCTGCTCCACATCTTCCAACATATGCGGTCCAATAAGTACCCTGTTCACTGGATCACTCCAACTAAGGGGAGTGTTACAACTCCATCCATAAAATGCCTCGAATGGACTCATCCTAAATGACTCCTGATAACCATTGTTGTATGCGAACACAAACAATAGAAGATACTCCTCCCATTTCTTTTGTTGGTGCATCACGTACATCCTCAACATATCCTCAAAGACCCTGTTGACCCTCTCTGTCTATCCATCTATTTGCATATGATAAGTTGTGCTAAAGGCCAACTCTGTATCCAAGCCTGCAAATAGCTCCTTCCAAAATTAGAAGTGAAATTTGCATCCTTGTCCGACACAATATTCTTTGGAACACCATGCAGTCTCACTATCTCTCTTATGAAAACCTATGCTACCTCATTGGCTGAACATGTAGTCTTCACTACAATGAAGTGAGATACCTTGCTCAACCTATCAACCATGACCATAATAGAGTCATGTTGCCTCACTGTCCTCAGAAGACTTGTAATGAAATCCATGGAAATTACCTCCCATTTCCATTCCGGAATCGCTATAGGTTGTAGTAAACCACCTCGATGCTTACATTATGCCTTTACATGCTGACAACCTAAACATCTAGCCACAAACTCTGCCACTTCCTTTTTTAGATTTGGCCAATAGTATAACTTCTTTACCACCATCAATGTATAATGATATCCTGGATGACCCGAGTATGGCTTGACATGAAACTCCCTCAAGATAAGCTTCTTGAGCTCACTATAATTCGATACATAGATCTCGTCTCTAACCCTCACCAAACCATCTTCAGTGAGACGATTGTTTGCATCCCGATCACCTGTACCTATACCTACACCTGTACCTCTGCTCCACTGTAACTTGTGAATGATATCCATGTATTTTTCATCTCGATGTCCTTCCTGCAAGATCCTATCCTGTAACTCTGTCTTGTAAGAGCTCATAGCTTCTATATGATTTAATTGTACCTTCTTGCTAAGAGCATCTACAACCTGGTTCTCCTTCCATTTGATGTATTTGATCTCGAAGTCGAACTCACTAAAGGTAGCCAACCATTTAGCTTGCCTGGCATTTAGATTCGGCTGATCAAACAAATATCTCAACCCACTGTAATCGCTCATCAATGTAAAACTCATGCCAAGAAGATAATGCCTCCACATCTTTAATGCGTGTATAATCGCTGCTAGCTCACTATCATGTGTCAGATAGTTCTGCTCGTGCTCATTCAGTTTTTGTGACTCATAGCACATTACATGTCCTTCTTGCATGAGAAAATCACCAAGTCTTCTCTTGCAAGAATCTGTACATGCTACAAACTCCTTGCCTGGATCCACAATCTTTAGCACTGGTGCATGTGTCAAAAATTACTTAAGTTGCTCAAAACTTGCCTCACATTATTTTGTCCATTCGAACTTCTTACCTTTCTATTGTAATGATGTGATAGGATATGAAATGCATGAGAAGTTCCTGATGAACCTCCTGTAGTAACCTACCAATCCCATAAATGATCTCACCTCATCCACATTCTTAGGAGTTGCACACTCCATGATAGTACTTATATTTTTTGGATCTACTGCTATGCCATCCTTGGAGACAACATGCCCCAAGTAATCTACCTCAGTCTGAAAGAAGCTGCACTTGCTACATTTAGCATACAACTGATGCTGTCTTAGCAATCTCAACACTACTGCTAAATGCTCGGCATGTTCTTCCTAATTTTAAAATATCCCAGTATGTCATCAATGAATACAATAACAAACTTGTCCAGATAAGGACATAACACACTATTCATCAAACACATGCATGTAGCTAGAGCATTAGTCAAACCCAATGGAACAACAAAAAACTCATAATGCCCATACCTGACCTTGAACACAGTCTTGAATATATCCTCTTCCTCGATGCATACCTGATGGCATCCCGATCTCAAGTCAATCTTAGACAACACAACTGCTCCCTTCAGCTGGTTGAACAAATCATCTTTCCTCATAAATGGGTACCGATCGCTACCTGGTTCAACTACCTGTAGTCAATGCACAATCTAAGAGTACCATCTTTCTTCTTCACGAAAAACACTGGTGCACCCCAAGGTGATACACTTGGTATAATGTATCCCTTGTCCAACATTTCCTTCAGCTGCAACTTCAACTCTGCCAACTCAGGTGTGCTCATATTGTAAGGTTATTTTGAAGTTGGAGTTTCCCCTGGCACCAACTCAATAGAAAAGTCTACCTCCATGTGAGGAGGAAATTCTCTAATGTCCTCAGCAAATACATCCTGAAACTTCTGCAAAACTGGGTACCTTCTTAACACATCGACATCCTCAACCTCCTTATCCTTGTCACTAGAAATGTGTACTGCAAACATCACACAACCCTATTCTGGAACTACGCTTAGCCTGCATAGCGGTAACCATCCTCACTGATGTATGCTTCTTCTTCCCCTGCAAACTACTCTTTTCCTCACTATCATCCACACACTTAATGGCCTTGTCGAAGTAATCCACTTTTATTCTGTGAAGGTATAGCCAATCCATACCCAAAAGCATACTATACAATCCCAATGGAAATACATTCAAACGTGCTGCTATAGGCATACCATTTAACTCAAATACACAAGCTCTTACCCAATGGTGAACTCGCTTCTTTGTACTTGTAGCCAACTGTACCAACCAATATTCTGCATGCACTTCTTTTCTAAAACCGCACTTATCCACCAGGTCAGGATTAATATAACTATAGTTAGATGCAAGATCAATAAAAATAGAAACAACTTTATCACAAATCTTATTGTTCATCTCAATGATCGATGCCTGATGAATCGCCTGCCTGTTGTCTACAAATGCATAGATCCAAGGAATGCTATGACCAACATCACCAACTGTATGCACCTCCTGAGAACTATAGATCTGGGGTCTACTACCACTCTGATACTACAGACAATCCCTCTTACGATAATCCTTGCCACATATCCAACACTACAATTGTTCCCTACCACTGCCTCTAGCCCGGTGATCTCCACATCCCTTCTCAGCTGTATTGAATCTCTTGTAAGGAACTACATTTTCTTCCTCACTTGCATCTTGAGGTCTTCCTCTCTTTGGTGGATGAATTCCTTTAGCTTTCTCATTTATTTTCAAGTCACGCTTAGGCTCAACTTTGCACTTCAACTACTCATAAAAATGCTTCAACTTTCGGATGGCCTCCTCCAACAATCTAGGCTCACCGAACTCAATTTGGTCTCTGTATGCAACTGAAATCCATTGATGAATCTCCGAACCTTGACCTTCTCCTCCTCGAGGTAAGGAACATATTTCAACAACTCCAAGAACCTGCTAGTATACTCATCATCTGTCATAGAACCAATCCGCAACTCATAAAACTCCTTAGCTTTGTCATCATAGTACCTTTCCAAAAAGTACTTCTTCTTCAAGAGCCTTTCAAACACATGCCAAATCAAATCCTCCTCATGTATACCTTTGACATTCTTCATGTCTTCCCACCAAATATTTGCTTTACCTTTGAGACAGAAAGTGGTTATATTTTCTTTCATATTCTCTGAATAATCATGCAGTCGAAAGAATTTCTTCATACCAAGCAACCATATCTTTGCATCCTGTGATTTCTTCATCTCTACATCAAAGCTAGGTGGATTTTCTTTCTTATAATCATCTGGCAAGTATCCCCTATCACTCCTCCTATAAGGATGATAACAATGATGATCATGATGCTTGTCAGAACCAAAACTAGAATAGTACCTGTGTCTATCACCTCTCCTATCTAGAGTTCCCAACAACCTACCATCTATGATCATGTCAGATCTATCCAAATTGTTTCTACTAGGAGACCTACTGTCATATGCCCCATTAGTTCTGTCCGCATGTCCATGACTGATCCGAAGTGGTCCCAGTCGCTGCAAATCTGACGAAATCTGAAGTAGTATCACATTCGCCTCTACTTGTTTTTCTTGTGCCTGCATGATTTTGTCATTGTCTGCTTTGAAACTCCTTATTTCTTCCTTAAGGCTTTTCAATGTGTCTCCCAAATCAAAAGAATGCCCCACACCACACTGCCCATCTGATCTCTTTCCTACAAGGCATACTATGTCAGCTAAACCGAATCACAATAAACCCATGTACATTAGCATAAATTGGGGAGGATACCTTGTCTGCAAAATCATCAAATCAGCGTGATACATGTATAACATAAAAATAACAACATATAGACATATATTGAATAAGTGCATCAACACATAAACATCATTCTAGATAGGGTCCGTCATTAATGCAAGGCCATATCAATAATGCATGTTATGACCTCATGCATGACAAAAACCATTAATCCAATGTACACATTGCCACATGCAACTATCAATACGCATAATCAATGCCTAATCAACTACACATACATATGAACAGATGTAGTCAAGCATAAGCGATAAATTCTTGTAACCAACCTACAAGACTGATACATGTAATCAAACATTCAAGAATGCACCTGATATACAAGGATGTAGTCAAGAAACATATAATCAACATGTAAGCAACATATAACCATATGCAACTAGTCATATACTTCTGACGTTGCATTCCATAAATCAACATCAATTTCCTCATGAAAACCTTACTACAATCATGATCAACATGATGCAATGCAATAAACACATGGAATGAAAGTGTAAGAGACACACATGAAATTGACCTGCATGCATGACTAAGCACCTTCATCAAGGAGAGCTCAACCATGCTCTGATACCAATATGAAACACCCCCTCCTCCTAGGTCTACCTAAGCAACCGACCAGCCAGGGTAAACATGTGACGAGAGAGGCTACTATAAGGGATTCAACTTCCTTGGTGACCTTAAGGAAATGGAATCGACAAAACACCTTAAATAAACCCCTCCACATCAACAATAACACCCTCAGAAGACATGTCAACCACTTAGATATCCTATCCCTGCGTCCCATTGATTATTTAAGCCTTTTAACCCTTGGTCACTCTCCTTCTATAGGAAGGACAGTGACCAGAAGCCAAAGTCGCTCTCACAGGCATGTGTGCCAATGTCCCTGGACTTTTTCAGCAGAACTGTGCCAGCGTCCCTGATATTTGACCCACTTTTATAGCCCATAACTTGTTATAACCTTCATAATCCATCAAAGACATGATGAAAATATAAACCAATCAAAAATCAACCTCATGACTAGGCCTGAGCATCCCTAACCGGGTCTGACATTCTGTCAAACAATTGGCATCAATACAACCTACAAGTCTAGGATAAAAGACATAGCATAAATGACTGAAAGAACTTATGAAACATAACCAAAAGGATCACCTCCTTCTCCATTGAAGTGTTATACATTAATTAGGTCTTACGTCCATCCATTTAACAATTACAAGCAAATACATGAAAAAACCATGACATGAACTAGTCATATAACCATGCTTATAACCAACATAAAACCATAGAAATATAAGAGGTATGACAACCATTAAATCCACATATAAACCAATGCAAACGTAATAGAAATTAGATCTTTTGAATTTAGACTTCTATGATCCATATTAATTATAACATCATATTTCGTTAAAAATCACATAGGGGATAATCTCGCCTACGTGTTTCGAACCAACCAGTGTGGTTCATCTTCAGGACAAGATTCAGGACTTCCACGTACCACCCGACCATAGATATGGCTGAACCAAATATCTCTTTCATCTAGTCACCCCTGTGCCATATTCCAAGCATGAATGTGGGATCTCATGGAACAACTAATCCAAGAACAACCAAGGGAATCCATAGCTTAAACCACCTCCACCCTCATCAAATCGTGATCACACCAAAACCGGTGCACCGATCACAACAAAACCGAACTTGGAATTCCATCCAAAATCCATCATTATCCTTGAGTAATTTTCCATCTCCTTGTCTCTCAGGCTTTACCGCAATCCAAACCCTAACACTAGGCCCTAAACCGAGACTAGTCTCTCAAGATTTACTGCAATCCGAACCCGGATCACTAGGCCCTAAACTGAGAATTCTACCTCAGGCTTTACCATGTATCCCACCAAAACTAGTCAAAGGATTCCTATGCCTTTGGGAATGAAACTTAAGACACCCTCCACCCCGGATTTCGAAATCCATATGGCAAACCAAAGCTCAAAACTGAGATAAACATCCCAACATACCATGACATCTAGAAAAAGGAAAGGCTAGGCTGAAAATCACTGCCATAACCTGAAAAAACCATTCCACCGACAACAAGAGAACCATACACCCACATGAAAATCCATGCATGTCCAAACAAGCTAGGAAATCACACATGAAGAAGGTTACCTACAAGTATTCCTACTAAAGCTGCTTGATCTTGCTTTCCTTTCCTTGATCCCTGCTTTCCTTTCCTTGATCCTTGCTTTCCTTCCTTTCCCTTGCTTGCTTTTCCTTCCTTGCTTCAAAACTAGAGTGATCCAAGGAAACTCTAAGTGACCAAGAGTGAGAGAGAGAGAGAATAATGAGAGAGCTCCAAACTTGAACTGAAAAAAGGTTACCAATTGATCCTCAGAAGCCTTTTTATTATTGAGGCCTCTATTTTCTTCATTTTCCATTATTTTCCATCAATTTCCTCCTCACATGCAACCTGTGACCTTTCACCTTACTTTTCTCCTAATTTCCTTTATTTTCATAAATAAATGTATCAAAAATGCCTTTTTTCCTTTTAATGCCTTTGCCTTAGCCTTTGCCAAATTTCCTTGGCTAAAACACACATCTAGTGATGCCCACTAGGATACCTTTGCCCAAAATTTAGCTTGGAATAAGTGTCCCTTAACTGTGGTCTTAGTTTTCCTTTATTAACTTTTATTTACATGAATTTTCACGAGGTTTGTTACAAAATTTTAATGGACAGAGGAATATGCAACAAGTTTTGTGCAATTAAAGAAATTGTTGAAAAATGCTCCATTGTTAAAAATTGCATATTCGGACAAGGAGTTTGTGGTATGTACAGATGCTTGCAAGAAAGGACTTCATGGAGTTCTTATGCAGGAAGGACAGGTGGTGTGCTATGAATCACATAAACTGAATGAGCATGAGTAGAATTATCCGACACATGATCTTGAGCCAGAAACGATCATTCATGTTTTGAAAATGTGGAGGAATTATCTTCTTGGAAGGAGGTGTGTATTGATGACTGATCACAGTGGGTTGAGATACTTGTTTGATCAATCGAACTTGAATGCTAGGCAATCTATATGGTTGACCACAATCAGTGAGTTTGATTTTGAGATCAAGTACATCAAAAGTAAAGAGAACAAGGTTGCAGATGCTCTTAGGAGGTAGATACAGGTGAATCATATAGTAGCTATGAGTTCTTATGGGATGGAGTTACATGATCAAATCTTACAGGAAGGTTAGCAAGATGACAGGTACAGGGAGCTTATGCATAAGTTACAACAGAGTATAGGTACATGTACAGGTACAAGTGCAGGTATTGGTATACAAGATGTGGATAATTGTCTCACAACAGATGGCTTGGTTAGATTTATGGATAAGATATATGTGCCATACAAAAATGAACTCAAGAATCTCATCTTGAGGGAATTTCATGCTAAGCCATATTCAGGTCACCTAAGATATCAAAAGACATTGACAACACTGATGAAGATTTATTATTGGCCGAATCTGAAGAAGGACGTGGCAAAGTTTGTGGCTAGATGCTTGGACTATCAACAGGTAAAGGAAAAATGTAATCATCTAGGTGGACTACTACAACCTATTACGATTCTAGAGTGGAAATGGGAGGCCATTTCCATGGATTTCATCACAGGTTTTCCGAGGACATCTGGACAACATGATTCCATCATGGTTATGGTGGATCGGTTGAAAAAGGTAACACACTTCATTCCAGTGAAGTTTACTTATTCATCTAGTGATGTAACACAGATATTCATCAATGATGTGGTCATGTTCCGAAGAACACTGTGTCAGACAGGGATGCTAAGTTCACTTCCAAGTTTGGAAGGAGTTGTTTACAGGTTTAGGGACAGAGTTGGCCTTCACCACAACTTATCACCCGCAAATAGATGGATAGACAGAGAGGGTCAATAGGATATTGGAGGACATGTTGAGGATGTATGTGATGCATCAACAGTGGAAGTAGGAAGAGTATCTTCCACTGGTTGAGTTCACTTACAACAATGGTTATAAGGAATCTCTAAGGATGAGTTCATTTGAGGCATTGTATGGGTGGAGTTGTAATATTCACATCAGTTGGCGCGATACAATTAACAGGGTGTTGATTGGGCGGAAATGGTGGCAAAAATGGAACAGGAAATTCAGGTAATAAAAAATAATACGAAGACAACACAAGACAAACAAAAAAGTTATGCATACCAGAACATGTTGTTTAAAGATTTTAATTTTGGGGAACATGTGTACTTGCACTTCAATCCAAAGAAGAGCTCCTTGAGGATTGGATCACGTGCCAAGATGGCACCTTAGTTTTGTGGGCCTTTCAATTTTCTTGAAAGGATTGGACCAATAGACTATTGAATTGCACTACCTCCAACAATGAAAGTCCATGATGTTTCCCACGTGTCATTGCTTAAGAAATATGTTAAGGATGTTGATCATGTGATTGACTGGTTTGTATTGCAGGTGGAACCAGATGTAGAATTCCAGTCAGAACCTTAATGTATATTGCAGAGAAAAATTCTCATGCTCCAGAATTGAGCAATTGAGCAGGTTAAAATGCAGTGGAAGCACTTTGGGCCTGATGAAGCTACATAGGAGATGTCGGATTAAATGCGGGTTATGTATCCTTCCTTATTAACTGGTTGAGCGAATGTTTTAGGTATATGTTTTGGTGTGATGTTTTGGTATATGTGCATATGTATATGGATGTAAATACCACCATGAGCTATGTTATAAAGCTACAATAAGCGGTATGGGTTTCATGTTATTATGATTGTCATGTTATGTTGTCATGTTCATTGCTTTTCAACAGGTTGATCATTGCAAATACTGCATCAAGCTAAGTTATAAAGCTCCATGGGTAGTATGTTTTGTTTGCAACAATTTTGTTGGCTGTAGGTGTCATTGAACACTGAGGATGGCGTTCCCCCAAGGGGGAGGGTTTTGTAACAACCCTGGTCAAAATTCTATGTAATAAAGTTAATAAAGGAAAAATAATAACCATGGTCATGGGACATTTATTCCAAGTTGAATGTTGGGAAAAACATCCTAGTGTGGGTGTTCATTTGGTTTATTATGGCTAAGGAAATTGGCAACGACTTTGGAAAGGCAAAATGGATTTTTTGGAAAATAATTTATGAAAATAATGGAAATTAGGAGAAAAGGAAGGTGAAAGGTCATGTGTTGCATGTGAGGAGGAAAATGAAGGAAAATAATGGAAACTTGAAGAAAATAGAGGCCTCATTACTAAAAAGGATTTTGAGGATCACTTGGTATATCTTGTAAATTCAGTTTTGGAGCTCTCTCTCTATTCTCTCTTTGACACTCTTGGACACTTAGAGTTTTCTTGGAGTTATTCATCATTGGATTAAGAAAAGAAAAGAAGGAAAGGGAAAGCAAAGACCAAGCAAGGAATAACAGGATCAAGCAACTACAACGAGATTATTTGCAGGTATCGATTTGCATGTGTGATTTCCTTTCCAGTTTTGGCATGCATGGTTATGCATGTGTGTTCTTGTTTCTCTTGTTGTCATGGGCATGTGTTTTCCAGGTGTGACAATGTTCTTCAACCTTTCGTTTCCATTTCCGAATAGCCATGATGCGATGGGTTCTCATGGTTTGGTTGAGTTGGATTTCCGAATGGATTCGAAACTGAGTGAGGTGGATCTCTGAATGAAAGA
Source organism: Pinus tabuliformis (assembly GCA_031772625.1). Taxonomy (NCBI): domain Eukaryota; kingdom Viridiplantae; phylum Streptophyta; class Pinopsida; order Pinales; family Pinaceae; genus Pinus; species Pinus tabuliformis. Next base: position 143,049,957 of record CM062807.1, read on the forward strand.
ACACATGGCCTAGTAACCCCTGAACCAGAATGTGGGTTGCGGTAAAGCTAGATTTTGTGTTGCCTTAGTTGGATTAGGAATCCTTGACTGGTGAATGGTTGGATATACGTAAATTTTAGAGGTGGGTGCTCTTCATCAGGCCTAGGAATCCCAAGATGGTATATACGGTAAAGCTTGGAGAGTTGATTCTTGTTTAGGACCTATTGATCCAATGTGGATTGCGGTAAAGCCCATAGGCCGGTGTCTCGGTTATGGCATAATTATCCCTGAATTGGACTATGGATTGTGGTAAATCCTAGAAGACACTAGGAGACAAGCAAATTCCTCATGGTGTAGGTGGAGAAATCTGGTGGAATCCATGCTTGTTTTGGCCTAGTGACCCGGTGAGGATTGCAGTAAAGCCTATTTCTATTTATGAGGGTGAGGTTGTGTAGCCTCAGAAATCCCTGGTTGATTTTTGGTTATGAGTCCCACATTCATTCTTGGAATATGACACAGGGGTTGTCTTTTGCATTCATTAATAAGAGTTCCTTTCCTTTGTATTTTATGAGAAAATGTATTGGTTCGTATGTGTCAATTATGGCTGATGTATCCTTATTATTTATGTTGTTTATATGTTGGTTATGAGTATGTTTAATGACAATGATGATGCATGGATTTCATCATGCTTTGATTTGTAAATGAATGAACAATGAATATATGACCTAATAGATGATAATGCAACTAATGTGATAAGGCATCAATGCCTCTTAGTGACTCTTAGATAAGTATGAGACCCCTATGCTCAGATCTGTTGTTATGACCTGTAGATTTCATATTCATGACATGTTTGATGAAATGTCTGTCATATCTAGTAGGGGTTCACTCAAGTATTTGTTCAAATATTTGCATTTGTATAATTGTCTCGATGTTAATTTTCATTCCTAAAGGTTTCAAGGAGTTTTGGGCAGTGGCGTGAGTGCTGGCCCTGAAAACATAGCATAGGATCCGGGGTTGCAAGCTCAAAACTAGCTGAAAAATACCCCGGTCGCTTGCATGCTCATGATGTGAGAGCGAATAGAGGGCCCCAATCGCATGCATTCCCATGTCATGGAAGCGATTGAGTCTCTAAGGCAGTGAAGTGTCAAGTTGTCTCAGGGGTTGATCACCTGGAAAGGTTGGTTGGCTCCTATAGGTTTCGTGACATGTGTAGAAGGTTAGATTAGTTGTGTTGTGTTGTTTCCACTTCCTTAACTGTGCATGGGGAGTTGAATCAAATTGTAGTAGCTTCTCATTGCATGTTTACCCTAGTGGATTGGTTAACTTGGGTAAATGTGGGAGGAGGGTGATACATGAAGGAATTCATCTATGGTGGCCCTCGATTTCTCCTTAAACATGTTCCTAAACTGAGATACTTAATCCTTTTTTATCTCAACAAAAGAGGTGGCTTGTGTTTCATTTGATATATTTATTGTCAATACAAAATTTATGACCTTTCTATTGCTAGCAAACTGATGGAAGAACTTAATGTTTTCATCCTCATCTTGGAGTCATATTTCTCTACTTTTGAGTCTCCATTCTTGTTCCCTTTCGAAATATTTTTCATTGACCTTCCTCCGAGGAATTAATAATATTATTCCATTGATCCTACTCCCTCAAGGCATTGTTAAATTTTAGACTTAATTTCCTCCAAATATTTCTTGTCCTTTTTCATTTTCTACATGGACTAGAAAAATATAGCAACTTTACCTTTCTTTAGGTTTTCCTAGAATCAGAGGTCGGGGTGAAACCAAATTGGATAGGTCTAGAGGTATCCAACAATCCTTTATAACTTGTAAAATAGAAGGGCCCTCCAACCATCTTGAATTTAGTTTGAAAGGGATATGGGACTTATCCATTGAGGAATCCACTTAAAATAATATAGGACAATGACTTGAGTCACCTCGAAAAGATACCTACTAAAAAATACTTAAATTTTCCTCTAACAAGTCTTCCGAGATGAGGAATCTATTTGACCTTTTAGAAACACCAGCCTCCCTTGTTCTCATAATCCTTGATGTTGGTGAATATTTATTAGTTGAATTTATAGCAACCCAATTTCCTCTAGATTAGAAAAGAATAAATTTCATAAGGGATCAATCTTAGTGACCGAACCTTAGATTTCCCTGTAACTTAGGGTGAAATTTAGGTTGCCACCAATCATTACTCAACATTTTTAATTAGTAGGTTTTAAAAAGTTGTCTGCCAAAATCTTCTCCTATCGAAGTAAGGTCTATAGAGGTTGATGCAAAGAAACTCTAAATCTAATTCCATATTTTGGAGAGTAGTGGCAAGGCTCGTTTTTATAGTCTATGCATTTATATTTTATGTTATTTTCCCTCCACCTTGTGATATGTTTGTTGCTTCCAATTGTATTGTTTTCTAAACAATACCATCCTAAGAGAGAGGAGGTGAGAGATTTTGCATCTGTCCATTATTATTTCTTGTATGAAAAGAATCGAAGGTTTATGGATTTCTACTAATCTCTTGATGGCTAATTTTTTTGATGGGTTGGCCAACCCCTTATAGTTTAGTGAGAGGATTATCACATGGATTCTTTCCTTGGGGATGATGCTCTAAGGGGCCGATAGAGTGAATTTCACTTTCTAGATTGAATTTTAGTTAGTTTGTTTTTGGGTCATGAAGATAAAATACTTCCTACCTTGATGAGAAGCTTTTCGCTACAAATTATAATATGAACCCAATTGCCACTCAATGCTAGGTTCTCAGGGGAAGTCACTTTGCTTTTAGATCTTAGGTTGTATTTAGGCTTCGAGGGAAGGGAAGGGGCTTCTAAATTATATGGGGTTTTCAAAGGATCTAGGGAGGAGTCAATTATGGGGAAGGACAATGGGGTATCCTTTAAGAGAAAGATTTAGAATGGGAATAGGGATAAAAATGGAGGGTTGGGATTAAAGAGTCTTAAAAAACTAGATTGGAAGTCCTTTCCACATTCGTTTAAAATAACATAGGTGGGGAGTTATAAGGATCCAAATTTTACACTAGACTTAAACAAAGAATTTTCAAATAAGGAGGAATTATAATTCTTACTAGGAGAGAGGTTTTCAATCACAAGAAGATCAAGAAGCTAATATTGAATCAAAGGAGGCACACATAACTAAATGTTAAGGCTAGGGTGATAAAAATGCCATTATGAATTCCATAGGGAGGGTCTGAGAGTGCTAGCTATTGAATCTCTAGCCCTTGATGGTCCCTCCTAATCCATTTTTGCCTCTTGTCACCCTAAATGTAATTTGAACCCAAATGACCATAAGAATGACATCTTGCACACATAAAATGTATTTACTTCATAGTCCACTTCTTGCTTGGAAATAGATTTCCCTCATCTAATAATGATAGCATTAGCTAATCCTTTAAAGATATTGAGGCTGACTGGTGTGCTTGCTACCCCCCTACAACCTGAAGTTCGAAAGGATAATTTGACCTTATAGTAGAAGCCCAACAAATTTTCAATTTCTCGAAAGATGTAATCTGACCATAGAATGAAGGGCAAGCATGGGATTTGAACCCATATAGGAAAAACCTCCATATTTTAGTCTTTTTTCCAAATCCACCTTCCACTTCCTCAAGAAAAATGCCCAAGGGCCCCAATTCTAATGGGATTTAAGATCCATTTTCACATTCTCCCTTGAATTAGTAATCAAAGCCATTAATCATACATTTCAAAGTATACCCTAAAAGACCAAAAAAATTATCCATAGTTCACTTTGTCATAGTATCCACGAACATTCTCTTGCTAGTAAATGTGTCAACTACCATCACTTCCCTCATTGACAAGATTTTGTGAATTTGTACACCCTCGCCCAACACCAAATTTTGTTTATCAACCCTATTCTTCACACGATGTTTTTGGGTTGAAAACATAACTTTTTGGCTCTTAGGATATAGTTTCCAAGGTCATGATCTAAACAAGAGCTTCATTGCTCATTAATTCTTTGGAAAGGCACTAATTGACAAATCACTTCATCAAAATATTTTTTGAAAATCTTATATGTGGGAAGCTTGCATTGCTTAAGGAAGTATACTCACCAAAATGGGATGTGGTGGGACTTGACTCCCTAAAAACATCATAATAATTATTGCAAGCTCATTTGCTAGGGAAGTGGTGGAGGAATCATACAAATTAACCTGAGCTTGATTTGGAATAGAGGTTCATGATCCACCATTACTTCGAATCAACTTAGGTCAAGAATATATATATTTGTAGTCCCTCATCCCTTGACAAATGCATTTCTCCACTTTATTGAATAATTGTGTAGATTATAACAAAAGTATCCCTATTAAATGTTGTTTCTCTAATGACAGGTTACAAATAAGGGAATGGACACGGTAAGAGTTAGGAGGTTTTGGCGATTCTCAAGTCTACCAACCTTTGAGGGAGTCATTAAAATAATCTACTCTTTCTTACTCCTTCGTTAGGTGTATTTGTTGACTAGGCCAGGGATGACATGTGGACACTACTATGAAAGATGAGACCCATCTTTCATCATCACCTTATCACAGAAAGACTAGGTTACTGAAGACTCACAACCTTAAGAAAGACTACGTTACTGAAGACTTACAACCCTAGCTTTAGACCCACAACCCTATCTATAGATCCGCAACCACAAACCACAACATGCTCTTACATAATTAAATGTGTTCATACACTTATTCCAAAAGATAGCATTATTCTACAAGAAGTTTCAAGTTCTATTTTTGAGCTGAGAGACCCATTCTACAACCCAGTATGAGATACTGATGTAAGTATGTTTGTGTTCAACTTGGAGTTGACGAGTGTCCCTTATATATATATATATATATATATATAGATATATAATAAAAAGAAAAAATGAATATATGTGTTTGATTTATTTAATTGAAAGTATTATAAAACATGAATAATCTCTCTCTCACTCTTTCAGTGTCCATACTAAGGAGAAGTGATAAAAATATTTCACTCTCAGTCTCAACCATAAATAAAATATTTCAATGTGCATATGAAACAACATAATCTTAGATCAACTTTATAGAGAAATAAAATAGCTAAAAATTAAAAAAGAACTATATATACGTTATAGAAGCAATTGAAAAAAATATTTTTTTATAGTTAAAACATTTAAGCAATCTCACTATTTTACGCCCAAGTAAATTTTAATCCATTTTATACATTAAAAAATGCAACATAAACAATGAAAAATGACAAATGCTCTACCTCCCCCCTCTCTCTATATATTTAGTAAGGTACAAACATTTTATTAAAATTTTGCACTCTAAATTTTTTTTTCACCTCAATAAATTTAATCTCTCTTAACTCTTACTAGATCCGTAATTAACATAAATATATATATTGGTTTTAATAAAAACCAATTTTTTTTCCATTTTCCATTATAATAAGCTAGCATTATTATTAATACTAACCTACTATTATTTTTATCCTTTTGGTAGGAGAAGTATAAATCCATTTTTGTATTAACAACTTAATAATAACCCACTATTATTTTTATCCTTTTGGTAGCAAAAGTATAAATCCGTTTTTGTATTAACAACTTTTATAAAGACATTTTTAGATAGATATAAAGACTTTATGTTCATTTCTTTTTTAGATAGATATAAAGACATTTTTTCCTTGGGGAAAAATACTCATGACTTAAAGTTAAAGTTGTGATCAACTCAAAGCGACGAAAAGAGTACAAACTCCAAAGGGCTCCATCCAAGTTTTATATTTCATGGTGATACATGTCGTTTCGCAATCAAGTGTTTATTCCTTACAAATAGCTTTATTGGGTAAACCACCGTCATTGGGAAATTGGTTTTAGGAAGTAAAACACTTTTTCATTGTAATTGTAGTCATGAAAATTGTTTGTTTGAAGCTAAAATGTTAAAAAATATAGTACAATTAAAATTATTAACAATTTTAAAGGGGAGTAGTTAATGTTTAAAAGAATAAATACCCCTTTTGTTACATTGGCAAATATTTTTTTTTAATAAATAAATAAATCAATCAATTATCATTTTTTTATATGTTTATTAGGGTTTTTAAAGAAGTTATAGTCTTACTTAATTAATGATAATATGAATAATAAGATATTTTTTAAGATTTTATTTTATTTTAAAGAAATTTAAATTATTAGAATTATTAAAAAAATAAATGAATTAGATGAAGGATGTACATATAAGATGATTAAAGCCTACCTCTACACCCTTATAAATTTGAAATAAATTTGGTGAGTTAACTTAAATTACGGTGTGTTATAAATTGCAAATAAGTGATCTCAGGTTAAGTTAGTAGACTAACTATATATAATATGTTAAATTTATAATGTCTCGTTAGATGGAATATATATTGGAGAAATTTAATATTGACAGGAATTCCATAAATTGACCTTCTTTGATCATTTAAAATAATGAGGAAAAAAAAAACATTTTTTTTTGAAATTTGGTAAGAATATGATTTTTTAAAAAAATCGGTCTTCTATTCATTCTTCAAAAAAATGTACATCATTAACAAAAATGCAAGTAGTCTCACCCCAACCATGTTTGTTGACTACTGCTAGGAGCAAGTGACAGTAAAGCAAAACAACAAAAAGTAACAAAGACCACAACGGAAAGGGCCAGAAGCACGAGAAGACAAGCAAGATACATAAAACACTTGATATCATATCAATCGTCAGAAGTGATGGAAGATGGGTTGTCCAGGGTTGTTCTAGGAGGCAGAGGAGGGCGGAAGGCGCATTGCACATGCTCTTCGAAATGGGCCATCCAGGCCTCCAACTTTTCACTTTCTTGGAGAGTAGATTCTGGCCGCGCCATACCACCACCACATGCTCCCAGGTATGGCACTGAAAATAATGCATCTTGTTTAGTGTCACAATAAGCTCTGCATGTTCCTCCTGCTTCACATGCTATGCGTTAACCAATCTATCTAGAATTGTATGGATGAGGTCCCGACAACAATCCATACAGCATGTATGTTGTTGCCCCCTTCCTCCACGACGCACCTCCCCCTGATTCCATCCTCCTCCACGACAGGCATACCCTCCTCGGTGCCAATGTCTCATGGTGTGGCCACCTCGACCACCAATTGAATCTCCTAGGCCTTTGCCTCCCTGAACCTTCGAACCATCCTTGCAATTGTCACTAGATCTTCCTCCCCCACAGCCTGCTGAAGCTAACAAGTGAAGACGGCCACCCGTAGAACCACCGCGTCCTGTATGTTTTGCACTGGATGTCGACGCCATCAGGGATAAGCTCCCGCCACCCACAGGGTTTGTCGAATTAGGCTTCAGACAAGATGACCTGCATGAAATGCGAGGTGTCGGCCTCATTCCAATCCTCTAGAAAACACTGACCGAAAGAGCAATGGTGGGCTTCCCTCCTTCCACCACAAAGACCGTATGCCTACTATCCGAGCCGAGTTGTTGGGCACTCGGTCTCACCACTAGCAACACAGAATCACCGATGCGTGAGGGGAAAATGATGCTCGCCACCTAGTCTTCCACCCAGGACACACTACACCACCAGGACAGAATTACCCCAGCTGAAGAACTAGTGAGGGCACCAAGAACATAGTCTCTCCACGCCCGAAAATGCACCACCTTACCCCAATTGCTCGACAAAAGAATTCCCCACCCTCTGCTAAACCACCATTGCTCTAGGATAAATGAATTATCCCATCCGTTGCTCTGACCCACTAAATGTATGCATAGGCTTAACCAATGCTTCACCAGGATTTACCCCCGTGGGAATCGGAAGGACTGTCGACGGTAAATCTACCACCTTTCCGAGACTAGTCGTGCTTCCGACTTAGCAATTTCCCTCTCCAACGTCACACACCAGGAGCTGTCCGGGTTATAACAGGCCTCCTCCCCGTCCATGAACGCTCCCTTGACGCCACCACCTGCAACGTACCCTTCGAGCGAATGTTTCACACACTCAAGGTTCAGTGCCCCCGATATCAAGGTACTTGGAAAATGCCCGGGGGAAGGCCTTCATACTTGCATCCACATGCCCATAATCAATCCCCACGCGGTCCTTCGAGGCTTGCAATCACGTTGTTCAACACCCCCATCGGGGAAGTAAGAATCTTTATAATTAATGGATATGTAAATATCAAATGTTAAAATTGTACAATCCAATTATATTAGGATATTTAAGGGTGTTTTTTTTCAACTATGGTTTACGGTCACTGAGTTGTCCCTACATCCATAGGTAATAATTCGGGTAGATCCACCTGAAGGGATCTACTCGTCGGCTTATCTGGTTAGGGCTAACCCCAAGGGCGTCGAGGAGATTTGACCACGTGACCTCCTAAATTGGCCAGATACTTAACAATAGAAACTCGATCAATTGAGCTATCCCTTAAGACTATTAAAATATTTAAGAGTGTTATATCCATTTCATTATTAATAATAACAATTTCATCAATCCAATATTATAATTTAGAAAAAATTACCTTATCAAATTTTAAAAATAACAAATTAAAAAAATTAAATATATACAATAGTTAACTCTATTTTTTTAAAATTAAATTCAGAATAAATAAAAATAACAATTATATAAAAAAAATTCCAAAACAAAAACAATTATATTTTCGCGAGAGAACAATGATGAACTCATGACCAGCATGTGTGATAATGATAACATTTATTTTTATGAAAAGTAACGTCCACACAAGCATAAGCGATGTAGGGAATAACATGTTGGAGAGCTTTCATAATGCAAAATTATTATTGAAAGGATATGAAATAATAACAAATATATTTTTGTGGGAGAACAGTGACAACATATCTTCTTCTCTAAATGAATAGAGGCAGGGGCGATGTAGGGAATTTAATATTAGAAGAGTTTGTATAATGCAAAATTATCATTGTTTTTCAAATCAAGTGGCCATGTTCATTAATTCCATATTCTTTCGATGGTTTGTATCAATTTTGTATTTTGTATCAGTTTTGTTGATTGTTTTTTTATTTTGTATTATTTTTGTTATATATTCGGGGATAAGTGAAGTTAAAAATAAAATTGGAAAAAATATTGAGTATTGATTTTCACATATATTAAATGTGATGTAAATAATTGTTATAAACATGGTTAAGTTATAGAAAAGTTATATATGACCGCGAACATTTTAGTCATGAGAATATATATATAATTTAAAAATTTAGATTTAATTTAAATAACATTGTGTTTAACAGTGATTGGAAAGAAATAAATAATTATAACATAATGTTTTTGTCTTCTGGTTTTGGGAAAAGACCAAATAAAATGGTAAATCACTATATGTTTGAAAACTTTAATTATATTAAATTAAGCGGCCCTAATAAACAACTCAACTCATAGTAACCACTTTGTTTCCGATTACTATAGTCCTATGCCGAAACGACACGGACTATATATATATATATATATATATTAATTATTTAGTTTCTAATTAATTTTGCTTTAATGGAAAACTTATATTATATAAAATTTGTATATTATATAAATTAAATATAAACACTTACTATCTTCTTATAATATGTTGTATTTAAATCTTAATCATAATTTTTTTCTTTTTTTACCATTATTGGGTATAAAAATCATATTTTCCACAATAATTATACAATATTTTTAATTAAATATTAAAATATACATAATATCATTACATATAATGTGGATTACGTTGATATAACGATTTTTTATTATAACAACAATAAATGAGCGTTGATTGATTTTTAAATATGGGCTTTCCCTATATTAAAAATACAGATTTTGAATGCATTACATATATAAAAGATAATTATTTTGTAATGATGTCATGAATATATTTTAATAGAAATAATTAGTTAGCAATTATTTCAAGTTTTGTTTTGTTTTTTTTTGTTTTTTGTTTTTTTTTTTTTAATTATAGATTTATTAAGTGTTAAGAGGGATTGAGCGATTAGATTTCACTCGATGTTCTATAGGTGCAAGGTTAAAATGAATATGCATTAGTTTATAACATAAAATTGCTTCTCAATAATAATCAATCTAAATTACTTTTTGCAAGATGTTTAATATTTATTTTTACTAAATATACTTCTCTCTCAATATGGAGAAATTTCAAACTTACACTCCAATTGAATGCGACACAATTTCGTGATATGTATGTATGGAATTCCGATTTTTAACATTTTTTTCAATACTTCTAGAAACCTAAGTATTCTTATGCAGATAACCTAAGATGGAATCCAAAAAAATGTTAGTGTTCCACATGAATTTTCGAGGGAATATCGAATTAAGATAAATTTTGTGAGAGACACCATGAATTTCAAAGGTATGATGATAAGAATAATTCAATATTAAACAATTTTCACTAACTCTCTCCTTTACATGCCTTTCCTATTAAAGATTGCATGCCTTCTACATACTATGCTTATTGAATTCCAATTATGGTAAAAGTGTCATGATTATAGCTATTAAAGTAAACTTAGAATTCCGGGTGCTTGTGGGGTCTAGAATTTCACCTAGTGAGCCATAACTTCACACGTTAAATCAAACTATCATTGTTTGGATCTCATTATGATCACTTAAAGTGAGATGGAATTCCTTGTCTTGTGGCTTTGAAAACGAAATAATTTTGGATTGATTCTCTTTGAAAGGCATCAATATTGTTTTCTTCCATTAATTTCAAATCCCTAGTATATCTTGATGTGTTTGTTCATGCTCACATGCAACATTTTTAGTTGGCAATTCATGACAAATTTTATTTCAATTTCAATTTTGCAATCAATGTAGAGTTGTTATTCACAACAATTTTTGTTTTAAATTTTATTTCAAAGTTGATTTTGTTATTCGTGCAAAGTTATTTCTTGCACAAGTTTGAACCTTTCGGTAGTAGAAAAATGGAATCAACTACACGCCTCACTCTTCTCCTCTTGAATTTGTCTGCTTTCAATCTTGAGTTTTATGATGGATAATTGATACATGAAGATCTCATAGGGAGTGGTTGAGGTTGGTTTTTGGGAAAATAGGGTATTCCATACAAGATGGGCACCTTTAATAAGCACTCACACAGCTAGATCAAGGATCATAACACCAATAATTTTATGCAGTTAAAAAACCTTCTAAGAGTGAATCAATCCATGGCCCAAACCAACATGGCCAATTGAGGCAATTTTATTACCACACAAGAAAATTTGTACATAAGAGATTTTCTCACAATCAGCCATCGACAATCACCCTTCATGCTCTTTAAATAGAGATCATGGACCAATTAGGTGTTAACCCAAGGATCAATATTTGTCAGTGATGAGGACAATATAAGTTGTCATATAACTCTATGTTTAGAAAATATTATTATTATTAGATTACAATTGAACTAATGCATACTAAAGAAACACACTTTTAACTAAAGGCACATTAAACCAAGTTGATTTTTTTTTTCTTCTAAATAAGACTATACTACTATTCACATTAAAAGTGTAAAATTACAACATAGTGAGCAAAATGAACCAGCTGGCCAGAAAGGAAGGCCGCATGAAACAACAAGTGTCTAGAGCACAGATGTTGGACAAGACCATGTTTTGCAGTCCCACGCAGGGGATCCAGAGGAACACAAACAACAGAAACAAAAGATTGACCTCAACACAATGGCAGATACAAAGATTGACAGATTTGACAAAAAAGTGCTCGCTACTGGGCCGCATAACCTGTTAAGAAGTTGCAAAGCTTGATTAAACTTCCGGAGTCTCCTCCACGATCCTACACCATCCACCGTCAGCCAGGTCCTGGGCTTGGGTCTCCTCATTCTCGTTCGAAACCGGAGGCGCAGGCGCCATTATAGTGTCATTGACGATGCTAGCCGGTGGTTCCATATCTCGAGGTGAGCCTGCAATTGGCATTGGAACTGTTCCTTGGTCCTCTCGAAGAACACTGGAATCGCCCTCTTCTTGGGCTTCCTCTAGAAAGAGGACTGAAACATGGGTAATGATCCGAGGTCGGTTAAGGGAACAGTTGAAAGTGAAGATTGCTGAGCCAAAGGAGGGCGAAGACGAGGAGCCTGGGGAGCTGGGTTTGAGAAATTGGCTGGGCCTCAGAAAGTTCCCTCTTCCACTGCGAGAGCGTGGGTGCTGACTCGAGGTAGCATCACCGGAAGAAGGGCGTGAAAGAGCGCCCCGAGAGGTGCCTCTGCGGCTGAGCATTCTTTGGTGGAGCCGAGGCATGACAGCACCGTAATGGATTACAGAACAAACCACCGGAGAGGTATATCGCAGTCCAAACACATAGGCTAGCGCACGGGAGCCCAAAGCAGCAGCGGGAAACGGTGAAGTATAGCAGGAGCCCAACCAACACAGAGGTTTCGAGCTAGCTGAGCCCGCGCCCATCCAACACAACACAAGGAACAACAGAGTGTATCCATGGCGGAATATGGTTAATAAACATTTTCCCCTGCCTCGAGACCCTCCCGCCATAACTATGGCATTCATGGGAGTCGAGAGCCGATACCAGCCTGCGCGTGCGGAGATTGACAACAAATTAATGTTAACATCAAACATTCCCTTACACCCTGTTAAACCCACCTGCATGTGATCCTCCCTCCACATGGCTTCCGGTCCGCTATACAAGGCTGGCAGGTGGCGTCTCGGCTCCACCCACTCCAGTCCCATCGCAATGAAGGCAGCGTTAGACACCCGCATCTGGGGAAACCAAGTTGAATTTAACTAACTCCTAACTGTCTAAATATCCTAACGCCCCCCCTTAGTCACAACTTAGGATAGGATTGAAGGACATACAAAGGTGACAAAATTAGGGAAGGAAGTTAGTATTAGAGCCTATCCCCACATAATGACAACTTCTTGAACTCCTAACATAAGCCAAAGTTTGGAAAACTTCACTTTTGCAAGAGACTTTGAAAATGACTGCAACTTAATTGTCTTGTTGAACCAATTGTTGTTATTGATGTCAAAGGTTATATATATATATATATAACCTTTGACATCAATAAAGAGACATTGTGTTGAAGAATCTAGGGCAATTAGGTGTATAATGATTCTTCAGGACTAGATAAAAATTTGTGAAGTCTTTTTGCAACTTGTATTTGTTAGCTTAATATTCTTCTTCTCTTATTAATACATGTGTGTGCGCTTGATAAAAATACTATCTAAACATAAAACAAGAACACAATATGTTGGCTCTCTCCCAGGGCCAAAACCTCTCTTCTCTTGAGAGGAAAACCCTTCGGTAAGTTTTCTCTTATTGAAGCTTCTTTCTTGATCAATGGAAAACCCTAGACCCTTGAATAGAAGATCCTCCAAGCACAAGTAAAGTCCTTCCTTTTCTCTACACTATGTTTCCCCGACACTTTGTCCACCTCCTTTCGGCACTTCGTTTCCCGACACTTCATCCTTCCGTCCGCTGTTAGTAGATCTTCTAGAAGAGATACTTTATCTTTCGTACTTAGTGATATCCTTCACCTAAGGATAATCCTTCCTTCTCTTGATCATCTGAGTTCCTTCTTGATGTATATTGGTAGGCTTAGTGTGACAACACTGCATCCCTAAATCTCATACGTGTGAGAGGTACCTTAGAGAATTAGGGTCCTTATCCTTCGCTAGAGAGATAGGCTTCTTTGCTTGACTTGGGAGGCCTTGTAGGCCTAGTTTCAAACCCAAACAACACTAGTTCATGGATTGTTTGTCCCTGCTGTCATACCCACAGACTTGACCACCCTTTCTTCACATGTGTGATTTTTTCAGGCCCTAGAAACAATCCTCTTCACTTCAGATTTTCTCCTTCTTCCTTTGCTGCACTAGGAGACCTCTTCTTTGTCCTTCGTTACCATTTCTCTAGCCTCTTTTCTTTGCAGATTTCAGAGCTGCTTTGTTGATGACGTTGAGAGGGAGCGAAAAAACCTCTCTATATAAAGGATTTCCCCTCCTTTAGGCTAGCTTGAGGCCGACTTGAGTAGTTATTCATTATTTTCTTTGTTTTGCTTCTTTGGATGACGTTGCTACATAGAGAGGACTTGTAGTTGTCTTGGAGGTATTCCTTTGACCTTATACATAGTGTAACATGCCCTCTAAGGGTCTTATATAAATACATTGACCTTTTGACTTCCTAGAAGCACTTAACCATGTGCTTGACCTACTTCAATGAGCAAGAAACTCATTGACAAATAATATAAAAATAATATTCCTTGTCTTGAATAAATACAAATATCAAAAGTACATTTATGAAGACTGAACCTAGTTACACTTTCTTCAACACTCCCTCTTAAATAGGGAGGTATTCATATAACATTACAAGGTGTTTGGCTATGTTTCAGTCTTGAATAATTCGCATAAGAGAAACCAGATTTGCAATCCATCTGCCATAACATCATAATAACCAACATTGTTTCCACATCAAGGCCTTGACTGACAGCTCTATCTTTCAATAATTTAGAGCATAATGTTGGCGAGACCAATGACTTATAAACACCTTAGTCATTGTCTGTAAAGGTACATACCCACGCAGGTGTTCATTGAGTATGAACTTCTAGGATTGTTCTTGTCTTGGGTTCCCAACCCTCAAAGAATATCGGTCCTCTTGACTACTCTTGTCTTGGATGCCCTAAACATACTCAAAGAGTATTAGATGCCAGATGATTACCCAATCCTCTCATTATTTCTTCCCAAGTAAAGAAAATAATGTTGTGTCTATCTTGTGTCTACATTTCCATTCATGGCCTTCATCTAGACTTACGACTGTTAGTCCTGGTCTAATGCATGCCACATGAAATGGAAAAACACAATTGTCACTCCTTTGTAATTAGGGGTGATCCAAAACTCCCTCTTGATAAATGACCTGTCAAACACCTCTTAACTAGGGACTCTTTCATTCATCAACAACTTCTTCTTTTTGGGTCCTTTAGCTGCTTGATCTCCTTCCTTTATTTGATGTCATGAAGTCTTTGTTTAGACTTCTTCTAGGCAGGGCACCATCCATTGATCAATTTCCTTCCTGGTTTGTCATGTCATTGCTTCCTTCATGGAAAGTGGCTTTCTTGTCATACATCAAGTTATCTTGTCATTTGGCCACTCCTTTTTCATCTGTCCATGCTTTAGAATACTCTTCTCATAGATGCTTCATTGTAATTGCTTGTTTACATTCTTCTACCTAGTAACCCATCATGAATTCATTCTTATATTGCTTCAACATTAAATGATGCTTTTGCTGGATGGCTTCTTCATTATGACATCTTCGTAGAGTAAAATCAGTTATCTGCATCTTTCATATCTTCAAGGCCTTCATAGGTGTGAAGGATCCTTCTTTCCTTTGTGAGAGTTGTCTTGCCTTCTTTCAGGAGATATCTTCAATGGTTCTTTGTCAGATAGCGATTCTTTGTGATCATGGTGTTCTTCACATGCTTGATATCTTTCTTCATTTGCTTCTTCTTGGATAGATTGGTCAACCACATTATATTCCTTGTGAGAGAACTTCTTCATTGCTTGCTACCTGGACTAGGTGAAATTTCTTCTTTCTTCTTAGTGAGCATCTTATACTCCTTATGTGAGCATATCCTTTTTTTGACCTTCATTACATTGTAGTACATGCCTTTGAGCATGTCCTTGGTGAACTAGATTCTTTCATACTTGATTATGTTATAGAACTATTCCCATGACTCAATAATATACATATGATAACATGACTAAACTTTGATTCATACATACCTCATCTTGATTATCCTTTGATCAGCTTAGCTTCACTTGGTTTTCCTTGGTGTGGCCCTTCTTGCTTCATCTTATCTTGCATGCATATCATCCTTTTCTTGAATCCCATGAATAGGATTCCCAATGAGACATCTGCTTTGGTTCATTAACCTTCTTTTGAAGATTCCATCACAAGATCTTAAAGACCCTTGTCTTGCAAATGTTTCTTTTCTTTTGATGGTGGAAGTCTTCTAAGATTTTCAATCATGCTCAATTTTCTTTCTTCGTGGATGGGGTCCAATACTAGGCATGATCCTTCTACATGAATATCTTGAGCTATATCTACCATGTTCGTTTATTCTAGAAGATATTTCTAACCATGCATTTTGTTCTCATTATAAATGCTACTTCTACATGAGTATCTAGAAATCTATGTACTTCATGCTTCTAGATTTTAGAAGATCTTTCTAGCTATGCAATTTTATTCCTACATGCTCCTATCTACTCAAAATTTTGAAAGAATACTTTAAGTAAAGAGTTTTACTTAGTCATAGTAGAGATTCAGAGGATCTTCCTTCTTTTTCTTTCACCTTTTGAGTCATGTGAGCTTCTTCCCTCTTTCTTTTGTTGTTGCTGTCCTTCTTAAGATTAGGAAAATTCCTTTTGTAGTGTCCATATTCTTGGCATCCATAACATTGGAATTTGGACATATCTTTGTTGATTGTTCTTCGTGGACCAAATTTGCCAATTTTTCCCTTTCTCTTGGCCATGGCAGCAAATGCTTTCTCCTTTGATCCCATATCTTCCTTGGCTTTCAGCCTAGTTTCCTCTTTTTTGCGTAGAGACCACATTTCACTTAGTGTGGTAGCATCCTTCTTAGCATATATGCTAGATGTGAAGTTGCCCCAATCCTCAGGTTGAGCATTGAGTACTATAGTTGTCATTTCTTTGTCAGACATGACTTACCCTAGCTCTTGAAGTTGATCTCTCATCTTAGAGATATTCGTGAAGTAGGGAGCTATTCCTTCCTTTGATATCTTCACCTTGTATAATTAATTTCTTAGAGATATCACTTCTTCAACTGTGGTTACCGAGAATAGCTCTACTAGTTTATCATATATTTCTTTTGATGTTTCATACTTGGATACATAAGGAATGAGAGAGTCCTTGACAGATTCTATTAGAAACCTTTGAGATATGGTATCATCCTTATTAATCTTGGCTAAGGCTTGAGTTTTTTCCTTAGCAAGAATATTAACATTCCATTTTATGTGTTCTAGGAGTTCATTCTCCTTGAGAAGTAAATCAGTCCTCTTCTTCCATGTAAGAAAGTTATTGGTACCTACCAATTTGTTGTTTTCCTTGCAAAAAGACATTGATGTATATTCAGAAGGGGAAATATACTTACTTGACATATTTTGAAATGTAATTGACTTATTTTCTCCTTGAAGTATTGATGGCTTGCTTTCCTTGAATCTTGACGAGACTTGATTGATGATTTGTGGCTTGATGTAGGTCCCTATTTGATCTCCTCTTCTTTGTAGGTGATTTTATATAAGGTTATTCTTCTAGCTTTGTAGTCTCCCATGATGAATGATAGATGATATGACTTCTTTTCCTTCCTTGATGAGTGTTCTTGAGATTCCCTTTCCTTGATGTGTCACCTCCGCTCTGATACCATGTTGAATAATCTAGGGAAATTAGGTGTAGAATGATTCTTTGGGACTAGATAAAAATTTGTGAAGTCTTTTTACAATTTTTTCATATTAGGTTAATCTTCTTCTTCTCTTATTAATACACGTGTGTGTACTTCATAAAAGTTATATCTAAACATAAAACAAGAACACAAGATGTTGGCTCTCTTCCAGGGCCAAAACCTCTCTTCTCTTGAGAGGAAAACCCTTCGGTAAGTTTTCTCTTATTGAAGCTTCTTTCTTAGTCAATGCCAAACCCTAGATCTTGAATAGAAGATCCTCCAAGCACAAGTCAAGTCCTTCCTTTTATCTACACTATGTTTCCCCGACACTTTGTCCACCTCCTTCCTGCACTTCGTTTCACGACACCTCATCCTTCCTTCCACTGTTAGTAGATCTTCTAGAAGAGATATTTTATCTTTCGTACTTAGTGATATCCTTCACCTAAGGATACTCCTTCCTTCTCTTGATCATACGAGTTCCTTCTTGATATATATTGGTAGGCTTAGTGTGGCAACACTGCAGCCCTAATTCTTGCACGTTTGAGAGGCACCCTAGAGGATTATGGTCCTTATCCTTCGCTTGACTTGGGAGGCCTTGTAGGCCTAGTTTCAAACCCAAACAACTCTAGTTCATGGACTGTTTTTCCCTGCTGTAATAACCGCAGACTTGAACACCCTTTTTTCGCACGTGTGACTGTTTCTAGCCCTAGAAACAATCCTCTTCACTTCAACTTTTCTCCTCCTTCCTTTGCTGCACTAGGAGACCTCTTCTTTGTCCTTCGTTACCCTTTATCTAGCCTCTTTTATTCATAGATTTCAGATTTTCTTAGTGGATGATGTTGAGAGGGAGTGGACAACCTCTATATATAGAGGAATGTCCCTCCTTTACACCGACTTGAGGTTGACTTGTTGTCCTTAGGCTGACTTGACTATTTATTCATAATTTTCTTTATTTTTCTTGTTTGGAGGACGTTGCTACATGGAGAGGACTTGCACTTGTCTTGGAGATATTCCTTTGACCTTATACATAGTGTAACATGCCCTCTAAAGGTCTTATATAAATACATTGACCTTTTGACTTCCTAGAAGCACTTAACCTACTTTAATGAGCAAGAAACTCATTGACAAATAATATAAAAATAATATTTCTTTTCTTGAATAAATACAAATATCAAAAGTACATTTATGAAGACCAAACCTAGTTACACTTTCTTCAACACATTGGACCAAGCTGAATTTAACTGACTCCTAACTATATAAATATCCTAACATCCCCCTTAAGAAAAACTTAGGATAGGATTGAAGGACTTACAAAGGTGACAATAAGGGAAGGAATAGGACATTAGATCCTATACCCACACAACTTCCTAAAATCCTAACATAAGTCATAAGTTAAAGTTTTGAAAAATTTGCTTTTATAAGAGACTTTTTGAAAACAACTGCAACTTGATCATCTTGTCGAACAAATTGTTATTATTGATGTCAAAGGTATTAGCCACACACACACACACACACACACACATCCAAGTATATTAAAGGGGGGTGCTCTTGAAAAATGTGAAGTCAAAATAAAAAATTAAATGGTGGTTTCAAAACCATGGTTTAGGAAGCCCACAATAATTTCTTATGATATTTACACATGGTATTTGGAAAAGTTGAAAAAAGGGAATTAATTATTTAATTGATGAATTGACATGTATTTTGAATTAACATGTCGTTTCATGGTGTTGTGATAATGTATAAAAGGAGAAAATATTGGAAGGAAAGTGTGTGTGTGTGTGAAAATGTAATTTGTGGAGTGAACGAGTCATCTTAGCATTTTCATTTTTTTTCTCTGGGATGATTCAAAGGTTGATATTTTAAGCATATTAAGGAGAGATCAAGGGGAACATCTGTTTAAAATTTTAGATTTTTGTTTGCTATACTTTAGAGATATACACAGTGGAAGTTAGGGTTTATGATTGGCCTTAAAATCTGTCTCAAATGAGTCATCTCAGGATTTTTGATATAATTTATTTTCAAGGATGTTTCAGATCATGAAATTTGGAGAAAATTGAGAGGATATTGCAAGGTGTATATGGTAGTAATTTTACATTCTAGTTCACTATAATTTCAGAGATACATCTCATATAATTCAGTGTTTATGAATGGATTTGAAATCAATTATAAATGATTGAATTTGGAACTTTTAATATAAATTGCTTTTATGAAGAATATAATTATATAATTTTGAGCACAGTGATAAAACAAATCAAGTTATGTCTGGTAAAAGTATCATATTTTGGTTCACTATAATTTTGGAGATATACCCTACCGAAGTTAGGGTTTATGAATGGACTCGAAATAAATTTCAAAAGTGTATTCACGACATTTTCATTATAATTCTTCAATTCCGAAACTTTTAAAAATATGTATTTTTCATAGATTCAAGGAGACATACTAAAGTGACTTGTGTAAAAATTTTAGAATCACATATAAAGAATTGGACACATGGAATACTATACAATTTTTTGATTCAGTTTCCGGAAAATCCACAGTAAGAACCGTTTTCTGCCAACGTTTCAAATCCCAACCGGGATCCATCATCAGGGCTTCTTGAATGCTTGATAGAGGAAGAGCTAATTTAAGATATTAAATAGTAATGAGGAGAATGCAGGTCTGCAGCTCTTCTTGCTATCTTCACTCTAGATTTGGGAAAACACAAAAGGTTGATTTTTTTGGGAAAGTTGCAACACAAAGGTTATGCTTAGGTTGAAGGTATTGATTTTGAAGAAACTTTTCCCTGATTGCAAGACTGGAAGCTATCATAATGTTTTTGGCATTCACGTATTTCAAGAACTTCAAAGTCTATCAAATTGATGTCAAGTCAGTATTTCTCAAAGGAACTCTATATGAAGAAATTTACATTGAATAACTAGAAGGGTTCTTATTATCAGAAAATAAGGATCACATGTGCAAATTGAAGAAAGCCCTTTGTTGTACTTTATAGACATTCCTAGTTTAAGGGACTATGAGAAAAGATATAATGTAATGTTTTTGATTTTAAGTGGATGACAAATGCTTAAAATTTTAAACAGATGCAAATCCTAAGTATTTTTGAAAAAAATAGTAGGGATAATTCTTCATTCTTAACAGAATTTAAGCTTTAAATTGTTTTTGGAAAGCTGAATTTAAGATTATATATATTTCCTTAAATATTCAAACTGAACATCTAATTTTTTATATATAGCAGATGCGTATAAAAGTTTTCTATAGCTAAACAATACATGTGCAAGATATGATAGAAGGCAACAATTAATTTTTTTAGAGGAATTAACTAAGACAAACAATTTTAGTTAATTAATCTCTTTTAATTATGATAAATTTGCAGTGGTTTTTAGAGAGATTGACACTCAATCTATTCTTACCCATAGTTCTATGTTACCTTGAACATGTGTAGAGAAAATAAAATGAAAACATAATTGAATAACCAGAAGAACTCACAAAAACACACAAGATGCTCAAAATGAATCCAAAATCCTTCTATTAACTTCAGAAATAACTTTAAAAGTTACAAGCACGTCCACTGGTTCATTGCAAGGATTCAACCCTTTCTTTTTTGAATTACAAAATATTTATAGAATTCGACTTCAAACATATCTAAACTGAAATCAAAATTTATTACAAAATATAATATCAACCAAAATTTTTGGGATATTACAAAGATAGCACTGAAAAATAGTAGATCTGGATTGATTTGAACAGTCTACACAGATTTCGAGGGTTGCTATTGATGACTATAGCTAGAAATATGTTTTTTTGCTGACCGCCCCTAAAATTCTATTGTTTGCTCCTAAAATTTAGTTGTTTGCTCCTAAAATTTAGCATTCTACTCTTATTCGATGAGTTCACATAGTTTATCCCATCTCTTTTCATTAGGGATAAAAACTTTAACAATTTTCTATATGACTCATCAACTTTCAAAAGTGGGTTTAGTTAGAAACATATGCTTAATTTCATGTTGAATTAATAAATCATAACTTAAGCCTTCAATGAAAGCTTTGTTAGTTATAAATCCTCTTATTTTGACAAACTTGGTTTTGTCCACTACAATTTCATGTAACCTGTGTTGATAATGTTCAAGTGGAATCAATTTTCCACCTCTATCCTGCACTGCTAGAAGTCCTTTCTGATACAAAGCATTGAATTTCTTATGAAATTTGTTAATCTGAATCTCCAAGTTGTGGCACTTGTTCTCAAGTTGTAGCATCAAATTCCTCATAGTCAAAACTTTCCTCACCTACAAGACAACTTCAGTTTTGTCTTCATTGCCAAATTCTTCAAGCTTATCATTCGTCTTGGAGTTTAGTACTTTGATTATCCTTGTGGCATCTCCTGGCTTATGGTCTAGGTCTTCTTTTATTTTTGCTACAAATTCCTTTGGTGTCTGCAATAAATCTTCCTGCTCAAAAATATTTCAGTAGAAGGCCATAACTCAGTTACTAATGCATTAATATCTATCCAAATATTTTCTTTGGCCTGAGCAATAGTTTGTGAAATTAAAGATTCATTTTCATAAACTTCTTATTGCGGAGTTAATTTGTAATTACTTTGAATCTCAGCCAAATATGCATTTTCATATTTGATTTTACGTTCTTGAATATTTTAGAGTTGCATTTTGATTTTTTAAATTTCTTGATCCTTCAAGGATAAGTCTCCCATGGCCTTTGACTGTTGTTCTACTGAGACAGTAGACTGTGTCTCTACTATGATGGATATTGTTGTAGATGTCCTTACTACTGAAGTACCTGTTGTAGAAGTTGTCGCTATAGGAATGGTAGCTGAAATACTGAGTTTCTACTCTTTTTCCTTCAAGAGTGTTTCCATGTCAGCTTCCATCTTCTGAATTTGAAGATTCTGTTCAACTATCAATTTAAACATATTTTCTTTTACTCTTTCAATTTGACTTATTTCCTTAGCTTGTTTATGTTTAGCAGTAGGAAGTTTAAGATGCTTCCTCAATGCTTGAATGTCATCATTCTTATTATTTATCATCTCTTCTGCTACTTTAATATCACTAGGATCATATCCTAGTTTGATCACTAAATATTCAAGAGATTTAATTTTGGTATCTTTGGCCAAAGATGACATCCTCTCCATTTTCAGTTGTGTGTGAATATTGTTCAAGGAAGCTTGCAGTTTAGAGGCTGCCATAGCTGAACTTGTAAATGTGGAATATATCATTTCACCAACCTGCTTATGAAGGTCAATTTGATCAATGGCATGAATTTGTTTGGTGTCAAAAGCAAAAATGGATGTTTTGTAGTCTTATGCACTTTTAGGGACTGGAACTTTAGGTTCCAAGAAAGCTAATTGAAACTGTCCCTTTTCAGTATCAAGTGAAGACAAAAGTATATGCTGTGTAGTGGAAGACTACTTCCAAAATTCTGAATATCTAGTGGCCATTAATGCATCATTCTTTCTTTTGATTTCTCTGTATCTAGCAAAAATATTTTGTTGCGTTATATCTTGAGAAACATATGACACAAGAGAATGTGTGATCTCTTCAAAATATGGAAATGAAGTGGTAGGAAAACCTGACAACACCACTGTAGCCTGCTTGTGTGAACTCTTGTCTTATGAGGACTCCTGATTAGTGTTTTCCTTCTTCCTTCTTATGAAAACTGTGAAACCTGTAGCTTGAGATTCTGAGTATGTAGGAGTCAAACTTTCTCTCGGTCTTTTGGTTTCTTTTTCTTCTGGAACCGAAGTTTGTGAATTTGTATGAGTAACAATTTTTTCCTTTGTTTTCTGTAATGTATTTTCCTACCATTCTACTTGATTAACATATTGTTATATCTCTAGTATGGCTATATGTACATATGGTGTTATTTTCTGCTCCACTGACAACTTTGAAATAATTCCTAAGGGATCATAGGACCATGTAAAAATCAATTTGAATTTCATCTTGTTTAACAAATTATCTGCCTCCTTTGCTGCCGCTCTGGTATTGATAATGAATGGGACAATCTATGACTTCAACTTGAATTGTGTTTTCTACTTCCTGGATAAAAAGTGAAAATAGTCCATGTTCATCATTTGCTTGATGTATTCTAAGGCAAAAATTCTTATTGGCACAAATACTGGTAACCTGTAGCGGTGGATTTCACATCCATATATTCTGATCCCTGTATAATTCTGGTAGAGGTACCAGTCTCCAACTTTGGCTTATTTAATAAGGTTAAAAATTCTTCCGATTTCAAGTGAAATCCTTGGTATAGCATCACTGCTGAGAAGACATAAGGACATATGCAAGAATTGATTTACAAAATCGCTGTAGGAATACTCTTCTATGTTCTTCCTCACCAAGGAATTCTAGTGAATGACTGACTGAGGCTTTCCTTATGCATCTAACTTTTGTAATGGGAACTTAAATCTATCTGCTTGATGAAATAGAAGTAAACACACAAGAACTGATTGGTGTTTAAAAGCACCTTCAACATAAAACTTTAGAAACTAATCATGAATATTGTCTACCAAAAACTGACTGCAGTTGAAAATCAGCGAGGGCTTATTACCCACAAAGAACACTGATAAAAATCCTAATATTAATTAATTTTCCCACTGATTGGTAGGATAACGTAACATAGAGGTGACCATGGGTATGACTTGCCTTGAAATTTCTGGGAAAATTGAGGTGGAATAAGGCGGGTTAGTCCTAGGCAAATCGAAATTAGCAGGTAGGAATGACTCAAAGATACAGGCTCGTTGATGAAATGTCATCTTTTGATAGATCTCCATGAGGGAATCAGTAGAAAAAGGGTGCAAAGGATTTGGGAGATTGATTTGGAGTGCTTGGTATATGGATTCAGGTGTAATGGAAAAAATAACTTCATTGTTTTGGGCAATTACTACCCTTCGATTGGGAAGATACCTGAGATGGCACTAGGTGACAAATTTTGGGAAGGTATGAGTTTGGGGAAAGACAAATTGGGGTAAAAAAGACTCCCAAATACTCAATTCATCATTGACATCTAAGAATTTCTGGTTTTCCCAGTTGTGGAGTTCATAAAGATCGAACTCGCACTAGGTTTCTGAGATTTTATATTGCTTGTCAACCAAAGGGAGATCATCTCATTTAATTACAGATGGAAATGTAGGTCTTTCTATAACTAATTTTGACTTGTCTCTTTGAGAAGACATCCTGAATAGTAAATTACTAGTTAAGGTGGTGAATTACCAAACTATGATGATCACTAGTGTATGAATGATGGTTGCAAGATTATGGAATTCAGAACTGCACCTATATTGCTGAAAGAAGGAATGGAGAAAGAAGAGGATGCAGGGTAGTGCATGGTTTTTAAAAGAGGGGATTTGAACGGATAAACAATGTGTAACTGTTTTTTTGGGTGCGTCTAATTAATGAATTTATATGTTGGCACGAATGATTAATTGATAAAATGGCTATATGGACATTTGGCAGGAGAAATTTAATGTTAAAAAAATTATTTGGTGGGAGTGGATACGAGAGTGACAAGTGGCAAAGTGTGATAGGAGGTGGAATGGGAAAGCAGTTTTTGGAGGGGGTCATTTTTTGTGTGTGCGTATAATTAATGAATTTAGACATTGGCACAAATGATTAATTGATAGAACAACTATATGGATGTTTGGTGGGAGCGATTTAATGTTAAAACAATTATTTGGTGGGAGTGGATAGGAGAGTGACAAGTGGCGAAGTGTGAGTGGAGGCGGGAATGGGAAAGCAGTTTTCGGGGGGGGGGGTTGGGTGGTTTGTGGTATTGGAGATGGGGGTCCTGAACTCACCCTAAAGGCGCCACGTAATGAGCGGGCAGTTTCATAAATCTACTTTTCAGACACTCCCCCCTCCCCCCCCCAAAACCCCCTCGTTAAACTTCGAAAGTGTGGGGGGGGTCCCAAACTCATCCTTCACCATTAATTTGGGCGGGGATGATCTCATCCATCAACTACCAATTGCTTGTATTTGTAAGATGATATAACATCAAATCATTTTTATTTACAAAATAAAGATAACCCTTTGTAAAATATACAAGGATTAAAATAACGATTAAACAACATAGTGCGACATTTAAATTTGCTCACATTATTTGGGATTTTTATTCTATATATATATATATTTATATCCCTTTTCTCATTTTTTCCTTTTTCTATTTTTATTTATTTTTCTCATTTCTTTATTTCTTTTTTTTTTCTATACTTTTATTCTTATTTTTCTTTTTCAACACGAAATAAAAACTAGGGTAAAAATAAGTTACAACATCTGCTCCATCTGGGGACTGCTTCCCTGTGCGGGATGCAGAGAACTTGCAAATCCATGTGCCTTCTCCTCGGACTATGGAGTCTTTGTTGTGAAAATCACACTTTGACACTGAAATTTTAAAGAAAACCGGAAATTTACAATGAACATGGTTGCAAAGAATTTAATACTGGATATAGTGTTTGAGGTATTGCGCATTGACTGGAAATGAAGAATACCATCCTTCCAGGTTGTGCAGAATGAAAGTGATGTTACCCTTTACTTCTGTAATGATGAATGATCCCAACCATAAATTATCAAATTTTCCATGCTTGCCTCTTTCCTCTCTTTTGGCATCCCATCTTAAAACTAGATCACCATGTCTAAAATATCTTTCTATAGCTTCCTTGTCAAATAAAATTTTAATTTTGTTTTGATATTGACAAAGTTTGTGTTGAAATTCATCTCTATCTTGGTTTAGCTCAATAATCTGATTGATTCTCCTTGAAAAATCATCAGCTTCCTCATATGATTCCTGCAAAAATTTCATGACCGGAAATACTAGCTGTGTAGGGAAAATTGCTTCAATTCCATATACAAGTTGTGTTTCAGGGAAAACTAGTGTCAATTTGAACTGCTAGTCCCACTAATATGGGTAGCTATCTTAGAAACAAACAATCAAAGTAATTCGAGATTTCCTTTAAGTGTAATAGATAAGAGGGAAGAAAAGAGGACCAACTTGGATCTTCCGCTTTGATCCTAGCTTGATTTCTTTTTCCCTTGATAGAATTTGCCACTCCTTTCCTACTCTTCCCACTTCAAGGAGTACCTATAGAGTCAAAGTAACATCAAACTATCGAAGCATATCTATCTAAAACATCATAAACAATGAAGAATCAGAAACACATTGACCATACAATTGTATTCATAAACAATAAGATTCACAAATACACAATTATATGGAGGAAAACTCAAAGAACTTTATTAACAGTAGAAGAGAGGATTACAACCCAGCTGTCTGATCTAGCATCATCCTCCCAGCATAGAAGCCCTCTTCACCTCATGAAAAGCATGATCACCCAACAATACAATGTCTCTTCTCACAGATAAACCAACAACACTTCCTTACAAATTACAAAATTCCAGCCTCTAGATCTCTCAGATGAGGGATCCATTTATAAATGTTTTGCAAGGGTGTGAGTCAGCTCTGGGTTTTTGATTAGTGTCACCCCATTGATAGTTCTTGGTTCCACTTGGAGATTTCATTGATCTTTTACTCATCCCTGGGCGAATTCAGAGAGGCAAGTGTCACAGGAGAAGTTTCTGGAAGATTCCATGATCATCCACTTAGAAAACTGTCTCTGCCATTTGTCTATTCTCGCTCATCGCACCCCATAGAAGGCCATTTCAGTATGCATTGCACCTAGCTAGTGTGGCAGCCAGTATGCATCGCACCTTGACCATGGAGTAGTCAGTATGGTCCGGTTTTGGCCAGTTCTGAGTAGTTTTTCAGGTGGAACTTATGGGGAATGATGTAGTCAGTTGACCATGATCCTTTAGGGTATGAAACAACACTTTTAGGGACTAAAGAGCCCTAAGTTTATGGACATATGAGTTTGGGGTTGTAATGCCCCAATATGTCTATAACAGCTGCCCCCTAAAGCATGAGGTCGTAAATCTTCTGATGTCAGGTGAAATGCTTTATCATGAGGATCCGAGGTATTCGAACTGGAAGGTGACCGGTATGAGATACAATACAATACATCATCATCATATTATTTTCATGATCTATCTGAGGCGGGCATTCCCATGCTCAGCTTTATAAATTCATTTTCATGTACATAGGACAGACAATCGTCTGCTATTGCAGATTGGTGATTCTTCACATGAAGAGTCATATTCCCTGGCCTAGATGACTATCTGTGTAGATTCTGTGCACATTTGATGTCTTTATGTTCTTGAATATATCGCATCTCGGATGGATGAAACTAGATCCGGGGTCTTCAAACTCGTTCAATCTTCACCCGATGTACAAGTCGATCCATGTGAAAAGATGTTCTGAAGTCGAACATGGAAAGACATTGCCTGATTACCAGCCAATAATGTAAGCTATTAACAGACGCGAGAGGAGTCACCGATAATGATGATGACCCTCAAGGTACTACAGTAGAATTCACGTTGTGTGAATATATGAGCCGATGTCCAACACCACGCAAAATATTTCGGTCGAAGGCCATTGATGTAAACCTGTCGCTGGAAGTGAGAAACTTGCCATTAAGGCATGCAAGCTTCAAAGTACTGAAAGGGTTGTTTCTAAATCAACTTCTTGGATAATGAGCTGATGTCAACAAGAAGTGACCTGTCGGAGGAGGGCCTTGACGTATCCCACATCTATGACGCGAAACGAAGCAAATGATTTTTCTGGAGGTGAAAACGATCTAGTGATATAAGGTTAAGGAATGGCGGTCATGAAAAATGAAGGGTGGAGGTATTGCAGTGGATGAGGCGTTTGCTGGATGGTGAATTCTCTGAGTGACTTCTCTTGAACATGTTGGTGACATTGATATGGACTGGTAGCATTAACCCCATGGATGGTAAGGGGGACCAATGGTGATATGGTGAACGGAAAAACCAACCCAACTCAATCATGGTGATGGAGTGAAAGTGTCATGTTCAAGAGCGACCTGCTACCAATAAAATTCTTCAAGTTTTCTTCCCTTTTTCCCGAGTCATTACTGACCAGTACCTCTTTATTTTTGTCAAGCTTGAGGAGGATAACATATGCTTGGTCTATAATTTTCTCTTCGGGCAAACCTGTCGCTCTGTTTCTAGCGAGCCTAGCATCAGTGAGACTCATTCTTTTTTGGGTGGACAAGTTTGTCGCTATGGTTTTAACGAGTTTAATGACAAAGATAACTTTGTCCTTTTCATGTTTAGAGAGTTTGAAAAGGGACGAAAAGGAAACTCCAACAATCCTTTTTTTGTGGCATAATCCCTTAAGTCTGAAAAAGTATAAAATAATACGAAAGGGATGACCTTTTGATCGTTTTAACGAGCTTAAAAAGACAAGCGCTTGATCTTTTTGTTTGATAATCCCTCAGGTCCAAAAATATTAAAATGTATGAGAGGGATGAAGTTCCCCTTACTTTAACAAGCTGGAAAGGCCAATGGATCGACAATCTTTTTATATTTAATGAGTCTAAAAAGAGTTTAAAAGGGACTCATTTTTGAGGAATGAGTGGTATTTTTGGGTAGCAACTGGTTCCAGGTAAGTTCGGAACTTCTCAAAACATGGCAGTGTGAAGAGGGTGGCAATTAGAATCACTCGTCGCAGCTGTTCCTCAAAAGGGTAAACAATCAAGTGGAAGTGTATGGTCAGCCAAATGAATGGAGGTGATGGTAGGAACACAACCAAGGTTCAAAAAGGCTGATAGCAAGGCGATCACAAAGGTTATTTACCAAAGGTGGTTTCATTTTTTAATGAGCTTGAACTAGGAAAAACTATGCTCAGTGGCAGGTTTATTTTTTAACGAGCTTGAACCTTATGGGAACATTGCTCTTACCAGTCGTTTGAAGATGTCTCTTGGTAGATTTATTTTTAATGAGCTTGAACACTACTATAACATGTGCTCATTGCCTTTTTATGTAGGTTAGAAACGACCAAGCTAAGAGGCTTAAGGGTTGAGAACCTACAAACTTTAAAAAAAAAAATGGTCATTTTTTGCTTACATATAAAGATTTGCATGCCCCCAGGTGTTTTAGTAAAAGGAGAGTTTCAAGGTTACCATATGGAAGTTCCTGCGGTTAGGCAGGATTGTTTCTGTCGGTGGACAAAAACTCTTCCTTGGCTTTGTCCATCGAAATGGACGAAGGTGAATGGTGTGAGCTTCCAATCACATAAAATACAAGGAAATATGTGTTTTAGACTGATCACATAACCTACACGATAACGATTTTTAGTCCAATCATTATGACCTTTCAAGAAAATCTCTCTTTTCCTCTGGGTTCGCCTACTAAAGCAAACCAGGGTATACCCCCTAAACTTCGTTACATTCACCGAACTACTCGCGGTAATTAGGTGGATGGAATGAAGGTTGAAGAGACATTGTTGACGCGAAGAGACCATTTAGGGATGATGGTTGATTCATAGCTGTGTTTGAACCAGGAAATGAAAGTTGGTTGACAAATTGCACCAATTTTCCTTCATGTGGAAAACACATCACTTGAAAGAGTGTGGAAACAATATCTTCCATGCTATATATATATAGTCACGTCCAAGGAGTAGATTGTTACCTAGTGGCCCTTGGACTACCATCACGTTCAAATGAACGATTTTCCTTTTCAAAGTTATGGGAAACTTTGGAAGGATCCCTAACGGTCGACTGGTTCCTTTGTTGAAGCCTGACAAATTTTGTTTTTTAGGCAAAAGCGATGGCGAACCAAGCGCTTTCCAAGCAGTTGAGGAAAGGATACTCACTGAAGCCCCTTCATCTATGATAGTGCCAGACACGATCATTTTGTAAACTTGTACTATGATTCAGAATGGTACATTAGATGGAAGGCGAGGTTTTTCTAGTTGATTCCAATAAAAGAAAACAACTAGACTACTCAGAGGAGGTACCGGATAGATGGCTGGATAAATCTCATGAACTGGGGGGGTCTCTTCTTGTTGTAAAGGAATGGGTGGATTGCCCCAAGTTCATTAGACTCTGTTTCGACAAAAATAATTTGAACAGTGTCGTTCTCATTCTCTTTGGAAATTGTATCATACGAAGGTGGGCCTTTTGAAGGCAAGACTAGGTCGATTGCCATTTCGACCAGTTGAATTTGGTCTGGTATGGACTCAGAAGGTTCACTTTCAATGATAGGCGATTCGATCGACAATTGAGTTATGTCAATCAGGTTTTCAACTAGCGAAGGACTTGGTAAGAGTTTCTTGTATCCAGGTGGAAGTCGTTGCGGTGAAGCAGGACGGTTATCCAAAATGCTTTTGGCTTCATCCAGAAAAGGACAACGGTGAAGAGTATGATCACCTTCACATAACCTACATGGAAATCTAACTTTTCCTTTCTGTCTATTGACTTCGTTTTCACTAGTTGATGGTATGCTGTCAACCTGACTGCTAGAGGTTGATGATACCGAACGGTGCAAACAGGGAGACCATTCTCTCAAGATCCGCGGAATGAAAGGGCAATCTCGATGGTAATGGTTTCCCTTGCAAATTATGCATGGCGATTTTGGTTTGGAAAGTTTAGTGTGCGGATTTTCGCTAGATGGTGCATGGTTGCCTCCTTGTTTAGCTTGCTTCTTCTTCTTCTCCTTCCCTTTCTTTTTCTTCTCAGCTACTTGGTTTTTAGTGTCACTAGTTTCACCAAGCGAAGAGGAAGAAGGGGAGGGAGAAATAAACGAAGTAGAAGGGTGAAGGGGTAACTTCAGTATCATCTGGTTGCTGATTAGATTTTTGAGGAATTACAGTGTTTTGAACGACAGAGGTCGAGAAAAGCCATACTGGCAGGCCGATTGTGATTCTTGGAAGGGACAATGTAGCCAAATATGGAGAACCAATATCTCCCCAAGAGGAGAAAGGACTAGGATTCCCTCTAAGAGGGATTACTTGATTGGTGGATTCCATTATCTCAACCTCAGCTCAACGAAGTAATAGGGATGTTATTCCGATTTAAATAAATTTTAAAGACACTTTGACGCAACTTGCTTTTTCAATTTTTAAGAGTCGAGAAAAAGCTGAAGGTGACTCTAGTCGCCTTCGCTTTTTAATGAGCTTGAAGTGACAAGTGCTCAGATGGACCTTTTCTTTTAAGGAGTCGAAAAGGAACAAAAGTGACTACTCTGGAAATCTAGACAGAGGGATTACCAAACCGATCGCAAAACTGAAAAATACACCTTGGTGATAAATGATAGAGAAATTACCAAGGACTTATGTACGACAGTCAATGTTCCCGAATGCTGTGTTCAGTGCATTGTGATCGATAGGGTGGCAGACATGGCTTCCTAAGGATAAAGGATATCAGCCTATTGTGGTCTCCCAATATATACTCAACGGTACAGGGAGCACAAGTCCGTTCTGGCACTTGTCATATCAAAGAGGAGGAATCACCCAACCTTCGATGAAAATGATAGTTACCAGGTTTTACGACGCCGAAACACATCTCTAGCCTAGACTTCTAGATGTGTTGCATTAGGTTCCAAAGCATTTTTATGTTCATTGAGATTTATTTTAGAGTTGATCTTGCTTAGAAGTTTGACTTTTAAGGTTCACCGCGTGATGTATATGTAAAATTCCTAAATGTGCAATCTAAAATGATAAACAGTTGTTTATTTTCTTTTAGCAATGAAAATCCTAGCTACAAAGGAAAGAAGATTATGATTTTTTCTTTCAGCATAGAGCATAGAGCATACACTAAATGCACTTTCCTAAATCAAATTCCACATGAAGTCAAAATGCAAATGCATATGCATGTATTTGTTTTCCGCTTCCTTAATGTGTGAATGCCAAAAAGGAAAGCTAAGTACAGATCTGAACTATTTTCCTTTAAAGCGATATTTTGACAATTTCTTTTCAAAACGAAAGGAAGACTAAGATGACACTTTTTGATTTCGAATTGAAAACTACTTTCGAAACTTCAAATACTAATAACTCAAATCAAGTACGATGACAAAAGTACAATCAACTATCTAGAAGAGGAAGACTTTACGACACTCTTCTTTTGATTTAAAATGATAATTACGACACTTGCATCAAAAAACGACAGTTCGATTAAGCTACTTTCGACAAAGGAAGACTGTAAATGATTTACAAATACAAAAAAAAAACATTTACAATTCCTAACTAATGCAGGCTGAAATATGTGAAGGAAGAAGGTTTCAGCAAGAAGATACTGATCATGAACAACAAAACTACTGAATAGAGCTAAAAACAAGGAGGAAAAACCAACTTTCAAAGAGAGAAAGCAGTATCACTCAATCATCACACCTGCAACATAGGGAAACAGGGATGCATCTCACCTGCAACACACGGGAGGTGCGATGCATACAGGCTGCCCAGTTACAGACAGTGAGATGGTCCAGGAAGCGAAACTGAGCTTGGCTTTTGCTCAAAATTTGCAGCTAAGTTCAATGATTTAGGCTGAGTTATGATGGATAGTAAAAACAAAGTATAGGGGTACGATCTTATGAGGTTATGAGCTACCACAAGGGCACTTAGAATGCTTTGTAAGTCCAATGTTCAGTTCATAAACCAACCCAAGATTGATTAAAGCAACATTCATCTACTTCGAAATTGCATAGAAAAGGCGTTTTGAAGGCTAGCTGGCTAACTTCAGGCTCCATTTGTAGTTTATAAAGCAAACAATAAACAAACAAAACAAACTATTCGATCCCCAGCGGAGTCGCCATTTTGTTTCAGGGAAAACTAGTGTCGATTCGAACTGTTAGTCCCACTAAGATGGGTAGCTATCTTAGAAACAAACAATCAAAGCAATTCGAGATTTCCTTTAAGTGTAATAGATAAGAGGGAAGAAAAGAGGACCAACCTGGATCTTCCGCTTTGATCCTAGCTTGATTTATCTTTCCCTTGATAGAATTTGCCACTCCTCTCCTACTTGTCCCCCTTCAAAGAGTACTTGTAGAGTCAAAGTAACAACAAACTATCAAAGCATCTCTATCTAAAACATCATAAACAATGCAGAATCAGAAACACATTGACCATACAATTGTATTCATAAACAATAAGATTCACAAATACACGATTATATGGAGGAAAAATCAAAGAAATTTATTAATAGTAGAAGAGAGGATTACAACCTAGCTGTCTGATCTAGCATCATCCTCCCAGCATAGAAGCCCTCTTCACCTCATGAAAAGCAAGATCACCCAACAATGCAATGTATCTTCTCACAGATAAACCAACAACACTTACTTACAAATTACAAAATTCCAGCCTCTAGATCTCTCAGATGAGGGATCGATTTATAAATGTCTTGCAAGGGTGTGAGTCAGCTCTGGGTTTTTTATTAGTGTCACCCCACTGATAGTTCTTGGTTCCACTTGGAGATTTCATTGATCTCTTACTCATCCCTGGGTGAATTCAAAGAGGCAAGTGTCACAGGAGAAGTTTCTGGAAGATTCCACGATCATCCACTTAGAAAACTGTCTCTGCCATTTGTCTATTCTCACTCATCGCACCCCATAGAAGGCCATTTTAGTATGCATCGCACCTTGACCATGGAGCAGTCAGTGTGGTCCAGTTTTGGCCAGTTCTGAGTAGTTTTTTAGGTGGAACTTTTGGGAAATGATGTAGCAGTTGACCATGATCCTTTAAGGTATGAAACAACACTTTTAGGGACTAAAGAGCCCTAAGTTTATGGACATATGAGTTTGGGGTTGTAGTGCCCAAATATGTTTATAACAAGTTGGAAAGGGGACTTGCTAGTAGATATTTTGGGTGATACTCCATTTTCCCAAACTGCATATTTGAGATGACTATCCCAACTTCTTTTGTGATATGCCAATACTTTCTTAATGACCTTAACCAAACTATTATTTGATGATTTTGCTAACCCATTACCTTGTGGGTAATATGGTGTAGAATGATGCAATGAAATTTGATATTTTTGACAAAACTCTATCATTTTAATGCTATTGAAACTTGTGCATTGTCTATAACTATTTGTTGTGGAGACCCAAATCTAGATAGTATATTCTCTTCAATGAATTTTACGACCACAATATTTGTTGCATTTTTAACAACGATTACTTCTACCCACTTGGTGAAGTAATCAATGACATTTAATATCCATCTATGTTGGTTGCTGGAAGATGGAACTATTTCACCTATGAAATCTAATCCCCATTGTAGAAACAAAGCTTTAATTAAAACTTGGACTAGGGGAAGTGCTGCCAGTCTCTATTTTCCAACAAATATCTGACATGGGATACAACTTCTTACCTTTTCTTCAACTTGTGCAAACAATTTGGGCCAATAGAAACCTGCTTTGATAATTTTGTATGCAATTTCCTTCAAAGCATAATGTCCTCCACAAATGCATTCATGAAACTATTCAATGACTCCTTCAGTTTCACTTTCAGTCAAACATAATAAAATGATATTCAAAGGATCCTTCCAATATAAATTTGCATTTATGATACAATATTTAATAGCCTTGAGTCTAAGAGATCTAGATTGATTCTTGGTAAATTCTGGTGGGTACTTTAAATCTCAAAGAAAATTCACTATGTCACTATACCAATCTGAAAGTAAAAATTTGCCATTAATATGTAAAGAAAGACGAACAAGATCTAAACTGGAAGAAGGTTCTTGTGTATTCTTCTCACCCGAAAACTGAGAAGGTTCTTGTGGGTTCTCATTTGAAATCTGAGAAGGTTCTTGTGGATTCTTTTCTGTTGAAATATGCAAAATGGTGTTGATACCAATAATCTTACAATTTGATTCAGCCAAAAGTTTAGTTAAACCTTGTCCTTTCACAAATTTGGTAGGTCTGTTATCTAGATCAAATTCAGCTATCTTGGAAATCCATCTTCCCCTCTTTCCATTCGTATCAGGTTGTGTTAGAACTATTTTCACTACATTACTCGAGACATAAGTAGTAACAAGAGAATGTAAAACGTAGGTCCTAAATGCTTTTAAAGCTTGTACAAGGGCATAGGTTTGCTTCTCTATGATGTCATATCTCAGTTCAACATATCTCATCACTTCACTGAAAAAGGCAATTGGCTGCTCATACACATCATCATTCTTTTGTTGTAAAATAACAGCTATGGTAGTGTTAGAGGCAAAGGAGAAGATACTAAAAAGTTTTGAGTAGTTTGGAATAGCTAGCGCTGGGGCTTCTGAAATGGCTTTCTTGATTTGTGAAAAATAATATCTAGCCTACACTGTCCATTTGAATTCATGATCCTTTTTAAGCATATCAATAATATCTTTCACAATCTCAGCATAATTAGGTATAAATCTTCTTAAGAAATTTATTTTTCCTAAAAATGATTGAATTTCCTTCTTATTTCTAGGTAAACTAATTACCTGAATTGTTGAGACTCTTTTGGATCGATTACAACTCCTTCCTTTGAAATTATATGTCCCAAAAACTTTCCTTATTTCATGACAAAAAGTGACTTTTTAGGATTAAGAGAAATCCCATATTTCCTGCGTCTTTCAAAATATTTTCTCAAGTGCTTCAAGTGTTTCTTACCAAAATCAGAAAATACAGTTAAATCATCAAGATAAATAACAATAAACTTATTTATATTACCAAAAAATGCGAGATCCATTTCTCTTTGAAACACTGCTCCAACGTTAGTTAAACCAAATGGAATCTTGACATGCAAAAATTTGCCCCAAGGAGTTGTAAATGCTTTCTTTTCTTTGTCTTTTGGACTAACCAATATCTGGTTATATCTAGAAAATCCATCTAACATTGAAATCTTGTTTGAACCTGAAACTCTGAAGAAATTGATACATTTTTTGGTAATGGATAATTATCCTTTAAAGACAATTTGTTTAGATTCCTAAAGTCAACACACAATGTTATTCACTAATTTTCTTCCTAATAGGTACTAGGTTGGCTATCTATTCAAAATATCTTAAGGGAACAATTATTTTTTCATCCAATAGTGTTTTAATTTATTTCTCTATGATTGGAACCAAATATAGATTTATTCTTCTTAGTTTGTGCTGAAATGGTTTAGCTTCTAGTTTGAGAGGAATTTTATGTTCAATAATGGTTGTGTCATAGGTTTTCAATTCTTCATATGACCATGAAAATACATATCTTTAATGCTTAAAAAGATTGATATATTTGTGTTTAATTTCTTGAGGCAGTGATGCTGAAATTTTAACATTTTTGATTTCTTCAAAAGTACCAATATTACAGTTCTGAACATCTTCTTGCTATGAATTTAATAATGATTTTTTTGACACATCATTATGATCAATTTTTTTTCAAGGGGAACTAATCCTTTTGGAATGTAATTATTTGATCATTGAGTAATATCATGTTCAACAATTTTCTGTTCAAAATCGGAATTTTGATCATCCTCATTTGATTTGATTTCATTAATGTGTTCTTCTTCAACATGTAAAGCAGAAAATTCATCTATTGCTTGTAAATTTTTTTTTAACTGTTCACCATCTTCAAAAACCTACCAGTGTTTGAGATTTTCAAGGAAGGTTTGTATTTTACTTCAATCGGATAATGCAATTGTAAAGGATCAGGTATTTTAAAAGAACTAGCAGAAACTGCCAAAGCATCAACGTGAATATTTTCTTCTCTTGGGATTGATGTGATATTAAATGCTTGAAAATAATTATCTACACAGTCCCAAACTTCATTTCTATAATCTCTAAGCCTAGGATTCTTAGTTTGACAAAGGTTTCTAATTTGTTTTACAATCAAATCAAAATCACCATAGACAGTCAAGTTTTCAACTTTCAGACGCTTAGCTAACTCCAATCCTAAAATTAGGGCTTCATATTCTACAACATTGTTTGTGACCTCAAAATCTAATTTAGAAGATTGGGTTGTGATTTTATTATTAGGAAAGATGAGTACAATTCTGGCCGCAGCCCCATCTTTGGAAAATGCTCCATTAAAGTACATTTTCCAAATTTCAGTGTTTAAAATTTGAGGGGTATTAACAGTGTCTTGAATGCTAATTTGAGGATTTAGAATATCATTAATAGCTAAAATAAAGTATCCAAAATCTTGGTCAATTTCATTAATATGATGATTAATTGATTGATTTGATTTACAACATGTATTAATGAATCTTACTTCCCTATATAATCTTAAATTATCACCTCCATAAACTAGGATTGTAGCATAAGACATATCCATTTACAAACTCCCCCCTAACTTGGCATAAGAATACCTAGATAATAATATTCCAAATTTTGGAGGAATGTTTGTAACAACAATGTCTAAGACTACACTCTTGACAACGATTCGAGCAAGTGTTACAACTAATTCCTTCATTAGTCTGAGGCAAGGTACTTTCTTGGAGTCAAAAGTATACATATCATGATAGGGTCTAGTGAATTGTAGTTGAATTTGATCCATGATTACTTTAGGCATTAGATTATGGGAAGCACCATAATCTAACATGCAATTATATAAAATATAATCTTGAATTTTGAAGGAGACATAGAAGGGAGGTACACTTTCATCAATCATATCTGAACTAGGACCAAAAACAAATTGATGTTTTTCATCTTGTTAACTAATGACATCCCCCTCTGCATCAATACTTGAATATTGAATCCATTTAGAGACTTGATGTTTATAACTTGGATTTTTGGAGAGTTCAGATAATGGGATTGGAATTTTAACCCTCTCTAATTCTTTTTTAACATTAAATACAATTGGAACTGATTTTTCAGCAATATTATGTTCTTGTAACTGATTCTATGGTTGAATTAATGGTGTTTGTGTTTAAGCTAATTTTACTCGAGGCTCTTCAAAGGTAACCTTTTTGATTTGCTGGAGGACCTAGTCCAGGTCTAAAGTCATACCATGAATTCAGAAAAAACTTGATACTTGGAAATTTGAGAATTTTCTTGGTCTTGAATTAAATATTGATCTCGAGTAATTGGGAAAACAACATTATGTAATGATGGATCTTCAAAATAATTGATATCAATTGTATTAAGAGGAACAATTTCTTTAGGATATTGGTCGTCAATCATTAAGGGAGGTTGAATTTTCTAATCATTGTTTGGTCTTTGCAAAATTTGAGGTTGAAAAAGTCTTCTGTATTAAACTTGTGGTCTATTTGCAACTTTGTTGGGTTACTCCAGGTTGAGTTTCTATTAGAAAAATTCCTAAGTAGAGAGGTAATTTCATCAATTTTATGATCTTCATCTTTAGTTTTTGATGAGGTACCTTCTTCTCTAGCTTTCATCCTCTTTTCATCTTTTTTTCTTCTTTAGCTTTCAATTTAGCAGATGCTGATCTATTAGCTTCAACTTCGCTTGCATTAGTTTTCATGTCTACTAAAGTTTCTAATTTTCTCTCCCTAAGCATGACAACAAATTCATCTTTGAATGCTTTGGAAAACCTAACCTTAGCAGCAGTTACTGGAGGTTTGAAATTTGGAGGCATTTTGTTATAGAGTTTATTAAATCTTTTAATGAAATCAACTACAAGTTCACCATGGTTTCTTTTCAAGTCTTCAAATTCAGTTAAGTAATAAACAACATCCTTTTTTACTCCCCATTGATTTTTGAAAATGTTAACTAGTTCAGCCCATGAATTAATAGAATTATCTTGGAGTTGTCTGAACCATATCCTAAAATTTCCTTCAAGTGATTGAACAAAGAGTCTTGTGTAGACATCTTCATGTTCAATATTCATGTAATCATCAAAGTCTAG
The DNA here is from genome assembly GCA_031772625.1 of Pinus tabuliformis. Classification (NCBI taxonomy): domain Eukaryota; kingdom Viridiplantae; phylum Streptophyta; class Pinopsida; order Pinales; family Pinaceae; genus Pinus; species Pinus tabuliformis. The sequence continues at coordinate 143,088,978 of CM062807.1, forward strand.
GAATGCAGCTAAGTGGTCTTCAACATATGGCCTTGTCTCTCCATTAAATCTAGGTAAGTGTTTTAGATACCCATTAGGAAAAGCATGAAGTTGGTCTATAGACGAAGGAACTAAGGCTGCATAACGTGCTACCACAATTAGTTGAATACTAGCCATTTGATGTTGTGATGGAGTTGTCCCTTTAGGAGAAACAACTTTACTTGAAGAAAGAGGTGATGAAAGTTTGGGTTTTTGGAAGAATTGGGGATTAATGACTAAATTCTGAACTTTAGGAAGAACCTTTTCAGGATCCTCAAAAGCTAGAGGATTAATATAGATACTAAGTTCCTCTTCAGGTTTAGTATTGGATGGATAAGTATGTACAAAAGAAGATTTGAAATCAAGTGATTTAATTAGAAAGAGAAATTTTAGGGTCTTCTTCACTGTTAGAAGGTTCCAAATGGGAATAAGGAAATTCAAAAGCCTCATGCTGATGGACTAAAAGTGCAGTTTGAAGATTTACTCCTTTAGAAAGGAGTTCTACAAATTTTGGAGGTAGATATGATAATTCAACAGGTGTTGGAGTTGGCTGTGAAGGGTCAGATTGTGAAGGTTTTTCAGATAGAGCAAAGGTAAAAGTAGTAAGAGAGGCTTCTAACCTACGTCTAATTCATGGAATTCTAACTAATCTCTCTAGATCTGATAAAAGAGAGAAAATCTCTAGATCTGATTGTGATTTGGTATGCCTCCGTGAAGCCATATTTAATATGTAGAGTCACCAGGTGAAGGATTTTAGCCTATTGACCTCTTATTCACCGTTAAGAGGGAATTATAATCGTTGTCCCAGGGAAACAAGTTTCAAGTTTCAAGTTTCGTTCCTCGACAATAACATCAATTTGATGTTGTGCTTTGTAGACAGTTCTAGGCTAAGGGACTATGCAAAAGCATCTAAAGTAATGTTTTTGATTTTAAGTGGATGACCAATGCTTAAACTTTTAAACATGTGCAAATCCTAAGTATTTATGAAAAAAGAGAAGGGATGATTCTTCATTGTTAACAAAATTTAAGCTTTTAATTGTTTTGGAAAGCAGAACTTAAGATAATATATAATTCCTTAAATATTCAAACTGAACATCTAATTTATTATATATAGCAGATGCGTATAGAATTTTTCTATAGCCAAACAATACATGTGCAATAGATGACAAAATTAATTTTTTTAGAGGAATTAACTAAGACAGGCAGTTTCAGTTAATTAATCTCTTTTAATGATGATAACTTTGCAGGGGCTTTCAGAGAGATTGACACTCAATCTATTCTTACCCAGACTTCTATGTTACCATGAACATGTGAAGAGGAAATAAAATGAAAACATAATTGAATAACCAGAAGAACTCACATAGATACATAAGCTACTCAGAATGAATCCAGAATCCTTCTATTAACTTTAGAAATAACTTAAAAGGTTACAAGCATGTCCACTAGTTCATCGCAAGGGTTCAACCCTTTCTTCTTTGAATTACAAAATATTTATAGCATTCGGCTTCAAACATATCTAAACTGAAATAAAAAATTATTACAAAATATAGTATCAACCAAAATATTTGGGATATTACAAAAATAGAACTGAAAATAGTAGATTTGGACTGATTTGAACACTCTACACAGATTTCGAGGGTTGTTGTTGATGACTCTAGCTAGAAATCTTCTTTTCTCTTCACTGCCCCTACAATTCTGCTGTTTGCTCCTGAAATTTAGTTGTTTTCTCCTGAAATTCAGAATTATGTTCCTATTCAATGAGTTCACACAATTTATCCCATCTCTTTTCATCAGGGATAGAAAACTTTAGCAATTTTCTATATGACTCATCAACTTCAGTAAATTTTGAAAAAGTGGGTTTAGTTAGAAACATATGCTTAATTTCATGTTGAATTAATAAACCATAACTTAAGCCTTCAATGAAAACTTTGCCACTTATAACTCCTCTAATTTTGGAAAACTTGGTTTTGTCCATTACAATTTCATGTAACATGTCTTGATAATATGCAAGTGGAATCAATTTTCCACCTCTATCCTGCATTGCTGGAAGTCCTTTCCGATGCAAAGCATTGAATTTCCTGTGAAATTTGTTAATTTGAATCTCCAGGTTGTGGCACTTGTTCTCAAATTGTAGCATCAAATTCCTCTTAGTCAAAACTTTCCTCACCTCCAAGACAACTTCGGTTTTGTCTCCAATGCCAAATTCTTCAAGCTCATATTTTGTCTTGGATTTTAGGACTTTGATTATACTTGTGGAATCTCCTGGCTTATGGTCCAAGTATTATTTTATTTTTGCTACAACTGCCTTTGATCTCTGCAATAAATCTTCCTGCTAAAAAATAGTTTCAATAGAAGGCCGTAACTCAGTTACTAATGCACTAATATATATCCAAATATTTTCTTTGGCCTGAGAAATAGTTTGTGAAATTAAAGATTCATTTTCATAAACTTCTAATTGCTGATTTAATTTGTAATTCTTTTGAATCTCAGCCAAATATGCATTGTCATATTTGATTTTCTGTTCTTGAATCTTTTGGAGCTGCATTTTGGGTTTTTCAGTTTCTTGATCCTTCAAGGATAAGTCTCCCATGGCCTTTGATAGTTGTTCTGTTGAGTCAGTAGAATGTGTCTCTACTGCGATGATGTCCCTACTGTTGAAGTTGTCTCTATAGGAATGACAACTAGAATAATGAGTTGCTTCCCTTTTTCCTTCAAGGGAGTTTCCATGTCAGCTTCCATCTTTTGAATTTGAAGATTCCGTTCAAATATCAATTTAAACATATTTTATTTTTCCCTTTTAAGTTGCCTTATTTCCTGGCTTGTGGATGTTCAGTAGTAGGAAGTTTAAGCTGCTTCCTCAATGCTTGAATGTCAACATTCTTATTCTTTATCATCTCTTCTGCTACTTTAATATCACTAGGATCATATACTAGCTTGACCACCAAACCTTCAAGAGATTTAATTTTGGTATCTTTGGCCAAAGATGACATCCTCTACATTTTCAATTGTGTGTGAATATTGTTCAAGGAAGCTTGCAGTTTAGAGGCTGCCATAGGTGAACTTGTCAATTTGGAATATATCATTTACCATCCTACTTATGAAGGTCAATTTGATCAATGAAATGAATTTGTTTGGTGCCAAAAGCAAAAATGGATGTTTTGTAGTCTTCTGCACTTTTAGGGTTCCAAGAAAGCTAATTGAAACTATCCCTTTTCAGTATCAAGTTTAGAAAAAAGTCTATGTTGTGTAGTGTAATAATGCTTCCAAATTTCTGAATATGTAGTGGCCTTTAATGCTTCATTCTTTCTTTTGATTTCTCTATATCTAGCAAAAAATATTTTGCTACACTGTATCTTGAGAAACAGATGACACAAGAGAATCTATGATCTCTTCAGTATGTGGAAATGAAGTGGTAGGCAAACCTGACAACACCACTGTAGCCTACTCCTGTGAACTCTTGTCTTCTGAGGACTCTTGATTAGTGTTTGTCTTCTTCCTTCTTTTAAAAACTGTGAAACTTGTATCTTAAGCTTTTGAGTCTATAGGAGACAAACTTTCTCTTGGTCTTTTCATTTCTTTTTCTTGAGGAACCAGAGTTTATGAATATTTCTAACTAAGAATTTGTTCCTCAACTCCCTGTAATGTATTTTCCTGGCATTCTACTTTATTAGCATATTGTTCTATCTCAGGTCTTGCTGTATGTACATATGGTGTTGTTTTCTGCTCCACTTTCAGCTTTGAAATAATTCCTAAGGGATCATAGGACCAAGTAAAACTCAATTTGAATTTAATCTTATTTAACAAATTATCTTCCTCCTTTGCTGCTGCTTTGGTATTGACAATGAAAGGGTCAATTTGTGCCTTCAACTTGAATTGTGTTTTCTGCTTCCTGGATAAAAAGTGCAAATAGTCCATGTTCATCATTTGCTTGATGTATTCTAAAGAAAAAATTATTATTGGCACAAATACTGGTAACATGTATGGGTGGATTTCACATCCATATATTCTGATCCCTATATAATTCTGGTAGAGGTACCAGTCTCCAACTTTGGCTTGTTTAGTAAGGTTAAAAATTCTTCTGATTTCACATGAAATCCTTGGTATAGCATCACTACTGAGAAGACATAAGGAAATATGCAAGAATTGTTTTTCAAAATCGCTGAAGCAATACTCTACTATGTTCTTCCTTACCAAGGAAGTCCAATGAATGACTAATTGAGGCTTTCCTAGTGCATCTAACTTTTGCAGTGGGAACTTAAATTTATTTGCTTGATGAAATAGAAGTAAATCCATAAGAACTGATTGGTGTTTAAAAGCACCTTTAGTAGAAAAAAGGATCATGAATATTGTATGCCAAGAAATGACTATAGCTGAAAATCAATGAGGGCTTATTACCCACAGAGAACACTGATAAAGATCCTAATATTACTCTATCTTCCTACTGATTGATAGGATAACCTAACAAACAAGCGACCATGGATATGACTTTCCTTGACATTTCTAGGAAAATTGAGGTGGAATAAGGTGGATTAGTCCTTGGAAACTCGTAATTCTCAGGTAGGAATGACTCAAAGATACGGGCTTGTTGAGGAAATGTGAGTTTTTGATAGATCTCCATGAGGGAATCAATAGAAAAAGGGTGCAAAGGAGTTGGGATATTGGTTTGGAGTGCTTGGCAAATGGATTTAGGTGTAATGGAAAAAATAACTTCATTATTTTGGGCAATTACTGCCCTCTGATTGGGAAGATACCTGAGATGGCACCAGGTGACAAATTCTGGGAAGGTATGAGTTTGGGGAAAAACAAATTGGGGTAAAAAAGACTTCCAAATACTCAATTCATCATTGAAATCTAAGAATTTCTGGTTTCCCAGTTGTGGAGTTCATAAAGATCGAACTCACACTGGGTTTAAGATATTTTATATTGCTTCTCGACCAGAGGGAGGTCATCTAAGTTAACTACAGAGGGAAATGTAGGGTTTTATATAACTAATTTGACTTGCATTTTTGAGAAGAAATCGTCAACATAAAATTACTATCTAAGGTGGTGAATTACCAAACTATGATGATCACTGACGTATGAATGATGGTTGCATGATCATGGAATTCAGAACTGCACCTATACTGTTGAAAGAAGGAATGGAGAAAGAAGAGGATGTAGGGTAGTGCATGATTTTTTTTTTAACTAGAACGGTTAATATATTATAGATCAACAGTTGGGCCGTGGCCTAATCAACCGACATTACAAGGGATTTTTTGAGATCATTGTGCCTTTCAACTCCTAGCATTTTTCCTTTAAAGTTTTGAGACTTAAAGGTGCATTGCATTGGCGATTGAAGATTACAAAGGGGCTCCTTATGAAAGAAAAAGGAGCGATTAGCGAACCCCGAGCAGTCGCATCGGGGGTGAGTGGTCGACGTTATCGGGACAACACCTAGACTTTTGGCGATGTGATTGTCGGGACTTTTAAAAATATGAGTAACCCATAAAGCCTTACGCCAACGTTGAATTCTTATAAACCATTATGAATAGAATTTCCACAAAGTAGTCCTTTCCACCTTAGTACGACCTTGGCACACAATTCGAGGTCCCACCTTTAACAGTATTGGAATCACCACATCCTCGACACTTTTTGCAATACTTCTCCTCCGTGAATGATTTGCGATTTATGCTGTCGGACTTCAAACTTTTTGGGCTCCTGCATATAACCACTTCGGGTCTGCGCCCATCGGCCCTTCGCTATGCTCTTGGCTCTACCAAACCCCGACCCCGATTGGCCAACTTGTAAAATGGATTTCCGCTGTTGATCTACTTTGGTTAGATTCGATGGTTCTCTCCTGTTTCGAAATTCAGTCAATTTTTAGGCTTGTGCACATTACCCCATCGGATCCACACCCATCAACCCATCGCCGAAGCTTGTGTCTCTATCGAGCCCTGATCCCTGATCTGCCAACCTGCATGTTGGATCTCTGCCGTTGGTCTATTTTGATTAGATCTGACGGTTCCCATATGTTTCGGGTTGATAACACCCTCGTGGGTTAACCGCGTGATAAAGTGGTTTCCCCACCCTTTGCCACTGCTACATGTCCTCCTCTTAGTGGAATCAGAGCTAAGCTCACGATGCCACTTACCATTGCTAATGCCACCTGAAAAACCACTCGGGGCTAGAAAAGCGCCCTTCCGCTATGTTAACTTCTGCTCTCTTTTGCGAGCGATGTCCCTTGATCTACTCCAATGACGGTTCCAGTAGTTCTAATTGGTTCATCTGATGCTGGATCTGGATCGTTGATTACTGAGATCTAGTGGTTTCTCGGGGCATGTTTTGCTTGGTGCATCTCTGTTAAGCTATGGAATGGCCGTCCAAATGGGTTCATATGAGTTTTTATTGAGAAACCCCTAAGTCAAACAACATCCCTTGTTGGCTTTGATATCTGTCTCCTTATTTGAGGTGCGGAGAATGTGAAAGGAGGAAGACGTAAAGAAACTCAGCAAGCCCTGCAGCCTCTGGAGATTGTTATTGAGAGCCGGATTGCTTAAGTGCTCATCTAAATTTATTGTCTTTATCAAGAGCTCTGAGTCTCCGAAGACCAGGAGAGGTGTGTGACCATGCTCTTGGGAAATCTGGCAGCCTTTAAGAAGCCCTAGAATTTCAGCCTGGTTGTTGGTACTCTATCCTAGACCCCAACTATAGCTATCTATATGGGAGCCATCCTGAGAGTAGACCACACCACCAGCACCAGATATCCCTGGGTTGCCTTTGGAGGTGCCATCGAAGAAAACAGTTACCTTTCCCTACTTACTCCACCAGGTTTGGTACTCTGCGTCTGGTGTTCTGATGCGCCAAGTAGGATTAAATGTGGGGCAAACAGGTACCTCTTTGTTGACTTGAGCGAGAAGGGTACCCAGCCAACCTCGTTCTTCAGTTATGAGAGTGTCATCTAACTAGCTGGGGTAGTTCCCTAGAGCCTCCATTAGGGCTGCCTTAGCTTTGGCAACCACAGACAAGGGAGAGGACGGTACATTGTTGAAAATCCAATTATTTCAGGCGAGCCAGAGTTTCCAGAAAATGAACTTGGGAATGGATTGCCAGATCCGATTCCATAGAGAATTTACTCTAAGGGCCCTAGGGTACCTTTCAGTACAAGTGGAGAAAAGTTACACTACTGTGCATTGGATAGGAGCAGGTGCATTGAGACCATGAAGGACAAGGGCCCAAACCGATTGTGCAAAGGCGCAATTTACAAAGAGGTGGTCTATGTTTTTGGATGCCGATCTACACAAAATGCACCAGTGCGGCCCTATAATGCCTCTGTGGGCAAGATTTTCATCTGTCAGCACTTTCCTGTGGATAAGTAACCAAGTAAAGAAATTCACCTTGGGAATACCATAAGTGTCCCATGTGTGTTGCTAGATGGAAGGGTTGAGGAAATGTTTTTGCGTGGGTTGCAAGGCTGCAAAGCCAAGTGCAGGGGTGTAGACCCCTGTCTTCCCCCATCTCCAAAGATCTGGTGTATGTAGGTTAACTGGTGCCGAGCCCTTCAGCTTATCCAAGAGAAGTTGCTTTTGATGTACTAGATGTGTTGACAGGTTGTGGAAGACCTAATCTTCCCAGTTCTCTTGGCTGTCCCAGACAAAAATGTCGGCTAGACTATGAAATCCATGTTGAGAGAGGCAGTCAGGGAGATCGGCTGACTCCACTGTGTGTTCAAGGGGGGAATTTCCCATGATTTTATCTTGCCACATCATGATGTTTGCTCCGTTGCCAGGCACCCTATAAATCTGGTTTTGGAAGGTGGCAAGCCATTTCCTACATAGATTCTAGAGCGGCGTGCCTTTGGGAACTCTATCTGCTTGGAGATTTCTCAATGAGAATCCTTTGAGGTATTTATTCCAGAGAAGTTGGCTGATTGGGTGGTGTTTATTGGAGTAGAGCTGCCAAAGGATTTTTCCACCTAAGGCGATGTTTGTCAGTCCAAGGTCTCTGATCTAGAGACCACCTTCTTGCTTTGGCCTTTTCACTTTGTCCCAACTTACTAAGTGGAATTTATTTCCGTTTCCTTTGCCTCCCTGCCATAGGAAGTTTCTAAGCAGCTGTGAGATCTGATCCGTGATTGTCTTTGGTGCTAGGAAGAAGGAGGCCTGATAGATAGGGAGAGAGGAAAGGACAGACTTTATGAGGATTAGCTTTCCAATGTAGTTAAGCCACTGCCCACCCCAAGCAGCTATCTTAGTTTTAATCTTGTTGATGGCTTCATTCCACAGTGAGGTTCGGTTTTCCCCCAGAGTTAAAGGCAGTCCCAGGTATTGAATTTTGTCCCAGGAGGCATAGCCTAGAAAGTCCAGGATTTTAGCAATTCGAAGTGTGTTTTGCTCCTCTATGTTCCAGCTGTACACTGCACTTTTTATTTTATTAATGAACACTCTTGAAATGGTATAGAATCTTTGCAGGGTCCCATTGAATTCCTTTGCTATTCTAGTGGAAGCTCCTCCCAACAGAAGATAATCATCTGCAAACAAGGCATGGTTGATTGGTTCTAATCCAGTCGTCGGCCGGATACCCGGGAGAGTACCTTTATTTGTTTCCGATTTCAGTTTCCTACTCAGGGTGTCTGCCATTATTTTGTACATAAAGGGAGATAGCGGGCATCCTTGCCTTATACCCCTTGAAGCTTGGAAATAAGAGGTAGGTCGGCCATTAACCAGTGGGGCTATCCATGGTTTTTCAGTGCAAGCCTTGATTAGATTCACAAAAGCTAGGTTGAATCCAAAGGTAAGTAGAACTTTGTAAAGGAATGAAAGTTTCACCCGATCAAAGGCATTGGTCATATCCAACTTGATCAACATCCCTTTCTCCTTCCTCTGATGACTGGAATGCATGGATTCTTGAACAAGTATCACATTATCTAAAATATGTCTTCCTGCAACAAACCCTCCTTGACTGGGGGAAATGAGCTTAGATAAAAGAGATTTAATTCTATTTGCAAGCAATTTAGCAAGAATTTTGTAAGAGACATTACATAGAGAAATGGGTCTAAATCTGTCAAAGGTAGTTGGATTCACTTCTTTGGGTATTAAGGTGAGAAAGGTGGATTTGGTACTGCCTCCCAATTTAGCCTTTTTCTAGAAAGCCTTTTCCATTCTTAGTAGGTTAGATTTGATGATTGTCCAGCAAGCTCTGTAGAAGTGTGCCGAGAAGCCATCTGGGCCTTGGGCTTTGTCAGGCTCCATGCCCAGATTACATTGTTGATTTCTTCCTCAGTGAAGGGCTTCATAAGATTTGAGTTATTCTCCTCATTGACCAAGGAGGGGATATGGGAAAGGAAGTCGTTGGAAATCACCTCATCTCCTGTTCCATCCTCTGAGTATAACTGCTGAAAGTGAGTTTCAACAACTTCTTTAACTCGGGCAAAACCTTTGGCAACTGTCACATCTGCTATGGTGATTTCTGAGATGTGATTATGGGAGAGGCGTGCTCTGAATTGCCTGTGGAAGAAGGCTGTGTTTCGGTCACCTACTTTCAACCATAGGCTTCGAGACTTAAGCCTCCAGAATTATTCTTATTTTTTGAAAGAGCTGAAAGAGGCAAGTTGGGCTACTTGTTCTTTCTCTAATTCATGTGTGGTTACGTCTTTATCCTCCATCTCCAACTGTAAATCTGCTAACTATTGGATAATTTCTTTTCTATGTATGGTGAAGGTGTTGGGAGGCGTTTTGACCCACTCTTTCAAAGCTACTTTGGTTGCTTTTATATTTTGCTCCCAAACATAACTGGGTGACCCGGTGACCATGGTAGACCAAGCCTTGTCAATGACTTCCATGAACCCTTCCTGCTCTATCCACAAGGGGTTGAAGCGAAACGATATGGGCCCCGGGTTTTCTTCCTCGTCTAGTTGTAAGAGGATGGGTTTATGGTTCGAGGTGAGCTTTGGTAGGATTCTCGTTGATATTATTCTCTTATCCATCAAAAGTGTGCTTTGCACTAGGAATCTGTCAAGCCTGGCTGAGATGTGAGCTATCCCTGTTCTGTTGTTGGTCCAAGTGTATCTCCCCTTTTTGGGTTTAAGATCCAGAAGATCCCATTGCTGAATTATGTCCTCCACGAGGGGTAGCAATGGATCTCTGCTATTGTTACCCCCTCTTTTTTCTTTTGAGTCGAGAACAATGTTTAGATCTCCTGCTATTACAATGTTCATGGGAGAATAACATTCTACAAATTCGATAGTGTTTGCTAACACTTTTTTTTCTCAAGGTAAAGCACAAGAACATAAAGATTAAACAGGGTGAGAGTGAGCTTACTTGTTTTATATCTGAGTTTGGTGTAAATCCAATGTTGAGACTCAAAGGAATTCTCTAACTGGAACAGATCCTCCATCCAGACTGTGGCTAGTCCTCCTGAGGTTCCCCTTATTGCCATCCCAACTTTGGTCTTCTAGGTCATTCTGCTTAGCTCAAGAAGGGCTTCCCCTTCTATTTTTGTCTCTTGGAGCATGAGGATCTCTGGGGTTTATATTTTCATGAGATCTTTAACAGCTATAGCCTTCATGTGGTTCCCCAAGCCTCTACAGTTACAAGAGACTATACACATTATTTATTTGGGGTGATGGAGGAGAGGCTTCCCTTTGGTGGCCATGCTCTGGTGTTTTGACTTATGGACATTTCTAGAATGGCCTGAATTCCTTAAATTTTTTGCCTCTCCGCTTCTTCTTCTCTTGCTTCCTTGAGGTATTTTCTCCCTGCCTGCTTTGAGGGTCTTTCAATTGTCTCCTCTTCCAATGAGACTATTAGTTCCAAAGGCTTATTTCTTATCATATTTGCATAGGAGGATGGTGGGGATCCTCTTTCTGGGGAGTCATTTTGGGCCGGGGAGGCCCCTGCATTTCCTTCCTCGATTAATGAGGGGTTTGCCTACTGTTTTGCATCGCTTTCCGTAGCAGGGGTTCTTCCTGTGAGCTGAGAGTTGCGAAGGAATTTGAGGGAAGGTATATTCTTAGGGGTGCTGCCCCTTTCAACTGTAGTTCTGTGGATGGCACACTAGTTCCCACTTGTGCCCCTTTCCCTCTCTGTTTGTTTTGTTGCTTTGTTGAGGTTGTTTTCTGCACCATTGTCCATTGGTCTCCTTTCATTTTCTCTGCTTCTTCTTCAGTTTTCTTTTTACAGTTTCTTGCAAAGTGCTCGTATGCATGGCAGTGCCTACACTTGAAGGGAAGTTGTTCTTAATCCAGTTCTTGCACATGTGACCATTCTGCCATTGTTAGTTTTATAGCTTCTGGAAGCCCAACTTCTAGATCTACCTCGACATAGATTCTGGCACAACAGTATTGTCCCTTCCTGTCTGCTCTGTCAATGTATTTTCCAAGGGTGTTTCCAATGGTTTCTAAATTCTTCGGGCTCCAACAGTGCAAGGAAAAATGGGGGAGGCGCACCTAGACGGGAACAGCCAAGGGCACATCTTGGGCTGGATCAAAGTTTGGAGTCCATTTGTTCAGGTAAAGGCCTTGGGGTCACATGAAGTATGGCCCATTTCTAAAAATGAGGTTCCTATCTTCAATGCAATCAAAGATGAAAACGAAGTATCCCTTACCGACGAAATGACATTTTATTCCTTCTAAGACCAGCGGTCTCCAGTTGTGCTTCACCCACGATTCGATGGCTCTTGGCAATGGCCATAACCCAATGAACTGGTTGATGAGTCCTCTTTCTGCAATATTCAGGGCAACATGACAGGGCTCTTCTATTGGGAGAGCGACGGTCGAGATTGTTTCCATCTTCTTGTAAAACTTCTGCTGGGAGGCTGAAATTGGGCGCTTGCTACATTCTCCCACCAGCTGCTTGAAGGCCAGGAGCTCGGGGGGGAGGGAGGAAGGAGGCTCAGAGCCTCCCTTTAGAGCCATGGCTGAGAGGACGGTTTGCATGGGGACGATCGCACATAAAACTCCTTTTTAATGTGGGTAGTGCATGATTTTTAAAAGAGGGGATTTTAACATATAAATAGGGCATAACCGTTTGTTTTAGGCACATGTAATTAATGAATTTAGACGTTGGCGTGAATGAATAATTGATAAAATGGTTATATGGACGTTTTGAGGGAGCGATTTAATGTTAAAATGATTATTTGGTGGGGCTGGATAAGAGAGTGACCAGTGACTAAGTGTGAGCGGAGGCAGGAATGGGAAAGCAGATTTCCCCCGGGGGGGGGGGGGGGTAGGTGGGTGGTTTGTGGTATTGGAGAGGGGGGTCTCGAAATCACCCTAAAGGTGCCACGTAATGAGCAGGCAGTTTCATTAATCTTCTTTTCGGACCCCCCACACCCGTTAAACTCCGAAAGTGCAGGGGGGTCTCAAACTCATCCTCCACCGTTGATTCAAGGGGGGATGATCTCATTCGTCAGCTGCCAATCGCTCGTTATTGCAGGGAAATAAAACATCAAATCATTTTTATTTACAAAATAAACATAACCCTTTGTAAAATATACAAGGATTAAAATAATGATTAAACAACATACTGTGACATTTGAATTTGCTCACATTCTTTGGGATTTTTATTCGATATATATATCCCTTTTCTCATTTTTTCCTTTTTCTATTTTGATTTATTTTTCTCAAATTTTCATTTCTTCTTTCTTTTATTTTTCTATATATTTTTATTTTTATTTTTTATTATTCTTTTTCAACATAAAATAAAAAATAGGGTAAAAAAAAGTTACAACATCCTTTATGGGCTAAAACAAGTTGGCAGAGCTTGGCATTTATGACTTTAGAAAATATATACAACAATAATGAATCAAAAGAGAAATTGTTGACAATAATATATACATCAATATAGAAGGAGAAAAATAGTTGATTGTTGTAGTTTATGTAGATGATATCATTTTTTGAGGCAATATGAAAAAAATGTGCAAAGATTTTGCATTGGAAATGCAAAAGGAATTTGAGGTGTATATGCTTGGTGAACTGCCATTCTTTCTTGGTTTACATATTTCTCAATTTGGAAAATGCATATTTATTTCACAAACCAAGTATACCAAGTAAATGTTGAAGAAATTAGAATTGAGCATGTGCACTAGTTAGCACACCCATGGTCACAGTTTGTAAAATAAGAAAATATGATGAATCTTCGGAAGTAAATCACATTGTACAAGTCAATGAATGGTAACATATTATATATGATGACATAAAGACCTTACATTATACAAGTAGTACAGTTGGTTTCACTATTTCAAGCTTCACCAAAACAAAATCATGTGCAAGAAATGAAAATAATATTAAGATATATAAAGGTCACCTTGGACTTCAACTTGTGGTACTCAAGAAGTGAATATGTTAATGTAACAACAAATATGGACACAAATTGGGCAGGTGTTGTTGATGATAAGAAAAGTAAAAGTGGATGAGCATTCTTTTTGGGAAAAAATCTAGTGTCTTGGTTGGGCAAGAAACAACCTTAAATTTCTCTATCCATAGTAAAGGTCAAATATATATTTGTAGCATCACGTTGCACATAATTTCTTTGGATGAAGCATAAATTAAGATATATTAAGATAGAATATGATCATCCAATCTCAATACTTTTTGATGACATAAGAAAAATAGATATTTCAAAAAATCATGCTATGCATTCACAAAAAATGCATATTCCAATCAAGTATCAATTCTTAAGAGAACAAGTAGTAGAAAAAAATTCAAGTTGGGTTATATTTCCACCAAAGACCATATTGAAAATGTTTTTACAAAACCTCTTCCCAAAGAGATGTTTACATGTCATAGACAACAACTAGGAGTTATATCCATCTCATCACTAACTAGTTAAGGAGAAGCACTAGTTATAGGGGAGCATCCCTTTTACATTGATGTCAAAGGGAGGGGGTTGCAGACAAGGGGAATATTGCAGCAAGGGGGATAATTCTTTTTCTTCCGGGTGGATTATGTGTTTCGTTGTAGGATTTCAATCAATGACAAATGGGGAGATTGTTGAACAAATTGTTCTCTCCCTCTCTTTCTCTCTCTAGGATTTCCATCAATGACAAAGGGAGAGATTGTTGAACAAATTGCTCTCTCTCTCTCTCTCTCCTATATATATATATATTCATGGAGAGGTCAAGCTATCAGGCAGGTTTGGGCCAATTGGTGGACAACAGCATCCCCGCCGAAAGCAAGGAACCTCCCCCTCCTCATTAGCTTGGAAATTTGGATTGCTAGGAACTGCATCATATTTTTGGATACCGCCCCTCACTAGCCCTCCATCTCAGCCCGAATCCTAGCCGACTATAGTAATATACCTAAAGATGATGATAACACACCACCCAGGCATATCATTCCTGAAACCATTGATCACTCCCAACCTTGGGATTATTTTGACGGATCAACGCAAGAGGCAGGATGTGGGGGGGGGGGGGTGCCGTACTTTAGTTAACCAACTCCCATTACTATCACATACAAATGGGACTTGGAGGAGGCACAAAAAACTATGCATAACTCATCACTGCCAAACATCCCATTCATTTTTCTATTGAAAAAAAATGCAGGAACCTACAAGTGTTTGGTGACTCAAAAAATGTTTGCAACTAGATAAACAAAACATCAACATGTCATGCTTACACTCTGCGACACATTTTGGATGAGGTTCATAGATATATATCATCTTTTGACAGTTTTTCATGTCATCATATCTACAGGGAACAAAACTCACTCGCTGACCAACTTTCCAAAGAGGCAAAGATCCAGCCATGCGACATCTGGATGATACATGAACAAAGAGATGGGGAGCACTACTAGTATTACCACTGCCCTTATATGGACCATGCTGCACATGCTCACCAGGAGCCTGATATCATATGATATGCGACTTTTTTCCTATTTATATTTATTTTGCTTATATATCTACAGCTTCATGTTACAGAAAATACTCTCTGTGTAGAGTAATTTAAATTTTGAGAACTAAACAATACATATCTAAGGAAATGTCTCCCTGCGTGAAGAACATATATATATCTGCTTATTTTGATAGGCTTACAGCGTTTTAAAACTGCATATGCACACAACATCTACAACATGTATTTTTTCTTAATACTAATGAAAATTACGATTTTTCCAAGCGGAATATATATATATATATATATATATATATATATATATATATATATAGATATATTAAAAAGGGGATGCTCATCCATGGGGTCTTGGATAGATAGTGATCAGGTGATATATTAAGGCACTCTTTGATGTGAAGTCACTGGTTCAATTCCTTGCCCCGGTCGGGGTGATATATTGGACATGTTGAAGATGTAGTCATGCCAAGTTTACAAAAAAAAGGGGATGCTCATAAAAAAAAGTGAAGTGAAAATCAAAAGTGAAATGGTGGTTTCAAACCCATGGTTTATGAATCCCATGGTATTTGGAAAAGTGAAATAAAAGATCTCTCTATCTCTGTCTCTCTCTCTCTCTATATATATATTAGAAAGGGGATGCTCGTATAAAAAAGTAAAGTGAAATAGTAGTTTCAAACCCATGGTATTTGGAAAAGTGAAATAAAAGGGGAATTAATTATTTTTTTTTTTTTTTAACAATATCGTCTACTTGTCTATTATAAAACTTGTGATTCAAATTTCTATTACAATAAGAGGGGAGTTCCGAGAGATGCTATTCAAAATTGGGTACGCAGACCCGTAGTTCTCTTGGCTCCTCTTATCTATATTTAAAGCTGAACATAAACGGCTATATTGCCTTACATAGGATCCTCCTATCCAACTGTATTTGCAGTGCATGAGGGCTAAGGGGAATGTTGGGTGACCGAGTCCTCGGGGAGAGGTCCCCTACGGCTCGCTCGAGTTGAAGCTTCTCCTTGCTGGCTTTCTGTTAAGGTGCGGAGATGATCTATTACTGCTTCCATGTGTATGCAGCGATCTTTGAGGTCTTCAATGTCTTTTTTCCTCTTCTCCAACTTCTTACGTTTGGAGTTTCTGTCCGCATGATAATCCTCCGTTAGTTCATCCACCTGTTTCTTCAGGGCGTTAATCATAACAACATGAGCCTTACACATATGACAGTCTCTGTTATTGAAGATGTTGTCCATTGGGTTCCTTGGTTGCTGCGGATTTGCTTGCTGGTTACGCTGATCCGCCATCTTGCTGGGAGTACTGTTTCCTTTGTCGAGGGCGAGGAAAGTGGGAGGCTTGCCAATGTTAAGGTTGATCTGCTTGTCTAGAGCACAGTGGAGGTAGGAGCCCTGTTGCTGACCGCGCACGCTGCTTGAAACAAAAGCCCAAAGGTTAGTCTTACAATAACCACAGATGGGGAAAAGATTGTTTACCCTGCGCAAAGAGGAACCAGTTGAGTCTCCCCTCGACAAGCAGTGCCAAAAACAATGCCGGCTGTCACAGTGAGCGGAGGGATGTCGACGGTTGCTATGAGCTGAGAGGGTCTCAATGCTTCTTTGGGCCTCAGTGCAGGCCTTGCTGCTATGAAGGAGACCGCCTAAGCCTTTCCTCTGATACGAAGGAGCTATCCGATTCTCTCTGGGATGGATTGAGGGAACCGTGGTAGGCTTACTGAGATTTAAAAGGCTGAGGCAGGCATTCTCCCACTCGTGCTTGGGAGTGGAGGATCTGATCTTATCTGTCAAAGAAGGATTTGAGATGATGTGTCGCTGTCCTTGAAGTCTGAAGCAGGTATGGGCGCTGTCACGCCTTCTATCACTTCCTGAAGTGTGTCGAAGAGGACCCCTGATGAAAGCTTCATTGCTCGGATCCTGGAGTCGATTTACCGTCCTGTTTGCCCCGTTTTGGCAGTCGAGAGGGATTTGGAGAGCAGAGGATCGTTGATGCTCTGCATTATTATCTCGAGTTGGATGCCTGAGGTGACCTCTAGTCAGATACATGGAGATCACGAGTTGACTAAGGGATGTCTTGTTCATAGATTTCCTCATTCTCCCTCACCTGTCCCGTGGGTCTTCTTATGGCCTTGTTGGCCAACTCATCAGCGGTCGTGTTGTGTAATCTGAGGATGTGTTTGTAGGTTACATTGCCCATACCCCTGGCTTGTTCCGAAATTCTGTCTTTTATTCTATTCAGAGCACATTGTTTGAAGTTGTTCCCTGTGTTCATTGCAGCAATAAGGATAGCTGAGTCCCCCAACACAAGGAGGTTTTGGATGCCCATTTTCCATGCTATGGAGACCCCCAGCAGGAGACTATAGGCCTCAGCTTTATTGTTTGACAAATTCCCCAAGCTCCATTCATAAGTGGCCATCGTTCTACCTTGGGGGTCCCTTATTACTCCCCCTGCTCCAGCTATGCCTGGATTGTTTTTAGAGGCCCCATCGAAGTGAAGCGTGTGCTTCTTTTGCCTTTGTATCCATTTGTTTACTTCCTCTTTTGACCCCCTGATCTTCCAGTCCTTCTGTCCATAGCCTTTGATTGGGGTGCATTTTGGTATTATCCTGTAGTTGAATCTTTGTATCCATTCTTTCACCTGCTTGTCTGTGTAGTCCTGATCAGCATGGTGGATCCCATTTGCTTCAATGGTTTCCGTTATGAGCGCAGTAGCTTTAGCCAGGATACTTGGAACACTAGGTTTTTTATCTTTAAAAATGCTTGCGTTTCTGGCAAGCCATAACTGCCAGCATAGGTTGGAAGGAATGCTGGACCAGATTCTCTTTGCGAGGGTCATGTTTTTGTTTGCGGAAGGGAAGAGCCTTCCCCATCCTTTCTGAAGGAGAGTGACCTGGTTGGGGAGATCCCCGATCTCAAGAGGATGGGTTATGAGTTTCCAGCAGGACGAAGCAATTGGGCATTCTATGAATAAATGGTTGAGATTTTCTTCCTCTTTCTTGCACATGAAGCAAATGGAGGGCCCCTGGATCCCCTTTTTTCTAAGGTTTTCTGCTGTAAGGAGCTTGCCATGGAGCAAGGTCCAATTGAAGAATTTAATCTTCGGAAGGCTCTCAACTTTCCAGGCATTCTTGTGATATTGCCAGTTGTTTATCCCTGCTTGGTTTTGGAGCGCTTTATACCCTTCCTTGACCGAATAATTGCCTCCATTAGGGTCCCATATGTAGCTGTCATCTTTTCCTATGCTTGAGGGAGCTGCTCCTGCCAATGAGAGTTTGAGGTTGTTCCAAAGATCCTTTAGTCCATCCGGGAGGTGCCTTAATTGCCATCCTTTCCATCTGCCTTGATCCCACTTAGAGATGTCAAAGAGAGTAGTGAGATTTGTGGCTAACATCCACTGATGCAGCGGTCTCAGATGGGGGAGTTTTTCCTTGGCTTCCTGGCCCATAATTCTGTCCCCCCATATGCTGGTTTGTTTCCCGTTGCCAGGGGCTTTAGAGATGTGAGACTTGAGGAGAGGCAAAGTCTTCTTGATCAGCTTCCAGACCGGAGTGCACTGCCTTTCCATGATTGTGTCTGAGAGTATGTTGCTGTTGCTCCCGCTCAAGTACTTCTTTTTGAGAACCTCCGTCCACCATAAGCCCTTCTCGGTTAAAATTCTCCATATTAACTTGAATCCCATTGCCAAGTTTGCAAGTCTAGGGACTCTAATTCCCAGGCCTCCTTTTTCAATGGGAAGGATGACCTTTTCCCACTTAACAAGGCTGAACTTTTTTGATTCTTGCTTTCCGCCCTTCCAAAGGAAGCTTCTGAGGATCAGCTCCATATGTTTGTGGATGCTTGAGGGGGCAAGCGTTATGGCGAATTGATAGATAGGGAGGGCTGAAAGGATGGATTTGATAAGGGTAGTTCTGCCAGCTAGATTGAGCCATTGCATCCCCCAACCTTGAAGTTTCCCTCTCATCTTCTCTACTAGTTTGACCCATACTTCACTTTTGATTGACTCTCTCGCAAGCGGGAGTCCTAAATACATAAAGTGTGACCAACTTGATTGGGCTGGGATTTCCAAAATCAAAGAGATCCTTTGAGTTATATATCTTGGAACGTTCCATGTATATATCTTGCATTTGTTGTTGTTTAATTTGCCCCCCGAGGCTTGTAGGAATAGGTCCAGGATGGCCTTGAATCTTCTTGCCATAAGGCTTGAGGCTCCACCTATTAGCAGTGTGTCGTCTGCAAATAGGGAATGATTGATCCCTTTAGCTCCTCTTATTATTTCCACTCCAGTTATTTCCTTCGCCCTTCTCTTGTTTTCCAAATGCAGACTTAGAGTTTCCGCCATGATAATATAGAGGAAGGGGGACAGAGGGCAGCCTTGCCTCAATCCTCTAGAGCTTTTGAAAGCTCTGCACGGCCTCCCATTGATTAGTGGAGCTGTCCAATTCTGAGAAACACATTCCATGACCCTTTCGATGAAGAGCCTTGAGACCCCAAATTTTGCCAGCACTTTCTCCAAAAAGGAGTGATTTACCCTGTCAAAAGCGCTGGCCATGTCCAGCTTTATTATCATGCCTTTCTCCTTTCTAGCTATGCTGCTGTGTATTGCCTCTTGTATCAAAATTACATTATCAGTAATGTGTCTCTTGGGGAGGAACCCTCCTTGGTTGTCCGAGATAATTGAGGGTAGAATTTGTTTCAGCCTATTTGCCAGGATCTTTGAAATAATTTTGTAAGAGACATTGCATAAAGAGATAGGTCTGAACCTATCAAAGGATTGGGGGCTTGGCTCTTTTGGGATGAGAGCGAGAAATGAGGATTTAACACTGCTGCCCAATTTGTTCTTTAGGTGGAAGTTTCTCACCATTCTGAGAAAATCTTTTTTAATGGTTTCCCAATGAGTTTTGTAGAAACTTACCGTGAAACCGTCTGGCCCTGGGGCTTTGTCAAGGGGCATACTGTTAATGGACCATTCCACCTCTTCAATGGATATTTCTTTGTCCAAATCGCTGTTTTGAGCTTCTGTAACCTTCTTTTCGATGATGTTGATGAAGTTTGAGTTGTCTTCATACTGCGGGTCAGCTGAGAGCAGCGAGTGGAAATGATTTGTGGCAGCCTCCTTAATTTCCTCTCTGTCTGTTATCTCTTTCTCATTGAAGGTTATCTTGTCTATATTATTTCCAGCTCTGCGTACCTTGAGACAGTTGTGAAAAAACGAAGTGTTTTTGTCCCCCGAGTTGAGCCAGAGGCATCTGGACTTTTGCCTTAACTCCTCCTCTTCTTTCCGGTGCTGGTTGTACATTGCTTTGTGCAGCTCAGCTTCTATCTTTTGATCTTCCTCTGTTTCTTGAACTGACTCCTTGTCCTGGTTCCATTTCTCCAAGGCTCTTTGCAGCTCGAGCTTTGCCTTCCTATCCTCATTTGCGTGGTTTCTAACCCAGTTTTTTATGGCAATTCTTAAGTGTTTGATCTTTGATTCCCAGACAAAATGAGGAGATCCTATTATCTCTGTCCTCCATGTTTCTTTCACCAGGGCTTTGAAATCCTCGTTGTTGTCCCAATCCTTGCTGTATTTGAATGGTAACGGGCCCAGGTCCTCTTCTTTCTCTAGATGCAATGCCACGGGCTTGTGATCCGAAGTGTATCCCTGAATGATTGTACTGTGGATCCTTTGGAAGTTTACTGCTGCACTCTCCTGAACAAGAATTCTATCAAGTCTCTCCTTGATATTATTCCTTCCTGTCCTCTTGTTTGACCACGTGTAGCGTCCATTTTGTGGAGGGATATCTATGAATTTATGAGCTTGGATGATTTCCTCTAGTTTATCTCTGAATGGATCTGTGAAGTATTTCCCTCCTAATTTTTCCTCTGCGTTCCTGATTAGGTTCAAGTCTCCTCCAAGGAAGATCTTCTTCCCTTGAGAGGCCTCAATGTCCATTTTCAGAGAGTCCCAACATGTGGCTTTGTCTCTGAAGTGGGGAGGTGCGTATACATTGTAAATTGTGAATTCCTCCTTCTGATCTGAACTTTGCATGTCAATTCTGATCCACCACCTGTTTTGGTTGTTTCTTATAAGGGTCCAATTGCTTTTTTTCCATAATATTCCTATGCCTCCTGATGCTCCTGAGGCGCTCGTGGCTATTCCTTCATACCTTCTGTTCTTTGATATGCTTTGTTGAAATTCTTGGTCGCTGATTTTGGTCTCCTGGAGTAGGAGGAAGTCTGGTTGTTCTGATTTGATTAGATCTCGGACTGCGTTTGCCTTAAGGGAGGAGCCCATCCCCCTACAGTTCCAGGAGACCAAAATCATCATTTACCTGATTTGTTGTGAGTCCCACTTTTCTCCTTCAGCTTCTCGCCACTTCCCTTGTTCTTGTCCAGATATGTATCTATTGGTTGTTGAGTTCCGGTGGTCATCTCTCTTGCTGCATTCTCGTCTCTTATTTCCTTGTTCGATTTTCTTCCTACTTTCCTTGGGGGATCCGTGGCTGCGATGTTTTCCTTTGTCTTGTTTCTTGTCAAGATTCTTTCCACTGTCTGAGGAGGGGAAGCCTGAGTGGGGGAGGAAGGGGGGGTTCTTTTGCCCTTGGGGGATGGAGGGGGAGATGAGGGTTCCTCTGAGGCTAGGGTTTCGAAGGGATTGGAGGATGAGGGGATGGAATGGTCTAAGCTTGCAGGGACAGAGGAGGGGAGAGGGGTTTCGGAAAGAGGAGCCTCTGGTTCGGGGGGAGGGTTTGATTTCTTTTTCTTCCTGACGACTTCCCATGCTTCCTCTGGGGATTCAGGGTTGGTATTATTTTCTGATCTGGCTTTAGAGCACCTATTTGCAAAATGACCATATTCATGACATACCTTACATTTGAAGGGAAGTTGCTCGTAGTCCACCTGCTGGATATGCGTCCACTGATCCACTCTGAGCTTGACTGCCTCTGGTAGCCCTTTGCCCAAGTCCACTTCTACACAGATCCTCGCACATGCATGCATGTTTTCTTTTGGCTCCGATCTATCCACGTATTTTCCTATTGCGTTACCAATGGCTCTGACTGATTCGTCTGCCCAGCAGTGGAGCGGCAGGTGTGGAAGACGAACCCAAACCGGGACTGCGTTGGGGACATCCATTTCTGGGTCGAAGTCCGGGGTCCAGCGATTGAGGTACAGACCTCTAGTGTCCATGAAATATGGACCATTCCTGAAGATTAAGTTTCGGTCCTCCACTGATTCGAAGAGGAATGTGAAGAAGCCTCTTCCACAAAACCTTATCGCTATTTTCCCCTGGACCATAGCGTTCCAGTTTCTTTCCACCCAGCGCTGGACCGTTCTGGGGGAGGGCCATAGTCCCGTGAACTGACCAACCAGACCCCTTTCTGCCAAGGCTACAGCGGATCTCCTTGGGAGAGATGGGGGGAGAGGGATTTCCGGGATTTCATCGAGCTTCTTGATGAATTTTGAGGCGGAAGGTCGGATTCGTTCCGTAATGTTCTCTGGGATTAGTGATGCAAAAGCCTTCTCCATGTCGGCCTGTCCCGGATCTAGAGAGCCCATCGCGCCTGTGGAGCTCCTCAGAAGACGGAAAGAAGGATGAAAGGGCGGGAGGCCCAGCTGAGAGGGAGCGGTCGAAAGCTGCCCGCGGGGGCAGCGCGAGCTGAGAGAGGCAGGGCAAGAGGCCCAGGTTGTAGGGGGTGCGAACAGCGGAGGGGAAGGCACGCAGCAGAGGCTGCGGCCCGGCAGGGCCTGCCAAGCGCAGTCAGAGGATCAGGGTTTCCAACTGCGGGGGGGCACCATCGCTCCAGTGTCGGGACTTTTCCGTGAATTAAAAGGGGAATTAATTATTAATTAATGAAGTGACATGTATATTTTAATTAACATGTCTTTTCGTGAAGGGTTGTAATAATGTGTAAATGATAAATGATTGGAAGGAAAGTGTGTATGTGTGTGGAAAAATGTTGTGTGTGGAGTGAATGAGTCATCTTGACATTTTTCGCTACAAATTTTATTTTGGGATGCTTCACATCATGAATTTTTTAACATATTGAGGAGAAATTGAGGATAATATCTAGTTAAAATTTTAAGGTTTTGTTGTCTATACTTTTGAAATATATATGTTGTGAAAGTTAGGGTTTGTGATTCGTTCTGAAATTTGTTTCAAATGAGCCGCCTTAGTATTTTCTGTATAAATTACTTTCATGGATGTTTCAAACCATGAAATTTGGAGCAGATTGAGAAGACATCAAAAGCTATGTTTAGAATTTTTTTAAGATTTTGGTTTTTCTATAATTTTGGAGATATACCTTGTGGATGTTAAGGTTTTTCAATGGTATTGAAATCAATTTAAAATTAGTGAACTTGGAATTTTTTCTATTATTTGCTTTTTGTGAATAATCAGTCTATGAAATTTTGAGCATATTAAGACAATATCTAAAGGTACGTATGGTAAAAAATTCATATTCTTGTTCAAGACAATTTTGGAGATATACCTTGTGGAAGTTAGGTTTTGTGAATGGTCTTGAAATTAATTTCAAAAGAGTGATTATGGCATTTTTTTATAATTATTTTTCTAAAACTTTTCAAACTATGAACTTTTTAGAGATAAGAGGAGACATATTGAAATGACTTAGAAAAAATTCAAAATCACATATATAGAATTGGACATATGGCATGATATGCAATATTTTTATTTTTATTTATTTTAATTTTTTATTTTAATTTTTTTTTTTTTTTAATTTTTTAATTTTTTTTTTTTTAATTTTGTATTTTGTATTTTGTATTTTGTATTTTTATTTTTCCCATGGAAAAAGTCGTAATTTCTATTAATATATAAGAAATTACATTTTGTAGATGCCAAGGCATATGCATATGGAGGCATGGTTGCCTATCAAGATACATGAAACTGTCTAGATAAAGATAAAAACTTAACTGCTAATCGTTGTTACTCCACGCAGGGAGTCTGCTATCAACCATATTGTATCAAAACTTCCCTCAACAGAAGGAGGGAAAAGGTCCAAAATTGTATCGTCTCTGCGCAGAGAGAGATATATTATGTACAAAACCAATACTGTTGTATATACAACCGTTAAGATAGATATAAGAAAAACATAATTTATACAATGTGTTCAGCAAAATATTGGGCTTATAGCCCAATTTGTCCGTGTTCTACAAAAGGTCTGTGGTAGTATTGATGGTAGGTACCATCAATTTCCTCCTATATTAACCAGTCATTGCCCTGTAAATGTGCTGCCTCTTTTGAAAGTTGATCAGCCTCCGAGTTTTGTTCCCTGTAAATATGTCGACAGACAAAGGAGTCAAATGTGGCTATCAATCTTCGAGCTTCTCCTAGAATATGCCTCAAAGTATATGCATTACAATGCGATGCATTGTTGAGCCAATTACACACAATTTTTGAATCACCAAACAATTGAAGATGACTGCAATGATGTTCTAAGGCAAAGTATATGAGATGTTTTGCTGTACAGAGTTCAGCAAAATTGTTAGTACCCCTGCCTAGGTTAATTTGAATTTTAAAATTGTGTGAATCATTAAGGAAAAGTATGGCTCCCCCACCACATCCTGCTTCCTGAGCAGAACCATCAAAATATGCCCATGGTTTAGATTTATCTATGATTTCAGGTATGATGGCGCACAGTGGGGCTATGTTGTCATCCTCAGGAAGGAGATCATAATCAGCAATGGTATGAAGCAGAATGGAAGGCCAGTGAGGGTCCTTGAGATTGAATATGGAGTGGTTTCTAGTAATCCAAATAGCCCAGTAGGCTAGGAGAGGCATGTTCCTGGCTTTTCCCTTGTGGGCTTGGCACCAAGAATTCCAGGCCTCTTGTATGTTGTTACCATGCCAGGGGTTCAGGGAAGGGAAGTGTGCAGAAATACAGTTCCAAAACTCCTTAGAGGATGGGCAGTTCAGGAAAAGGTGTTCGGTATTCTCTTCATCAAGTCGACAAAGATGACACCGAAAAGGGCCATGAAATGTTCTTTTCATCAGATTGGCTCCTGTAGGGATCTTGTCAAAGAGAATGTTCCACAGTAATAGGTGGGTACGAGGGGCAGCCTTAAGTTTCCAAAAAGATCTCCAGCTCGGGTCAATAGACAGAGGTTTATGGGGATCCATGAGTCTGATGTATCCTTCTTTAGGGGAGTATGTTCTGTTTTTTGCGAATGCCCAAATAACTTCATCCGGTTCCTCTGACAGTCAGATATGTGCCTGAGTGAGAGCTTCAATGTATTGTAGCCAGTCAGGTCGCCATTGCTCAGGGATATCCAAGTCGTGTGCCGATTTCCAAGCCTGTTGAAGAACGGTGGAATTATTACGATCTCCAATGTGCTTGATGTAGATGATGCCCCTGTTATTTAGGAATCTTATCAAATCAGCTGGCAATCTGTGTGCGTTCCCACATCCCACCCATGGATCCGTGCCAATACGCACTGCATTTCCTTCATTAATTCTCCATGTAATACCTTGTCGCAATAGAGGAAGCGCATTCATCATTGCCTTCCAAATGTTGGAGATGTTGTTGTTCGTGTGGGGTGTCTGCCTAAACCAATCCATCAAGTCCATGGGCCATATGTATTTTTCTTGAGCAACCTGGGACCAGAGACTGTTGGAGGTGATGAGTTGCCAGCCAAGTTTAGCAGCCAAGGCTTTCGAAAACAGATCAAGCCTTTTTATGCCCCAACCTCCCCATCGTTTTGGTAATGCAATTCTATCCCATTTGACCCAAGCAAAAATTTTCTCGGGATGGTTACCCTTCCATAAGAATCTGCAGCATATACTTTGGAGTCTGTTCAGGATGCCTTGCGGTATCCATGCTAGAGTAATCCAGAACATAGGTGTGGCCTCGATAACCGCTTTTATGAGAATTAATCTACCGGCACGGGAAAGGTATTTTATGGTACCAGATCTGTAAGCATTTTTCCACTTTCACAATAAGCCACGTCCAGTCTGCAATCCTATATCCATGGGGCTTTAGCCAGAAGCCCAAGTATTTAAACCCTTCTTCCAGGTTGAGTGCAGAGAAGGGGAAGCGCTGGGTAGTATAAATGGTCTCATGCTGAGAGAATCCGAATATGGTAATTTTTGATTTACCATCATTAAATATCATCCCTGTTGCCTGTTGAAAGAGTTTGCAAATATTATGAAGAACTGAGGAGTCACTAATGCTGCCATTTAAGAAGATCAGGACGTCATCAACAAACAAAAGATGGGTCAGATAAAAGTTCTCCGAAATCTTGATACCAACCAACTGATTTCGGTTGTAGGCAGCAATGATGGATCTACTTAAGTCTTCCATTATTAGTAAAAAAAGTAGTGGGGAGAGAGGGCAACCCTGCCTGAGTCCTCTCTCAGATAGGAAGAAAGGTGTAGCTTCCCCATTAAGTAGGACAGTGTAAGATACATCCTTCATGCAACTCATAATCCATTTGATGTATGCGAAGGGGAACCCCAGATGAGTCAATAATAATCTGATATAGAGCCAATTGGCTCTATCAAAGGCCTTTGATAGGTCCACCTTTAAGATCATGCCCTTCTGCTTCTTTGTTTGTAGAGTGTGAAGTAGTTCCTGAGTAGTGGCAATCGCCTCGTGTATCTGTCGATGCTGAAGAAAAGCAAATTGCTCAGGAGATATATGCCTAGACAGAATGGGCTTCAGACGATTTGCGATAATCTTAGCAATGAATTTGTACAAACAGTTACAAAGGGAGATGGGCCTGAAGTCATTGAAGGAGGTTGGGGAATCAGAGTTCGGAATGAGGGCAATAAAAGTGGATTTGATTTCCAAGGGAATATTGCCACTTCTTCTATAGTCCTCCACAATCCTGAGTAAATCATCCCCCAGGATATCAAAGAAAGCAATATAGAATTCGATGGTCCACCCATAAGGTCCAGGGATCTTATCTTTCTTAAACCATTTAATGGTGGCTTCATGTTCTTCCATAGTCACTGCCATCATCAGATTCTCCGAGTCCTCCTGTTCTACAAATCTAGGGAAGAGTTCTGCAACCCGCATAATCTCCAAGATGTTCACCTCTCTAGGCGCTTTGTAAATGGACTTGAAGTGCTCATTGGCGAGCCTAGCCAAACCCTGCTGAGCAGAAACCACTTGGCCCTGTGAATTTTGCAGCTCCCAGATAATATTAATGGCTTTCCTAACATTAGCAAATTTATGATAGAACTTTGTATTGTTGTCACCTTCAGTCAGCCAGATAGCCCTGCTTCTGAGGCACCAGCTCTCCTCTCTTTCCTTCAGTATTTGGGAGCATTTTGAGACAAGGGAAGTTTATAGGTCCTTGTTTGCTTGTGATAGGAAGGTACCATTAGATGAGTCCTCATATATGGCTATGGCTCGTTCTGCTTCCTTCAACATATTATCATCATTTATCCGTTTCTGATGCGCCCAGATTCTGGAGATCCTCTTAAGATCAGACAATTTCCTAATAAAACCAGTAGTGTGATCCTCCCGGTCCAATATGGGATTGGTTCTCCAATATTCAGATACCAGTTGAAGATAGGAGGGATCCTTGAGCCAGGAGGCATTGAATTTTAAGGGGCTTTTTATCTTCGGAATGTTATCTGACAGTTCCAAAAAAATGGGCCGATGGTCAGATATGCCTCCAGTACCTACCCACTGCCTAATGCGAGGATGATTGGTAAGAAAGACTTCTTTGATAAGAAATCTGTCTAGCCTTCTAGCAAGACTGTGATCGCCGCTTATGTTATTAGTCCAAGTATACTGGATTCTGACAGGAGGAATGTCTACCCACTGATGCTCTTCGAGTAAGGTAGAGATCGTGTCAGAGAGGCTGTCAACCTGGGCCGAGTGACCCCAGGATTCACAGTATCCCAACGAGAAATTCAAGTCTCCTCCTAGAATGATATTATCTGCTCGTAGAAGTTCAGAGTCAAGTAGGGTCCTCCAAAATGTTTCCCTCTCCACACAAGGGCCATATACATTAATGATACGGATATCAGTTCCAAGAGAGTGGGTGAATAAGTCCATACCAATAAAACCTCTGCCTCCCCAAGAGTTCCTGAGCTCCATAGACTTGTTACAAAAACCAATAGCAATACCGCCCGATCTCCCGGATGCGTCCATAGCATGGAAGGTCCAATTCAGCAGCCAAGAGTTGAGAGTAGGAATGAGGGAGGCAGCCGAGCAGAGGGTTTCTTGTAAGAAAATTACATCCAACTCGGTCGAAGTGAGCAGTCTTCTGAGGGCTAGTTTTTTGGGGGGGCTAGCAACCCCACGACAGTTGAAAGATAAGAATTTCATGGAGGGTGAGGCAGAGGGCCGTCCCTTGCTCTAAGGGCCCTGTCAATGGTTTGCTGTCTCCCAAGGGCAACTTCTTCACCTGCAGTGTGTCTGGCTTTTGTGAGCTGAGAGGGGCGTCCCCTAGATGATTTATGGGAAGCCGGGGGACAAACAGGGTCTAGACCAATTGCATCTACACCCTTATCCTTAGATCTAGAGCGGAGAGGGTACTGGGGGGTAATAGGGGGAGAGAGGGGGGGGGGGGGGAAGAAGGGGAGGAGGAAGAAATCAGGGAGGTGATGTAGGGGGATGGATAGGGGGAGGGAAGGGGAAGGGAGCATAGGAGAGAGGAGGGAGGGTTAAAGCCCAGGGATATCGGGGGAGATGGAGTGTCCGAGGAAGGAAAGGTAGCGGGGGAAGTACCCATGCAAGAAAGAGATGCAATAACATTAGCAAATCCAGTGACAGAAGGAGGGGCAGGGAATGACATACCCGCAGTCGAGGTGATTTCCTTTGCTGTGCCAGAGCTTGATGGAGGAGGAGGCGAGGTAGGAATGGAGTCCACTGGTCGCTTGTCCGATGCCGCTTTGTCAGGGGATCTCTGAGCAACCCTTGTATTTTCTGGTACAAAGTCTTCCTTGTGCTGAGAGGGGCTCCCTCCCGTCTGCTCGGTCTCCTGTCTCTTCTCAAAGCCCCTATTCTTATGCAAGAGTGGGCAGTCCTTATACAAGTGCCCTACTTTGTGGCATCTGCGGCAACGATACGGGATGCCTTCATAGTCGATAAGCTGCTTTCGGGATGTGTCCCTCCACTGGATGGTGATGAATTCCTGAAGCCCTCCTCTTGTGTCAAGATTGATTAGGATGCGAGCGTATGCCATCATACCCGTGTGAAGGTAGGACTTGTCGTACTCCATGTAGGTGCCAATAGCGTTTCCGATCCGTCTGAAGATGTCCTCAGACCAGTATTGTAATGGGAGACCCGGAAGCCGAATCCATACAGGCCCTATACCAATCTGTTCAGTCTCAGGATCGAAGAGGGGCGTCCAACGTTTCAGCAGAACTGGGGCATGCTCGAAGTGCCAGTAGGAGGATAGTACCCAATTAGTGTGATCGGCACGAGTGAATCTCAAAGCGAACCATCCCCTCACAAACGTCTGCACGAATGGGATGTCAACCAGATGGTGACCCCATACCTCTGCTGCCCAGGCCTTCAGTCGGGCGGCCGAGTAATTCCTTCCCCTGATGCGACCGACCAAGACTCTGTCTGCGAAATCCATAGCTTCTCCCCACTGAATGTCCTCTTCTAGGCTCAGGAAGATGTCGTCTGCCTTTGATTTGAAGCACTTGTACTTCTTCTTGGTCCCTTGAGGGGGAGGTGGATGCGGTGCTCTACTAGAAGGAGGGTCTGAAGACTCAAGGGGAGGGAAAGGGTTTGACGAGGAGGGGGGAATACCATCAGCCGAAATATGTAAGGTACCGGCGAGAGGCGGGACAACGGAAAAACAGCCAGAAGGGGGAGCAAAAGAGGACTCAAAGTTTGAAACGACAGATCCCCCGGTCACCGGTGGAAGAACCCGGGAATGAGAGCCTGTGGTAAGGGGGTATAAACCAGGGTTAGGGTTTAGGTAGGCGGAAACGAAGCCAAGGGATGACAGGGAGGCCGAAGGGGTAGATAATGATGGCCAGGTAGGAGGGTCGTCCGGCAGGACCACAGGAGGCCGAGAGGGTTCAGCCAAGGAGAAGCCAAAGCTGAACAAGCTAGCCGACGTGGGAAAAGAGGAACGCCAGATGGAAACCCCCTCCAGCGGGTCTTCGGAGTAATCCACAGCATCTAAATCTTCCATGTCGACAGCTGCACCTTGAAACGGAGGACACCTTGTAACTGCAGGAAAAACGAAGAAAGATACCAAGAACCCCTGAGCCGGTCAGCCAGGTAACATGAGCAGACTGCGAGAAGAAATGGTCAGAACGGAACAACGAAAAACCCCCCCGAGAAACACGATCAGGTCAATAACCACCGGTGGAGTGAAACCGCAGCAGGTAGAAAGTAGAAGGTGATTCAAGCGAAAGCGACAGAGCAGGTTCAGCGGCCGTCTGTGAGTTAGCTGCAGTAAAACGAAACCCTAACCGAAACCCTCTCGCGTAGTCTCCATCGCGCTCCTTCAGTTCATTGGTTTCTTAGATCAAAATTCCCATGATATGCAAGTTTTATTTTTGGGAAGGCATCAATAATCAACAAATTTTGTGAAAGTTACTACATAAAAAAAGAGATTCGTGTCATTTGCTATGTTGGTGCTTAGTGGTGGGGATTGGTGCCTTGAGTAGATTAGTGTTTATGAAGCTCTAGAAGAGTATGCAGGTTCTTAGGAGGGTTTTTTCCAATGGGGATTGGTGTTCAAAAATATTTCTAACAGTGGGTTGGTTCCTACAAAAATTTATAAAATGAAGTTTTGTGGTTTTATCTTGAGAGGGTTTTCAGGTAAATATTGTGTTCCCTTTTCTGCAATTGATAGATATCATATACAATTTTTTTCTTATGGTTCTTAATGTTTAAATAAACATCTTAGATTGATTCACAACCCCTCTTAGTATAATTTTATGCTCAACACATCTTTAAGGCAAAAGAGGACTTGAATAAATCAATCATGAATGAGATTTTTGATGAAGTGCATTTGTTGCTCAATGTGTTTACTGGATTGATACTAAAATATATCTTTGCTAACCTTGATGGTAATATAATTGTGGTTGGATGTTGTTGCAATAATCCTTTCAAATTCTGCTACGAGAATCCAAACTCTTAAAGGATATAACAAATCCACAAGACCCTCTTAACGTGCATTAACCACTTCTCAATACTTTGTTTTTATCGAAGAAATACAAATAGATTGCTTCTTGTTACACAACGAAGTGACATGTCTTGAACCAATATTGAAAACATAACCTGTAGTAGAATTTTGATCATTAGGGCCATCAACCCAATCTAAATCAGTGGAACCAACAATAAAGGAGTCCCCCATGAATTGTAATGTTTCCCAAACTAAATTGTAACTAAAATATACTAAAGTATCCTTTTTTTTTTCTTTCAAATGTTTTTCAGGGTGTGTTTGCATATATCAAGTAACAATGGCAACAAGAAAGAATATATCAAGATGGGTATGAGTCAAACATAGGAGACAACCAACTAACCGATACTAAAATGTGGCATCAACTTCACATGTAGTGTAGGTGGAAACAAGTTTTAATCCGGATAAGAAGGGGGAAGGGGTGGTTTACAATATTCCATGTAAAAGCAGTGGAACAAGTCAAATGCAGAGTTATATTGGGAAAGAGAAATTACTTTTGTGGTTTGCAACAATAATTGGAGGCTAAATTGATAATGAAAACATCCTAAGTTTGTTATTTTTAACTTCTTCTTAAGGCTTGATTTTACATGGGTTAAAATTTTAGGGTAAATACTGGTGAAGATAAGGCCATCAACATAACAAATAAGGTTTATGAGATGGACTCTTACTTTCTTACTATAGACATCGAGTCAGAATTCCATCTACAGAAGCTGGTGTAAAATAGAAAGCTATCCATCTTTGCATTCTAAACTCGAGGAGCCTATTTAAGACCATAAACAAATTCCTTAACGTGAAAAACAAGACTAGAGTCACTCAAAACATAGTGAAGAGGTTGTTCCATGCATTTTTCTTCATGTAGATCCCCATACAAGAAGGTGGATTTAATATCCATCTGATGTACTTTTTGTTATGGTCCTTGCACCTTAAAAGTGACAAGAAACAAATAATTACAATCCTCTTTAAGGGAGAAACCTCCCTTTACAATAAATACATTGTATAGAAAAATATTTGATGGTACTAAGACTAGGCCTCCATAGTATATATATAGGAGACAAAAGGTACAATTATAATAAAATGGGACCATGAGGGGTTCTAGTCTACATAATAATATACTAATAGAAATGTAATCACTCAATGTTAGTATTTAATAAGGGTTTTTTGGGTTAACATAGGGCTTATACAAGGCTTAACATGCTCCTCCCATACAAAGAAGTGTTGTCCTCAACATTTGAAAATCTGTGGGCGTTTATGCATGAACAACTCATTTTTTCATGTGGCTTCTTCCATTGGTAGTTTCTTCCATTTGATGAGGTACTCAGTAATTGCTCAATTTCTTAGCTGCTTAATCCTTGTTTCCAAACTTTTTATGGTTCTCGTATTATTTTCCATTATTCATTAACATCTCATAAAATAATTTGGATTGGGATCTTTTCACTAATTTCATTCTTTAAGAAATAAATAAGGAATAATTGATGTACAGATTAAGATGGAGGTAACTCCAATTTGTAAGCCATACTTCCAATCCTCTTAAACACCTTATAAGGGCGATAATACCTCAAATTTGATTTATTATCCTTCTTTTGTTTCTTAAGGGACATCTATTTGTATGGTTGTAGTATCACAAATAACCGACCCCCCACTTCAAATTTCCTTTCACTGTGATGTGGATCTGCTTGTTGTTTCATCCTATTTTGTGCCATAACCAACTTTTCTTCAATAGTTTGAGAACCTCTTCTTGTTGTTATATATGGTCCTCTACTACTTGAGCTTGTATAGTCCTTTTTAAGGGTGATGTGATGGATGGAGGATGATATCTGTAAATTTCCATAAATGGTGACATTTTCAATGAAGTATGGAAGGATGCGTTGTACCACCATTTTGCGAAGGGAAATCATTTGACCCATTGTGTATGTTTATCTGCAAAGAAATGTAGATATACTTCTAAAAATTTATTCACAATATTAGTTTCCCATCATATTGAGGATGATAAGATGAGATGTGAGCCAATGGAGTACTCAAATAAGAAAATAGTATAGTCCAAAATTTTATAGTGAAAATTAGATCTCTATCACTTAAAATAATCTTTGGTATTCCATGTATTCTTTGGATAGTTTCCATGAATTCTTTTGTCACAATACTTGCTTTAAAAGGATAATGAAGAGAGTGAAAGTGGGCATACTTTTTCATTTGATCTACCACTATCATAATGATTATTTTTTCCTTCAGATTTGGGTAAACCTGTAATAAAATCCATTCTATCCTTTGCTCCAAGAAGTACTTGATACTATCATGGTCTGTTTTTACTTTGAAGTGTCTTCCTCTTAAGTATGGACACTATTTTTTAAGTGCATATAGTATGGCCAACATTTTCATAGACTAGTTTGAGTAAGTTATTTCCTTTAAGTTTGATACTTCCAAAGGCAAGGGGCCTTCCTTCTTGCATCAAAACTACACCAATTGCATAACCTGAGGTATCACACTGCACAATGATTTTTTTTTGTGAATTCAGGTGTCACCAAGATGGGAGTTGTACACATAACCTCTTTACGTTTTTAAAAGCTTTGGTTTCTTCATCAATCCAAGAACATGTTTCCTTCTTCAATAATTTTGTTAGAGCTTCTACTATTTGACCATAATTATTGACAAACATGTGGTAATATCCTATCAATCCTAAGAATTCTTTGGATTTCTCAAGGTATTGGGGATTGACCATTCCCTCATAGCTTTGATTTTGTTAGGATCGACCACTTATCATGTGATACAATATGACCTAAATATTCCGCTTCTTGAACCCCAAAAGTACGCTTGGAAGGATTTGCATATAATTGTTATTCTTCCAATAAGGTCAAGGTCTTGTCAACATGTTTTACATGCTCTTCCCAAGATTTGTTATAGATTAATATGTCATCAAAAAATACTAGCACAAATTTTTTAAGGAAGGGTTTGAAAATAAAATTCATCAAGCTTTGAAATATTGAAGGTGCATTTGTAATTCCAAATGGAATTACCAAAAAATCATAATGAACTTCATGTGTTCTAAAGGCTGTTTTGGGAATGTATTCTTGCGTAATTTTGATTTGATGGTCTTGTCAACATGTTTTACATGCTCTTCCCAAGATTTGTTATAGATTAATATGTCATCAAAAAATACTAGCACAAATTTTTTAAGGAAGGGTTTGAAAATAAAATTCATCAAGCTTTGAAATATTGAAGGTGCATTTGTAATTCCAAATGGAATTACCAAAAAATCATAATGAACTTCATGTGTTCTAAAGGCTGTTTTGGGAATGTATTCTTGCGTAATTTTTGATACCTAGAACAAAGATCCGACGAAGTAAAGAAAATTTCTCCATGCAATTCATATAAATATTCATCAATGACAAGAATATCAAACTTATCTTTGATTTCCATTTAGGACAAAAATGCCACAAACCATCATTTTTTATAATCATCACCACTGGTGAAGAGAGAGCGCTCCAGCTAGGTCGAATTATACTCGCCTCTAACTTTGTTGAACTATACACTTAATCTATCTCTTTTTTGTAAATGGATATTTGTAAGGTCTTATGTTAGTTGGTGCACTTATAGGTTGCAAATAAATAACATGGTCATGATCTTGGATAGGTGGAAGGTCCTTAGGAATTTCTCCAAATACCTTAGCATGATCATTGACAACATTTTGGAGATCCACTAGAGCATAGGATATAGATGTTTGAACATCTAATGAACACAATTGTGCAACTACACTTTTGTTTCCATTATTTAGTAATTTTGTCATGATATTAGAGCTTATCACTTTACCATGTTTCCTTTGGATACCTCTAAGCTCAATTTCCTTTCCTTTTGAGAAAAATCTTATGAAAATATCTTGGAAATTAAGGGCCATCGTTCTCAATGATTGTAACCATTACAATATTATCGCCACTCATTTGGATTTCAGTCATGTGAATAACCAATAAATACTCCCCCATATTCAACTTAATATTAACAATTCCTTGAAAAATTTATGGTACCTTCATTTGCAATCATGACTTGAAATTCTGGTGTTGGATATTAAGAATTTTTTTCAATTTGTAATTTATGAAGATATGGGTACTACCTAAATCAATTAAGATTTGTTACCTTTTTCTTTTTGATATATCCTTCTAGCTTGAGAGTTTTTGGAGTACTCATGCCAACCAATGCATGACAAGAGATTGTTGGAGTAGTCTCTTCTGGCTCTAGATCTTGTGAAGTTTCCACTTTTTGATATTCTTCATCTTCATAGCCTGTGTAGAATAATTTCTTCTCATTGCATTTATTCCATTTACTATACTTGTTGTCATAGTTGAAACATAATCCATTTTCTCTTATTTCACCATTTGCTAAGGAGTCAACCTTGTCATTTTAGGAAAGGGATAATTATTTTCTCTATAGTTATTAGTGACCAATTTTTTAGTGGCCATATTGGTACTTTCAACTTTCCTTGCTAGTCTAAAGGCATGCTCTAGAGATTTAGGCTCAAAGAGACACACATCATGTTGGATGCTTTCCTTTAAAGTTCCCATAAATAGGTATAACAAGTTATCCTTTGATATATTCTTTCTTATAAGATTCTAATTTTGGAATTGTTGAATATGCTCAATAACTAGACCTTTTTGTCGAAGATTTACCAATTGACTAAAGAAAGTGTTGCTCCTAATATTTCCATAAAGTGCTATCAATTTCTTTGTAAATTTTCTCCAAGATATATCATAATCGTTTTTTCTTTCACAAAGCCATTTATACCATACATGTTGGTCTTGTTCTAAAAACATGAATGCAATATTTAACTTTTGTAAGGATTCCACTTGGTGTAGATCAAAGTATTTCTCCATATGAAATATCCTTGTTACATGATCATTACCATCAAATTTCCTCATATTGATCTTTAGAATGTAGTAGTTCCTTGGTGCTAACTTGAAGCCCTGATGATGTAGCTCTTGGATTGAAATTTCATAATTATGGTTATGTGATTCAAGATTTGTGCTCTCCAATTGTGATAGCATACTCCCCATAGGAGATAGATTTTCAACTACATGCTTCTCCTTATATTCATGGTTTTCTTAGATCTCTAGATCCCTTTTAGGAAGCTTCTCCAAGAGAAGATTTTCCATGGTAATCATGGATTTTTGTAGCTTTTCCTTATATTCATCCATCTTCTTTTCCATTTCTCTTTTAATATTTTCTTGAGAACATGAGGAATCCACCTTTTTCAACATACTACCATCCATTTCATTAGCTTTCTTTTGTAATTGAGATAAACTAAATTCTAAGTCTTCACCTTTTTCATGATCCTTTAGCACATTTAATTGTTGTAGTAGCTTTCTTTGGAGGCATGTTGGAAAATAGTAATAACACTCCTATTTATTACAACTTTTAATCACAAAAATGATTCATATTTATGAAGGAACGAAATGAAATACAAATTTAAAACATAAACACAAAGATAAAGCGAAAGTGAACTTCAATTAGTAAAGAACGAATGCTGAAAATTGTTTAGATGTAGAATGAAAGCAAACTAGCTCGGGCAATGGTAGCTTATCTATCAGAAGAGATGCGATGGATACTTGACTTTGAAATCTATTACAATGAGGCTTGAAGGCCTTTATATCATGAAGAAACAATGAGAAAATATAAACACCCAAAAACCTAACCCTAAGAGAAGAAGCGCCAAAAGTTATGGGCCCCGACGGGGTTAGTTGGAACATCAGCTTCCCAAGGTCATAACTTTGGCATACGATGTTCGTTCGGTGCACATGATAAACGTTATAAAGGTATATTTGAGGAAAACAAATTTCAACTGCAAACCTCAATCTTCGATTCATGTTTTCATGTTTCACCCTAAAAAACCATTTAGGGCCTCAAAACAACTTTGGAAGTTTAGGACCCGAAAATAGACAAAAATAGAAACATTAGGGGAATTTTGAGGTCTAAAATGGGAATCCTAAGGAAATTATAAAATAATAGTGGAAATAATAAAAAAATATTAGATTACATCATCAAATTTTAGAGGGAAAAAATAAAAAAACTATTTTTTCAACTCGTATTTTCAACTTATCTCCCTATGGGTTTACTCAATTTTTGAGCGGAAACACTCGTTGGATGCAGATTTTGATTCCTATTCCAAGGAGTACCCATGTTGCATACTTTAAATGGATCCTACTACATGAAAAATGAGAACTACATGAAAAAAGTGATTGCAACCATATATTTTTCATGTATTTCTCATTTTTCGTGTAGCAGGGTCCATCAAAAGTATGCAACATGGGTACTCCTTGGATGAGGAATTAAATTTTTGCATCCAACGAGTAATCCCTCTTGAAATTTGAGTAAAAACTTAGGGAGATAAGTTGAAAATACGAGTTGAAAAAGTAGTATTATTATTTTTTAATATTTTTACTTTTTTACTGCAAAAATGGTGAATAATTCCCCATGGTTGACATCATCACCTTGAATCCTATTGGTTCTTATAAAGTTTATTTTGGTTGTACATTTTTCTTAGGATACCTATTTTAGACCTAAAAATTCCCCTAATGACTGCCGAAATAGTAAATTGTTCTAAAAAAAGGAAACTAATAGAAAACAGTGTTGGGGGTCCAAGTGAAATATGTGGGTGGCCACCAATATCCACTTGGATTAGTCCTACTCTCTTAAGAAGAAATGGTCCCCATTGCATTGAGTGCCTCCATGAGGTGAGGAAATTTTTGTTGAACTTGGTCCCTGGTGAGACACTTTCCTTGGTGGAAGAGTTAGCCAACTTTGACAATCTGATATAGTTGGATCCTCTGTTATCTAGTGTTCTTAATTTGTGTGTCAATGATTCGATTAGTTGTGGCTTGTTCAATGCAACCTGAGTTGAGCTTTGTTGGTTATGTTCGACAATGTCTGATGTATCCAACAATGGTGGAAAGTTTGGCTGAAGGAAGTCCACATTGAATATTGGGTGCAAACCAAGGAATGGGGGGATACCTAGCTTGAAAGTATTTTCACCCATATCCTTGGTGATGGAGTAAGGTCCATATCAAAGTGGTCAAAGCTTTTGATGGGACCTGGTAAGGCATTCCTTCTACAATTGCAACCAAACCTTATTGCCCACTTGGAGCTTATGTGGCACATGATGTTATTTATACTTAGTATTGGATTTATCCATGATATCATGAAATTGTTGGTGGATGTGCTAAATGTATTCAATAAATTTGATGGCTTTATCAACTTTAGATTGAACATGTGGAGATTTTTTTTGTGTAGTTTCAAGATGCATTACCACATCAATGGGACATAATGGTCGAAATCCCAGGACCATCTGAAAGGGGATATGGCCAGTTGAGCTATGGATAGCTCTTTTGTAATTGTGTTACACATAGGGGAGAATCTCATCCCATGTTCGTTGATGCTTATAGTTGTACATGAGTAGTATGCACACTATCATCCTATTGATGACCTCTGTCTATCCATTAGTCAAGGGGTAGAATGCAATCAAATTGGTGAGCTTGGTGTCCAAAAATGACTAGAGGCTCGACTGGAATGTGCTTAGGAACCTGCTATCTCGATATGATATAATGGTTCATGGGATTCGAAAATGTACCCACAACTGTTCGAAGAAGAGCTTGTCAGTGGCTTCTATTGTGATATGCTTCTTGCAGGTCGCCAATATATCCATCATGGAAAACCTATCAATGAGCACAAACACGTATTCATTACCATGCTTGGTAGAAGGAAGGCCAAACATATAGTCCATGGAGATGGATTCCCAAGACAAACTAGGAGTAGGCATAGGGGTGTACAAGCCTTGCTTCTTAGTGGTTGGCTTGACGATGTTATAGGAAGTGTAGGATATGATATATTTTCCAATATCATGCCAAATTTTTGGCCAATAAAAATATTTATGTAGTAGTACCACTATCTTCTCCACATCAAAGTGTCCCGCGACCTGACTGTAATGTGCCTCCCAAATATGTTTTGCATTCTCACTTGAAAGAAAAAAATATGTCCTATATAGTACAACAATCCATCATGAAGGTGGAAGTATAGAATTATATTTCCAACCATCAACATGTTGTAGGTGGTAGCGAATTTTGATTCATTTTCGTATAATTGCGGCCATCCATAGGTCTTGTGCCCACAAGAGTTGAGAACTATGCTTAGTGCCACAATCAGGGGCCGAATGAGGTATTTTGTGATGTGATTGGTGCTACCCTTATTGTATTTAATGTTAAAATGGAATTGTTGTTGATATGTGGACATTTTATCATGGTGATCATTCTATAACTTTGCCTGTGTTTTCATAAATTGAAGAGCTTGGTGATCCCTGTGGATGATTGTCTCCACCAATATAATGTTTCCATTGCTGGTAGGCCTGCACGATAGAATACATTTCCTTAGCATAGTGGGGTACCTTTAAACAATATCAAAGAGTGTCTCACTATGATAGGCCACTAGATGCCCTTGTTGGGTGAGCGCTGCACCAATAGCATAATTTGAGGTATTTATCTTAATCTTAAATGGATGTTACAAGTTTGGAAAGGTGAGGAATGGTGCAGAGAAAGGTGGTGTTTCAATTCAATGAATGCCTTCTATTGCGACTCAGACCAAAAAAACTTTTCTTTTGCTCTGCCCTTCATAAATTGACACAAGGGGCAAGTGATATGAGAGAACCCCAACATGAATCTCTGATAGAAATTAGTAAGGCCTGAGAAGCTGCAAAGCTCTATTAGAGTCGTCGGGTTGGCCGTTCCTAAATGACTTGGATCTTAGTTGGATCCACATGCACACCTTGCTCATCAATTATGTATCCCATATATTGGACCTGGTCCATGCCAAAGGAGCATTTCTCCAGGTTGGCACATAGGTTTTGCTGTTGTAGGGTTTGAAGGACCTGCCAAATATGTTGCAAGTGCTCTACCCAACTCTTGTTGAAGATGAGGATATCATCTAGATATACAACCACAAATGAGTTGGTGAAAGGCCACAAGATGTCATCCATCAACCTCATAAAAGTTGTGGGGGAATTTGTCAACCTGAAGGGCATGAACAACCACTCAAAGACACCCTCCTTGTACTTGAAGGTGGTTTTCCATACATCAGTGGGTTCTATTAGAACTTCGTGATAGCCTAAATTTAAATCAATCTTGCTAAAGTACTTAGCCCCCTTGAGCTAGAAAATAAGGTCATCCATTCGTGTGATCT
Organism: Pinus tabuliformis; assembly: GCA_031772625.1. Classification (NCBI taxonomy): domain Eukaryota; kingdom Viridiplantae; phylum Streptophyta; class Pinopsida; order Pinales; family Pinaceae; genus Pinus; species Pinus tabuliformis. The sequence goes on from CM062807.1 coordinate 143,129,126, forward strand.
GGTATTTATTCTTAACTATGATTTTGTTCAGTGCTCGATAATCAATGCAGAGTCTCCTGGTCCCATATTTATTCTGTACGAGTACTATTGGGCTCCCACAAGGTGAGGAACTTGGTCACATGTTTCATTTTTGTAGCAACTCCTAGATCTTCCGCTTGATTTCCTAATTTTCTAGAAGAGAGAAATGGTAGTTTGGAATATTAGGTAGAGGTACACTATGGGTTAGATCGATTGAATGCTTGAGTGACAATGAAAAGGTACCGTCATGGTTGAGGAGAAGATGACACTGTACTCTTCCACGACCTTATCCACTTACTTCTTTTGTATGGAGGAGCGTTTCTGGAGGCCATGGATGTGGCCACAATCTTCCTCTTACTTTGAGAGTGAATAATAAATAAAACAAATTTCCTTGTCTGGGAGATGATTTTTCGACATTGCTTAGTAGAGACAAAAGAAATAGAGGTAGGCAGGGCCACCTTTGATATCCTTTAAAGTTTTCTCCCCAAAGAAACAATAATATTATGAGGTCTAGACTCATACACAACAAGATTCTTCCACAAGTATGGTTGGCTTAATAAAACACACAAACTTCAAGTGGAGCAACATCACACAATACCTCATATGTGAAAGGATTGATGTTGTAGGGTAGGTGACACTGCTGGTTGATGTGGCGATCTCGCCCTTGGTGGAGCCACCCGATGCATTATGGCTGTGGGTGTGGTGTTGTCGATAGGGATAACCGCTTAACGAACTTTGCTGAGATGAGGTTATTTTGACTCCCACTATCGACAATGAACTATAATAGAGCACCCTTCATCCACATTTGCGAGTGGAAGAGACAATCACCCTCCTTCGGATCTTTGGGCTCACTTTTCTTGACCTTGGTGGTGTAAACAGTGGCGTCAGATTCTAGATCAATTATTTGTTTCCCATTGTTTAAATCCAACTGAGAGTCAGAACATCCATCTAACTATGAAGTTTTTAGCTCGATCATTAGTGATTACTTTGAGTTACATTCATTTGTGTTGTGAGTGGGGCTCTTGTGCAACTCACACCAGTTTCCCATGTATTTATTCGTCTTTCCATTGTTATTCTTTTCTTGTGGATTCGATTGGTTTTCCTAGGTTGTTCCACCTTGGTTCTGTCCTTTGTTTTGTAGTTTAGCGGTTCAATTTCCCTGCTTTAGATTCACCAATCCAAAATAACACTTCTTCTGTTTAAATTTCTACTTGATCTTGATAGCACATCAGTATGCTACAAGAAGTGAGGAGATGTCCAAAAACACTGTTTTTTCCTAGATGTATTTGTGTAGATAGCCACAGTGCTTGAGCACCATATGTTTCCCAAAGTCCTTGATACCTAGCTTCGTGCATAAGGTATGAAATATATTCATGAACTCCAACACTTCTTGGTCCCTTTCCTGCTGTAGCATGGTCCATTTTATTTACTTGTCTTCATAACTCCTAATAGGGTAATATGGTTCCTTAACAAAATATTGGAAAGAGTCCCAAGAGGTTGTGACTAAAAATAGTGAGGATTCCTCCTAAACCTTTCGCTGACAATAAGTTTCCCACTAGTCCTTGGCATGGGGGGTGACCTTAAGGAGTGTAAAAGTAATATTTTCTCTATCAAAAAAATTAAGGATTGAAAAATATCCTTCAAATAGATTTAACCATTTATTTAGAGCATTTGTGTCTATCTGGCCTTAAAATATCAAAATGTCAAAATCAACTTGTACCTTAAAGGGGGGGGGGGGGGGGGGGGGGGTGTGTCTCTGAAGTGAATGGTGGATGAAAATGCATCACCCATTGGTATCTACCGAAGGATTTGGGAAAAATTAGCCATCATCTTGTTCCTTTGTCGCTTGAGGTCTTCTTCAAGGAAAAAATTGATAGGATCTCCTTCTCCCTCATCTTTCTTTTCTTCCACCATGGGAGGTCCTTAGTGTTGATGAGGTTGGTCTTGCAAGGAATCAAGTAGTTTGAGTGCCAACTACTTATACCCTGACCTTGTTTGGAACATGCATAGAAAAATAGAGAAAGAGCAGACCACTTTGATACCACTGATACAAATTTATGAAGGAATGAAATGAAATGCACATTTAAAATAAAAACACAAAGATACAGTGAAACTGAACTTCAATTAGTAAATAGCAAATGCTGAAAATTGTTTACATGTAGAATGAAATTAAACTAGCTCGGTCGATGGTATCTTATCTTTGAGAAGAGATGTGATGGCTACATGCCTTCTAAAATTTGTTACAATGAGGATTTGAGGCCCTTTTATCATGAATAAACAATGAGAAATCCTAAACATCCAAAAACCTAACCCTAGGAGATGAAGTGCCAAAAGATATGGGGCCCTTGGGATTAGTTGGAATGTCAACTTCCCAAGGTCGTAATTTTGCCATACGATCTCCACTTGGCATGCATGCTAACATGTTAGAAAGATATATTAGAGGACAACAAATTTTAACTACGAACAACAATCTCAGATTCTTGTTTTCCCATTTCCCCAAAAAGAACTCGTTTAGGGCCTCAAAACGACTTCAAAAGTTCAAGACCTAAAAACAACCAAAAATAAAAGACTGCCAAAATAGGAAACTATGTTGAAAAATAGGAAACTGATAGAAAAAATGTTGGGGGTCAAACTGGAATAGGTGGGTGGCCACCAATATCCACCTATATCACAAAAAAGGAATCTTCGAGTCAACAATTAGATCACTAGTAAGTTACATACCTTGATTTGGAGAATATAAAATGGTTGATGCTTTATACACACACACGCACACACACACATATATGGGACTTCTAGATTTGAAAATTTGTTCTATAATACTCTATTGTGTATTCTCAACAATTCCAAATGTGTGAATTAAATTTGATTTTCCCATTGAAAGTTATGGTAACTTTGTCAAAACTTGTTGATTTTATGGCCTCTTCCAAAAAGAAGACTTGTATAGCATGCCATGTGTCCAATTATTCAAATATAATTCTAAAAATTGTACTTGATTACTTTTCTATGTCTCCTAAAATTCCTAAAAATTTCATATTCTAAAAATTCCAAGACAAGAAGATATAACAAAAATACAAAGCTAACCTATTTAAAATTTATTTCTTGACTGTTCACAAAACCTAAATTCCATAGGGTATAACTCCACATGTACAATGAACCAAATCCTTAAAATTGAACCATATATTTACTAAAATTTCTCCTTAATATGGTCTAAGTTTTACTTTCTGAAGTCTTACAAATTTTTTTTTATAGCGAAAATTCCAAATTGACCTATTTGCCACTGATTTCTGGAGCATACAAAAAACCTAACTTGGAGCATATCTCCAAAAATATAGTGAACCAAGATATTTAATTTGAACAAGACGTTCACGAAGATATCCATTCATTGTGGTCCAACTTTCGAAGTCTCAAACCTTACATTAAAAAGTTAGAGCAAAAAATGTTGAACTGACCCATTTGAGACTGATTTCAGGATCATACAACAACCCTAACTTCCTTGGAGAATATCTCTGAAAATATAGGGAATAAATATAAGATATTTGAACCAGAGATTGCGAGATGTCTTCTCATGATTTTTGAATTTCCACCATTTGAAGCCTCCCTGAGAAAATTTATAGCAAAAATTCCATGATGACATGTTTGAAGCAACAAAACCTTAGGATCATGAGCTCTGGTACCAAATGTTATGCTCCTTGCATCTTAAAATTGACAAGAAACCAATAATTACAATCCTCTTCGAGGGGAAGCCTCCTTTTCCAATGAATACAAGTACAAGACAATATTTAATGATTATGACACTAGGTCTCCTTTGTATATATATAGGAGACAAAGGGTACAATTATGGTGAAGTGGGACCATGAGGGGTTCTAGCCTACATAACAATATAACAATAGAAATGTAATCACTCAATATCTAGGGCTTAACAAGGGGTTTTTGGTTTAGCATTGGTATTATATAGGGATTTAACACTTTCCATCCAAATGAAGCAACACAGGATGGAATAAGTTTGATGGAATTCATTTTGGATACAGGGGAAACAATTTATTTGTGGTCAATTCCTTAAATTTGAGAAAGTAATTTAACATCTATTTGAACCTTATCTCTTTCAACATTTCCATTTGATTCATGCTTAGTTATATACACCCATTTACATCTAACAAGTTCTCTTACTTTTTGAGGAGAGACACGTTCCCAAGTATCATTCACCATCAAGGAATGATATTCTTAATTCATCAGTGTTTTCCAATTTGGATGGCCTAAAGCTTTTGAAAATATTTCCAGATCACGAGTCTCTAAAACTTGAGCCAAAATAGAGGAGGCTTGCTAGAACTATTAACAAGTACGAAATTGATCTATAGGATCTTTGGTTACATCACCAATTGCTTCTTATGTTGAACAAACCATTTGGGAAGCTATGGTGCCGGTACATATTCATGTTCAATGGATTTATTTGGAGAAATATTAGCATGTGGAGGTGTATTTTCATCCTCATTTTCATCAGTTGAAGAATAAACTAGGTAGGAAGAGAAGGTGGCATGAATGTCGAAGATGACTCACTGGCCGAAGAAGGCATAATTGTTGAATTAGGCTTGCGAGGCTAGAGATTTTCATCAAATTTAACATCTCGTATAATTATTATTTCATTAGAATGAGGTTGAAGAAGTATATAAGATTTTACATATTCATAATATTCCACAAAAATACTCTTGTCACTTTTAGGCTGTAAGGCTTTCCTTTTCTTATCAGACATGTGAGCCCATGCATAACCACCAAATACATAGAAGTGGCTCATATATGGACTAATGTTAGTCCATCTTTCTTTCAGTGTTTTATTTTTTAAAGCCTTTGTGGGATGGTGATTTACAATGTAATTTGCACAATTTTTTGTGTATACCTAATAATGAAGACTTAATCCCTTAGAGAATCATACAATTTTTCATTTCCTTTGATGTATGATTCTTTCTCTCAACATATAGTTTTTCCATGGTGAATGCGGAACAATATTTTGCATTGAATGGCATGTGTAGTGCAATAAGTTGTGAGTTTTTTGTTGACATATTCACTTCCATTATCTCTTCTTAACCTTTATAGTTGATGTCCATATTTTTTTTCTACAAGGACCTTGTAGGCCTAGAAAAAGTCAAAAAATCACTTTCAAGTTTTAAGAAGTAAACCCAAGTGTGTATGGAGAAGTCATCACTGAAATTTAAGAAGTGCTTGTACCTAGAGAAAGAATGAGAAGAAAGTGTACCACACAAATTGTTGGGGTACATTGCACTCAATAGTTCATTAATATCTTAGTAGGACCTACACTCTCGCCGCTTTTCATTCACTACCAGACATTCTATATCATTTGACAAATTTTCTATTTTTCTACTTTTAGCATGTTTAATTTTAGTAAACGGTGCCACCGAGGATGACATGGGGTACTAACTAGACCTTGGTTGGAGGATGAAATGGACAATTTCAAAACTACCTCATGCATATGCCTTCCTAGAGTGAGTATGCACTTACTCCCTACTTTGTAGTAGTTAATTTCCATTTTTATCTCTCATCCCCATGTTAGTTGACTTTTAGTCATATTTTGGAGTTTAACTAGTTAGTGTTTTTCATGTGAGAGTTATTAATAAGTTCTATTTGATTTCTAATTCAACTTCCTTCTAGTCCAATCCATTTTAGGATATTTTTCCAAATTTTGGTTTCCTAGTCTAATTTTGACTTACTTGCCAACTAGGGAAAGTGATTTTGAGTTATATTGGGTGCATGCACATGGAAACCCAACATAATTCAAATTGGATATTCCTACTAAAGAGTCTATATATCATATTCATGTTCAACAATAATATATCATCATATTTTATGAATAATACAAATTGTCTCCTTGGTTCATTAGTCAATTTCTTAGCAATTTTATTCTCTCTTTTTTCTTGTTTTGAAATTAGCTACTCTAGTATTCTCTCACACTCAGATCCTATGATTGTACTTAAAATACAATATGGTATCAAGCACAAGTGAGTTGTGTGAAAAATGAAATTTTATTGCAGATTTGAAAATATTAAAACAACCTAGAGAGAATGGACCAACTCATAGTGATCATCCCTCTTTTCAAATATTTTGACTGGAAGCTAAAGATCCTTCTTTTGATGAACAATAAGGGAATCTATAGGATTACAATGGGTATTGAAATTGAGCCTACATCAACCATTGAGAAATAAAAATAATTCAATAGGATGGATGAAGCCTATGTGATACCTTGTTTTTCAATCACCCCTAATCTACTTTTTGGTGTTGAGTCATGCTTAACATTTGAGGAAGTTTGGACAAAACTGGAGGGTTTGTTTGGAAAGAAAGATAAGTTGAGAGGACATCAACTAGAGAATAAGCCAATATATTTATATCCTAACCATTTCAAGGCCCTATATAAATTATTCTCAACATTCAAGACTCTGATGACACAGGTAAAATCTTGTGGGATGGATAGGAAGGAGGAACAACTTATCCTTTTTTGTACTATATAAACTAGGTCCTCAATAGTTTTTTTGTCTCTTCTTTCCATATTGCTAAAGCATCCATGGGTAATAATTAGAGGACATATTTGGATGATTTCATTGAGTCTTTGACACATGAGTAGAATAATCTCATACACATAGGGGATCTTAAGCCTTCCACACCCTATGCGCTTACAATAAAGGATAATAAGAAAAAGGGCAGGTAGAAAACAAGGGATCGTGATCATATAGATGGAGAAATATCTCAATATAGTAAGGATACTAATGTTACCAAGGGAAAATATAAGAATAAGTGAACAGCGTGTAGCTACTACAACAATGCACTCCATCTAGAGAATTCTTGTATGGTGAAGAAAATTGATCTAACGTCCAAAGTGCTTTAGCAACATAGTCAAGACTACATTCTAAACAATGTCAAGAAGAAGAATGAAAACAAGCCACTAGAGAATTAAGGTATGGATAATGCTTTAATTTCTATTGGTTCATTATCTAATAAATTGATTTTAGACTCAAGTTCCTCTAATCACATGGCTGCATCAATGTAGTCCCCTTTGATACCTTACACTAGTCCTACGACATAACTTCTCCAACACCTCTTTTTTAGGGAGATCTTCAAGATGATTTTGCATATTGCCCAGAACAAATATTTGATCAGATTTTAGGATATGATTTAGGATTCCATTAGTATCCCATTAAAAATATAGAACACATGCTATGAATCAAACATCATATTCTACAATTATCTAGTCAGCTAGTGGGTGAAACTGCTAAGTCATAAGGAACTAGTTTTCAAAATTTTGGTACTCTACAAGCTCTTATTACTATTGTTAGCAAGTACAAGGATTAACCATAAAAATAGAAAAAGGATTCTCATATGATGGTATTGGAGATCTCAAAGATATATTGATGATGGGGTTGATCAACAACACCATTCTTCTTCATAGCAATTGTACAATTGACATACTATGCATTTTAATTTTTTCGGGGTGGGGGTTCTTCCCACTAGTTTTTCCCACCTTTCCTCACTCTTCCCATATTGTATCTTGCATAATTTGTTTCATTAGTACCTAATTCATTTGTAAATTTTTGATACTCATTTTTTGTTGTTGTACATTAGTATCTAACATGATTGAGAATTTCCAGGACTCATTCATTGGCATATTCCCTGATTGAGCTTCCCAAGGGGGGTGTTAGGGTACATTGCACTCAACAGTTCATTAGGAGCTCATAAATACCTAGACTATAGCCATCATTTGACCATATTACATACATTATTGGGGGCACACATGACCACTTTTAATTCACTACTAGACATTCCCAATCATTTGAAAAAATTTCTTTTAGGGTTTTCTATTTTTAGTAGGGTTGCCACCTATGTGACATGTGGCACTAACTAGAATTTGGTTGGAGGATGAAATGGAAAATTAAACTCAATTTATTAATAGTTCCTCATGCATAGGACTTATTAGGGTGAGTACACACTTGCTCCCTACTTTGTAGTAGTTAACTGCTATTTCTCTCTCTCTTCCCTTTGTTAGTTGACTTTTAGTTCTATTTTGGAGTTTAACTTGTTAGTATTTTTTCATATGAGAGTTATTAATAAGTTATAACTAAACCTACTTAAATTTCAATCAATTTTAGGATACCTTTCTAAGCTTGGGTTTCCCAATCAAATTTTGGCTTAGTTTCCAACTAGGGAAAGTGATTTTGAGTTATATTGAGGGCATGCACATGGAACACCAAATCTAATTTGAATTGGTTCTTCCTCTTGGAGAGTATATATATTATATTTATGTTCAACAATAATATATCATAATATTTCATGAGTAACTCAAATTGTCTCCTTAGTTCATTAGTCAATTTCTAAACAATTTTATTCTTTCTTTCTTGTTTTGCAATTAGCATATCTAGTATTTTTTTCACACGTAGATCCTATGATTTTGTTTAAAATACAACATAAATCACTATGAAAAAGTTTCAACGGGGCTGAGGCATGCAAAGAGGCTCATTTGTCAAATTTTTTTTTAATTAAGTTTGCTAAGAACACAACTAGCAGAAACACCACCCTTGCATGAAATGAGAGAAAGAGAAATCACCATCTTTTTATTACATAATTATTGCAATGAGGAATAGTTTATATTAGAAAACTACTCATGCGAAAGTTTGCTCAATTCATCATTGTGAACAATAAAAACTTATGGAAAAGGTGATGAGCCAAAGTTTTTAAACTTATACAACCTGGTAATATTATCGACTATTCCACGAGGAAGGACATGCTTAGGATATTTTAAATCATTGCTACAACCTGATGAGGTGAAAACTATGATTGTTTTACCTTCACCCGAATAAGTGATTTGATATACTAATAGAATATTGAAGGAAATACTTGGAACCCATAATAAACAATTGAAATGATCATTATATACTTGCATTGTTCCAGACCTTAGATCAATAAGAGATTTATAATCACTAACAAATGGTTTTTTGGTGTTACTTTTGAGAGAAAATTATTTGGCTTTATCCTTAGCCATTTGATAATATTCTCCATAATCAATAAGTTCTCATAAAAAAAAGAAGTAAAGGTTGCAGTAAATATAAAACATAAGCTAAAAGTGCATGTTCTTGAGAATAAGTGTTAGACGAGGAAGAATCAAGATTGATGTCGTGCTTCTTCATTTCTACTTCTAAAGCCTCCATATTTTTAAAACATTTAGAATCGAGACGATCATATTTCCCACAATAATTACAATATATTCTAGTCTTTTTAATTTTTAATTTTGTTCGTTTGTCACCATTGGGGGTAGAAGCTGACCAAGAGGATTTGGAACCTTTGTTTTGCTTATTGTTACAACAATATTGCTTCTTTGGATGCTTGGTTTTATCTCTATATTAGGCCACTAAGGCCTTGTAAAATGTACCTATAGTCTTTATCAATTCAATACACAAAATCTTGCCTTGCACTTCAATAAGAGAGTCACAAAAAGATTTAAGACTAGGATCTTGATATGTAGCCCCTAGAGCTTCTCTAATGGCACGAAATGTAGATACACAAAGACTAATCTTGGAAATAATAACATATACACATTGGCCATCCTTTAAATCAACTGTATAATATTTAAATAAATATCTAAGTGTTTTTAATTTAGATAAATCATTAGGACTTAAAATCATGATCTAGGTTTCAAGGTGATGAGATCTAATCACATTAGGTTCAGCAAATATAATGTTCAACTTTTCCTAGGCTTCATCCATGTCTCAATTCCTTGAATATCAAATTGTAAATAAATAGAAATAGAAATTCTGATTAAGCCACATGCTTTGTCATTCTTATTATCCCATTTGTAATTTTTATCAACAAAACTAGGGGATTTTTCTTTTCCTAAGGAAATCTGATACTATCCTTTACTTCTTAGTACAACCTCTATGTAGAATTAGTTGGTACAGGTAAGAAAAAATTTAGTTGGAGTGGCCATATTATAATATGTAGATAACATGCATTCAACTTTTGAAGTTGACTATTTGGATTGAAAACTAATTAAAAAAGAGGTTGTTTAAAAAAACAACAACAATGGAAATGAACTTCAAATGTGAGAGCTATGGCATTTTACGAAAAACAAGAAGAAAAAACATTAATGATAACAAAGAGCCACGTGGTAGGTAGAAGTGGGCTCAAGTGGTGATGGGTGTTTTTGAGGAATTTTACAATTTATTTCCCTCACTAACTTTGCCTATAAGCTCACTTTTACAAATAAGTTGCTTTATGAAGTGATTGACTTATATATAACAAGTGAAAATCACTTTTACAATGAGTTACTTTATAAATGAGAGTTGCATACAAAAAATTACTTAAAAAATCAAAGTTATTTTAAAATGATTCACTCGTATAATACAAGTGAAATACATTTTAAAATAAAGTTACAAAATAATTAAAGTTTCCATGACTTTTTTCATAAAATAACTTAAAAATAAGTTTTTTTTGGGTTAATTTGATGGCATTCATTGATTCATAATTGAGCCATATATAGACAAAAGTATTATTGTGGTAGCATGCTCCAAGGGAAACTATACAAAAAATGGTAAATATATTGTAAGTTTCTTCTATCTAGCAAAATTATCTATACAAACCTACTTCAATGCTATATCTAGGCCAAGACAAATGTATGTCGATGTCATAATAGAGTTTACAAATAATAGTTGGGTATAATAATAGGCCACAACTATAAAACATAGAAAAAATCAAAATTGAATTTAGAAAACATAAACATAAAACCATGGTGGACTTAGGCTAGCATCCTTCCTCAAAAGATGTTGTAAGGTTGGTCAGGCGTCTGAGCTTGAGTTCCCATGAGCACCACATGTTGGACAAGTTGAGTAGTGAGATGAGATGAGCATCACATTATTTCTGATGATTGTGCGACATTTTGGAAGATTTGGGACGAGTGGATAAAGAGAACCCAAGGTGCTTGAGTTGACACGAGAGCACTTGGATGAAGCATTTGAGTCGTCTTGAGCATGCCCATGTGAAGTGGAATGAGGTTCCCTCGAGTTGGCATGAAGTGCCTAAATGCACATAGGAGTTGGAACAAGTTGGCCGAGATTACACAAGTACCGACACTCAAGAAGAAATGAGTCAAGGCGACCAAAATTTGGGGTTACTTGCACAAGTTGAGATGAAATGAGAGTCGGATCGGGGAGACAGAGTGTCAACCCGATCGCTTGAACAACCTTTTGTAGTCATCATGGTAACATATATATATATATATATATACCGATGGAATAATTTAGGAGATTAGGGATTACTCAAGGAAAGAATTCAAATAATAAGGAGTTGTGCAGAGTTGGAACAAGACCAAATGAGTGGAGCAACTGCATGAGGGCTCACTCTACCTTGACGGTGGAATAAGGAGTTTTACAAACCATGAGACAATCATGTGAGCTGTTGAATGACTGATCCTAGTGGACAATTTCCATGCCTGAGTTGTGCAAGAGGAGTCTTGGGCTAAGCGAGGGAAATGTATTTCTTATTGTCTTTTGGGACTTGGTTTTGGGAACCAACAAACAATTTTCGGTTGTATTTTAGGAGAAGGGCCAAGGGCCTTGAATCTGTAAGTTTGCGACATTGTAATTGAAGACAACACACACACACACACACACACAATTGAAGGGAGGACTAAGGGTCTCATTATTATATATGTGGTGTACTTTATTTTGAGAAATTTGGTATTGTATGAATGTGATGTTATATTGTAGCATGATGTTAATGTGATAATTGTGGATTCTATGTGGTGGACATAAATTGTAGTTGAGCATTATACTTGTGTTAAGATTAAATGTTGGATTCTACACACATATTAGATCTAAAATATGAATAATAAGTATAAGTTCTAGAGAAGTAGCTTGGGAGCCAAGTACTAATAATATGGTCATAGCCATTGCGAGGAACCTCGTCGGTGTCACATGCTCAGAGGGCCTTGATGTGAATTAACTTGAGGAGCACTCTGGGGGCGTGGTAGGTGGTATCAAGGCTCAAGATCACTTAAGTGAAGAAATAGTACATGAAGAAATTTGTTTGAATTTTGGTGCTCTTCACCACATTTTCCTTGATGTGATAGGTGTTATCATAGAAAAATTCCACTGCCTTACTACAATGGATATTTTAGAGCAGATTTAGAAATGGAGGTCAAGAGGAATGTTTCACAAGTTGAGAGCAATAATGCTCAAGATCCAAGCTTGATTGATTTGATTCATCAAGTGCTTGATAAAGTTGAGTCTCATAGATGAAGATTGGTGATCTTGTGTTAGTGGTCCATGAGAAGTGAAAGATGATTGCAGTATCCAGGAAAGCAGTTGGAGAGGGTTCGTGAAATAGTTCAGTCAAGGTGAAGGTGAAGGAACTAGAATTGTATAATGGTACCAGTTGTGATAAGGTAATTGGTAATTTTTGTTGGGATGTGGAACTATATCTTAGATAGTTGGGGACATGCCTAGAGGAGGAAAAGGTTAGGGTTACTCATACATATTTGACAGGGAATACAAAGTTGTAGTGGAGGACTAGGGCAAAGGAGATTGTTGCTTGTTACATCCATGATGATATCATAACATGTGCAGAAATAAAAGAATCCTTGTACACACAATTTGGACCAAAGGATAGGACTTGGAAGACTAAGTTGAGGATTTTGAGGTAGAGTAGTAGTATAAAAGCTTACATTTGTGAGTATTTAGGTCTCATATTGGATATCAAGGATACTTTTGATGGATATAGGTTGCTTAACTTCATGGTGGGATTGAAACCATGGGAAAAAACAATGGTGAGAAGGAAAAATGTTTAGACACTTGTAGAGGATACCACCACAATTGATAATTTTTTGGATTTTCATGTGAATGGGATGACAAAAGGGAAATATCATGGTGGTGATAAAGGAAAGAAGAATGTAGGTAAAGGGAAAGGGAAATATTCAAAAGAAGATGGATTGAAGAAAAGTAGTTTGGGGAAGGAGAAGAAGTCTCTTTCATGTTGTATATGAATAGAAGATCATATGCAAAAACAATTTTTTGTTGAAGTAGAGGTTAATTGTGACGTAACAAGCATATTGGCCATGTTTAGGAGGGAAGAAAGTTTTGGGTGAAACTTCTTCAAAAGAGGCTACTACAAAGCATGATTAACGTAGGAACTGACTGAACTATGTGAGTGTATGTGAAGGTGGGAGTTAGAACGTTTATTTGATAGATAACAATGATACTAACAACTTCATAAGGGAGGATATAGGGAGGACATTGGGTTTGAAAGTTCTTCCAATCCATATGTCCTTCAAAGTAGTGAATTTTGAGGATTGGAGAGCTTTTACGATGATAAAATATGTTATAGTGAAGATCATATGTTGGAATGGGAAGATTGAATTCACCATCATTCAGTTGGATGACTTTTGTACTGGGATAAGAATTTGTGATTGGAGAGAGAGTTGTACCTGTGCCAAATTTGGAGTGATTGTTCATTCTTTCCAGAGCTGAGCTTATGATTTTTCTGACCATGCATGCCATTTTGGATGGAGGTGCTAAGATGGCAATTATCCATGTGGAGGAGAGACAACTTGTAGATAAGATTGATAGGAGGTTGGATTGTGTATATTGTACTCTCCTACAATATACAACAATGATTATTGACTTGATAAAGAGTTTTGAGTCTCTCAGGAGATCTAACATGGTTGACGTTGAGACTTCAATACTAGAGTATGTTGACTTTGTTGACATATATTAAGAGGAGAGCGATGTGATTTAGGATCACCTTGATGATTACGGAGATGGAAGGATTTAATATGCAATTTGGGATGAGGTTCAAGATGATGATCCTTGGTATAAACAAGCAAACATGGATCTTGAGGAGACAAGAGAGACATTATAGGGTTGACTTGAGGATCTAAAGTTAGGTTGATTAAAGATAGTGAGGGTAGGATAGGTTTCTATCCCCCTTTGTTGAGATAGATTGCAAAAATATATGGAGGGTTAATTCTAGGAGAAGGAGGACCATTTATAGAATTGGATAGAGCATATTCGAGAGACTAAGGTACATATTCAGGAGGTGGAGTTGGAATATAGAAAGGTAGTCCCCGAGGCTACCCACTTCATCTTCTATATGATATTTTAGAGGTAGGATTATTGTTAGTTGCTCTGAGTCGCGAGAATATGTGGAGTACCTATCAAAGGTACTTCATGGTCAACATGTTTGAGATGATGAGTATGTGTATAGATGTTTGGGATTGCATTGGAGATTTTATGGTGCTTGCATTTTTTGAGTGGCATGAGTTTGTTTTGAGTTTGCGCTATGATCATATTAGATATTTGATTAGTTGATGACATGAAGGGATCCAACACATGACATTATTATAGGGGAATTCAAAGATTCACAGGGTTGAGTAGGGTCAGGAGATGAACGTTCTTCACATGGTTCATGTAGTACGGAGGTTGTTCATTGACATAAGATGTCATTCTCATAAAAAATATTCTTTATGATGTATTACCTTTTGTGATGGAATGTATGCCAAGGGAGGTTCATTGTCAAGGAAAAAAGCATATTTAGAGTGGGGGAGGGTGTCAGGTCTTTGAGTTTGAGTGCCCATGAGTACCATAGGTTAGAAATATCAAGTTACAAGACAAGATGATGTTGAAAAATGCAGTAAGAAAGTCTCAATTTGATTTTGCCTTGGTGAAATTGAGAAAATTTGAATTTCCACATCAACAGACAACTTGAAGGTAGTTAACTTGTGTGACATGGCTCTTGTCACTCAGTTAGCTCAATAAATTTGAGTTAGAGGGATTGGAGTTAAGATAAGCATATGCGATTGCTAATTTGTAGCAATAAAGGTTAGTCATTTCAAGTTTTTTTCAGTTAAACTAGTTCCAACTATTGGAGGAACTAGTGGAAGGTCAGTTATGCAGTGGGAATTTAGTATCATGTAGTGATCATCCAGTTAATTGATCAATCATCCCAAAATATCTAGTTCATGTAGAGAATTCAAGTTCCCCAACTATGGTGGAGATTCCAAGGCAGTGTCACTTCAGTTGTAGATTAGTCTTAAGTGTATAGGTGTTGCATGTAGTCAGATGATTAACCTTGGAAATTGAACAATAATTTTGGAGGAAATTCCTAAATAATATGGGCCTAATTTCCTCAGGAATTGCGCAAGGAAATAGGGGCTCAAGAAGAGGTAGAAATTGACTAATTCTAGGTTAGAGCTTCTCAGTGAGCAGAGAGAAAGTTTTTATTCACTTGTAGGTTGTGATTAGAGCGGGAAATCAATTTTAATACATCTCTATTCATCAGATTAATGCAATAATGCAAAGGGGTTTTTAGCAGCCTTCTTTCCCCTGGAAAAATACTGTGTGCATGTGTGTTATTTATCATTGCATGTTTGTGACTGATGTTCTAAATTGTAAATTGAATTCCGCATAGAAATAGAGTAGATTTGTTTCTTGTGATTTATATTAAAATTTCATGAGAAGTTGCAAATATACACCATAATTTCTACATGGTATTAGAGCAAGATTCACAATAGAGCAAGAATTTCGAAGTTGTTTCTTCGGAGGATCAAATTCGAAGTTCAGTGTAGCAGGATCTCTATAGAGTTAGGAAGATGACCTTCAACGAGTTGAGACTAGAGTATGCCTTGGAAGGCAAATCTAATTTCATTGCATGGAAGGATTGCATGGAGGTGATGTTGGGTGACAGAAAATTGCTAGAATATGTCAAGATAAACATTGAAAAACAAGGATCAACTAATGCCCAAAACCTAGCTCAACGGAAGAAAGATGTAGCCAAGGAAAGGAGAATAATCTTGGAGGGAGTATGGGATCACATTGTCTCAAATATCCATGGGAAATAAAATCCTTTCGCAATGTGGAAAAATCTGACAATTTTTTTGAGAATAGTAGTGACCACAAGAAGTTGGAGCTGAAAGATAAATTTTGAAATATCAAGATACAAAAGAATGAAATTGTTTTGTAGTATCTGAGTAGGTTCACACAATTCATGATGAACTTGGTGGGCTTGGTGTAAATGTTGCTGAGGATGAATTGATATGCCTAACACTCCTAGGGCTTCCCAAAATTTGGCACAACTACTAAGATTCAGTGAATGTGAGGGGCAAATTACTGAATTGGGAACGCTTATGGTCTGATTTGGTACAAGAGGAGATAAGGTAGGATACAAAAGATGGGACTTCATCTTAGGGAAAGGATGAGGGAAACTTTTCATTTGTTGGAAAGGGAAAGAAGGGAAAAGGGAATAAATCTCAAACCAAACTAGAATCCAGCCAAGGGGGTAGAAGAAAAATTTATCCAAAATTTAATGCTTTAATTGTCATGAGTTTGGGAATTATGCCACAAAGTGTCCACATAAAAAGTCGATCAAGAAGACCTCAGGAGGAGAAACAAGTGAAGCCTTGGCTTCATAGTTTGAGCTTGACTTCACCCTTATTGCATGCATGGAAAGCACAATTATCGGAAGAATGTAGTACTTGGATTTAGGTGCATTGTTACACATGACAAGGTGTAGAGAGTTTTTCCTTGACCTGGAGAAGAAACATCTCTAGATGCACATTGAGGTGGGGGACAATGGAAAGTACAACACGACAAGGATTGGTATAGTCACCTTTTAGAGGGAGTTGAGATCCCCCCTCAGGCTCAAGGATGCCATGTTCATTTAGGCCTAAAGAAAAATGTCATCTATGTTGCAGTTTTGGAAGACCATTGTTATGGTGTGATCTTCAACAAAGGAAAAGCATTCATGAGACACATAGCCATAGGAAAGGTGAAGTGGATCGAGGTTTAGGTTAAGAAATTGTATAACCTAGATGTGGAATATTGTGCTACATTAAGCAATAAGGCAGAGAAAGTGCATAGCCGTGATGTCAGTGAAATTTGGCACAAGGTATTGGGAAATTTATGTCATGGTGCCTTAAATATTACGCAACAAATAACCACTGGCTTCCATAAATATAGCATAAAGGATGTACCTTGGGGAAGTATCCACTCTGATTTCTGTGGACCTTTCTCGATAGCCTCCATTTTCAGACACAAATATTTTGTCATTTTCATTGATGACTTTTCAAGGAAGTGTTGTATCTTCTTCATGTGGAAGAAGGGTGAGACATTCTCCAAGTTTGTAGAATTCAAGGCACTGGTTGAGAGGGAAACCTACAAGAAGGTGAAGGCTCTCAAGAGAAATAATGGAGGTGAGTACATTTCGAATGAATTCAAGAATTTATGTGCGAAAGAAGGCATTCAAAGAGAGATGGCAACACCCTGCAACCCACAACAGAATAGGGTAGTTGAGAGAAAGAATCATAGAATTGTGGGAGCTGTCAGGGCTATGTTGCATTAACAAGGCCTACCACTACATTTGTGGGAAGAGGTGTGCAACAAAATAGTTTATTTTCAGAACTAGAGTCCTCATTGGATTCTTGGTATGATCACACCAGACGAGGATTTCTCGGGGAGAAAGTTGGATGTGTCACACTCTAGGATTTTTGGAGCCTTTATTTACTTCCATGACTCGAATAAATCAAGAAAGAAGATTGATCCAAAAGTAGAGTTGGGGATATTTGCGGGTTACACAGAAACTCCTCACAACTACTGTGTGTACTTTCCTTCCCTCAGAATTATGTTTGTTCGAAGGGATGTAAACTTTGATGAGGAGAAAGCGATGCAGTGCTCCCACTAGAAGAGGAGATTGTAGCTCCAAAGGAGGAGCTTCAGGAAGTTGTGGGGCAACCAAAAATTGAGGAGTAGAGAGTGGAGACATCCACTCAAGCAGAACCATCCAGAGAAGGAAGAAAAAGGACCAATGAAGCTTATAAACTTGTGCAAGATGCGAGGGATAATGTGGGAGCTCCTTCAAATTTACGCAGGTAGAGGAGGTCACTTGAACAGTACACTAGCTACATGGCTCTAATGACTGAGCCTGTAGATACTGAGCCATCCTCTTTTGAGGAATAAGTAGAGAAACCTGTATAGGTTGATGTAATGGTGGAAGAGTATGAATCCATTGTAAAGAATAATATTTGGGAAGTGGTCCCAAGACCAATTGATAAATCGGTTGTGGGTTCGAGATGGATATTCAAGGTTAAGCATGCGACATATGAAAGAATAGAGAAGTATAAGGCCATATTTGTAGCCAAATTATTCTTTTAATTTGAGGGAATTTACTATGAGGAAACATTTTCCATGTAGCAAGGTATTCATCCATTAGATCAATTCTGGAACTCGCTGTGCAAATGGGGTGGAAGATCCACCATATGGATGTAAAAATAACATTTCTCAATGGTGTTATTGAGGAGGAGGTGTACATTAAGCAACTAGAAGGGTTTGAGACATTTGATCGAGAATCTCATGCGCAGACTCAAATGAGCATTGTATGGTCTTAAATAAGCACCTCGTGCTTGGTACACTAGGATCAACAACTATCTCACTAGTTTGGGTTTCATTAAAACTGAAGCGGATGCAAACTTATATCACATCTTGGTAGAAGGTAAATTTCTTATTATTATCTTATATGTTGATGATTTAATTTTGACTTGTGTTGAGCATCTGATTAGATATTGCAAAGAGGAACTTGCAAGGGAATTTGAAATGAAGGACATGGGTCACATGCACTACTTCCTTGGGTTAGAAGTATGGCAAGACGATGGGGATTTATTTGTATCTCAAGAAAAATATGCCAACAAGATACTGCAGAGATTCCGTATGGAGAGTTGTAAACCCAATGGAGACACCACTAGTGACCAACTGGAGGAAGGAGGATGCCACTTTAGGTGAAGAAGTGGATGCTACCATTTATTGGCAGCTAGTGGGTTCACTAATGTATCTTGTATACACATGAAATTATACATGCTATGTAGTCAACCAACTGAGCTAAGCTATGGTTAGGCCGCCAAATTATATTGGAAGGGAGCTAAGCATGCTTTACGGTACCTTAGAAGCATTGTCCTAGTATGGATGGTGGTACAGATGTATAGAGAGAGTGAAATTGTGTGGCTTCACAGATGCATATTGGGAAGGGAGTAAATCCAAACAAAAGAGTACATGAGGTGGAATTTTTAGTGTTGGTTGCACAACAATTTACATGTATAACAGGAAGCAAAGATCTGTGGTGGTCAACTCGGTAGAAGCAAAATACATGGCTGCAAGTCAAGTAGCATGTGAGGTGATCTACATGAGAAAGTGTTGACGGTGCTGGAAATCTGTGAACCAAGGGGATCTCCCCGATATGAAGTCCCAATTAGACTCACACCATTAGGTGTAGGAGTCCCATTTGATATAAAGGTCCGGTTTCCAAATCCTCAAATATCTGCCTTGGCTCTAGCTGTTAGCACAAGAGAGTAATGCAATGGTGTCTTTGAACAACAAGGTGAGTGTGCCTAGTGAGTGTGCAGCGCAACTGTGTCTAGGTTCTCTTACTGCAAAAGGGCTGAAGAAAAATGAGCCTCTAAGTGAGGGGTAATAGTACCACCCAGGAAGAGACACACATGAACCAGAAAGGCATGTCCAACATTCAACAGAATAGTCCACAACGGATGCGACAATCGTTACAACCAATGAACATGGGAAGATCCATATAACGTCTAGCAGAATAGTCCACAATAGATGTGACAATTGTTATAATTGATAAGTAAGGAAATTTTTTTATAGTATCCTGTGGAATAGTCCATAAGGATGAGACAACATTGACAACCATTACAACACATTCCCAACAAGATAAGCACTAAAACAACCAAAATAGTTCAACTATCTTAGTACATGTGAAAACAAACATGAAATATAAATGCTCACAGAATAGTCTTACAAACATCCATGTCATGTATGGAAACGTGCTGGTCTGAAAAGGCTTATGTAATTAAGAAAAAATTCCAAGACACATATTTACATTATACATCACTAGCCCCAATAGTGGGACATTGGAGCCACTCCTTACTCCTCATAGAATTGACTGATCTCTCTAATGCTTTTCGGGAGGAGCCAAGGTGAAAAGTATTTTTCTCATACAATGAGCGAGTATATATAACCAAGGGGTGATGCTTGACTCTTTGACTACCCTCATGACTATTCAACTTCCTATGACTTTTCAACTAACGTGAATCTTCATATTCATGTGTGTCCATTGGAATTCCACATTACATTACATTTGATTTACAATATACATGGCTCATAATAGTGACATGGCATTTGAAAAATCATGACACGACTTGAAATGACACTGCTGACATGGACTGGATTACTAAGGTGGCAATGTCAAGCTGCTATTGCTGCTGAGTGATAGATGTGTTCTTGGGTGTGATCTCTCTTATCCTCTGCATAGCTTGATGATGCAGGGTCTTCAATGATCTTCGGTCTTGGGAGGTGGTTTCAAACTCGTGTCCTTTGCTTTCTCTTGATAGGTTCACCTGTCATTCAGCTATAGGTGAGTCTCTAGGCATGCTTCCCTCCTACTTTTCCTTCTTCATCATCTCGCCATGACTTGAGAGTGTACATGATCCTGCAATTTACTCATGATAGGACAACATCAATCTAAAAACTCCCTACTCTAATATGGTGCATTATCATCCATGGAATGAGCTTGGGACAAGTCATAGGCTCGGAAATAGGGCTCAGTGACTGCTCATTGCACAGTTCCAATTGGCAGGGAGAGATTTTGATAACTCAGACTGTGCAGAGTGTAGCTCAGTCTTCACTGAGGAACTTTTGAGCACAATCCTCATTGAGTAGAAAAATTGTGCAATGTCCATTGGGAGACAGGATTGTGCAATTCAAGTCAGTAGTGGCTGGTGCAAGGTGAAGGAAAGGGAGGTCAGTTCTGCATAGTTTTCAGAGGCAAGGAGGACTAAAAGCAGAGAGGCATGGAAGCCAAAACTATGTAGTTCTTGAGGACAGTGAGTTCCAACTGAGGGAGGACACTAGGGGACACCTCTGCAGAGTTCTGGAGGCCAAGGGAGGTTGGTTTCTCTACGCACTGTGAGATTCCAAGATGAAAGTCAAAATATTTAGGACTGAAAGTGAAAAATGCTCAGTTTAAGTGAGACTAGAAGGAATTGTTGCGCAATTATGGGAGTCAAGGAAGGTTGCTGAAATTTGGAATTGCGTAGTGCAACTGCCTAGAGGACAATGAATGCGCACTTCCAGTCATCAAGGTCGCATCATTGAGGCTGAGACTGCGTAATGCGTAGCTTAGTTTGGGCTCAATGACGCTGAGTTTCCGGGTCAGGAAGATTTTCCGAAAATGTCTAAGTGCGGGAGGAAGATGGACTTGTGATGAACTTGAACTGTGATAAAAAACCTAACATACTTTGACAATACAACAACATAGACCACCAGAATATAAAGAAAGCATTACCCTCTGAGTGAATTTCTTATGATACGAAACGACAAGTGCAACACCTGAGATAGACTTTACAATGACCGTAATGACACTTGTGTGACAACGCTCAAGACATTGTGTATGAGTGCGACAAGTGTTTACATGGCTAGGAAAAATCATATACACAAAGATCAACCTTCGAAAACACCAGGAAGGTTCAAAAACATGACATAATGGTCAAACATGCCAAAAGACGATAGTTGATCGAACAAGGGAAAGGGAGAAAAACACTTAGAGGAAACAAATGGAATGGCTTTCAGTGCTTGCTGCCATACATGTCATTGAAGACATAATGAGACAACAACAATAAGAAATCCTTCATGCTACACTAAGAGGTGTATTTCAAAAAGATGTTCTTTGTTTTCCATACCTACCCTCCAAAGGGTTATTGTTATAGACATATTTGGGCATTGCAACCCCAAACTCATATGTCCATAAACCAAGGGCTCTTTAACCCCTAAAAGTGTTGTTTCATACCCTAAAGGATCAATAGTCAATTGATTACATCATTTCCCAAAAGTTCCACCTGAAAAACCACTCATAACTAGCCAAAACTGGACCATACTGATTGCTCCATGGTCAAGGGGTGATGCATACTAGCTGCTACACTAGCCAGGTGCGATGTATATTGAAGAGGCCTTCTGTAGGGTGCGATGAGCGAGAATGGACAAATGGAAGAGACAGTTTCCTAAGTGGAAGCTCATGGAATCTTCTAGAAACTTCTCCCATGACACTTGCCTCTCTGAATTCGCCCAGGGATGAGTAAGAGATCAATGAAATCTCCAAGTGGAACCAAGAACTACTAGTGGAATGACACTAATCAGAAACCCATAACTGACTCACACCCTTGCAAGACACTTATAAATGAATCCCTCATCTGAGAGATCTGGAGGGCTGGAAGTTTTTAATTTGTAAGGAAGTGCTGTTGGTTTATCTTTGAGAAGAGACATTATTTTGTTGGGTGATCTTGCTTTTCATGAGGTGAAGAGGGCTTTGATGCTGGGAGGATGATGCTGGGTCAGATAGCTGGGTTTTAATCCTCTCTTCTACTATTAATAAAGTTCTTTGAGTTTTCATCCATATAATCGTGTATTTGTGAATCTTGTTATTTGTGAATGCAATTGTATGGTCAATGTATTTCTGATTCTGCATTGTTTATGATATTATAGATAGAGATGCTTTGATGGTGTTTTGTTACTTTAACTCTACAGGTATTCTCTAAAGCGGGACAAGTAGGAGAGGAGTTGCAAACTCTATCAAGGGAGAGATAAATCAAGCAAGGAGCCAAGCGGAAGATCCAGGTTGGTCCCCTTTGCTTCTCTCTTATCGATCGTACATAAAGGAAATTGCAAATTGCTTTGATTGTTTGTTTCTAAGATAGCTACTTGTCTTAGTGGGACTAGCAGATCGAAGAGACACTAGTTTTCCTAGAAACAAAATGGAGACTCCACTGGGGATCGAATAGTTTGTTTGTTTGTTATTGGTGTTTTCTTTATAAAGTACAGACGGAGCCTGAGGTTAGCCAGATAGCCTTCAAACTGCCTTTGCTATGCAATTGCGAAGTAGATGAATGCTACTTCAGTCAATCAGCGGGTTGGTTTATGAACTAAACATATGACTTACAAGCATTCTAAGTACCCTTGTGGCAGCTCAATAACCTCAGAAGATCATACCCTTGTACTTTTTTCTTTATTGTTCATAATAGCTCAGCCTTAATCCCTGAACTCAGTTGCAAATTTGACCAAAAACCCAACTCAGTTTCGCTCCCTGGCCCATCGCACTTTCTGTGAGTGGAAACCAGTATGCATCGCACCTCCCGTGTGTAGCAGGTGAGATGCATCCCTGTTTCTCTGAAGGATAGGTGCGATGACTGAGTGATCTCATTTCTCTCTTTGAAATTTGGTTTTTTGTCCTTGTTTTTAACTCTGTTTGATTGTGTTGCTGCTTATGATCAATATCTCATTGTTCAAGCCTCTTTCCTTTACATGTTTCAGCCTCCCTTGATTAGGATTAGTGAATGTTTTTATGTATTTGTCCATCATTTACAGTCCTTCTTTGTCAAAAGTAGCTTAATCGAACTGTCGTTTTGATGCAAAAAGGTGTCGTAATTGTCATCTTGAGTCAAAAAGAAGAGTGTCGTAAAGTATTCCTCCTCTAGATAGTCGATTGTACTTTTGTCATTGTATTTGATTTGAATTGTTAATATTTGAAGTGTTGAAAGCATTTTTCTATTCGAAATAGAAAAGTGTCGTTTTAGTCTTCCTTTCGTTTTTTGAAAAGAAATTGTCGAAATGTCGCTTTGAAGAAAAATAGTTCAGATCTATACTTAGTTTTCCTTTTTGGCATTCTCACATAAAGGAAATGAAAAGCAAATACATGCATTTTCATTTGCATTTAGACTATGTGTGAAAATGATTTAGGAAAAGTGCATTTAGTGTGTGCTCTTTGCTCTCTGTTGAAAGAATCGTAATCTTCTTTCCTTAGTAGCTAGGATTTTCATTGCTAAAAGAAAATAAACGACTGTTTATCATTTTAGATTGCATATTTAGGAATTTTACATCTACATCACGCGGTGAACCTTGAAAGACAAAATTCTAAGCAAGATCAACTCTAAAATAAATCTCAATGAACATAAAAACGCTTTGGAACCTAATGCAACACATATAGAAGTCTAGGCCAGAGACGTGTTTTGGCGTCGTAAAACCTAGTAACTATCGTTTTCATCGAAGGTTGGGTGATTCCTCCTCTTTGATACGACAAGTGCTAGTACGGACTTGTGCTCCCTGTACTGTCGAGTATATATTAGGAGACCACAATAGGCTGATATCCTTTATCCATAGGAAGCCGTGTCTGCCGCCCTATCGATCGCAATGCACTGAACACAACATTCGGGAAGATTGACTGCCGTACATAAGTCCTTGGTAATTTCTCTTTAATTTATCACCAAGGTGTATTTTGCAGTTTTGCAATTGGTTTGGTAATCCCTCTGTCTAGATTTCCAGAGTAGTCACTTTCGTTCCTTTTCGACTCCTTAAAAGAAAAGGTCCATCTGAGCACTTGTCACTTTAGGCTCATTAAAAATCGAAGGCGACTAGAGTCACCTTTAGCTTTTTCTCGACTCTTAAAATTGAAAAAGCAAACTTGTGTCAAAGCGTCCTTTAAAATTTATTTAAATCGGAATAACACCCCTGTTCCTTCGTTGATCTTAGGTTGAGATAATGGAGTCCACTAATCAAGGAACCCCTCTTGGGGGGAATCATAGTCCTTTCTCTTCTTGGGGAGATATTGGTGCTCCGTATATGGCTACCAAGTAGCTGAGAAGAAGAAGAAAGGGAAGGAAAAGAAGAAAAAGAAGTCGGTTAAACAAGGGGGCAACCATGCATCTTCCAGTGAAAATCCACACACCAAACTTTCCAAGCACAAATCTCCATGCATAATTTTCAAGGGAGACCAACTTCTTTGAGATTGTCCTTGCATTCCGCGGATCTTGAGAGAATGGTCTCCCCGTTTTCACCATCTAGTGTCATCAACCTTTGGCAATCAGGTTGACAGCACACCATCAACTAGTGAAAATGAAGTCAATGGACAGAAAGGAAAGGTCAGATTTCCATGTAGGTTATGTGAAGGTAATCATGCTCTTCACCATTTTCCTTTTATGGATGAAGCCAAAAGTGTCTTGGATAACCGTCTTGCTTCACCGCAACGACTTCCACCTGGATACAAGAAACTCTCACCAAGTCCGTCGCTAGTTGAAAACCCGACTGGCATAACTCAATTGTTGGTCGAAACGCCTATCGTTGAAAGTGAACCTTCTGAGTCCATACTGGACCAAAGTCAACAGGTTGAGATGGAAGTCAACACAACCTTGCCTTCAGAAGGTCCACCTTCAGATGATACAATTTCCAAAGAGAATGAGAACGAAACCATTCAAATTATTTTTGTCAATACAGAGTCTGATGAACTTGGGGGAAATCCACCGGTTCGTTTACAATAGGAGGAAAACCCCCCAATTCATGAGGTTCATCCAGCCGTTTATCCGGTACCTCCTATGAGCATTCTAGTCATTTTCTTTGATTTGAATCAACTAACAAGACCTCGCCTGCCATTTAATGTACCATTCTGGATCATAGTATAAGTTTACAAAATGATCATGTCTAGCACTATCATAGATGAAGGGGCTTCAGTGAGTATCCTTTCCTCAACTGCTTGGAAAGCGCTTGGTTCACCATCACTTCTACCTGAGACACAAAATTTGTTAGTCTTTAACAAAGGAACCAGTCGACCATTAGGGATCCTCCTGAAGTTACCGATAACTTTGAAAAGGAAAACCATTCACTTGAACGTGATGGTAGTCCGAGGGCCATTAGATTACAATCTACTCCTTGGGCGTGACTATGTTTATAACATGGAAGCTATTGTTTCCACACCCTTTCGAGTGATGTGTTTCCCACATGAAGGCCAAATGGTGCAGCTTATCGACCAGCTTTCATTGCCTGTTTCAAACACAACTACGAGTCAAACATCATCCCTAAATGGTCTCTTTGCATCAGGAATGTCTCTTCAACCTTCATTTCATCCACCTAATTACCACGGGTAGTCCGGTGAGTGTAACGAAGCTTAGGGGGCATGCACCTTGGTTTGCTTGGACAGGTAAACCCAGCTAAAAAGATAGGTTTCCCAACAGGTTATGTGATTGGAAGCTCACACCATTCACCTTCATCTATTTTGATGGAAAAAGCCAAGGAAGTGTTTTTTGTCTACCGCTGACAGAAACAATCCTGCCTAACTGCAGGGAATTCCATATGGTGACCTGGAAACTCTCCTTTTCTTAATACCTGGGGGCATGCAAACCTTTGTATGCAAGTGAAAAATGACCAATTTCATTTTTTAGCTTTTTAGTTCAACTTCTTAGGTTAGATGATTGGTCTGATCCACCATTCACCTTTGTCTGCATTGCGCAGACGAAGCAAAGGAAGTGTTTTGCCTTGGTGGAGGACAAAACCATCCTACCTAACCTTAGTAGTTCCTTAGATTTAGTGTAGTTAGCTTTGTAGTTTGGTCGTTTCTAGCTTACATAAAAAGGCAATGAGCACATGTTATCGTAGAGTTCAAGCTCATTAAAAAATAAATCTACTAATGAGGGACATCTTTAAACGACTGGCATGAGCAATGTTTCCGCAAGGTTCAAGCTCGTTAAAAAAAAAAAACCCGCCTATGAGCATAGTTTCTCCCAAATCCACCCTCGGTAAATAACCTTTGTGATTGCTCTACTATCAGCCTTTTGAACCTTGGTTGTGTTCCCACCGTCACCTCCATTCTTTTTGCCGATCATACACTTCCACTTGATTGTGTACCCTTTTGAGGAACAACTGCGACGAGTGGTCTTGTTAGCCACCCTCTTCACACTTCCATGTTTCGAGAAGTTCCAAACTTACCTGGAACCAGTTGCTACCTAAAAACAACACTCGTTCCTAAAAAACGAGTCTCTTTTAAACTCTTTTTAGACTCGTTAAATATAAAAAGATTGTCGAGCTATTGGCCTTTCCAGCTCGTTAAAGTAAGGGAAGCACAATCCCTCCTATACATTTTAATCTTTTTGGAGCTGAGGGATTATTAAACAAAAAGATCGAGCACTTGTCTTTTTCGGCTCGCTAAAGTGATCGAAAAGTCATCCCTTTCGTATTATTTTATACTTTTTCGGACTTAAGGGATTATGCTACGAAAAAGGACTGTTGGAGTTTCCTTTTCGTCCCTTTTCAAACTCTCTAAACATGAAAAGGATCGAGTTATCTTTGTCGTTAAACTCGTTAAAATAATAGCGACAAACTTGTCCATCCAGACAAGAACGAGTTTCACTGTTGCTAGGCTCGCTAAAATATAGCGACAGGTTTGCCCGAAGGGCAAATTATAGAACAAGCATATGTTATCCTCCTCAAGCTTGACAAAAATAAAGAGGTACTGGTCAGCAATGACTGGGGAAAAAGGGGAAGAAAACTTGAAGAATTTTATTGGTAGCAGGCCACTCTTGAACATGACACTTTCACTCCATCACCATGATTGAGTCGGGTTGGGTTATTCCGTTCACCGGTCATATCACCATTGGTCCTCTGTAGCATCCATCTTTTGGGGTTAATGCTACCAATCCATCTCAGTGTCATCGACATGTCCAAGAGAAGTCATTTAGAGAATTTACCACCCAGCTAATGCCTCATCCACGACAATACCTTCACCCTTCATTTTTCATGACCATCATTCCTGAACCTTGTATCATCAGATCATTTTCACCTCCAGAAAAATCGTTTGCTCCATTTCGTGTCGTAGATGTGGGATACATTAAGGCCCTCCTACGACGGGTCACTTCTTGTCGACATCAGCTCATTATCCAAGAAGTTGACTTAGAAACAACCCTTTTAGTACTTTGCAGCTTGCATGCCTCAATGGCAGGTTTCTCACTTCCGGTGACAGGTTTACATCAATGACCTTCGACCGAAAGATTTTGCGTGGTGTTTGACATTATACATTCACACCACGCAAATTGTACTGTAGTACATTGAGGGTCATTATAATTATCAATGATCCCTCTCGCGCCTGTTAACAGCTTACATTATTGTCTGGTAATCAGACCAATGCCTTTCCATGTTCGACTTCAGAACATCTTTTCACATGGATTGACTTGTACATCGGGCGAAGATTGAACGAGTTTGAAGACCCCAGATCTAGTTTCATCCATTTGGGCTGCGATATATTCGGGAAAATAAAGACATCAATTGTACACAAAAGCTGCACAGATAGTCATCTAAGCCAGAGAAGATGACTCTTCATGCGAAGAATCACCAGTCTGCAACAACAGATGATTGTCTGTCCTATGTACATGAAAATGAATTTATAAAGCTGAGCATGGGAATGCCTGCCTCAGCTAGATCATGAAAATAATATGATGATGATGTATTGTATTGTATCTTATACAGGTCACCTTCTAGTTCAAATACCTAGGATCCTCATGATAAATCATTTCACCCGACATTAAAAGATTTACGACTTCATGCTTTAGGGGGCAACTATTATAGACATATTTGGGCACTGCAACCCCAAACTCATATGTCCATAAAACAAGGGCTCTTTAACCCCTAAAAGTTTTGTTTCATACCCTAAAGGATCAATAGTCAACTGATTACATCATTCCCCAAAAGTTCCACCTGAAAAACCACTCAGAACTGGCCAAAACTGGACCATACTGACTGCTCCATGGTCAAGGTACGATGCATACTAGCTGCTACACTAGCCAGGTGTGATGCATACTGAAGAGGCCTTCTGTAGGGTGCGATAAGCAAGAATTGACAAATGGCAGAGACAATTTGCTAAGTGGAAGCTCATGTAATCTTCCAGAAACTTCTCCCATGACACTTGCCTCTCTGAATTCGCCTAGGGACGAGTAAGAGATCAATGAAATATCCAAGTGGAACCAAGAACTACCAGTGGAATGAAACTAATCAGAAACCCAGAACTGACTCACACCCTTGCAAGACACCTATAATTGGATCCCTCATCTAAGAGATCTGGAGGGCTGGAAGTTTGTAATTTGTAAGGAAGTGCTGTTGGTTTATCTTTGAGAAGAGACATTGTATTGTTGGGTGATCTTGCTTTTCATGAGGTGAAGAGGGCTTTGATGCTAGATTAAACAGCTGGGTTGTAATCCTCTCTTCTACTATTAATAAAGTTCTTTGAGTTTTCCTCCATATAATCGTGTATTTGTGAATCTTGTTATTTGTGAATGCAATTGTATGGTCAATGTATTTCTGATTCTGCATTGTTTATGATATTATAGATCGAGATACTTTGATGGTGTTTTGTTACTTTGACTCTACAGGTATTCTCTAAAGCGGGACAAGTAGGAGAGGAGTTGAAAACTCTATCAAGGGAGAGAGAAATCAAGCAAGGAGCCAAGTGAAAGATCCAGGTTGGTCCCCTTTGCTTCTCTATTATCTATCGTACATAAAGGAAATCACAAATTGCTTTGATTGTTTCTTTCTAAGATAGCTACCCATCTTAGTGGGACTAGCAGATAAAAAATACACTAGTTTTCAAGGAAATAGTTATGCATAAGATGGAGTCTTCATGCGGTCCCGGTCTTCTATCATACCCTGGGTTCCTTGGTATTCTAATATGATAAATATCTTTTCTCCTCAGCTCCTTGAGAGTCATCTAGCATGTCATCCTTCTTAATCTCCTTCTTCATCATCTTATCATACTCTGGTAGAATTCTCATGTCTGTAATCTACTCATGACAAGGCGATATCAGTTTGATAAACCCCTAGTCTAAGATGTTGCACTTGGGTTCATAAATTGGGCTGGGACTTAGTGATAGGTCAAGGGAGAAGGCCCAATGACTGCGTAATTGCATAGTTCAAGCAGCCAAGGGTTAATCTTGATCACTGATACTGCGCAGTGCGCAGCTTAGGCCAAGTTGAGGGAAATTTCTGCACTATCCTCATTGAGTGAAATAATTGCGCAGTGGCCACTGAGAGACAAAATTGTGCAGTTTAAGCAGGAAATGGTTATTGTGGGATAAGGCCCTAGGAGGAAAAATATGTGCAGTTTGAACAGGCAAGGGGAACTGGGCAGTGTTGACAAGGTTAATCCTCTCTACAGAAAGAGACAATCCCTCTAGACCAATGAGTGGGTCTAGCAACTGAAGTGACAATCAACTAGACATCTTCGCAGGTTATAATTGAAAAGAAGAACAAAAGAGATGACCTACCTCGTTCTGATGCTATTCCAATTTCCTTTGTTGAGGGCCTTGAATCGATTATGTCACAAACTTGTTCCTACTCCTCTAAGTGTTTATGTACCTACACAAGTGATCAAGAGACAACAAAGCATGCCAAAACCAATAGAAAATCCAATAACAACCTACTTAACTGATTAATGAATGTCAAGCTAAATAATACATGAACATATATATTTTGGGAAGATGAACCAACAGTTGTATATTATTAGGAAATAAAGGGAAGCTTACAACCAAAGCCTTGATGTTGAAAGGCTCTCCTTGAGTGGTAATCCAAGTCCAAGACAAGAAATCTCCAAGCACTCCTCCAAGTCAAATGAATAGCCTTAGGCACAATCTCAGCATAAGGGTGCAAATAGACATAGACCAACCATTTGGGAATGGGAGAGGATGAATTTATAAACTGGGAAAGGGAGTTAGGACTTCTCCAAAAATATGATTAGGCTCTCATCTCAAGGAGGTAGCTCATAGGGATAAGAAAAAGAGGCCAAGTTGGGAGAATTCGACCTCATCTATGTGAAACAACCTCCAGCTCACCGCTCTGGAAGCTTATAGATCATGAAGCTTCTCATATCCTTCGGGAAAATTACCTTTTTGGGATCATCGCAGGTATGTAAGGGAACAGAGCGATGCCATCGTTGGTCAAGTACAAAGCAACATGTGACCATCGTTGTTTTAAGCCTCATAAGAGTGATGACCCTCATTTTAGGGTTTTACAAAATAATTTCTTCAGGGAAAGCTCAAGGCATTTTCCAATCAAAGTCTTTGGAGGGATATGAATTGTATACATGGATGAGTATACTGTATAATGGTAATGTTTTGGGCACTTCGGGGTATGTCACAGGGAAGTGCAGGAGGTGTGAAAAAACACTGTGTAATAGATGCCCCCTAAAGCATGAAGGCAGAATGGGGAATGATGGTTGATATGCTTTACGAGCTTTAGCTAGGATGAGGACACACACTATTAGGAGACCTACAAATCAAGGATGCATATACATATACATAATTGAGAGAAAGACATGAATCTACGACATGGGCGCAACCATCTAGATAATAAGGACTATATGAAAGGATCCATGGCATGGGCGCAACCATCCAAATAAGAAGGATCATCTATAAATATAAGATCCAAGGTATGGACAAAGTCATCCAATATAGAAGGATCACCATAATTTTAAAGTCCCTTGGTATGGTCACAACCCTCTGTATAGCAGAAACATGTGTACAATAATGAATAACATATAACTCCACGTAGCCTGAGTCATATCAGACAAGACTCAGGGTCTTGTGCTCCATCTTGACCCAATAAAAGTGCAAGTTCTAACATGTGAATGAACGTGTCACAATCGAACATGCTAGAAAACCACCTGATTACCGGTCATTGATGTGGATCGTTAACAAGCACGAGAGAAACCACCCATAATGACAATGGATCTCAAGGTATGACAATACAATTAGTGAATGTGATAATGAAGCTGAAGTTGAACACTAATGGAATCATCCGACCGAAGGCCAATGATGAAAACTTGTCGTTGGATGCAAAGAACTTGCCATTAAGGCATGCAAGCTCTAAGGTACTGAAAGGGAGTTTCTAAGTCATCTTCCTGGATAATGAGTTGAAGTTGATAGGAAGTGACCCGTCGAAGGAGGGTCATAATGATTCCCCCATCATCGACATGAAACGAGGAACAAAGTGGAATAAGTTTCAAGACTGTAACAATGACTCAAACAATGTATAGGTAAATAACTGCAGATTGGACTTCTCTTGAACATATTGGCGACACAACTCTGGAGTGTGGCAGCATTAGACTCAACATAGGACCAAGGGTCATAATGACGAGGTGGAATAGTCAAATGAGAGGCAAAATGGATCACCCAAACCCGGAAGGACAAGTGACTAAGTGAGGATATCCCAAACCCGACACGAGAAACAAATGAGTGTCATGTTCAAGAGCAACATGCTACCAATACAAAGGATGTTTCATCTTATCTTTTCCCCCGTTATTTCTAGCAAGTACCTCTTTATTTTTACACAATCTTGAAGAGGATACCATATGCTTGTCGTATTGATTCATCCTGCGGATGGATCCATCCTAGTAAGTTTTACAAGTCCTAGGAAGGAGGAACTCGGTCTCGTCATGGTGACAAGTCTTTCATCGTTTAAGTTTTACGAAAATGACAGAAGAATAACTCGGTATCTTTTTCATGTTTAGAGAGTTTGAAAAAGAAACAAAAAAGAAAACTCCATGTTCCTTTTCTTATTTTGTCTCTCGAATCTGAAAAGGTAGAAAACAATATTTGAGAGAAACTCCTAGCCATGTTCGACTAAGGTGTTCCTTTTTCGTACAATAGTCTATCTCAGTCCAGAAAAGGGTTAAAATTATACTGAGTATATGTCAATTCATTTACTTTTATGAGTTTGAAATGACAAGTACTCAACAATCTTTTCATTTTTCAAGAGTAAAAAAAGAGCTGAAAGATGACTGTGCCTGGAAGAACGAGTGGTATAAAAGGATAGCAACTAGTTCTGGTAATGATGGAACTGCTCAAAACATGTAATAGTCAAGGGGATAGATAATAGGACCACTCATCATAGATGTTCCTCAGGAAAGGTAAAACCACCAAGTGAAAGTGAATGATCGGACAAAGAGATGGTGACTCTGGAAATGAAAAAACCAAGGCTCATATGAAAAAATAGGCTAATAAAAAGGAAATCACGAGATGTAAAGTGGGAATGGTTTCATTTTTACATGAGCTTGAAACATGGGAAAATATTCTTGAGTATACTTGAAGATGGTTTCATTTTTCACAAGCTTGAAACATGAGAAAAAACTATGCCTGGATTTGGTTTCATTTTTACAGAAGCTTGACACAAAGATAAACTATGCTTGAGATAAGTTTGCATGCACCTAGCATAATGACTCAATTCGAGGTAAATGCCCCCCAAGCTTAATTTCATTCACCTAAGTGGATGGAATGAGGGTTCACTTACAAGATCAAGTGAAAGACTCGACTGGGATTTTACGAGATTTAATAAAAGACTTGAATTGGAAGGGGGTTTGTTTCATTTTTTTAACGAGCTTGAAACAAGAAAAGAACCATGCTCATGGATACCTATTTCATTTTTTAACGAGGTTTACATAGTAAAAGAACTATCCTCATATCCTTTGTTTAGTTTTTTAAGGAGCTTGACACAAGACAAGGAACTCTGCTCCAGCCCTTGTTTCATTTTTTACGGAGCTTGACACAAGATAGGGAAATTTTCTCCATTTCCCTTGTTTCATTTTCTAAGGAGCTTGACACAAGACAAGGAACTCTGCTCCATGGTCCTTGTTTAATTTTTTAAGGAACTTGACATAAGACAAGGAACTCTGCTCCACCCCTGATCACAGATGAAAAGAGGCCATGGCCTCCAAGAGGTTCTCATCAGATGGGATAACAACACTCTAGGAGGGATACATGTCCAATGATCCAAATGAAAAATTGGGCTCCAATTCCCCCAGTACATGGTGTACTATATCACCTACTAGACCATCAGTAGATGCGGGCATGGAATAGGTGGCCACGTAATTAACCTATGGTAGGGGTGATACTGCTTGCAACTGAGAGCCATTTAGGGATGATGGTTGAGTGGGATTTGATTCAGGACCAATGAATGTAAGATGATCAATGACCACAATGCTTCCTTTGTGCATCGAAAGAGGCAAGGGACAAGAGCTCCCATGACATAAACATAGTCATAACCAAGGAGTAGATTAAAATCTAAGGGGACTTAGACAACCATCACGTCTATATAGATAGTCTACCATCCCAAAGTAATAGGTAACTTATGAAGGATCCCTAACAGTTGACTGGTTCCTCTGTTAAAAGCTAATAGATTTTGGTTGATGGGGACAAGTTGTGGAGAACCTAAAGCTTGGCAAGCAGTTGAGGATAGGATGCTAACATATGCACCCTCATCTATAACCATGCTAGGTGTTAGTGCCTGCCAGTCATGTCAGTCACTGGCAATCAAAAGTGCTCTTGCATAGTTTTTTATTAGGGTTTCAGGGCAAATTTTTATAGTTTCAAAGAGCCTTTCAATAAAAAATTTGGTCACCGGTTAGGAAGGTCACTCTCTAATATTCCTTTTAGTTCCATGGTCAAAGAACACCATCTTGGTCAAGTCAAATCATTGTTAGAAGAGTCCCATAGTCATTATGTTCATAATTCACCTAATAAGCCCATGCTAGGTCACCACTAGGTCAATAGGTTAATTTCTGAAAACTAGTCATTTCACTATTAAAATCCATTTTATAAAGGAATAGTAGAGGTTAAGTTGGAAATCAAGGTTTTAAATCATGATTTTATTTCATTTTTTTTATATGAAATACTTTCATAAAGGTCATGAAGATGCAAAGTGTCAAAATCAAATTACAAATGTTATGGTGGGTCCATTACCACTTGTAAATAAAAATCAATTTCCTCAAGTTATAAAAGACTTTCACTCACTCTCTATTTTCCCATTCCATTTTCCAACACTCCACTCCATCCAATCAAGTCGAAATTGTCAGGGCAGGATAGGTTTCTACATGCCAAAGTCGAGTTCCTCTTTTGTGCTATGCACATAACTCTGCTATGCTACACAAATGCCCGGTAGCTGCTCCATTTTCATTCCAAGGTTGTAAGCTTCTTGTAGTGACTTATTCCACCATTTTCAGAGTGTGTTGTAGCAAATACAGGTTGGTGGTCTATCATGAAGCTCAATTATCTCTTATTACTCTTAAATGTGATTGCTATGCTTCATTTCCCTCTCCTAGGGTTTGAAAACAATCTTCAAAGATTTCATGATTTCCATGTTGAATTGTTGTTAAAAATTGTATCCTACTATTCATACACCTTCATATATCCTAACCACACCTTCCTAAATACCCTCCATCAAACCCTCAAATTTCATTATTTTCACCTAAACCCTAGACAGAGCACACTTTCTAAACCATATGATTGCGTTTCTCTTGTTTGAAAGCCTTCCACTCACCCAAATTCTAAATTTCCACTTTCCTTAGCTCCCTAACCTCCCTCACTATCCCCCCAATTTTTCCTAGAATTTTTCCATTTCCCTAAAATTCATCTCAGCTATAAAAAATCCCCTATTTTTCCTGCAAGCAAAACCCTAGTTTCTATCCTGAGAGCTAGGTGTTGTCATGGAATCTGAAACCTCTGAACAAAAGAGGCATAGAGGAGGATAGATCATCAAATATGAACCCACCTCAACGCATGAGATCTTGTCATCTCCCTTCATCAGAAAATCATTTCTTACCTTTTGCCATAAAATTGAGCAACTAAAGTTTCATGATCAACTAACTAGTGCTTTTGCCACCAAACTAATAAAGGAAAAAGTGACTATAGTATGAGTTTAATTCAATGTTTCAAGGAAAATGATCTCCACCTCCATAGGGATTCCAAACACCGGAGAAATTTGGTTCAAGAAAGAATACATTGACATTCAGAATTACAAGATGTACCTAAAAGCACCATATAAGACAACTCCAAAATATGTTTTTCCATTCAGACATTGGCTGGAAAAATATGCCCCTCTCATGAAATTGATCATATATTACTTTACATGTGAGGGCAGGTATTCAAGGATGTACAAGTACCACATGATGCTTTTGATGCATTTCACTGGTGTTCGAAAAGTCAAATTGTCTCACTATCTCTACAAAAGTCTAATAAAAATGACAAAAAAGGTACAAAGGCTGGGAGAAAATCACCATAATAGTCTATCTCATCATGGCTTGGTGAAAGTTCTAGTTTGTCATCAATTAGAACATGTAAATTTGTCTTGGGATGAATTTTCAAATTCAGCTTTTTCTCCATCTTCTTTAGCTATGCCTAGTGATGAATCAACACCTCCAAACTCACCAGTGCAACAAGAGGTTGCTTCTTCATGTAGACCTACTAAGAGGAATTACAGGGCATAAGTTATTAATACATACTCCAGAGGTGAAAGGCTTGTGTTTGCTCCAAATATTGTTGAAAGGGCCAAGCCTACAGAAGGTGAACAAAGAGCATACTCACAGCATGAGGAATTCCATCATCTAGGTACTAATGTGTCATATGTGGAGAAAGGCTATGAGGATAGAGTTGAAAATAAAATCATAAGGGATAAGGAGGCTGAGATCAAAAGGTTGGAAGGCAAGTTGACAGAGGCAAATTCTTTAATAGCATGCTTGCAACAAGAGAACATGCAATTGAAAGTAAACCAAATGATCCATGACCAAAAAGAAACCTATTCAAAGAAAGAAGATGTAAAGGGAAAATCAATGGCTCAGTTGAAAGTTTCAAAAGGAAAAGGAAAGCAAAGCATATCAGGGAGACCAAGAACAAGAGCTTTCAAGAGAGCCCTTGAACTACAAAGGTAAGTTTCTCCTCCTAGAGGTATGATCACTGTAGATGACCTAATCACTAGAGAAATCAATGAAGACAGAGTATATTGGCTTGATAAGGTCAATGG
Source organism: Pinus tabuliformis (assembly GCA_031772625.1). NCBI lineage: Eukaryota > Viridiplantae > Streptophyta > Pinopsida > Pinales > Pinaceae > Pinus > Pinus tabuliformis. The sequence goes on from CM062807.1 coordinate 143,165,836, forward strand.
ACATCTGGAGAAGCTCCTCAAGAAGGCAAGTAGGGACAATAACTTGCAAAGGCATATGACTATGCATTACTAAACAAGAAAAAAAGTATCCCAAGTCAGAATCAAATATTTGAAGAAGAAGCTCAAGGAAACCCTAACAAGCCAAAAGGACAAAGAAAAGCTTGATATACTTTCTGAGGCCTCTCTCATGGCATGACATATCATACAATTTATTCACTTGGAAATTTTGAGAAATTTTTGTCATTTTTGTCATTTTGATGGTTTTTGGCATGTTTTAAAACACAGTGGCAGCTATTTGCACAACACCTTGGCTTTGCACTTTCTCTATAGTCATCCAAATGCCAAAAAAGTAATATGCTTGGATATATAATCATCCCTACATGTCATATATCTAATTTTGCAAGTTTGTTAGTGGATAGATTGGGAGAAAATTCTCAAAACCAGGTCAAAAAATCACTTTCTACCACTTTTTTGAAGCAGGTGTTGCGCAAATAGGAGTAGTCTTGGGAAAAACAATTTTTCTCCTAGCTGGAGTGTCCAAATCACTTGCTTGAGTAGTCAAATGACAACTAAACACTCACATATTTCCAATGAGCTATCAAGTTCTCAATTTGGAGCACGAGAAGGCCTCCAAAATCCTCCTTCAATATGGAGCTGTGCAAATGCCTCAGTGCGCTGTGAAAATGCCTAAATGTGCTATGTAAATGCCTGTAACAGTCTTTCTCAACATGTCTTCACCAAATCTTTGTTTGATGATGTAATTTCAGTAGTTTAAAGTATAGATGATGTAATCATGAATACAATATCATGATAGGTTGTTTTTATGCTTAATTAGGCCTCATAAATGAAGCAAAACTCAAATCAAAGTCTAAGAGAAGAGTTTGTTTTTGACCTTCACACTCTCACTTGTTGGTTGAGATATTCTTGGAAACTATTCCACCACTTAGGGATTCAACCCCTGAAGGCGGGGAAACTATTTATCTTAGTCTAAATGTGTCATTTCTCATTCAGAGAGAAGGGTTGGACTTCAGAGAAGAGAATTTGTATCTAATGCTTTCACTTAGCTAAGCAAAGGAGCAATTACAACTATTTTTTAGGAATTCATGTGCAGTGAGTTTGTGATGTTTTTTTCTTTCTATGTCAGTTTCTTATGAATGAATCCATATTTCTTAAACATGTTTTTCTTTCCTCAGTGATTTTACTTACAATTATGCAGGGATAATTATTTATATTTAAAGCCCTGTTTATGTGGAAAATCATTTCTGTGTATTTCTTCTTCTAAAATAATGAATTCATGGCACACATGCTCATTATTACCTTTTAAGCTTCTCAGAACCTACACTACATTGACCAAAATCTCAGATTCATCACAAGACATTACTATCTTTCTCCTCCTTATGCATGCTAGTGCAACCCTTTGAGGCCTTGACCTAGCTACTTTTTCACATCCCTGATCCAACAATAAAAAAACCCTAAATTTCCAAAAACTCATCAGAAACTATTATATCTAACCTAAAATCTATTTTTCTTCCAGTCATTTACTATGAAATCCTTAGAGAGATCCCCCTCTGGTTTCTTTCGATCTCCTCCTCAGCTCAGGAAATTATGAAGGATAAAACTAGGTACGACCAGATGGTAGGCCTATACTGTAATATGGAAAAGCACATAAGACAGAAGGCAATATCCTGGCAGTTGACTCCAATCAAAAGAAGTGACTAAACTACTCGGGGGGTGGGGGTGTCATAGGAACATGAGAATTTCCCTCTGCTCTATGGGAATAGAAGAACTACTGTCATGCACCTTGGGAATGAGAGGATTTCCCTCCAGTTCATTAGAAACTGAAGAAACTAGAAGAACTTGAGTAGTATGAGGTTCAATCTCTACCGGAAAGGTACGATTAACTGAAAGTGGAGCAAGTTCTACCATTTTCTCAACCAATGGTTTGGCGAGAACGGACTCATGAGACTCACTTTTAGAGAGAGTGGGGTTGACCAAAGATGAATTTTGATCAATCACTGAATCAACTAGTGAAGGATTAGGGGAAAGCTTTTGATACCTAGTCAAAAGACGAGGTTGAGAAGCAGTAAGGTTTTCCAACTCTTTGGAAGCTTCATCCATTAAAGGACAAAGGTGAATGGGATGATTACCTTCACACAACTTACAGGGAAATTTGACTTTTCCCTTTTTCCCATGGGATTTATTGTTACTAGTTGAGGGTTTGTCACCTTCATGATCGCCAGAGGCTAATGACAAAGGTTGATGTAAAAATATGGACCACACTTCTAAGACCTTGGGAATACCAGGACAATTCCGAAGAAGGTGGTCACCATTACATAACATGCAAGGGAATTTTACTTTCTGGGGCTGATTGGAAGATTTTTTTAGATCAGTTGCATCCGTAGCAATGACTGCTTGGTTGCCCACTTGCTTATTTTTCTTTTTCTTCTTCGTCCTCTTCTTAGCTTCCTGGTTACTAGAATCCAGACTTTCACCAGGCAAAGAGGAAGAATGAGGTGAAGAAACAAGCGAAGAAGGCGAGGAGTCAACTTTAGAATCAACATGTGCTTGATGTTGTTCAGGGGGAGGAGAACCTGGTTGAAAAGCAGTATGGACACTCAGAACCACCGAGGTTGAAAACAACCAAACTGGAAAAACCAATGTTAAATTCAGGAAGGGACAATGTCACCATATTGGGAGCACCAGTATTTCCAAAAGAAGGAAAAGGACTAGGATTCCCATTAGAGGGGTTTCCTTGACTGGTAGATTTAGGAAATGTTTCCATTCGTATCAACCTAAGATCTACTAAGGAGTATTTCCACAGGAAGGATGTTGTTCCACGGTCAATTAATTTTAGAATTTGAAACAAAAACTTTACCTTTTCATGTTTTAAGAGTCAATAAAAGGAAGAAAAAGTGACTCTAGTCACTTTCGTTGGTTTAGAGAGCTTGGAAGGACAAGTGCTCGATGACCTTTTCAATTTTAAGGTGTCAAAAAATATCGAAATGACTACTCAGGATAGTCTAGGAAAAAAGGATTACCAAGTAACCATGAACTGCAATATACACCTCAGCAAATAAATTTACCAAGGATTTGACATACATGGAGGCCATCTCCCCAAATGTTGTGTTCGGTGTATCACATTTATATGGTGGTAGACTCAGCTTCCTATGGATAAAGGTTTGCAACCTATGAGGGTCTCCCTTTACATACTCGACGCTACGGGGAGCAGAAGTTCGTGCTAGCACTGCCTAATGCAAGAGCGAACGAAAAATGCTAAGGTTTAAAGACACCTGAACACGTCTCTAGCATAGACCACTATGTATGAATGTGAATGTTTCAAATTCTCCTTAGATTAATTGATAGATTTTAAAGTTTATCTTCAATTAAATTTCGGTTTTGAGGCTCAAAACGATGTCACCTGAACAACTAAGATGCAACTATATGGGAAAAGGAAAAATTTCATTTCAATGAAAGCTAGATTAACCAATGGAATAAATTTCAATCAATAATGCATCAAACAAAGTGCATCATGCAAAATGCCTTCCACTAACTTTCACTGTCGTCTTCCAAATGCAAAATGTGAAAACAAAATCTAATCTTTCATTTCACTAAATGCAATGCCAAAAGTAAAAAATGATTTCCACTTTTCACTATCCTAAATGCAAATTTTTCGACAGTAAAATGGTTTTACTTTACAAAGATGCACTTAAATTAATTATTCTTTTCTTTCCATTTTGAATGATTTGATGCACCTAATACAATTTTTAGCTTTCAATCACTGAAAAATGTGATCTATTCTCAATAATGAATCTCAAAAAATAACTTTTCAATGCAACTAATCTAATGCATTTTCACGAAAAGTAAATTTTGAAATACAAGCTAAAACAAATGCAAAACGATGTTTTCAATGATTTCCATAGAAAACAACATTCAATCAATCAACAAAACAAGTATCTCATTGACACCAAAAAGCAACAAGTGATGAAAAATTGACTAGAAACCCTAGAACTCAATCACATTTCACTTCAAAGCCAATGAGACAAATTTTGCAAATTAATGAAGACAATCAATCAAAAACACCATAGACACTGGAAAATCACTGATAGAGGACACAAAGACTGAAAACAAGAAGAAAAACCCTATTTTCTCTTATACTCTAGGATCATCGCGCCTGTCATAGGAAAAAAAATGATAATCACGACTGTAATTAAAACATCTGCAATGTCATCATGACTATGAGAGGTAAACCCACGATGGGTGACAAAAATAAAGAAAAAATAAGAAATCTTCAAGACCAGAAAAAATCCAATGTTCTCAAGCAATCACCAGCAAGTGAAAATAGTTACAGAAAAGAAAACAAGCTAGAAATTGAACGGTTGGTCAAACTCGTCAAAAGACAAGGTGAATAAAGAGAAGGAAAGGATCATAGGCTCCCTAGTGGAGTCACCATTTTGTTGACAAGGTTAATCCTCTCTGCGGACAGAGATGATCCCTCTAGCCCAATGAGTGGGTCTAGCAACTGAAGTGACAATCAACTAGACATCTTCCTAGGTTATAATTGAAAAGAAGAACGAAAGAGATGACCTACCTCATTCTGATGCTATTCCAATTTCCTTTGTTGAGGGCCTTGAACCGCTTGTGTCATGGACTTGTTCCTACTTCTCTCAGTGTTTATGTACATGCACAAGTGATCAAGAGACAACAAATCATGCCAAAACCAATAGCAAATCCAATAACAACCTACTTAACTGATCAAGGAATGTCAAGCTAAATAATACATGAACATATATATTTTGGGAAGATGAACCAGAAGTTGTATATTATTAGGAAATAAAGGGAAGCTTACAAGCAAAGACTTGATGTTGAAAGGCTCTCCTTGAGTGGTAATCCAAGTCTAAGCCAAGAATTCTCCAAGCACTCCTTCTCCAAGTCAAATGAATAGCCTTAGGCACAATCTCAGCATAAGGGTGCAAATAGAGATAGACCAATCATTTGGGAATGGGAGAGGATGAATTTATAGACTGGGAAATGGAGTTAAGACTTCTCCAAAGATAGTATTAAGCCCTCATCTCAAGGAGGTAGCTCATAGGTATACAACAAAGAGGCCAAGTTGGAATAATTCGACCTCATCTATGCGAAACAACCTCCAGCTCGTCGCTCTGGAAGCTTCTAGATCATGAAGCTTCTCATCTCCTTTGGGAAAATTACCTTTTTGGGAACATCGCGAGTATGCAAGGGAACAGAGTGATGCCATCATTGGTCAAGTATAGTGCAACATGAAACCATCATTATTTTAAGCCTCATAAGGGCGATGACCCTCATTTTAGGGTTTTAAGAGCCATTTCTTCAGGGAAAGCTCAAGGCATTTTACAATCAAAGTCTTAGAAGGGATCTGAGTTGTATACATGGATGAGTATACTGTATAATGGTCATGTTTTTGGCACTTCAGGGTATGTCACAGGGAAGTGCAGGAGGCGTGACAAAATATTGTGTAACAGGTAGTTGAGAGGCTTAAGGGACAAAATTGCACCATTTCTGGAGACAGCGAGTTCCGGTTGAGGGAAGGAAACTAGAGGAAGCATCAACGCAATTTTGGATGACAAGGGAAGTTATTTCTGTGCATTTCGGAGTTCCAACAGGCAAGGAAAAGGCTTTAGGGTTGTAGATGCGAAGTGTGTAGTTTAGAAAGGCTAGATGAGGCTAGGTTGTTAGGAAACTTCCAGAATTTGGCTAAGTGTGGGATTATTGGAGCCAATGTGAATAGTGATAGAAATTGACTATGATCACACACTTGAACACTTAGTGATACAACATAGACCATCCAGAAAATATGAAAACATACTTCGCTTAGTGCAACAATCTTTGTGGTAGCTTATGACAAGTGTGGCTCCGACGATAGACTTTGCAAGGATAAAGGAGACACTTGTGCAATAGTGCATGAAACTTTGGAAATGAGTATGAAACATGTCTATATGATGAGAGCAACCCATTTTCCTGAAGATTTCCCCTTGAAGCAGAAAAAACTTCCCTTTGCATGACAAGTGATAATCCCCATGCCCAAAGATGACACATACTATATAAGGATAAAAGCGTGAATGACTCTTAAGATCAAAGAAGGGAGCTTGAAATCATCAACTATCAATAAGTGACTAAGGAACGATTGATCACAGGATCGATAGTAGGCTCCAAAATTCATGTGTAGGCCAAAATTTTGCAGGGTGTTTTAGCCGCTACAACATAAAGATACTTGTGGGACCGTTTGGTCAAATGATGGATCCAACTGTGACCTACTATTATAATTAGAGTTTCATTAAGCTCTATGAAAATATGGTATTTCATAATCGATATAAGCATATAGATATTCAGTATCACCACTTATGGGACTGTGTGCAGAGGCAAAAAAATTTCTACAATACATTCGAACAAAGGAACAAGATGTTGACATTTTGACAGAGACTTCATCAAGAGGGAAGTTTGAGCGCCACAGATGTAGGATAGGAGTAGTTGATAATCCCTTTCTTGCTAAGAGGGTGTGTTGAAAAATGCAGCAAGAAAGTCTCAATTTGATTTTGCCTTGGTCAAATTGAGAAAATTCGAATTTCTCCATCATCAGACAACTTGAAGGCAATTAACTTGTGTGACATAGCTCTTGTCACTTAGTGAGCTAAGTAAATTTGAGTTAGAGGGCTTAGATTTCAGTTAAGCATATGTGATTGCTAATTTGTAGCAATCAAGTTCAGTTATTTTAATTTTTTTCTAGTTAAAGTAGTTCTAACTGTTGGAGGAACTAGTGGAAGGTCAGTTGTGCTGTGGGACTTCAGTATAACTTAGCGATCATCTAGTTAACTGATCAATCAATAAAAAATAGCTAGTGCATGGATAAAATTCGAGTTCGCCAACTATGGTGGAGATTCTAAGGCAGTGTAACATCAATTGTAGACTAGTCTTGAGTGTACAGGTGTTGCATGCAATAAGATGATCAACCTTGGAAATTGCACAATCATTTATGGAGGATATCCATAAATAATAGGGCCCTAATTTCCTCAGGAATTGAGCAAGGAAATAGGGCTCAAGCAGAGGAATAAATTGACTAATTTTGGGTCAGAGCTTCATAGTGAGCACAGATAAAAAGGTTATTCACTTGCAGGTTGTGCTCATAGTAGACAACTAATTGTAATACATCTCTATTCATCATATTAATGCAAGAAGGCAAATGAGTTTTTAGCATATTTCTTTCCCTTGGAAAACTACTGTGTGCATGTGTGTTATTTCTCATTACATGTTTGTGATTGATGTTCTAAATTGTGAATTGAATTCCAAAGAGTAGTAGAGTAGGTTTGTGTCTTGTGATTTAGATTAAAATTCCATGAGCAATTACAAATCTACACCATAATTTCTACAAATGAACATAACATGATTTGTAATGATGGTGTGTCTTTTGGGGAGTTTTCGCACAAGTGGACCAACACTTCCCAAGGCACCCAAGTGGACATGAGAATGGATGCATGAGGTTCCCAAGTTAGCATGATCATGCCCAAGTGAAGAGGAACTAGTCACCCTCGAGTTGGCAAAAACATGCCTGAAGTAGACACGGGGTGCCCAGGACAAAATGGGTGCGCCCAAAGTGGACACAGGGTTCCCAATATGGAACGAGCATGCCCTAGTGAATGCTCCATCAAAATTCTCTTGAGAATATGTATGAGTCAGATAAGACCGCACAAGTGCCCATTCCTGAAACATAATGAGTTGGCCCTATCAAAAGTTGGCATTTCCCACACAAGTTTAGATGGAATGAGAATCATCATGGGGAGATGGAGCATTAGCCCCACTGCTTGAATGACCATTCACATTCACTATGTTACAAAATATGTAATTAATGTAACAAGTGAGGAGAGGAGGAACAGTTTAAGGAATTAATTCACACAAGAAAGAGTTGTGCACAGTTGGAATAAGTCCAAACAAGTGGAGCAACTACATGAGTGCTTGCCTTACTTTGATAGTGGAGTAAGGGAATTTCTCATGAAATTTACTAAAACACAAGACTCAAATCTACTCTACTATTTTGTAGAATTCAATTCATGATCGAGAACACAGATCATAAACATGCAAGAAGAATTATCACACATGCATAGAGATTTATCTAGGGGAAATCAACTGCTAAAAACCCCTTCTTATCTATATTACATTAGTAAAAGATTAGAGATGAAATACATATGCTTTCTTAAGCCTGAGCACAACCTGCAAGTGTATAGTCTATCCCTCTGCTTGACTGACTAACTCTAGCCAACAATTAGCCAGTTTTCAAGCCCTCCAAACTCCCATTTCCTTTATGATGTTCCTTGAGGAAATTAACCCCTACGATTTAGGAAATTCCCTCAATTAGATTACACAATTCCTCTAGGTTCTTCCTCTGATTTCATGCACCACCTGTACACTTAAGAATTTCCTACAACTAATAGTAAAATGACTTGGAATGTCCATATCAACTGGCTAAAGCGAATTCTTTGCATGCATCAATTATTTTGGGTTGATTGATTAGTTGACTAGTTGATCACTGTGTGTGGTGTTAGTGTCAGTCTTTCCAGCCTTCCTACAGTGATCAAATATGCTCTTACAAAGTGGTCTTAGAGTGTCAAGGTCAAATTTTGTCATTTCAGTGAGTCTTCAAGCAAAATTTGGTCACTAGGCATTAGGTCTAGGGTTTGCCCAAATGTCAGTCCATGTCATCATTCAGCTGAGTCTATCATCATTCAGAGGGTTGTCATCATCATATTAGATTCCATTGGGTCATTTTACATCTTGTTCATGCTTCAGTTGTGCCTTGGCAAGTTCATTTCCCTCTCCTAGGGTTTTGAAGCCAATTTCTCTTGGGCGGTCAAATCATCGGCAAAACTTGTATCCTGATGTTCATACACCTTCCCCTATCCTTAAAATACTTTATCAAACACTTCCCATCCCTTAGATCCGCCAAATTCCTCATTTTTGCACAAACCCTAGTTTCTAGCTACAACCTGGCAATTTTCTAGGTTGGGCCTGTGTTTTGCCCTTTTGGACCCCTTCCCCTCACTCAATCTCTGAGATTCCACTTTCCCCTACTTTCTAACATCCCTCCCTACTTCCAAAAATTTCCTCAAGAATTTAGAAGCCCCCTATCCCCTTCATTTCGCTTCATTTCGACAAAATTCCTTGTTTCACACATCGGGACAAGTCGCACTCAAATGATGTTCCAGAGCAATAAAAGACAAATTTTGGAAAACTGAGAGAGGTTTTTGTCCAGAACATGCCAAAGAATAAAGACCTCCTTCACTTTTTGCACAGGTATCATGATTTTAGAGAAATGTCAAAATTACAATCGCCGGATCCAAGGCGGTTGGCCAAGGCACAAAAAAGGAGAAAGAAGCCAAATCCCCTCCGTATCTTGGCTGAGGCTTCAATCAAGGATCATGGCACTCATTAGCCTAGCCACAGCTCAAATCCCAAAAAATTCTGAAAATTTTGGGTAATTTTGGCAATTTTTGGAAATTTACAGGTTTTGGCTCCTCAATGGGTCTCACCCCCGGTGAGACCCTTTGTCATGGCAGCTCCTTTTTGCAAAAACTCAGCATTTCTAGATTTTTCATGCAAAATTACATATGCCCATGGATGGACTTGAGTTTTTATGGGGTTTTGGGCCTCCAGAAGGTCAAAATACATGCAAAATTTGACTTTCTGCCCCTTTTTTGAGTTGCAGAAAGCAGTCTTGGGAGAATTGAGTTTTGACTGGGAAAATGACCTCCAAATTCAAAAATTCCAGTTGGGTTGTAAAGTAGACTCACAGACCTTTCCAAGGAGCTATCCTGTACCCAATTCTGACACCTGCAAGTGCCTCAAACAAAGCTCCCAATGTGCGCGACCCGTTGAGAAGATGTGCGCGACCCGTTGAGCAGACTTTGCCAGATTTCACTGTACAGCTCGGAAAAGCACAGTTTGACTTGGTTTGACTTTTTTGGGTTGAAGATGATTATCTTTGATGTAATTTTGGTAACTCTAAGACACTTTTACTCTTGTTTAAAACTTCTAGAAGATTCATTCATGTCAAGGGTAAATATTTAATGAATGGATTGGTTTCCTAGCTTATAGAGGCAAGTTGTTTTGACTGCCTAGATTTTAGTGCTCAGTTTAGAATTAGTTGAAACAGATCCTAGAAGGATGAGCTCGACCCCTAGAGGCAAGGGAAGAGGTTGGCTTGCCTATATTATGTATTTTCTTAATCATTTTCAGAGGTTGGAAGGTTGGACTCTTGAGGGAGAAGCTATCATTGTATTATCACTTGTATCTCTGCAATTTTTGGCTAAGGAAGACCAGGGTTTTGCAGTGATCTTTGGGATTCTTGTGGACTCATGTGTTGATGGTGTGTTTCTCCATGTTATTGTAAGCTTTGTTATGTGATTCATTTCCTTTCTATACTGCTGCATATTAAACAAATGAAGTGTTAAGGTATGAATTCATGCTAGCCATGCTCTGCTTTTAAATTTGTTTAATTTCAATGTTTTCTTCTGTCTAAAGAGAATTCAAAGTGATTGTTTGCTCTCTTTAGCTCCTCATCTTTCATTCCTGACCATTCATTTCAGTTAAAGGCATCAACGTTGTCTCCTACCTCGCCCCAAGGAACCCCCTGCAGAAACTGTGTCCAATCCCCGCACCCAAAATTGCCCTCTCCTCAATCTGCCACCAAAAACCCAAAAAACCCCAAATCAACCTTTTTAATCAGTTTACTAGCCTAATATCAGTGTTACCTTGTTGGTCATCTCCTCCCATTGAAGATCTACCAAGATTGACCGGAGAGAGCCTTCTCCTGCCCCGTAGGGCTAGCTACGAGGCTGAATGGTTTGATGTAGCCTTGAGGTTTACCTTTCTCAGCCTGAGGTGAAATTTCAAGCGCTAACATACTGGCGACCATACTGGGGAGAACAAACTAATCGTTTGCTCATTGACGTGTTATTTCATAAGTCTTAGACGGAGCCTGAAGATACGCCAGGTAGCCTTCGAAAACGCTCTTGTTTTACATCAGCGTTAGTAGATAAACGCTGCTTCAGTCAATCTCCGTGAGCTTGTGAATATAGCACTTCATTTGCATTTTACCCTAGTGCATGTATCAAGTTCAGATCTGATTGTTGATAGTGGACAACGATCAGACACTGACAAGGCTGAAATCATTCACTGGCGACTCCTTCACTGAAGAATCCAGCAACCTGTGCTTCATGGTGACTTCACTGCAGAGAGATCAGTAGCTTTGAGATTTCTTAAGATGGATCAAATTGCAAGAAGATATGCTCCCTTGAGCCGAGATCACATTCCAGGTTTCCCGAATAAGATGCCCAAGGTAGATTGGTCAAGGAATCTGCCCACATTTAACGCTGATGGTAAGAAGGATGCTGCTTTACATCTAGTTAGATTTCATATGCATATTCGCAAGTTAAAGATCAATTTTCCTGAGGACTGTTTGATGAAAATGTTTATGGCTACTCTGGAAGATGAAGCCCGATCCTGGTATGAAAGTTTGCCATCTGCTTCAATTTATTGTTTAAGGGATTTTCATACCGTGTTCTTTGAAAAGTATAAAGAATCATATCCATCTTTGATTTTAGTTCAGAATTGTTGTAGCCATGTACATAATTTTATTGAAAGCCTTGAGACGTATTATGAAGATGATAATTTTATGGACGTTGAGATCATGGAGGCTCTGTATGAGAATCCATTTCAGCAACATGAAGAAAACTTAGAGGATACTTGTCCAGATGATCAGGATATTTTGCAGCAGAATCAAGATCAGCAGGCTGAAGATTTCAATATGGTTGAAAATGAGGAAAGAGCAAATGTTGTTTCAGATCTGCCCACAGAAGACAGCAGCATGCAAGTAAGTTCAGTGTTGATTGCAGAATGTGATAATGTTAGGACAACTACTTCAGAACAACATTTAGATTATGATGACCAGGAATATCTTGTGCTGAAGCCCATCAAAGAGAGCTCTACTGTTGAGATCATAGACAGAGTTTTGGATTCAGATGCTCATGAACAACAAGATGAGATCTTTGTTCAAGTAAGTGAAAACTCTTCTTTCAATCATAATTTGGATAGTTTGATTGCCATGTCATATGAAGATGATCAACAATGTCTCCAAGTTTCAGAAGATCAGGACTGTCATTCAGATTTTTCATGTTTTGAAATGTTATTTCAAGAAGACAAGACTTGTTTGAGCAAAGGGAAACAAAAAGTCTTATCTCCTTTGTCTGAAGAGGAGATAGATAAGCTTTTGAAAGGTCATGCTACAACCCAAGCTAAAGCAAATCGGCAGTGTGCACATGGTCACGAAGGTGTTGGTGAAACTTCTTCCTCTTTTGAAAATGATGACAGTCTTGTAATTAGTTTTATAGATCAGCAAACAGATAATATTTTCTTTCATGAAGATGATGAGGCTGTCATGTTTGATGATCTTGAGGATTGTTTTCTGTTTAAGAATGACCTAGACCATGAAATTGAGGAATATAAGCTTGAGAGAGACAATATGTCAAAATTTCTCACGGTCCAGGAATTTACAGCCAACACTCATATGGCAGAAGCTTATACTTCTCTGTGCCTTCCTATCAATCAGCAACCCACTGTTCTTTCAGATCAGAATGAAGCGAGTACTTATATTTTTGCAGCTGGATCTCCAAACAAGGTAGTGCTTCAGGATTATCAAGATCCCTTTGGCATTCTTCTGCAAGTATTAGAAACGATAAATGTTACCTGGTTCATTATCATAAGCTTTGGTTTCAGTGGTTATTTTGAGTTGCCTACAGGTTCATCGTTTCGCCTGCTCGAGATAAGCGAGAGCAGAAATTTGGTATGTAGCCATCTGCTGGATTGGTTACATTGGAAAGCTCATTATACATGATTGTACATATTTCATTAGTATGCAGGTGGTTGTCATCATGATTCCAAATCTTGATGGATTGCTGCCGTTTTTCCAAAAGCTTTGTAAAGTTTTGTTTTAAGTCGGTCATGAGTCATTTGTGTTTGGTCTGTTGAGTGAGTTTTTCAAGTTATTTCAATTTTCCATCTAGTCAGTTTGAGTCAAGTTCTAGTTAAGTTTCAGTCAGTTTTCAGTCAGGTTTCAGTCAATAAATGAGTCAAAGTCTTGTGTCGTTTGCCGAAATAATGACTCCATCGCCCAATGGTTGAAAGCACTGGTCTGCTCTCCCAGAGGTCTGAGGTTCTTGGCACCTCCAAGGAGCTACCATCCCCATTGGAGCCAATGTTAGTGTCAGTCTTTCCAGCCTTCCTACAGTGATCAAATATGCTCTTACAAAGTGGTCTCAGAGTGTCAAGGTCAAATTTTGTCATTTCAGTGAGTCTTCAAGCAAAATTTGGTCACTAGGCATTAGGTCTAGGGTTTGCCCAAATGTCAGTCCATGTCATCATTCAGCTGAGTCTATCATCATTCAGAGGGTTGTCATCATCATATTAGATTCCATTGGGTCATTTTACATCTTGTTCATGCTTCAGTTGTGCCTTGGCAAGTTCATTTCCCTCTCCTAGGGTTTTGAAGCCAATTTCTCTTGGGCGGTCAAATCATCGGCAAAACTTGTATCCTGATGTTCATACACCTTCCCCTATCCTTAAAATACTTTATCAAACACTTCCCATCCCTTAGATCCGCCAAATTCCTCATTTTTGCACAAACCCTAGTTTCTAGCTACAACCTGGCAATTTTCTAGGTTGGGCCTGTGTTTTGCCCTTTTGGACCCCTTCCCCTCACTCAATCTCTGATATTCCACTTTCCCCTACTTCCTAACATCCCTCCCTACTCCCAAAAATTTCCTCAAGAATTTAGAAGCCCCCTATCCCCTTCATTTCGCTTCATTTCGACAAAATTCCTTGTTTCACACATCGGGACAAGTCGCACTCAAATGATGTTCCAGAGCAATAAAAGACGAATTTTGGAAAACTGAGAGAGGTTTTTGTCCAAAACATGCCAAAGAAGAAAAACCTCCTTCACTTTTTGCACAGGTATCATGATTTTAGAGAAATGTCAAAATTACAATCGCCGGATCCAAGGCGGTTGGCCAAGGCACAAAAAAGGAGAAAGAAGCCAAATACCCTCCGTATCTTGGCTGAGGCTTCACTCAAGGATCATGGCACTCATTAGCCTAGCCACAGCTCAAATCCCAAAAAATTCTGAAAATTTTGGGTAATTTTGGCAATTTTTGGAAATTTATAGGTTTTGGCTCCTCAATGGGTCTCACCCCCGGTGAGACCCTTTGTCATGGCAGCTCCTTTTTGCAAAAACTCAGCATTTCTAGATTTTTCATGCAAAATTACATATGCCCATGGATGGACTTGAGTTTTTCTGGGGTTTTGGGCCTCCAGAAGGTCAAAATACATGCAAAATTTGACTTTCTGCCCCTTTTTTGAGTTGCAGAAAGCAGTCTTGGGAGAATTGAGTTTTGACTGGGAAAATGACCTCCAAATTCAAAACTTCTAGTTGGGTTGGAAAGTAGACTCGCAGACCTTTCCAACGAGCTATCCTACACCCAATTATGACACCTGCAAGTGCCTCAAACAGAGCTCCCGATGTGCGCGACCCGTTGAGAAGATGTGCGCGACCCGTTGAGCAAACTTTGCCAGATTTCACTGTACAGCTCGGAAAAGCACGGTTTGACTTGGTTTGACTTTTTGGGGTTGAAGATGATTATCTTTGATGTAATTTTGGTAACTCTAAGACACTTTTACTCTTGTTTAACACTTCTAGAAGATTCATTCATGTCAAGGGTAAATATTTAATGAATGGATTGGTTTCCTAGCTTATAGAGGCAAGTTGTTTTCACTGCCTAGATTTTAGTGCTCAGTTTAGAATTAGTTGAAACAGCTCCTAGAAGGATGAGCTCGACCCCTAGAGGCAAGGGAAGAGGTTGGCTTGCCTATATTATGTATTTTCTTAATCATTTTCAGAGGTTGGAAGGTTGGACTCTTGAGGGAGAAGCTATCATTGTATTATCACTTGTATCTCTGCAATTTTTGGCTAAGGAAGACCAGGGTTTTGCAGTGATCTTTGGGATTCTTGTGGACTCATGTGTTGATGGTGTGTTTCTCCATGTTATTGTAAGCTTTGTTATGTGATTCATTTCCTTTCTATACTGTTGCATATTAAATAAATGAAGTGTTAAGGTATGAATTCATGCTAGCCATGCTCTGCTTTTAAATTTGTTTAATTTCAATGTTTTCTTCTGTCTAAAGAGAATTCAAAGTGATTGTTTGCTCTCTTTAGCTCCTCATATTTCATTCCTGACCATTCATTTCAGTTAAAGGCATCAACGCTGTCTCCTACCTCGCCCCAAGGAACCCCCTGCAGAAACTGTGTCCAATCCCCGCACCCAAAATTGCCCTCTCCTCAATCTGCCACCAAAAACCCAAAAAACCCCAAATCAACATTTTTAATCAGTTTACTAGCCTAATATCAGTGTTACCTTGTTGGTCATCTCCTCCCATTGAAGATCTACCGAGATTGACCGGAGAGAGCCTTCTCCTGCCCCGTAGGGCTAGCTACGAGGCTGAATGGTTTGATGTAGCCTTGAGGTTTACCTTTCTCAGCCTGAGGTGAAATTTCAAGCGCTAACATGTGGTTGAAGTTCCAATTCCACAACTTGACCTCCACTAGTTCCTCTAACAGTTAGAACTAGTTTAATTGACCATAACTCAATTTAACTAAAATAGATTGCTACAAATTAGAAAACAATCATACTGAATTGATATCAAGCTTCCCCAACTTGAATTAATTGAGTCAACTGAGTGACAAGTGTCATGTCACCTTAGTTAACTACCTCCAAGATTTCAGCTGAAATGGAAATTCAAATTTTCTCTAGTTTGACCAAGGCAAATTCAAACTAATATTTTCTTGCTGCATTTTCAACAAGGTGGAACAGTTTAAGGAATTAATTCATAAAATAAAGAGTCGTGCAAAGTTGGAATAGGTCCAAACGAGTGGAGAAACCACATGAGGGCTTGATCTACTTCGATTGTGGATTAAGGAGTCGCAATCCATGAGACAGTCATGTGAGTTGTTGAACAACCGAACTGAGTGGATAGTCGACACGCCCAAGTCATTCAAGAGGACTCTTAGAATAGGAGAGGGGGGTGTCTATCGTGTTGTCTTTTGGGACCTGGTTTTAGGAACAATGGACTGTTTTCTATTGTATTTTTGGAGAAGGGATGAGGGCCTTGAATCTGCAAGTTGCACATTGTAATTGAAGGGGTACACACACACACACACAGATATATATATATATATATATATATATATATATATCTGTGTGTGTGTGTGTATAGATCGAGGGTCCCATTCTTATATGCATGTTATACTTTATTCTGAACAGTTCTGTATTGTATGAATGCGACATTATATTGTAGCATGATGTTAATGTGATAATTGTGGACTTTATTTAGTGGACATAAATTGTAGGCCAACATTATTAACATTGAATGTTGGATTCTACACACATAATCTATCTAACATGTGAATAAGAAGTATAAGTGCTAGAGGCATAGTCTAGGAGCCAAGTACTTATAAGTTGGTCACAACCATTGCGATGAGCCTTACTGGTGTCACATGCTCAAAGGGCCTTAACATGCCTTAGCTTGAGGAGTGCTCTGGGTTGTGATAGGTGGGATCATGTGTGATCAAACTTGAAGTGCAATGCCTCTCACAATGTAAATGCATCTCTATGTGGGAAACTGAGCATCCAGGCTGATTAACCAAGAATGCATATGCTTTTGGACCCACTATATGTCATTGAGGTGAATAATGATTTCATTGTGGTCTTATTTCTTCTCCTAAATGGCATGGCCCAACATGGTATTCATTTGTAAGTACAAGGTTATGGAGTGAATATTGATTCATGCAACCCCTAGTGTGTCTAAGGTCTGGAATCCAGTATAAAATAATAGCCTAAGTTTTCAAATCAAAGCGAGAATTCCTATTGTAAAACTCCCGAGCCTTAAGAATACATATTTCTTCTTGAAATTTCAAGGGGGAGGATAAGTGAAAATGATACACTATAGACTTAGCTTGATACTAGGCTTGAGACTTTCCAGTAGGGCCATGACTACTGAATCTATGTGTGCGAGCACATACATTGCTACGACATGGTGACAAGGAGAAGAAGGGTCGCAACAAGAGTAGACACAAGAGACAGGAGAACGATGTGAGACTCTAGGATGAGGGAAAAATAACGTGAAGTAAGAAGGGTTAAGAACTTCAAAAATATGGGTGGAGAATAGAGCCAAGTCTAAGTGTATTGTATAGAGGCATAGGAACCAAAACCATAAAAAAAAAAGAATCCTCATTAAGAGGGAGAGAGGCTGGAAACCCTCCACACAAGATGCAACATGATGCAACCACTAACCAAAGCTTCAAAACTAACCACTTGAACCATATAATAAGAAGCACAACAGTAAAAATAAAACACCACCATGAAAGGTAGTAAGGCATCAAAATTTACTGGTGAACTT
Source organism: Pinus tabuliformis (assembly GCA_031772625.1). Lineage (NCBI taxonomy): Eukaryota > Viridiplantae > Streptophyta > Pinopsida > Pinales > Pinaceae > Pinus > Pinus tabuliformis. The sequence continues at coordinate 143,183,365 of CM062807.1, forward strand.
GGAAGAGAGAATTCATGTTGAACCCTAAAGAAACATGGAGCATGTCATCATGCCTTCAAAGGTAGAAAACATCCACATTATCCCTAAAGAAGAATCAAGAGTTAGAATTTAACCAGGTGAGCTAAGATATGGTTAGGCCAACTAAATTATATTGGAAGGCAGCTAAGCATGTTTTATGGTACCTTAGAGGCACTACCTAGTATGGATTATGGTATGAACGGACAAGGGGAGTGAAATTGTGCGGATTCACAGATGCATATTAGGAAGGGAGTCCATTTGACTGAAAGGGTACATGAAGTGGTATTTTCAATGTTGGTTCCACATCAGTTTCCTTGTACAACAGGAAGAAAATATTTGTGGCACTCAACTCTGCAGAAGCAGAATACATGGCTACAAGTCAAGCAACATGTGAGGCGATATGGATGAGAAAGATACTCGTGGGACTATTTTTTCAGATGATGGATTCAACTTTGGCCTACTATGATATTCAGAGTTGCATTAAGCTCTCTGAGAATTTGGTATTTTACGATCGATATAAGAATACAGATATCTGATATCACCATTTATGGGACTATGTGTAGAGGTGGATAATTCTGTTAGAATGCATTTCGACAAAGGAACATGATGCTAAAATTTTGACAAAGGCTTTATCAAGAGCGAAGTTTGAGTTCTAGAGGTGTAGGATAGGAGTTTCTTGCTGATAGGGTATGCTAAAAAATGTAGCAAGAAAGTCTCAATTTGATTTTGCCTTGGTCAAATTGAGAAAATTCAAATTTCCACATCATCAGACAATTTGGAGGCAGTTAACTTGTGTGATGTTAGAGTCGGTCTGGTCAGTCCTCCGTCAGAGATCAAAACTCTTTATGCATTTCATGTTTAGGTGTCCCGCTCCTTTCATTCAGCTGCATTCTGCTAGGGGCATGCCATAATCTGATGGAGAAGGTCATGCTAGTCATTTCCCCTCATGTCTGGCTCCTGCTGACTTATGTATTTGTGTCAAACAATCAAAAAGTCCACAACAGTCAAGGTCTGGTCCTTTAATGGACAAAAGTCATTTTTGGTCATTAGGTCCAGGGATTGATCAATTTGGTCTTTAAATATGTCCAGTAAAGCCATGAAGGCCAGAGTGATGTTCTTGCAAAGTAATGATCCGCAGAGTTTCACCATCATATTGATAGACTTCGACGAAAAGTCAAATTATGTCATTTGTGACAAAATTTTCAAAAAGAGTCAACAATTGATTTCTCCAGGTACAGTCGTGGTTCCCATGAACAGATGCTCTGTCATGCAATCCCTGCAAAAGGTGTCGAAAATTCCATCGTTTGAGCCAAAATTTCAGAGGAAAAGTGAAAATTAGGGTTATATTAAAGTCAGTGAAAGGTGTTGAACAACACATTAGAAAAGTGGGTTTAAAAAAAAAAAAAAGTTAATTTAAAAATATGACCTCCAAGCCTATATACACAAATATCATCATAAAACAAACTCATTGTGCAAGCAAGGTGTTGGAGGAAGGTTGCAAGGTCGTGAGTTGAAGGTTGGAGCGATTTGGAGCAGCTTGGGGCGATTTCTGGGCGCGCGGCGCACACAGACAGGAGCGCGGCGCACTCACCGGGCGCGGCGCACTCACCGGGCGCAGCGCACACAGAGCCTGCCCACCGTTTAAAATCACCACTGGTGCGGCGCACTGGGCTTTGCGCGTGGCGCACAGGGGCAAAGCGCCTAGAACTTACCAATTTCACTCAAATTTTTTTGTGGAGCTCATCCAATTGCAAGGTAGGCAACCTACCTCCACTTGTGCATCAAATTTGAAAGAGATACGATGGTTTTATGATTATAATCAAATGAAATTTTTTGAAGACATCAAGAAAACCATGATGCTAGAGTTTGTGCTACAGTGATATTGATGCCAAGGTGTTTTTCCTACCCTACCCCTATTACTCATTCCCCTATGCCATTTTCCCCATAATCACTACCGTAACACTACTAAACTCATACTCCCTTTCCCCCTCCTCCTATTGCTCAAAAAACCCAAACCCTACCTTGCCAACAACACAAACACTACCCTATCAAAATACCCCAAAATCCCTTGTATATCCCTCAATAAAATTTTCCTATAAACCCCTATTCCCATTATATTATCCCCCATCCTAATGCTCCATTTTTAATTGTCCCCTTGGTGGCAGATTGTCAAAGAAACTACCAGCTTCATTTAAATCAAAGGGCAGCCCAAATTCAACTTATAAAACAACAGTCATGGCATCCGAAGTTTCATCAGGATATGAGGAGGAGACCCACAGTGATACAGCTTCAGGAGAACAGGCCCCCAGGAGACATCACCAGAGTGGCAAACATGTTAGAGATGAGCCAAACACCCTCACTGAGTTGCAGGCATGCCCTCTTGCTATGTCATGTTTCCAGCACTTAGCATGTTTTGAATTTTGTTAGAGGGTGGCAAATGTCAGAGTTCATCATGAGTTGGCCCGTCTTTTTGCACTTCACCTACATGGAGGACAGTCTATCTTGGTTGGGGTCACTTTCACATTGACACCCGAAACCATATCAGTGGCAACAGGCATACCAAACATTGGAGAACAGTGGCATAAGAAGAAGAAGGTGGAGAGGCATCATTATGAGCCTTACATTAAGGCCAGCTATTTGAGCCAGCTCACGAGAGTTTTTCCATTCAGATTTTTGAGAGATGAGTATGCTCCGCTCATGAAGTACTTCAGTTGTGAGGGGAGGTTTTCTCACCTTTATGCCTATCACATAAGGTTGCTCATGCACTTTACCAGGGTGCGGATGATGAACCTCCCGTTTTTCATTTGCGGTAACATAGAGAGGATGAACCTCCCGTTTTTCATGCAGCACAAGACCCCTCGACAGTAGCTCAACAGTGTTTATCACTTTTCTCTTATCCGAATTTTGGTGGACCATCAGTTGGGATTGCAGGGTATTGCTTGGGAGGACTTCATCTCCCGTGACTTCTTCAGTGCTCCACAGGTAGTTTCAGAGGCAGAGCATGAGGTAGGTGGTCCTTCACATCAGTATGAGCGTCATGAGACTGCTACCATGCCAATATACATCACCTACCAGAAAGGCAGTAGACCTTTGTTTGCAGCAGCAAAGCGAGTGTTATCTCCACCCGGGGTGGAAGGGGCCTCGCTTCCGAAATCAGCATCACAGGAGCAGGGCAGAGGTAAGGAGCCAGTGCAGGAGGAATGGCCATCAGGTGAACGAGAGACCAAATTCGTTCTCCTCCATGATGATGAGACAGATACAGAACTGACAAATGCAGAGCTTGGAGAGATCATCCAGGAGCATAAATTAGTGATTGAGGCCTTATCCTTTGACTTGGAGAGGCCCAAGTGGAACATGAAGTACCTGGAGTAGAGAAACAAGCAGCTTGAGGACCAGCAGGTGATCATGGAGCTGTAAAACATTCGTGAGCGTCGCCAAGCTGCTCAAAGGAGAAGAGTTGAGCTCACATCATTGGAACAAGAGATCAATGAGGATCGGAAGGCCTATATTGAGAGCGTGAACATGCACTTGGAGAGGCTGTTGGACAAGGCCGATCAGGACCTTGCCTTTCTGAGACACATGGCTTATCATTACAGGACACGAAACATGAGTGCAAGGGCCTGGATAAGGAGCTTGAAGGCGAAATTGAGGAAAGCAACAAGAAAAGAAAAAGAGGCAAAAGAGCAAGATCGGCTTCGAATCTTGGCTAAGGCTTCCTTGGCTCAGCATAGCACCCCATAGGGAACCTTCAGCCCAAATTTCAAGAAATTTGGGGAATTTTTGGTCACATGGTAATTTTTTGGGCAAAAAACAGGGATTTTCTCCCAGTGGCGCGGCGCTAAAATTCTAGAGCTCCAAATGAGGAATGGTTTGAATTTTTGGATTCAGCATGGAAAATTACGACTACTGGTGTCCGGAAAAGAAATTTTGGCAAGGTATGAGTCTCCAAAAGGTCAAAAAACACCCAAAAATGGCCTCTCTGCCACTTTTTTGACACATAGGAAGCAGTCTTGGGAGAATGAAGATTTGGAGGGGCAAATGAGCACCAAATTCAAAAATTCCATTGGGATTAGAAAGTAGACAGGATAGGCTTTCCAACAAGCCCACTTGGGTACATTTTGGACACCTACAAGTGCCCAAAAATAGGCCCCAAAGTAGCGCGGCGCACAGAGGAAAAATTGCCCAATTTGCTTCCGTTTCGCGACTTCTCCAAGTGGGCCCGCTCATCTACACTTCGGTTTTTTGGCACCAAAGGCAGCATTTAAAGTGTTTTTTCTCTAGATTGGCTTATATCCAAGTGGCGAAGGAAGGAAAATGGTCACCCAAGCCAAATGTCATGTTTGTAGCGCTGCACCTGTAGCTAATGGTTGGCACTCCATCTCCATTCTGCAATGATTCGAGTAACTCCCCAACCCTTGGGCGTTCTATCTCTTCCTTACACATTCTATATATTGTATGAAAGTTATTTGCAAAGGGTTGGTTGGCTTGTAACTTCTGGGAGACTGTGGGAAAGAAACTCTGTTTCTTCACTGTATATTTTTGACAGAGAATTAATGAAAGGCGACAGCTCTGTTTCATGAGATTCTTGTGGTTGTGAGTGTAGCAAATGTGTCTCTTATGTTTTCATATGTATTTCGTTATGTTTCATAATTCAATTCATGTTCATTTCCAGTGAAATTTTCTGAGTGAGATTAGGTAGAATTCAATTTTATTGCTCTGCCTGTGGGAAAATTTCATGTCCAGTGTTTTTCTTCTGTTGAAAAGGATTCATGTAACTATGCCCTTTTCACTTTCTTCAGCAATCTATTCATTCCACGTTACCTTAAACTAAATTGCTACATTTTCCGCCTGCCTTGCCTCATGGAATAATGTATGCCTTTGTCTCAAATTCTCTGTTCTTTGCTGAGCGTTTGGTCCCATACCATCCCAGAAGCTTGGTCATTCATAAAAATTGTTTATTGTATCCCTATTCACTTACTAGCCTAAGATCAATATTTCACTGTAAGTCATCTCAGACCGTTTTTGCTTATATATCCACTGGGCGTGACTCAGAGAGAGCCCTCTCCTGTTCTGGTAGGGCTAGCTACCAGACTGAGCGTGGTTTGTGGTTACCCTAATTTTTGCCTTCCTTCAGCCTAAGGCAGATTGAGGTGCTAACATGTGACATGGCTCTTGTCACTTGGTTAGCTCAGTATATTTGAGTTAGAGGGCTTGGATTTTAATTAAGCATGTGTGATTACTAATTTGTAGCAATCAAGTCGACTTCTTTCAAGTTTTTTCAATTAAACTAGTTCTAACTGTTAGAGGAACTAGTGGAAGCTCAGTTGTGTAGTGGGACTTCAGTCTAACTCAATGATCATCCAGTTAACTGATAAATCAACCCAAAATAGCTAGTGCATGCAGAGAATTCGAGTTCCCCAGCTGTGGTGGATATTCGAAATAATTCATCAGTTGTAGACTAGTCTTTAGTGTATAAGTGTTGCATGCAATCAGATGATAAACCTTGGAAATTGCACAATCGTTTTGGAGGAAATCCTTAAATAATAGGGGCCTAATTTCGTCAGGAATTGAGAAAGGAAATAGGGGCTCAAGCAGAGGAAGAAATTTATGAATTTTGGGTCAAATTTTCTCAGTGAGAAAAGAGAAAAATGTTATTCACTTACAGGTTGTGCTTAGAGCAGGCAAGCAATTGTAATGCATCTCTATTCATCAGATTAATGCAAGCAAACAAAGGAGTTTTTAGAAGATTGATTTCTCCTAGAAATAATATGTGCATGTGTATTATTTTTCATTGAATGTTTGTGATTGATGTTCTAAACTATGAATTGAATTCCACAGAGTATTAGAGTAGGTTTGTGTCTTGTGATTTAGATTAAAATTTCATGAGCAGTTGAAAATCTACACCATAATTTCTATAAATGAACATAGCATGATTTTTAATGATCATGTGGATTTTTGGGATTTTCACACAAGTGGACCAAAAATTCCCAAGGCACCCAAGTTGACATGAGAATTCCCACATGAGGTTCCGAAGTTAGCATGAACATGGCCAAGTGAAGTGTAACAAATCACCCTCGAGTTGGCACGAACACACACGAGGTAGACACGAGGTGCCCAAGACAAAATGAGTGTGCCCAAAGTGGACATGTGGTGCCCAGGATGGAATGAGCACACCCCATTGAATGCTCCCATTAGAATGCTCAAGAGAATCTGTACGAGTCAGATACGACCACACAAGTGCCCATGCCCAAGACATAATGAGTTGGCCCAATTGGGTTTCCTGTTAGGATATTCCGACACATAGGAAATAGTTAAGTATAACTTGGTCTAGTATAGAGTTAGGTAAAGTGTGTTTCTTTACTATCTACATTTTGTAACTTACAATCCGATGGTCACGATATGTAGTGATCCGACGGTTCATTCTCTCCTCGGTATTACCGACACTTGATCCGTGGCTTGACACCTGATTGGTCCATGATCTCTATTTAAAGAGCATGGAGGGTCATTTGTAGGGTAACTGTCCATGAGAGAAGCTTATGTAAATTTTCATTATTTTATTAATAAATTTCCTGAAGTGGCCGCGTTGGCTCAGGCCGTGGACTGTTTACCTCTTTAAGGGTTTTAACCACGTCAAAAATAATGGTGTATTGATCTGTGGTTTGTTTGTGAGCGGTGTCCTTTGGTGTTCTGTTTGAGGAACTTACCTTGTAAATTCCTACATGGTATCAGAGCTATTTGAGGGCCACGTCTGTTGGTGATCCAAATCTGAAGCCGGTAGAACTGCATCCGACTGTCGTTTCCTAGATCTACTGTTTCTGACTACTTTCGGGCCGAGAGGGCTGCTCTATTGTGTTAGGAGCATCTGTTACAGTGAGGAACCCCTCATTTCACACGAAAAGGTTTCCGGTAGCCCTAGCTACGTCATTTTTAAGATCTGGAGGTATACAATGTTTATTTGCAGTTTAAAGTTATTTTCTCTCTGTTTATTTCAGTTTCGGTTTATTTAGCTTTTTGTTTTTTTTATTACCAGATCTATACCTTTCATTTCTGCGTATGCTCTTTGCCCCGCGACTCTGTGTGATCTAGGCAAATAAAAAACAGAAAGGAAGGATTTTTCTCATGCGTATGCTCTTTTCCGCTGCGCCTTAGTGTGATCTCGGAAAATCAGAAACATTGAGGAAAATATTTAGTTTCCGGCTAAAGCTAACTTCGAGCCGTAAGGTTCGCTTTTTTTTGTATGTCCGTGTTGGGTTTTGTGTTTTTTGTTTTGTAGGGAAAAAGAGCTTTCTCAAAGTAAGCGCAGCCCAAAGCTTCAGTGACTAAAAAAAAAAAAAAAAAAACCCCCTTCCTCTTTTCCAAAAATTACTAAACTTTTAGTTTAGCTCACTTGGTCCAAAGCTACTTTATGAGAGTAGAGGTCTTGAATTCAAGTCTTCTTTTTATTGAGCTAATTAGATTAAGTTTGGAAAGGGGGCGGATTTTATTTTTTAACATTATTATTCATTTCCACACATTCCCGCACTTCGTCGGCATCTTCATCAAATTTTCTTCAAAAAGCCATAACTTCTTCATCCGGAAGCCGTTTTTTGAACCAGCCTAATTTTTCGAGATCTTTCCATTGGAACACTTAGTTTCAGCATCTATAGCTTCAGTTTCTGTTAAAACGAAAAGTCCATGCCAATTTATTCTTGACAGCACCAACTACTTCCAATGGTGGTCCTACATTGTGGGTTTACTTAGAAGTAAAGGTCTCTACAGAATAGCCTCAGGCCAAGAAACCAAACCGAAAGATGAAGATAAGGTAGCTAAATGGGAAAATAGGCAAGATCAAGCACGAGGGTTGATAGGGATGTCTATTTCTCCAGATCTTAGATTCCATATTGCAGAACTTGATACTCCTGAGGAAGCAATGAAACAGATCACTAAAGTTTTTGGAATTAAAAATGAACTTAAAGCCCATCAACTCGAAAATGAGTTGCTTACATTGGACCCCAATAATTTTTCTTGCATTGAAGATTTTTTGTCCAAGTTCAAGACCCTTAGACTTCTCTTGGAAGGTGTTAAGATTAAGAAAGAAGACAGTAACCTTATCTATTCCATTCTTACTAAGTTGGGACCAACCTATTCTGTGTTTGTTTCCACCTTCCATTCTACAAGAGAAGCCTTCATTTCTCAAGGACAAGCCTACAAGTCCCCTTCCTTTGATTCCTTTTGTGATTCTTTAATAAGAGAACAAGAAAAACTCTTACACCTTGGTCTTCTTCATCTTGGAAACTCTTCTAAGAAAGCGTTAGCCGCCCAACAACAACCAAATTCAAAGAATCCTAAGAAGTTGTATCCTAAAAGGAATGGTCCTAAACCAAACAAAGGTCTTAAGAAATTTCAGCCTCAAAATGAAAAACCATTTCAAAAAAATGATAAGACAAATAAAAACAAAGGGAAGAAGACTGATAGACATTGCAACTTTTGTAATCGAGATGGCCACTTAGAATCCAAATTCTTTAAGAAGATGGAAGCCTTGGAAGCAGCAATGAAGAAGCATAACATCCATTTGGAGCACTCTTCAACTTCAACTTCATCTTCAGGAATAACACTTTCTGCATGTGGTTGTCAAGCATCTCGATCTGGCTATGCACTAAATGTATCTTCTTCTTCTCATTCTCATGAGTGGCTCATTGATTCTGGAGCTTCTTATCACATGGCCAAAAACAAAACCATGTTTTCTTCTTTAAATGATTGTAACACCAAAAATATATATGTTGGTGATGATAGATCTCTTAGTGTTGTAGGGACTGGAACTGTTCATATAGACAATGGTAAATTTAATGATGTATTATGTGTTCCAAGCTTATCATGCAACCTTCTATCTGTATATCAGATAACTCATTCAGGTGAAGGTAAAATCATTGAATTTTCACCTCACAATGTTGTAATTAAGGACCTAAGAGATCCTAGATAGATTTTAGCTACTGGCATTGATAATGATTCTACAAGGTTGTATAAGTTTCACAACTTTGGGTCATCAAATCTTCCCTTGGTATTTGTTGCTCATAACGATGAAGTGAGCAAACTTTGGCATGAGCGATTTGGTCACTTAAACTATAGCTCCCTTCAGAATCTATGTAAAGAAAATATGGTGTCAGGTCTTCCAATGGTATCTTGCAGAGATGGTGTTTGTTCCGGATGTGTACTCAGAAAACATCATTGGGATAGTTTTGAAAAATGTGCCTCTTGGCACGCCTCAGCCCCTTTACCGTACTTCTCCTGAAGTTGATGCTACCTTATACCGTCAACTTGTAGGAAAACGTTTGCATTTAACCCATACTCGTCCTGACCTTTCCTTTGCTGTTGGCCTTGTTGCTCGGTTTATGCAAAACCCACATGAAAGTCATTGGAAAGCAGCTAAAAGAATACTTCGTTATGTTCGAGGTACAGTTCAGTTTGGGATTCATTACAGTGCCGAAGCAGCTCCTCTATTGGTTGGTTTCACTGATTCCGATTGGGCTGGTGACCCTGATGATCGAAAGTCTACTGTAGGTTATGTGTTCACTCTTGGTTCAGGACCTATTACATGGGCTTAAAAGAAACAAGGTGCCATTTCTCTTTCTTCAGCAGAAGCAGAGTATCGTGGTGCAGTAGAAGCTAGTAAGGAAGCCTTGTGGCTTTGTCAGATCCTGTCAGAGTTTGGCTTTCAACAACAACATCCGGCTACACTTTGGTGTGATAATCAAAGTGCCATTCAACTATGCAAAGATCCAGTCCAACATCAACGTAGCAAACACATTGAACTGCACATGCACTTCATCAGAAAGCTCATCCATGACCATGTTCTTGAAGTGCAATATTGTTCAACAGATGATCAAGTTGCAGGCACCTTTACAAAGGCTCTCACAGAGGCGAAGTTTACTAAAATTTGATTTATGGTTGGAGTTTAGGAAGTTGTCACTAAGGGGGGATAGGCTCTAGTGCCTCCTTCCTTCTCCTATTGTGTCATATTTGTAAATCCTTCAATCCTATCCCAAGTTGTTCTTAAGGGGGGATGTTAGGATATTCCGACACATAGGAAATAGTTAAGTATAACTTGGTCTAGTATAGAGTTAGGTAAAGTGTGTTTCTTTACTATGTACATTTTGTAACTTACAATCCGACGGTCACGATATGTATTGATCCGACGGTTCATTCTCTCCTCGGTATTACCGACACTTGATCCGTGGCTTAACACCTAATTGGTCCATGATCTCTATTTAAAGAGCATGGAGGGTCATTTGTAGGGTAACCTTCCATGAGAGAAGCTTATGTAAATTTTCATTCTTTTATTAATAAATTGCATGAAGTGGCCACGTTGGCTCAGGCCGTGGATTGTTTCCCTCTTTAAGGGTTTTAACCATGTCAAAAATACTGGTGTTTTGATCTGTGATCTGTTTGTGAGCGATGTCCTTTGGTGTTCTATCTGAGGAACTTACCTTGTAAATTCCTACATTTCCCACACAAGTTCGGATGAAATGAGAGCCGACATGGGGAGATGGAGTATCTGCCCCACTACTTGAATGACCATTCACATTCACTATGTTACAAAATATGTAACTAATGTAACAAGTGAGGAGAGGAGGAACCATTTAAGGAATTAATTCACACAAGAACAAGTCATGAAAAGTTGGAATAGGTCCAAATGAGTGGAGCAACCCCATGAGGACTTTCTCTACCTTGACATTGGAGTAAGGAAACTGCTCATGAAATTTACTAAAACACAAGACTCAAATATACTTTACTATTTTGTGGAATTCAATTCACGATTGAGAACACAAATCATAAATATGCAAGAATAATTATCACACATGCACAAATATTTATCTAGGGTAAAGCAACTGCTCAAAATCCCTTCCTATTTGTATTACATTAATAAAAGAATAGAGATGAAACACATATGCTTTCTCAAGCCTGAGCACAACCTGCAAGTGTATAGTCTATCCCTCTTCCTGACTAACTGACTCTTCCCAACACTTTGCCAATTTTCAATCCCTCCAAGCTCCTATTTCCTTGCATTGTTCCTTGAGGAAATTAGCCCCCATTATTTAGTAAATTCCCTCAATTGGATTGTGCAATTCCTCTATATTCTTCCTCTCACTGCATGCACCACCTGTACACTTCAGAATAGTCTACAACTTATAATACAATACCTTGGAATCTCCATCTCAATTGGGTAACTCGAATTATCACATGCATCAATTATTTTTTGTCGATTGATTAATTAATTGGTTGATCACTGAGTGTGGTTGAAGTTCCACTTTCACAACTTGACCTCCACTAGTTCCTCTAACAGTTAGGACCAGTTTAACTTACCATAACTCAATTTAATTGAAATAGATTGCTACAAATTAGCAATCAATCATATTGAACTGAACTCAATCTTCCCCAACTCAAATTAACTAAGTTAACTGAGTGACAAGTGTTGGGCACATATAAGATGTCTTTTAGAACTCCTAAATGCCTCACATTAATTATCGACCTGGGTAAGACTTTTTGTTTCAATAGTGTACACAATATGTGTAGGTGATGGAAATCGTTGGATCTACAGAGAGTAATGCTTTAAGATAACTTACTGATTTCAATACAAGAGTAAATGGTGTTGAGCCTCAACCTTGCACTCACTTAGCTATCTTTCCAACAACCTTTTCCCATTCATTTCTTCCTTTTTCCATCTTTTCCTCCATTAACTTGTTCAAATTATTGCATTACATGTCTTTTTATCATGGTTTGTTAACTATGCTAATGTGTGACTGTTTGATTAGAATTTTGGAACATATACAACAATTCCGCAGCTGTTCAGCCATTCCGCAGCTGTTCAGCAATTCCGCAGCTACTCAGAGATTCCGCAGCCTTTTTGTTGTTTGATATACTCCACGTGTCTTCTCAAGGAACGGGCCACATGGGCACGTTGGGTTGGATGTACACATGGATCGTATGCTATTGGTTGAGCCAAACTAGTCACGAATGTCCTTGGTCAACGCAGGTGTTCTCTCGGTCAAACGGTCAAGTTCTAAACGGTGGCATGGGAGCCGTGAGCAGTTGGGACACGGAACTATAGCTGGCACTTCCTCCACGCCACGAGGATAGAAAAAGACAGGATCCAAACATAGATTTACTTCCCATGATGACCGTTTCCCTCAAAAGTGCACGGAGTTGCCTGTGTGTTGCTGCATAAGTGAATTAGTTAAGACTGCGTGTTGCTGCGTAGTTAATAAGTTAGGCTGTAGTTGCTTAGTTCACACAGAGGGTAGTTTGCCTCTGTGCTTATAAATAAAGCGTGTGCCAACGCTTATAGATTAGCTTTTGAATATTGTAATTGCTGCGCTGATTTTGTTATCAAAACTTTGTTTTAGAAGGCTGTTTCTACAGCACTTTTTCACTGTATTTTGACATGCTGGTTTTATAAAAAGAAGACTGTTTCTGTTCACCTTTTCGTAGCTGATATTTTAGCTGGTTGCGTGGATGGAGGGCCCCCATCTATGACAGCCCGTGTACATAGTGTTTGATTCCATTTTCCTGCCTTCAACAATTTTTATTTCTTTCATCATGTATAATAGTGTACCATTTGATTTCATGTCATTTCATTTCCAGCTTTTATTTTAAACTGATCAGTATTTTTTTCTGCAGGTTTTTAGCCCGGGATTGTGTGTTTTGTGTATTTGCTTTATATCTGATGGTATTTTCAGTTGTCATATTCATAGTTGCTGCCTTTACTTTGATTTTCGAGCTTAACTTCTAGCTTAGTTCCTCAAGATGTATGCTAACACATTGATGGTCTCCTTATCATAAGTTGTTCATCTTTAAGAGATCAGAATACTAATAAATTACAGCTTGCTTTGAGTAGCTTTTGGCTTATATCACTAACTCTTTCTTCACTTGTTACACATAACAATGTATGTTGGAAGCAGAATGATGGAGAAAGGCACAGTGGTGTTATAATTTGTCATTTAGAGCTTTATCACTTTTTAGACTTATCTCTAACTACTTCCTAATCGTGTTTTACATAGTACTATATGTTAGAAGCAGAGAGTTAGGAAGAGATGAACATTATCATTGGTTTTTAAAGTGATTTTCTTACCTTTTTATTTGCAGCAGCATGAGTAGTGACTAGTGCCATTAGAAAGTGGTTCTTTGCTTTCAGTTCATTTCAAGTTATTTATTTCAAGCTCTTTCTTTGCAGAGTTTAGAAGGTAGTTAGAAACCACCAGCAACACACACTCACTCATTTAGAAATCACCTTACACACACTATCACTCATCTGTTTATAAAATCATCACTCCATCTTAGGAAGTTAAATTGACCATAAACAACACCCCCAAACGACAAAAAGATCTAAGAGGTTGCTTAAGTACATATAGTACACCTTCACTTCATCAGCTTACAAGCTCCTGGTTGACAATTTATGATAGCAATTTAGACAACACTAAATTGACTAAACATTTTGGCGCCGTTGCCGGGGAAGTGAAATTAAGTAGCCATATTCTTAGAAAAAAAAAACATAAAATTTCAAGGAAAGAAGTTGATAACCTATCAAAGTATGCTCTCTTCTTGCACTTCAAAGTGATCTGGAGGATCAGAAAAGAGAAAGTTATTGATTTAGTAGTTTCTTGAGTATGCTCTCTTCTTGCACCTAGAGTGACCTGGAAGATCATAAAAAAACTATTAACTTGACTTGAAGAAAAATAATAAAAAAAAAATGACATGCAGAGAGCTTAAAAGATTTACTTGAAAGATTTCAATATAACTTGAAAAGAGAAAAAATGAGTAGCTTGGATGAAGAGACCTTAAAAGCCCTCTTATTAAAATCCATTAGGGATGAATGGATAGATATCTTAAACATGATGGGGAAAGGGGATATTTCTCAACTTTCACTCAATGATATAGCAGAACTCTGTATCCATCTCTCAAGGGGCAAATCAAAAACTCAAAAAGGGCCTAGAGATCCTTCTCTCCTTAGAGCAAATAAATCTGCAACAGGATCAGTAAGTAGGGCTGAAATCGGCAATATGCTTGATGAATTCAAAACTGACATCTTAGGGAGTCTTAGTGAACAACTAGATACCCTTAAGATTCACAATAAACAAAAAGCAGAAGCTGAGGCTTTGGCCATTTTTTGCCCGAAATGTAGAAAGAAACATGCTTTAAGGGAATGTCCCTTGGATGCACACGTTGTAGAAACATGTGTAATTTGCTCAGAAACTCATGAGACTAAGGATTGTCCTTCAATACCTGGCCTCAAAGCAGTCTTTCAAGAGGATCCAAATACACTTGAATCTCTTTGTTTTGTTGCAAGGAGACCTTGGCAAGGGCAACAGAATCAAGGGTTTAACAACTCTATGAATTTTCAATCCCAACCAAATTGGAATCCTTGGCAACAACCTTGGCCTCAACCTCAAAATGCTTTTCAAGCATGGATACAAAGCATGCAAAATCCTTATGGGAGACTTGCTCAATTCTATCAATATCCTCCATCATTTCAGAATCAGCAGGCTCCACAACTTCCAAATCAAGGTCAACAACTATCATTGCCATACCCTCAACAACAACAACCTCCTCCACAAAATCAAAATTCTCAACTCTCGCTTCAATCCCAGCAGAAGTCAAATCAACTTCCCTCTCAGCCATTACCAAATCCAAATAATAGGAACCCTCAAAATGCTTACATGATGGAAGGTCAACCATTCCCTACCTATATGGTTGTTCCTCTTAATGAAGTACAACTCAGATCAGGTAGAATCCTAGATCAACCTTCTACAAGTGTTCAACAACCAAGCATTTCTGAGGAAGAATCTCTCAAAGTCAATAAGGGTTCTGAAGTATCACTTCAAGACCAAAATATCCAAAAAGAAAAAGAAAAAGAATCAACCTCTACAACTCCCATAGTTGAGCAACCTACATCTTTAGCTACACCTCCTTTTCCTGAAAGATTACAAATTGACAAAGGAGTGGAAAAGCAAATTTGGTTGCCTGACTATAGTTTTCTAGATGAATTGAAGAATGTCTGTATCAAGATCCCCTTGTTACAAGCCATTAAGGAAATTCCCATTCTAGCAAAGACAATAAAGGAGTTGAGTTTGAAGAAAACAGTAAAAAGAACCAGAGATACCAAAAGGATACATCTAGTTGGAAAAATTGCAGACATTATGATGGGTAAGATTACCATGCAAAAGTATGTGGATCCCGGTAGCCCTATTGTCAAGACTCATATTAATGGGGTTGAAATCCCAAATACTTTGATTGACTTAGGAGACGCTATCAACATCATGAGTAGACAGACCATGGATCAGTTAAAGCTTCCTAACCTTCTCTTTACACCTACTTTACTGCAACTTGCAGATAGATCAATCATTAAACCTGATGGTGTATTGGAAGACATTCCAGTCTCCCTAGACTCTTGGGAATATCCAGTTGATTTTATGATTCTAACTCCCAAGAACAATCTAGGAGGACATCCTCTTATCTTAGGAAGACCTTGGCTAGCAACAGCTGATGCTTTTATCAGTTGTAGGTCTGGGGACATGTATATATCAGATGGTAATTCCACCAAGAAATTCAACTTGTATCCTCTAGCAAAGGCAATAACAGAAATAGGAGAAGATGAGTGGATTGATGATGAGGATACTATTCAACCTATTCTAACCATTTCTGAGATCAGTGAAGATAGTCAAATTCTAAATACATTAGAAAATTTTGAAATACCTTTAGAATATGACTCTACACAGTTTCAGTTAGATGCAGACATTGAATATCTCTCCTCTAGACAGATGTCTCTCTTCTCAATGGAAGAGTTCGGTAGTTCTACAGTTGAAATCCTTCCAGGAAAAACATTGAACATTAACAGAAACTTGGAAAGACCACAACAAGAAGAATTAACCAAACTTTTGCAAAAACATTCCACTGCATTTGCATGGGAATACACTGACATGAAAGGAATCGATCCTAAGACTTGTATTCATCACATCTATATTGAAGAAAACAGCAGACCTATTAGGCAACCACAAAGAAGGATGAATCCAAACCTTAGGGAAATTGTGAAAGAAGAACTCCAGAAATTGCTCAAGGTAAACTTCATTTACCCCATTTCAGATAGCCAATGGGTTTCTCCCTTGGTTATAGTGCCCAAAAAGAATGGTAAATGGAGAGTTTGCATTGATTATCGAGAATTGAACAAGGCAACCTTAAAGGATCATTTCCCTCTACCTTTTATTGATCAGGTACTAGACACTTTAGTAGGTAAAAAGTATTTCTCATTCTTGGATGGTTTTAGTGGGTATAATCAGATTCAGGTAGCACCTGAAGATCAAGACAAAACCACATTTACTTGTCCTTGGGGAACTTTTGCCTACCGAGTACTCCCTTTTGGATTATGCAATGCACCTGCTACTTTTCAAAGGGCTGTATTAGGAATCTTTTCAGATCTAATTCATGATTGTGTAGAGGTCTACATGGACGATTTCACAGTTTATGGTAATACATTTGAAGAAGCTTTGGAAAATTTGGAAAAAGTACTGATAAGATGTAAGGAAACAAATCTTTCTTTAAGTCATGAAAAGTGTTTTATGATGTTTACTGAAGGGATTGTTTTAGGACATCATATTTCAGGAGATGGGATTAAGGTTGATAGATCCAAAGTTGAAGTCATCTCTAAGTTACCTGTTCCAAATTGCCAGAAAGATGTTAGAAGTTTTCTTGGGTTTACTGGATATTACAGAAGATTTATTGAAAAATTCACTAAGATAGCATCTCCTCTTTTCAAATTGCTTACCAAAGACTGTGAGTTCAAATGGGATCCTGAGTGTCAATCTGCCTTTGAAGCTTTAAAGACTAGAATATCTGAAGCACCCATCTTAAGGGGGCCAAATTGGAAACTTCCTTTCCACATTTCTACTGATGCTTCAGATACAGCTCTAGGAGATGTTTTGGGACAAAAGGATTTGATCCCTTATGCCATTTATTACACCAGTAAAAATTTGACTCCCACTGAGTTAAATTATACTGTTACAGAAAAAGAGTTCTTAGCTGTGGTACATGCGATCAATAAGTTTAGACACTACATAACCGGCTATGAAACCTTTGTCCATACTGACCACTCTGCCATAAGATATTTAATGAACAAACCTGTTACTAATGGTAGAGTTACAAGATGGCTTTTACTTTTACAAGAATTCAACATTACTGTGTTAGACAGACCTGGAAAACAAAACACAGTAGCTGATTTCTTGTCTAGAATCCAAAACACTAATGAAGATTCTCCAGTAGAAGATAAGTTTCCAAATGAATACTTGTTTGCAGTAACTACCAAGACTCCTTGGTATGCAGATATGGCTAATTATCTAGTTACAGGGAAGCTACCTCTACACTTATTTCCTAATGAGAAAAGGAAAATCATTCAGGAGAGTTCACATTATTCTTGGATTTCTAATGAATTGTTCAAAACAGGGCCAGATTGTATAATCAGAAGGTGCGTTCGGGAAGATGAAATGCCTGACATCCTTAAGGCATGTCATGATGAGCCATGCGGCGGGCACTTTGCTGACAAGAGGACAGCCTATAAAATCCTTTCTCTAGGATATTATTGGCCTTCTCTCTTTAAAGATGCAAAGCAGTATGTTAGAAGGTGTGACAGCTGCCAAAGAGTTGGGAGACCAACTCCTTCAAATGAAATGCCACTACAGCCTCAGGTATGCATCGAACCCTTTGAGAAATGGGCTCTAGATTTCGTTGGACCAATTAATCCTCCATCAAAGCAAAAGAAGTATATACTGGTTTGTACTGATTATGTTACTAAGTGGGTAGAAGCAAGGCATTGCCTTCTGCCACTGAAAATTCAGTTGTTCAATTTCTTTTTGAGGATATTTTCACTCGTTTTGGTGTCCCAAGGGAAATTGTGACAGATCAGGGCAGCCAATTTACATCTAAATTGATGGAGAAGCTGATGGAGGAATATAAGATACAAGCACATAACATCTACTCCATACCATCCGCAATCAAATGGCCAAGTGGAATCTACCAATAAAGTTCTTGAAGGCATTATCACCAAGACTGTTCATCTTCATAGAAGAGATTGGGCGGAAAGGCTTCCTGAAGCCTTATGGGCCTATAGAACTACATGGAAGAACACAACAGGACATTCTCCCTATGAACTTGTTTATGGGAAGGAAGTCCTGCTCCCCATTGAGTTCCAAATCAAGACCTTCAAGATGGCAGTCCAATTGGGAATGAGCCTCTCAGAAGCCCAAAAACACAGAATGGACCAGCTAAATGAGCTAGATGAAATAAGACAAGATGCAATTCTAAGGACCGATCTAGTTCAGCACCAAAGATCTAAATGGTATGATCGTCATATCAAAGAAAGAAAGTTTCAGAAAGGAGATTGGGCTCTATTGTTTGATTCAAAGTTTAAAGACTTCAAAGGAAAATTTCAAACTCATTGGCTTGGGCCATATGAGGTTGATGAAGTCTTTAGTAATGGAGCAGTTCGAGTAAAAACTATTGATGAATTTCATACTCCTCTTATTGTGAATGGCCATCGCCTGAAAATCTACTAGAAGCCACTCTCAAAAGAGGAATTTGTCAAGTTGTTCAAAGAAGATTCTGCAATGAGGCTGGTGGAGAAGAATTCTTCTCCTCCATCAGCCTAATCTCTGTTTCTTTCAGTTAAAAAAAAAAAAAAGAAAAAAAAAAGAGAAAAAAAAAAAAAAGAAAAAGAAAAAAGAAAAAAATCTCTTGTATAAGCCTGAAAACCAATCCTGGATTGGCAGTCTTATGCAGAAAATGTAAGGTGAAAATCAGGGTCACCTGACACTTTATATTTTCCAAAAAAAAAATCCCTCTTCTTCCATCTCATCCATCTCATCATCTTGATTCCATTCCATTTTTTCAGTCCATTCACTCCATCTCATTCTCATCAATAAAGTCCCTATCAGGACTATTTCATTTAGTCAAGTTGTTTTAATTCTCTTGGTGCAGGAAGAAAAATGTTGCTGCAAATTCTACAGCTAGGAGCCAATTCCGCAGCTGATATCCGAATTCCGCAGCTAATACACTCTGTCCCTGCAACAAAAATAAACTCTGTTTCAAAAAGAAAAAAGTCTGCAGTCAGAAGTACCAGCATCATTAAAGGGTGAAGACACACAGCATATACAAAGGCAGCAATAAATCAAAGGTTAGCATCATGATTAGCAAAGGAATCAAAATACACAAAGGTATGTTCTAAACCTCTAACTAACAGTTACATCATTACGTGTGGTTTTCGGATTATGGTATTAGGCACCTAGTGTAATGATTGAACAAGATCTCCGTTCACTCCTTGTCCATTATGCTGCGTAGTCCACCTCACCTCCGTTTTAACGGTCCCATAATCACTGTGATTCAAACTTGATACGGCCTGCTCCCTTGCATTAATTCCCCGTACCAGAATGACGTGTCCTGTTACACCACGGCTCTTCAACTGATCATTCCGCAGCCAGGTGTATACAGTTACCCGACGTCGATGGGATTCGACCGTTCTATCCTTTAATACCTTTCTACGCATGCATAACTTCATTCCTATCGCTGTTCACTCCCTCGATTTCATCGATTTCACTCTCGGTTCATTCACTACTCTGTCTCACCGTAAACCTACACTGCTCCATTCTCCTCATCTCTCCGCTTAAAACCCTGACCAACAGGCTCGCAATTGCATCACGGCCATTCTACTGTAGCCATAATACCCACTATTGAACACTGTTTTCCCAATTTCCATTACGGCCATTCTACTGTAGCCGTGTAGTTCTCTGTTCCAGCCGTAATTTACGCTGAGGAGCACTGTTTTTCCGTGAAGTCTCTTTCCTCTAGCGTCCAAACAGTATTGTCAGAGCAGCAAGAGAAGTTGGTAACCGAAATGGGCAAGTTATTAAGAGCAGAGCCGGAAGGTTCTAAATTTCTAGACGGTTATCCACAAACAAAGAATGCCCTGCAGAAGGCCAAATGGTTAAAATTTATTCAGAAATTCAAAGGATACCACAAAGAGGTTACCAAGGCCTTTGCTCGGTTGTTTGATGGGAAAACAAACGCTGTGGAGATTGGGGACTTGCAATTCACTGTCACAGAAAGCAGCTTGGCTCAAGCAACTGCTTTGCCTCGTATTGGAGAACGATGGTTCAAGAATCGAACTGTTGAAAGCCAAGAGTGGAAGAACATACTGAAAAATCCAGGTATGGACACTACTATCTTCACCAAAGGAATACCTGTAAGTAACATTAAAAAGGAATGGACTGCCTTACTTTTGCTAGTGCAGAAATTTTTGACATGTGAAGGCAGATTTGGTACAATGTATGTTTATCACACAAAAATAATGATGCATTTTATGGGTGAACATACCATCAATCTCCCTTATTTCCTGCTGTCTAGTTTAAAGAAAATGAGTGCTACTGTGCAAAAACATGTGGGTAACATTGAGCCACACCTATACCACCATGGCCTCATCAAAATACTAATTGAAGAGCAGTTAAAAATCAGGAAAGACACATGGGAGAAATTCCTTATCAGGAACCATTTTCAGGAGGTGGCTGAAGCCTCCATTAGCTCTCCTAAAGTACCAGCCTCTATTAGCTCTCCTAAAGTGCCCCGGAGAAGTAGAAGAAAAGAAAAAGAAACTGCTGCCCAAGATACTGATGTAGAAGAAACTGCTGCCCAAGATACTGATGTAGAAGAAACTGTCCAAGAAATCATTGCAGAAACTCTTCAAGAAATTGCCCAAGAAACCGTCTTGGAAACTGGTCAAAAAGAGAAGGAAAAGGGTAGAAAAACAAAAAGACAGAAAAGGGATAAGGGAAAAGCTATTTTGCAAACACCATCCCCTTCACCTGAGCCTTCAACCGAAGAAGATACCCAAACATTAGCTCATAGGCTTGCTCAGCTTCAGGAAACTGCCATCTCCAAGAAGAAAAGCACTAGCATACAGGTAAGAAGAAGTAGAAGGCTCATAGAAAGGAAACGTGTAATAAAAGGAAAACAGTCCCATTCTGTTGAATTGAGCACACCTGAGAAGAGGCAAATTCAGCTAGACATTGACTCAAGTCCTTCAAGATAGGAAAGCCCTTTTCAACAAGAAAGAGAGAGCAGTTTTCAAGAGTTTGAATTCAGGCCAAGGCAAACTCCAGATATTGACCCTGTTCAGCAAGAAGCATATGACTATTTAGAAACATTGGAGCAATCTGTTGCTGGTCCTAGCACAGTCTTGCCCCTTGAACAACAGGTTCAATCTCTGAAGCAAGAAATATTTGAACTAGAAGTTCTAAATCGCCACATCAAAAATGAAAATGAAAAATTGAAACAACAAGGTAACGTGGACAAGATGATCCACGACAACACCATGCTTCATTTGGGCCTTTGGCAAAGAAAGAACAGAAAGTTGAAGAGAAAATGCAAGAAGTTGAGCCGGGCATTGATCAACTTAAAATTCAGGTGCTTGGTAAAGAAACCGAGAACAAGTTTGGCAACAAAGAGGAAGAGAAGAAGGTTTGATGTCTTGGCAGAGGCATCCGAGCATATGAATTAAAGGATTATGCAAAGTTTTGGTTGCATGAGGACATGCAACACCCTCAGAGTGGGGGTATGTTGAGCCTCAACCTTGCACTCACTTAGCTATCTTTCCAACAACCTTTTCCCATTCATTTCTTCCTTTTTCCATCTTTTCCTCCATTAACTTGTTCAAATTATTGCATTACATGTCTTTTTATCATGGTTTGTTAACTATGCTAATGTGTGACTGTTTGATTAGAATTTTGGAACATATACAACAATTCCGCAGCTGTTCAGCCATTCCGCAGCTGTTCAGCAATTCCGCAGCTACTCAGAGATTCCGCAGTTGTTCATCCATTCCGCAGCTGTTCAGCAATTCCGCAGCTACTCAGAGATTCCGCAGCCTTTTTGTTGTTTGATATACTCCACGTGTCTTCTCAAGGAACGGGCCACATGGGCACGTTGGGTTGGATGTACACATGGATCGTATGCTATTGGTTGAGCCAAACCAGTCACGAATGCCCTTGGTCAACGCAGGTGTTCTCTCGGTCAAACGGTCAAGTTCTAAACGGTGGCACGGGAGCCGTGAGCAGCTGGGACACGGAACTATAGCTGGCACTTCCTCCACGCCACGAGGACAGCAAAAGACAGGATCCAAACATAGATTTACTTCCCATGATGACCGTTTCCCTCAAAAGTGCACGGAGTTGCCTGCGTGTTGCTGCATAAGTGAATTAGTTAAGACTGCGTGTTGCTGCGTAGTTAATAAGTTAGGCTGTAGTTGCTTAGTTCACGCAGAGGGTAGTTTGCCTCTGTGCTTATAAATAAAGCGTGTGCCAACGCTTATAGATTAGCTTTTGAATATTGTAATTGCTGCGCTGATTTTGTTATCAAAACTCTGTTTTAGAAGGCTGTTTCTACAGCACTTTTTCACTGTATTTTGACATGCTGGTTTTATAAAAAGAAGACTGTTTCTGTTCACCTTTTCGTAGCTGATCTTTTAGCTGGTTGCGTGGATGGAGGACCCCCATCTATGACAGCCCGTGTACATAGTGTTTGATTCCATTTTCCTGCCTTCAGCAATTTTTATTTCTTTCATAATGTATAATAGTGTACCATTTGATTTCATGTCATTTCATTTCCAACTTTTATTTTAAACTGATCAGTATTGTTTTCTGCAGGTTTTTAGCCCGGGATTGTGTGTTTTGTGTATTTGCTTTATATCTGATGGTATTTTCAGTTGTCATATTCATAGTTGCTGCCTTTACTTTGATTTTCTAGCTTAACTTCTAGCTTAGTTCCTCAAGCTGTATGCTAACACATTGATGGTCTCCTTATCATAAGTTGTTCATCTTTAAGAGATCAGAATACTAATAAATTACAGCTTGCTTTGAGTAGCTTTTGGCTTATATCACTAACTCTTTCTTCACTTGTTACACATAACAATGTATGTTGGAAGCAGAATGCTGGAGAAAGGCACAGTGGTGTTATAATTTGTCATTTAGAGCTTTATCACTTTTTAGACTTATCTCTAACTACTTCCTAATCGTGTTTTACATAGTACTATATGTTAGAAGCAGAGAGTTAGGAAGAGATGAACATTATCATTGGTTTTTAAAGTGATTTTCTTACCTTTTTATTTGCAGCAGCATGAGTAGTGACTAGTGCCATTAGAAAGTGGTTCTTTGCTTTCAGTTCATTTCAAGTTATTTATTTCAAGCTCTTTCTTTGCAGAGTTTAGAAGGTAGTTAGAAACCACCAACAACACACACTCACTCATTTAGAAATCACCTTACACACACTATCACTCATCTGTTTATAAAATCATCTCTCCATCTTAGGAAGTTAAATTGACCACAAACAACACCCCCAAACGACAAAAAGATCTAAGAGGTTGCTTAAGTACATATAGTACACCTTCACTTCATCAGCTTACGAGCTTCTGGTTGACAATTTATGATAGCAATTTAGACAACACTAAATTGACTAAACAAATGGATCAAACCATAAACTACCAAACTTGTAACTTCAAAGAAATTAAACTATTCAAGCATCAAAATTCTATCTTAATAAAAAAGCTCTAGTTGCAATTACAAGCCATAAGCACATCAACCGAGTGCACTGTAGTGGTAACAGAGCTCTTTTAGCTGATCAGAAACTTCTGCATAACAAATACACCTGATCTAACCAATAATACTTTGGCTCTCAATTAACAGGAAATAACTCTTATCTAATAATTGAATCAATCTACAACATACATAAATGAAACCAATCGACAAAAATAAGAAATAATGCACGGAATGCACAAACTCAACACCGGTGATTTATATATCAAGTAGATCAATCATAAAACTGTAAAACAAAGTAATTAAACTTGCAGTAAAAAGGTAAAGATATAACACAGGGAAAAGCAGTGAAATCCACCAGTGATCGGGCCCAAGCCGCCAATGATTACTGCCTAGTTACTCAGAATATCATGAGCAAACAGAAACACAAATTATATATTACTCATTAACTCTGAATGTCATTACAGTAACGATGTGTTCTTCAGAATAACACTCTGTCTCTTAAAATTACAGTTGAAGTAAAAAGGAAAAAGTTGTTCTATTCTATTCGTTTTTCCCCTCTTATAGTCAAAGAGGAAAAGAGATAACTGCGATTCCTCAGGATCAGGAGATCCTGAGGAATTCGCAACCAAATACTATTATCAGAACAATCTTCCATCCTGCGCTGATCCTTCCAATTCACTTCTCAACTTGACCGCACAAGACGCACTCTTTTCTCCTTGTTTAGCCTTTTCTGTTCAATAGATTGAACAAAAATTTTCCCACTCGCTAATCTCTGCATAAAAAGCAACGAAGGTTAGTTTGACAGCCAAATCATATCAAAGGCAGTTTGTTGGGTAGCGCAAGCCCTGCGGAACGAGTATGGGGTTCAGAGCCCAGAATTTTGGGTAATATTAGGGTAAAAGACTCCGCGGAAAGTGTAGAGAGCGAACTATAGTAGGTTGAGTCAAAGGGTAGTCCGCCCAAAAATAATGTAAAGAAATAGTAATAGAGTCGGCCCGTAGAGGGATCGCGGGCCAAGGGAAAGTATAAATAGAGCGGGGCTCTATGAGGGAAAGTAGTTCTTTTGGAAGATGGAATGTAATGGGTTCTGCAAGGAAATAGCTTGAAAGTGTCTGTAAGTCCGAGTCGAGGGAGTAGGGTAGAAGGTAGAGGATTTGCAGTTGTGTGCGCAGAGGCTTAGAAAGTCCACAACTGTGTGTGCAGACCCCTGCAGCTGAGTGCACAGGGTGGATCTGGATGTATAGTTGAAGATTGATAATAAAGATAAGTTTCTTCTAAATTCTGTGTTGGTCGCGGCTTTACTCTTTTATAAATGAACTGTTATGATTTCTGCATTTGCTACAGGTGAATTCATGTGAAATAGATTAATCTTGATGCGCAAAGTAACCAAAAGTAATAAATGTTTGCTTAAAGACCGTTTTAACTAGATCAAACCAGTAATAAGTGATTCAATCTGTAATAAACGCGATAAGGGTATTCCGCTCTGTGCAGATCTGGCGTTGCGCGAGGTTACAGAACAGCGCGTGAGCCCCAAACCACATCCAAGACATCCCTAGGGTGTGGAAACCTGGTTCCAGCACCCTCCCCTGCTACCTCAAGTGAGACCTCAGTCCGCGCTTTGCGGGCTGTTGCCGAAAGGGCCAGTAGCTGCGGGATTTTTTTGGCTAAATAATTATTCCGAACTTGGGTCTAGCCCATATGAGCCAACAAATTGTTCCGTTGCCGGGACCAGGATCTACCTAAGGGGTGTCTGGTGTGAAAGGCAGGGACCCTAGAGGAAAGAGAAACGAAGGATCAGGACGGTAGTAATGGCGAGCGCCATCCAGTTACCAATATTCAAGGGAGCAAGAAGTGAAGATCCAGAAAAGTTTTGGTTTGTATTGAATTTAGTATGGAATGTGCAGCAGATCACAAATGATGATATCAAGAAAGTCTTCTTAGTCAGCACACTGCAAGACCGAGCGCTAACATGGTATATGAAGTATTTGGGCATCATCCCAACGACGGGGATAGCGGACATCTACACGGAGTTAACAAAGGAGTTCAGCCGGCCAAAATCGGAGTCGCAGTCAATCGTAGGATTCAAAGAAATCACGATGATGCCTATTGAGATCATGTGGGATCTGGATCAGAGGTTAAAAGCACTAATCGCGAAGCCAACATGACCCTGACGAATGCACAACATCGCGCTTGGTTTATCGCATCATTAATGCCATATCTGAAATCGGCTTTGTCACAACAGAAGATCTCAACCCAAGCAGAAGTGTTAGAGGTAGAAATGCGGCTACACGAAACCCCGGTACAGGACCCAGGGTTGGGAGTTCAGCAAATCCAAGCGCAGGTCCAAAACTTGTGTTTGGAAATACAAAAGTTAAAACAAGACCATGTGCCATAAGTTTGGGAAGAAATTTGGTGCATCAAATGTAGGGGCCAGGGACATGATAAGGACCATTGTCCAGTCGTGGTAAACCTTGTGGTCACGGGGGGACCAAAACCATTGCGACCAGAGGCACAGGTAGGGCCGAGAGTGATCGCCCCACTATGGTGCGCAATCTGTCAAGTAGTAGGAAAACACAACACGGATAATTGCCACCTATTACCGAAATACAATCAAACCCCCCAGCAACTCTTTTGTAACTTTTGTAGATTGGTGGGTCACGAGGACAGAGATTGCCGAATGTTGGTGGATCAGGCATCTGCCTACTAAATACAGACTGCGAGACGAGGTCAAAATCCAGTTGCAATGTTTGCACACGGTGGATTCCAAGGACAAGGTTGAGGACGGGGTAGAATGGGACCAGGAAGGGGTCGAGGATAGCTAATTTGTTACAATTGTGGAGGACCAGGACACTACGCGTGGGATTGCACAAATCCAACTCGAGTATCATGTCCCTATTGCGAACAATTTGACCATGAACTGCTAGATTTCCCTATGCTGCTAGCACATATTCGTGACAAAAGGACAACACCTCCTATGACGACACAGAATGTCCAGATGATAAGGGCCGAACCACGTGATGAAGAACCTAAAGTAAATATGGTACTAAGGAGCGGTGAAATCTCAGAAGGAGATCAGTCTGAGCCGTATAAAGGTCCCTCGATGTTAACAACTTTCATAGAAACTTGCACAAAGTTACTTCGCAATAATAGGGCAGTAAAAGGATTGCAGGAGGTAATTAAAAAATACACAGGATGGGGAGAACCTCACATGGTCTGACGAATGGGGAGCCATACGTCACGGACCGGATAAGAAATGTGGTTAACAATGCAGATTGGTGACTATGAGATGGATCAGGTCATTTTGGACCTTGGTTCGGATGCAAACGTCTTGCCCAAGCAGATGTGGGAGCGTATCGGCAAGCCCCCACTCTAATGATCTTCGATCCAATTATGGATGGAAAATTAGCAGAAGATCTTGCCCCTGGGTAGGCTGCAAGGAATCACTGTAGACCTAGATGGTGCAAGCACTAGAACGGATTTTGAAGTTATTGAGATAGTGGATGAGAAAATCTCGTACCCCGCGTTGTTGGGAATAAACTGGGCCATCGACATGAATGGGATTATTAATTTCAAGCACAAGGAGATGATATTTGAGAAAAAGTCACGCTGTCTCGTTGTTCTGCTAGATCCAACTAAGGGACCCCGCTGCACGGAACTTGTGCGCGACGATGAGCAGGATGAAGTCTTGGATTGTATCTACCAAATTGCTGCACAAAGGCTAATAAAGGGTAAGGTAATGGAGGAACAACGAATTTCACAAGGTTACAGTGAACCATACACCGATGATTCAGAGGAAGAAGACGAGCAATGGCGGACTAGAATGAACGAGGCAACTACGTCAAGCTACAAAATGCTGACAAAATCCTTATACTGCATTAAAGCTCAGGATCGTGAGCTGCCGGTATATGACGGGCTCACAGTAGTAAATGTATTCCTGGAAAAGTTTGAGAGCGCACTACCAGAGTACCAACGATTTGATGCACTCAAATGGGCCTTGCGCACGACACGGACGAGATGGTGGTGTACCCATGAAGGTACTTTCACAGATTGGCAAAGCTGTAAGTGCATGATGCATATACGATTCAGGAAGCCAACACTCCAACTAAAGGAGAAATATGATGGACGAGAAAACTCACACATACATCTGAGCAAATGGACCAAAGCCTATGGCAAAGAGCCACAACCAGAATGGGTGCACCTATTTTATCATACCTTAGATGTCATCCCAAGGAATTGGTATATTGAAACAAAGCTCCGACATGACACAGGTGAGTGGGATATCTTGTGCGAAAGGTTTCTGTCAATATTTATTTTTGAGGATCAATGGATGGATACAGTGGACGACGCGTTAAAGCTAGTAAAGACTGCAATTTTCACGTTGCCGCTTGAGCCAGAAGAAGTCATGCAACCACACTGGTTGCGATAGCTGAGCCGGGCCTTGGAATGTTACAATGTAAAAGCAAAATGGGACAAGGATGATCTGCGTGACATTAATATACTAGAATCCGAAGGAAGTCGAGAAGTGCGCGGCCCTGAAATAGAAGATCCAGACGTCGCAGCGCCATTGAAAACGAAGCAAGTGAATATCGAAACAGAGGAAGAACCGAAGTATGCTACACTTGGGGATTACTGGGATGACACTACCATGGAAAAGGTCATCAAGCTACTCAGGGAGTATCGAGACCTCTTCCCTACTAAGATTACAGAGTTGAAAGGTATTCGGGGTGAACTAGGAATGATGAAGATAACCTTGAAGCCTGACGTGAAGCCAGTAAAGCAGCAACCTTACCGATTGAATCCAAAATACAAAGCAAAAGTACGAGAAGAGCTGGATAAGATGCTGGCAGCCGGGATCATTGAACCAGTTGAGGAGTCCGATTGGGTAAGTTCGATGGTGTTACAGGAGAAGAAATAGAAGGGTGAGATCCACATCTACGTGGATCTACAGAAACTCAATGATGCTTGTGTTAACGATCCATTTCCCACACCTTTTACCTATGAAGTCTTAGAAAATGTGGGCCGGTAGGAAGCATATTCCTTTACGGATGGGTTCCCTGGATACCATCAGATCAAGATCGCACTGGAGGATCGAAGCAAGACAACGTTTGCTATGGAAAGGGGTTGATTTCAGTATACAATGATGCCATTCGGGCTGAAGAACGCGCCGGCAATATTTTCCCGCATTGTGGTAGCTGCATTCAAGGAATTCATACATAAATTCTTGGAAGTCTATCTTGATGATTGGACCATATTTGGCCTGGTTAAGAAACATACTGAGAGTTTATGATTAATGCTGGATACCTGCCGTTGACACCAGATTGCACTCAATCTAAAGAAGTGTACGTTCCTTGTTCCTTTTGGGAACTTGCTGGGTCATGTAGTTTGTAGGCAAGGCCTAATGGTGGATCCGACAAAGATCGCTGTCATATTAGGTATGTAAGCACCGCGCAGTGTCAAACAGCTCTGCACTACGTTGGGACACATGGGGTACTATCGGAAGTTCATAAAAGGTTACGCCAATATCACGGCTCCAATGGAACAATTGTTAAAAAAGGATGCCACGTATTGATGGAACGAGGAATGTAACAAAATCCTGGAATTGCTGAAGGAAAAAATGGCATTAGCCCCTATCTTGATCTTTCCAAAATGGGACATGGAGTTCCACATGCATGTCGACGCGTCGTGTGTCGCGTTAGGAGTAGTATTTACTCAGGAAGGCACGGAGGGATTTGACCACCCGATTGCATTTGCAAGTCAAAGGTTGTCAAAAGCCAAGAAAAATTACTCTACTACTGAGCGAGAGGGATTGGCGATGGTGTATGCACTCCAGAAGTATTGTCACTATTTGCTTGGAGGACATTTTAAGATGTATACTGATCACTCTGCGCTAAAATACCTAGCGAATAAGCTTGTGTTGGGGGGGCGCATCTATCGATGGTTGCTGTTGTTTCAGGAATATGATTTTGAGGTTGTTGTAAAGCCAGGACGTTTGAATGCGGGTCCAGACCACTTATCCCGGATTGAGACGAGCGAGGAACCCATGAACCTAGAAGAAGGAATCCTGGATGCCCAGTTGTATGTAGTGCGCATTGCGGATGGCCACTTTGAAGATATAATCTCTTTTTTGACTACCGGCACTGTGTCGCAGGGGTATTTTGTGCAACAAAAGAAGGAATTGGTGACACGAGTAGTTGATTTCACTATGATTATCGGCCACCTCTACAAAATGGGCCATGATGAGATATTACGTTGATATGTACCAGAGTTTGAGCGAGAACAGATTCTTGCCGAAGCACATGGAGGGGTTGCTGGCGGACATTATGCGGGCTGCGCCATAGCCTAGAAGGTTCTTTGCGCCGGATTATGGTGACCCACCCTACATCAAGATTCAAAAGCATACTGCCGGGCCTGTGATGTATGCCAATGAATAGGCAAGCTGTCGCGAAGGGATGAAATGCCACTTCAGCCATAGGTGACACTACACCCATTTGAGAAATGGGCGATCAACTTCATCAGGCCTATTGAACTGCGAGGGAAGACGGGCACATGCTATATCATCACTGCGACCGAATACTTGACCCGATGGGCAGAAGCATAGCCAGTTAAGGATTGCATAACCGTGACAGTGGAAAAGTTCTTGTTCGAGAATGTGTTGACCAGGTTTGAGTGTCCTAAGATTCTCATGAGTGATCAAGGAACACATTTTTTGAACGAAACCATTAGCGCGCTCACTGAGGAATTCCAAATATATCACCAATAGAGCACGCCATACCATTTACAAGCAAATGGGAATGTTGAGGAATTCAACAAAATTTTGGAAACCGCGTTGACTAAGATCTGCAATGCGTGACAAAACGATTTGGACTTGCGCATCCCTACTGTGCTATGGGCATACTGAACCATGTACAAAAAGTTGACAAGCTAGACACTGTTTCGACTACTTTACGGTAAGAAGGCCGTGATGCCTATGGAATATATTGTGCCCAGCCTACGGATTGCGGCAATTACAGGAGTGGAAGATCGTGGGGCTTTGGAGGAAAGGCTCGCACAAGTCGACGAACTAGATGAAGAACGATTTCTGGCGGGATTTCATCAGTAGGTACAGAAACAACGCGAGAAAGCATGGCATGATTGCCATATCAAGGTGTGCGCGTTCAAGAAGGATGACCTTGTATTTTTATATGACATTAAGTTCGAAAAATTTCCAGGTAAACTCTGTATACATTGGTTGGGGCCTTATGTCGTTAAATAAGTAACTGATGGGGGCATAGTTCAGCTGGCTAAGCTCAATGGAGACCCCTTCCCGGGAAGAGTGAATGGCAGTCGCCTGAAGCTCTATACGGGTAGGCCGACCGCCTGACTAATCATTCCACGAAGAGTTTCACCGCTCCGATCAGTTGAAAGAGAGCGAGGGATGATAAAGTAGTCTAAGGAAAAGATGCGTCGGTATCAGGGTACGTGTACAATTGGCCAACGATCAGGTGCGTAGTTCCGCGGACAGAGCCACTCCAAGAAATGATGACCGTTAATACCACTGTTCATGACAAGATGGCTGCATTATGGCAAAAGGGAGCAGGCGGGGGGCAATTAAGAGCCATAGTATGAACCAGATATGAAATGTTCGACCACAGATTTCACACGGGAATGTTACATGAGTTGGAACGAGCGGTAATCCAAGCATTTGAAGTTTGCATGGCTTATAAATCACCACGGGGAATCCACTAGGCAACCTACGCTTTAGAAATACAGATGGATCTGTTCAACATCTTTGCACCTGGCAAGCGCTCGAAGGTAGTAATCTGGCCAAAGGGGGGGGGGGTAGGACTCTCTAAGGAATCTGGTATTGCCAGCTGCGGGTATCTCGCAGGCTACAATATTACTAGGAGGGGATGTACCGGAAAATAGGGAATGCTAAGTAGAATTGGTCCGGATGCCATCGCCCCACCTAGGGGTAGGATGGCGCCAAGGATAATTTTAGGGGCGAATGTTCGCCCCTTGGCGAAATTAAGGGGTTTTAAATTTTTAGTGGGCGAATATTTTGTATCATAGTACATTTTTACAAATCACCTCAAATAGCCCACCTTATTTTAAGGGAGAGGGTAAAAAAGGTAAATTTAGCCCTTGAAATTAGGACTTACAAACTTCCATTCGCCCATTTTCAAGAATAGGTTTTATTTAAGTGAATCCATTCGCCCATTTTCAAGAATAGGTTTTATTTAAGTGAATCCTATGGGCCAAATACCATATTTATAGAAGAGGTATGGTAAATTAATAAAATATAAATAAATGAGAGGAATGGTAAATAGATAAAACATTTTTTATATTTACTCCATAAGTCACCTTATATACATGTAAGGGTGTAAACAAATAAAAATATAAGTAAAGTGGAGGTATGGTAAATAAATAAAATGTCTTTTTATACTTACTCAAAAGGTATGGTAAATAAATAAAAATATAAATAAACTAGACGTATCGTAAATAAATAAAACCTCTTTTTATATTTAGTTCATAACAATAAAACCTCTTTTTATATTTAGTTCATAACCCTCATTCTATTTATGAAGGCTCAAGAAAGAGGTTTTATTTAAGTGAATCCTATGGGCCAAATACCATATTTGTAAAAGAGGTATGGTAAATTAATAAAAATATAAATAAACGAGAGGTATGGTAAACAAATAAAACATTTTTTTATATTTACTCCATAAGTCACCTTATATTTACGAACACTCAAAAAATGGGTTATATTTAGGTGAAACCTATGGCCAAAATACTATGGGACAAATACCATGGACTAGATTGTTATTAATACCATGCAAAAAACCATTATTAACGCTAATATTAGAATTAATAAAAATAAAAATGGCACTTGACCCATGGTATTCACCAAAAGGGCACATGGTATTGACCCATGGTATTCACTTGGAATGTAGCCTATTTAAATGGGGGAATTAAACCAACATGTAGCCTATGCTAAGATTCACTAGGACTTTACAAAGTTTTATTATTTAGTGAAAGACTCACCAAGATCTTACAAGATTTTATAATTGAGTAAAATATTTGCCATGCCTGGTGAGAGATTCGCCAAACAATTATATATACATATTATATTATTGATAAAATCGCCTTCCATTTTTCCTATATACCATGGAGATTCGCCCATTTATTATATTTATAAATTTAGGTGGCGTTCTTAAAATTTTCCCTGGATGGCGCGTTACAATAGAACAACAAAAGGATGGACCAACGACGACCATGGGTGGAGATGCAATCTCTAAGTTGCCTCTGATGGTTCTCGACGAGTGGGATCCAGTAGACAACAGCCAGGGTCTCGCAAAATTGCAACACAGGTTGCAGCGGATGGTGCGAAGAGAAGATATGTCGGTCGGAAAGGACTACAATGGTACCAGGAGGTCCTATATGCGGCTCCCCCGCTCGCGCTAAAATCCTTGGATGGGGTGTTATGTGTTAACCAAGAAGAGCATAATGAGCATCATCGATTGTGAAGAAAGGGTAGAAACACTGAATCTGGAAAAGTGTTGTAGGAGACAAAGTAGGAGCAACTAGATGACGAGTGCTACTCAACGAAAGGTGAAACGCAAAGCCAAGACTGAGCATCTAGCCACGCTATTAAGTGACTCGAGATGAGTCATGATGATTGTGTTGGGGGACTGTTGGGTGGCGCAAGCCCCGTGGAACGAGTATGGGGTACAAAGCCAAGAATTTTGGGTAATATTAGGGTAAAAGACTCCGCAGAAAGCGCAGAGTGCGAAATATAGTAGGTTGAGTCAAAGGGTAGTCTACCCAAAATAATGTAAAGAAATAGTAATAGAGTTGGCCCGTGGAGGGATCGCGGGCCAAGGGAAAGTATAAAAAGAGCGGGGCTCTATGAGGGAAAGTAGTTATTTTGGAAGATGGAATGTAATGGGTTCTGTAAGGAAATAGCTTGAAAGCATCTGTAAGTTCGAGTCGAGGGAGTAGGGTAGAAGGTAGAGGCTCTACAGCTGTGTGCACAGAGTCCTGGAAAGTCCGCAGCTGTGTGTGCGGACCCCTGCAGCTGAGTGCGCAGGGTGGATCTGGAGGTATAGTTGAAGATTGATAATAAAGATAAGTTTCTTCTAAATTTTGTGTTGGTCATTTCTTTACTCTTTTATAAATGAACTATTATGATTTCTGCATTTTCTGCGGGTGAATTCATGTGAACTGGATTAATCTTGATGCACGAAGAAACCAAAAATAATAAATGTTTGCTTAAAGACCATTTTAACTATATCAAACCAGTAATAAGTGATTCAATCTATAATAAACACGATAAGGGTATTCCAATCTGCGCGGATCTAGCGTAGCGTGAGGCTGAAAAATAGCGCACGAGCCCCAAACCACATCCAATACATCCCCAGGGTGCAGAAACTTGGTTCCAGCACCCTCCCCTGCTACCTCGGGTGAGACCTCTGTCTGCGCTTCGCGGGCTATTGCTGAAAGGGCTGGTAGCTGTGGGATTTGTTTGGCTAAATAATTCTTTCGAACCTAGGTCAAGCCCATATGAGCCAACACAGTTTCGTTCACTTTCTCTTGAAATTCTATCAAAACCTTATTAATCATGGCACAAATGCGTAAAAAGGAGGAAAAAGATAATGTAATCAAGGGTAAATTTATACCTGTTGCACGACCCAACATACTCCCTTGCTTACCTTGTTTCATGTCCTCATGAAAATAAGTAGTTATTATGTAATGTTGTTAACGAGTAAGTAGGAAAGACTTTTTCCTTATACAACCAAAAACCGTGCTTTTGTATTAATTTTTCAAAGGCTATCTCTGCATGACCGTTAGGCAGCTCGTAACCAGAATAGTATACTTCAGGAGGGTACCAAATAACAAGGCTCCTAAATCGACATCCTAGCCAATGTGGTCCTTCCCTCAAGATAATATTACTGTATGTGACAAAACGGCCTGTGGCAGCTTTAAAATTCTTGTAGCCAAACGGTTCTCTGTTCTTGACACTATTGGTGGAGACTATCCATCTCTATTTGGATGCAAGTAAGGACCTTTCCTGTATGGATAAGAAATACGCCCTTCCTGCTTGCACAATTTCTTTATGTATAGGCCCCAGATTCTTAATTACTCCCTCCTGTTTCATGAACCTCTTGTGTCTAACAAAAATATGCAAGGGTTGAGTAGGCTCACCCCTTACCCACAAATCCAGTCCATGTTCTTTCCTTTGAAAGGTGTTATAAGCCTTGGACCACTTAAGTTGGTTCACTGCGAAGGAAATGAAGGCCTGGAACTAAATGTCCCCAACAAAAGGGCTAGGATTGTTATCCACCTCCCCATCTAATAAAAAATTATGAAAATAAATTTCACAGAGAAGACGTTGGAATTTTATCCCATGCTCCTTACAACATTTTATAAATTCTTCGGTTGTCTTCAATTCAATTGAATTTCCAGCCTTAACAGTTGTTTCCAAGAAAACGAGTGTCTTTTTGATCTGCTAGCCCCAATAGGATTGGCAGCTATCCTAGAAACAAACAATCAAAGCAATTTGTGATTTCCTCTATGTATGATAGATAAGAGAGAAGCAAAGGGACCAACCTGGATCTTCTGCTTGAATCCTTGCTTGATTTCTCTCTCCCTTGATAGAGCTTGCAACTCCTCTCCTACTTGTCCCACTTAGAGAACACCTGTAGAAACAAAGCAACAAAATACCATCAAAGCATCTTGATCTATTATATCATAAACAATGTAGAATCGGAAATACATTGAACATACAATGGCATTCACGAATAACAAGATTCACAAGTACACGATCGTATGGAGGAAAACTCAAAGAACTTTATTAAAATAGAAGGGAGAATTACAACCCAGCTGTCTAATCCAGCATCATCCTCCCAGCATCAAAGCCCTCTTCACCTCATGAAAATAAAAATCACCCAACAATACAATGCTCCTTCTCAAAGACAAATTATCAGCACTTCCTTACAAATTACAAAATTCCAGCCTCTAGATCTCTCAGATGAGGGAGCCATTTATAGATGT